>BSBM01000805.1:11720000-12920000 GCA_027924585.1 Larix kaempferi
CGGCGCTTCCATATGCACAACTGCTTTAAATGGCCCCAACAACGGCCATAACTTTGCCAAGGTTTCATTCCAGAGAAGAGTTTTGATCACAGTGCGACAGCTAGGGATTGTTTATTAGATCATCTCTGGTTAATATCTGCTGTTTTTCGGTTTTTTTTATCTGTTCTGATTGTTAGAAAAATGGCACCAGCAGTTGCAGTTGCGGAAGTGAGGACTGTGAAATCCCTAGCAGATCTGGGGATTAAGAATTTACCTGTGAATTACGTGAAGGACGAGTATGAACGACCAACTGTGGCGTACAATAATTTCAGCAAAGAGGTGCCCGTCATTTCCCTTGCCAATGCAGGAGCCGGAGGAGCAGAGCGCGCACAGCTAATAAGAGAACTCAGAGCGGCGTGCGAAGAGTGGGGAATGTTCCAGATCATAGATCATGGCGTCCCTCCAGAACTGAACTCTCAAATAATGTGTTGTGCGGACGAGTTCTTCTCGCTTTCGGTGGAAGAGAAGAGGCAGTACGCCATAAAGGCTGGGCAGTTCGTGGGATATGGAAATGGGAGTTTTATCAACGATGACCCCTTGATGGACTGGAGAGAACTCTACGTCGCCACATGCTCCCCAGCTCGGGACATCGAAAGCTGGCCTGCAAACCCGGTTCAGTTCAGGAAAGCTTTAGCCAAGTACAGCGATGCGACGTTGAAGTTAGCGAAAACGCTACTTGGGCTCATCTCAGAATCACTTGGAGTTGAAGCAGATGCAATCCAGAAAGCCTGCGGAGAGGGGCAACAGAAGGTTCTCTTGAATTACTACCCGACTTGCCCCCGCCCCGATTTAACGTTAGGCCTCAAGAGACATACCGATCCAGGAACTCTTACCATTTTACTGCAAGACAAAGTTGGAGGCCTTCAAGCCACAAAAGACGATGGTAAAACGTGGGTTACAGTGGAACCCATTGAAGGAGCTTTCGTTGTAAATCTCGGAGACCAGATGCATGTGAGTATTTATATTTATTATTGTTTTTTGTTTGTAATACAATATTTGTATGGGATATATTGGGCGGATAAATTCCGGCCTTATGGGATATATTGGGATAAACAGAAACTCATGTGTCAGGATACAATATAAAACATAAAAGTAATCGACATGTTATAGGATTTCGATTAAACTATTTGTGAATAACATTACACGAAAATAACAATTCGAACAGCACTAATTACTAAATTGTTGCTATATTGATGATGATAAAGGTTCTGAGCAACTGTATTTTGAAGAGCGCGGATCATCAGGCTGTTGTAAATCCGAAGGTTCTGAGGCAATCCGTAGCGACATTCTACAACCCCCATCCAGACTCCGTTGTTTATCCTCTGGATGCATTAACGTCAGCGTCGAGTGAGGGGAAAAGATTTGAGCGCTACGTTTACAGCGAATTCTACCAGAGGAAGATGACGAAGCACGTCCTGGACAGGCAGATCAAACGCAGTAAGGGAGTACGTTTAGTGCAGCAGCCACAAGTGTAGTTGTGCTGCAATTAAAAATAACATTGTTATTTTTTTTTGGCAGTGTCATGAAATAGTTTGAAACTATTTAGTGTAATATTGTCACTAGTCAATTTCCTGGAAATTAAAGTGTTTTATATTACTTTCTTGGAAATTAAAGTGTTTTATAGTACATTTAGCTTGTGATATTGAATTAAGGAATGCATTTTCAATTATTTTCATATATATATACCTCAATTTTGATAATTGAGATTGTCTCAAGGAGTAAACAGATTTCATTAGAACGAGTGCTATGCAAAGTCTAAATATAAATTTAAAAAGTTAGCTTTTAAATGATATGTTTTCTAAGAATAATATAGTGGATCTAAAAATCATTTGCCTTAATTTTAATTTATGTGAAATTTAAAACTCATCATTCTATGAAGACATGACATTATCATCGGTTGACATAACCACTCAATAACATTGTGTCCTTCAAATCTTTTAGTATAGTAAAATCTCATCTCACACTTATTTAAAATGCCAAGAGAAAATGGATCCGGGTAAAGTGCAACAGATGAGTACATCAAAATAATGCTTAACTTATTTAAGATAACTCCATGTTTTATAAGATATAAAACTAAGCCAAAAGGGATGACTCAGTAAGATGACTAAGAAAAATAAGGAAGCTTTAGGGAGGAGCACAAACCTCAAAGGAAAAATTACCTAACACTATCGTATCCACATCCAAAATGCAGTAACTCGATAATATGTCATTGTTGTTTATACTTACCATATAGCCCAACATTGACTACATATCTTCATCAACAAAGACAGGAATGGATACAACACATATCTTCTATGTTTTATGGGGATATCAGTTAATGGCTTAAGAGGATTTTGTGCTCAATGTCAATTTTAGTGTAACTTCTCCTTCAAATTTCTCTATTCAATATTATTGAGCATGCATGTAATGATGGTTTTGTTGTTCACTTTGTAATGTACAACTAGACACCAATAGTTGGAAAACAATTGCACCTTGCATGTGCTATAAGAAAAAATAAACTTTGATATGCATTATGCCAATATAAAACATTGTTTCTTAGTTGAAATTCAAGTGATTGAAATCACCAATTGACTCCCTCACATGGATTGTTATTTATCAAGGATATATTATGTCTTTTGAATACTATACCTAGTAATAAAGATTCTCTTTATCACTTTAAGAATTGGGAGCCAATATCATCTATTGAGTGCTCTCTTTTATGTCTTACTAACTACCAACTCTACTTATACATATAGCATAGTCTAATGTAATAATAAAGGAAAATAATTCTATGTTTAAATGAAAAATTGCCTAGGACTATCGTATCCACATTCAAAATGCAGTAACTCGATAATCTCTCATTGCTGTATATACTTACCATATAACCCAACGTTGACCACATATCTTCATCATCAAAGACATGAATCGCTACAACCCATTTATAGAACAAGGATGATTCTTTAATGCCAACATTATCTAGCATTTACTATAATAAATGAGCAATTTTGATTTTGCTTTCCCACGGAGAGATGTTAAAGGAATGACAAATGCAAACTTGAGGTGTAATATAATTCTAGATTATAATGGGAATTAGTTGTCTTCTATGTGGGAAATGTTGTAGGTTTTGTTGTTAGGAAACATTCCATGCCTTTTGGGCACCCATGTTCTTACCTTGGCTTGGAAGGTCCACACTCATTGATATTTATTATTCTTGAACCAATGCCAAAAAGGTATCCTTGGCACTATGTATATAACTACTACATTTGGCTACAAATTATGGCGTTGTTTTGAACGTTTTGTTGTCTCAAAAGTGATGAAATATAGAAAATCAAAGTGTTGGTATTTTTTCATCGACAAAAAATTGTATTATTTTTCACTGGAGAAATTGCCACCATTTTATGACAAGTTACTACCATGTGACATGTTACCATTCATTTTCTGCTCTCTCTTTACATCGTAATTCGAACTCTTTAGTGATAAACATTTCTCTCAAGACTTGCAACGTTGGATTTGTTTTGATGGTTTTGGATCATTGATTAGGTGTTGAAATCCCAACTGGAAATATGTTTTAAAAGATGATGCATATAAATTGATGAGTGTGAGCAATGCCCTCTTTCTTTCTTTAACATCATTTCCAAGATATTAATTTTCAATCTTGTATTTTTGAGAGGTATGTATTTATCCATTCCATATATATATAAATAATTATAGTTTGAGAAATATGATTGCTAATTGCACAATAGAGAAAAGCATAACGAAATTCACTGTTTAAGTGAGAATTTCTTTTTATTTCTCTAAATTCTAATTAGGCTATATAGCTTAAGAAAGAGAAAAGAGAAATTAAACTAATAGAGCTTAATTGTAATTATATTAAGGAGAATATTTTTAGCATATGTATGACTCCATTTCCTCATTAAGCATGCCATATTAGAGCCAAAATTATAATTCTTAGGGCCTATATAACTTTCAAGCTAAATCTATAGAAATGAGAAGTCTAAGAGGGAGCCTAATAATATAAACTCTTAACGAATTTGCCAAGCCACATTAATCCTACTAATTTTTTTAATAAAAATATGTGTTAAAGAAATGACGGAGGAACAATAAATTAGAAGCTATATTGATTTAGTAAGATTGATGGGTGTTGGGAATTAAACACAAAACTCCTTGCACAACAAGGCCATACATACGCTACACCTATTATTTTCATTATTTTGGAATAGGAAAGAAACCCATTTCCTAAAAATTCAAAACATAAATTTATTAAATAGAATAACAGAAAACCACAAAATTGACAAAAAAAATTAAGAAAAAAAACTTATTCAAAGAAATTAACAAAATAAAAATTAATTTGCCTAGCTATGAACTATGTAGACCTTGGAAAGTTGTGAGCTAGTTAGACCTTGGAAAGTCGCAGCCTTGGTGACCATGGTCGGCTCCTTGGGGATCAACTATGGTTGGCATAGTCACGACCAGTAATTATTTTTCAATCTTCGATTTTTGAGAGGTATGTATTCATCCATTAGATAGATATATAAGTATTTCTACTATGAGAAATATGATTGTTAATTGCGCAATGAGACAAACATAAGGAAATTCATTTTTCAAGTGAGAATTTCTCCTTGTTTCTCTAAATTCTAATTACGCTATATAGTTTAGAAAAACTTCATATACAAAATTTCCTCGAGAATTCTTTATACAGATTGAAGGGAACTTCTATTAAAGTAGAGAAAAAGTATATTAACAAAGAAAATAGAAAAAGAAATTAAAGTAATAACTCTTAATGGTAATTCTATTAAGGAAAATATTTAATATTAGAATTTAGATTGCACATCAATCGCAACATTAGCTTCTAATATATGTAACAATCCAACCTATATGTGGATAGAAAAAACAGTCCCACTTAGAATTATTTGCACAAAGAGATAGCCAGAATAGAGAATAAATATTGAACATAGAACTGGAGGAAAATCACTCCAGTGGGAAGAATTCCACTATGATATTATTCATCAACTTGAATACAATATATAGATTCTCTCAAGAGACTTAGTGGCAATTTGAGTAGCTCACCATAATGAGGGATTACCTAGAATATTCCCCCCACTGTTCTAGGAAAATATCTCTATGGATAGGTTGATATCCTCTTGGGATTGTAAGAGGCCTCTATTTTCCTACCCAAGACAGAAAGAAAACAAGTACACACTATAATTCTCCCATATCTAGCTCATACATCAAGAAGTAAGCTATGAAGAACAAAGCAGGTAGATAGCTTACCTCGCTTCAATGGTTGTCCTTGATGCTCCTAAGTTACTTCAAATCCTAGCCTTCAATCATGGGCTTGTGAACCTGTCCACAATGGAAAGACAACACCTTCTCCAAGAAAATATATGTATAAACAAAGATCTAACTATGAAAGTACAATCAATTCAATGCATTCACCATTAAAGACATGAAATTGGGAGAAATAGTCTATGTTGTATTAAAAGAAAGCATTAAGGAAGTTATACAATATGTGCTATACCTGACTCATGGTTGATTTGAACTCCTCCAACTCTCTTTCAGAATTCCTTCAAGACTCATAAGACCATAATATCCACCTCTATAAGTGCGCTCCCCCACTTTGCCATGGGTAGGAGGTTCATTATATCGGTTAGGGAGGCCTAAACAATTAGGAGATATATTTGGATCAAGGGAGGATGAAGTGGATCAAGGGATCTTGGGCCTCCTTAGGTTATAAAGAGGATATGATTCGAAGGGTAGATTAATCCCACAAAGATCTCCACGAAAGATCAGATCCAAAGATCATGGAACTACCTCCTAGGCAACATTTTCACACTTTGCACATAGAGCAACACGCAATAAAGAGGGATTTTTGTGAATTGCAAAGCAGGCAAGGCACGAAAATCACGATTTTTTCGTGTTATGGTGACCTACAGGGGCGCGATAATCGTTCCCTCACCAACTAGCAAGGCGCAAAAACATGGCTTAAAAAGGCTTAAAGAAGTAAGGTACAAGCTGGATTTCAAGGCTTAGATAATAAGGAAGACTGTCACGATGACATGTGGATTGAGGAACTAACACACACTGTGTTCTGACCTACATCGAGAACATTAACTCCATCATAATAAGGCATGGAAGCTGCAAGTGACAAAATGAGGTGTAACAGGTTCTCCCTAAAGTGTGAGGTCATAAATGGAATTGATGGCTCAGACACTTTAGCAACTCATGAATGAAAGATAACTGTAGAGGTGCCTGCAAACCACGGGTGGTTCAATGAGCGAACTTGTTACATAGCACGGTCGTTCGTAAGATATTAAAGAATATCCCTAATTTCACTAAATAGTGGAAAACGCCTCCTAAAATTGTATTGTTGAACCCCCTCCCAATATACCTTACCAATTATGAAAACCCCTAGTTTCACGAGATATTGTAGGTATCCATTTTTATCAACCCATTTTAATACCCCCTTTATATAATATTATCAAGTTGTAACAAGAAGGAGCCCTAAAGAACCTTAGTATAAGAATACAAGATGCTAAATAAAATAATAATATAAAGCTAATCATTATCCCAGCGTGATTACATGGGCGACCAATGAATTTGTAGCATTGGATATTGGAAAACCCAATGCAATAGTAACGGGGAAGGCAAAATGTGTGAAAGGCGACCTACTCAAGAGATCAATGTAACAAAGAATGTAAAAGATTGATAGTCCCATAGTATAGAATATATTATGAGTTTATTTTAGATTTCAAACTAAAAATGTTTACATCTTGATGGAGTTGAAAAATTAACTATTTCAATATATGTATGCATTAAAAAATATACTTGTTATATTTATATTTTTTGCTTTCATTTGTTATAACTATTATAATATTAATGGACAAAACCCTACATAATCAAATTTTTACTTATCAAATTCCATCATGATTATAATGCACAATGTTGAATTTAATTTAAGAAAAAAAATGATACCATTTATTTGTAAACGAAAGATATGACAATATATATTTTAAAAAGATTTTTATATTCATATATATTTATGATAATGTTATTAAAATAAATAAAAAAATTATTTATTTTACCTAATTATGATCGTAGATCCATCCTAAACCCGGATTTACCTAGCATCCATAGGGATCCAATCCAATTTTTTTTGCCTTAAAATTTTTACCATGTTCAAAAAAATTTACACCTTGTGCTCCGTAAATTTGGGTTTGACATGGATTTTTTAATTATTTTATTTGGTTGTAATTATTTATTGTATGAGCACGCATGAATTTAGGCTTTGTAATGTAACATAGCATTAGGTTAAGTTACATTATGTGACAAAATCTCCCCATCCTCTCGTGCAATCAAAATAAAAATTATAAAAAATTAAAAGGTTAAGAAAATATTAGAACTTTATTTTTTATGTTTATAATTTTATAGCACACTAAATAACGTATTTCTTTTAAAGGTCCAAGTCTACTAGACCTCCAAGTCTAGTAGACCAAACTCATAGACGCTAACTTTCAACATCATAGTGAAGTAAAATGATTCTATGTTGATGTTATACATGGTATAATTAGAATTTTAATTAACATTCATGATATAGTTAGTAAAAGTTGAAACGATAATTAATATTTATCAATTATATTTGTATTTGTTTTTTTTTTAATTCAAAATTTAGATGAATTTATAACATTTTTACCTATGGTATAGTTAGAATTTTAGGTAACATCATATCATTGAGAATTGAGTTAAAATAGAAAAATAAAATAAAATTTATACTATAAAAATTATCTATATATAAGAGTTTAACTAGTTATCTTTTTTTAATACATTTTAATTTGGTAATATCTTAAATGTTATTTATTTTCATAATATTTTAATTTACAAAAATAAAGAAAATTTATGAAAATATTTCTTCACATTTTAAGGTTAAAAATAAAACTAAATTGTTAAAACCAATAAAACATTTTTATTGTAAAATGATTAATATATTTACTAAAACTATTTACAACATAGAAGAAACAAAACAAATGTTACATACAAAGATATTTACATCATTATCTTAAGAAAAATAAAACATAGGATGGTGTACAAAAAATAAACAAAAACAACAATAAAAATTTTAATCAACAAAATTATTTTTACTATCAAATAGAGGTACATATCTTCTTTCAATAATTCAAAGAATGCAAGCAAAAAACAAAAGTTAGTTTTAGAAAACACATTTCCATATATTTACACATAACACTGAAATCTTCTTGCTCTCTAATACAAACTTCCATATACAATGAATGCATGATTTATTGAAAACTAGTCCTAATAAGTCCGATGAAAATAACAATCCAAAGGTGCTTCCATTTCATAGAAAAAATCAGATCTAGCTCAAATTTTTGTAGAACTACCTACTTCCTCTAGTTATCATCAATCTAACTTGTTCTCCAATACTTGGCTATGGATTTGATTAGGAAGCTATTTAAATATTTTCTACAGTCTCATTAACATATTGGTGGACTGTTACATATTTGATACTATCATCTTCCATTTTCCCTTTCCATGTTGTAAATATTTTCTCTTAGGAGCATATTTATGTTGAATGCCCAATAACTAATCTGGGATAAGAGACATTCGAAAAATCTTTTCTCTTTAGGTCAGATTTATGTTAAATGTATCTATAACTAGTCTAGGCTGACAGAAAACTCGGAGATATTTGGCACAATTGAACTCTATGTATCATGTGGCTGATTGGTCTTCCATAGCCCTCTTTTAATATAAAAAATTCACATTTTTCTATCCTATCACAAAAATAGAAATTGGCATAAAGATAATTCTGGGCCTTGCATACTATTTGAAGGGAGTGAAGTAGGATTCCATTAGAAGAATGTGTAGTAATTCAAAAAACTTACTTACTTCATATACCATGTTTCCTTATTGTAGGCTTTCTAGATTGATTGCGGGCGAAACAAAAAGGCGGATGCTTTCTTGCTTGCCGTCAGAGTTGGGAACAGGCACAAAGTCTTGGTAGAACAAATTCTAGGAAACCTTCTCACTCATTCGCTATTCTTGACTAATAAAATCTCATTTTGATCGGGTCGGATTAAACATGCCTACCTCTTATCACGGTACAATAAAAGGATATTTTATAATTACTTAACTATTACTTTTCTGGACGTTTCTATTTAATTGGCTAGATGCAATCCATTGCTTCACGGTTGAGCGCTTTTATGCTGCTATAAACCTTTGGCGAGAGGAAAGAGGATAGAGCCAGAGAGAGGAGTAAATAGGTAATAACATAAACAACTGTTCTCTCACACTCGTTGCTGGGATTACTAAACACACACTCGCATATTTTTTACACACATAAAATTAAAACTATCCTCTAATAGAAAAAGGTAGGCTACTGCATTTTACTACGACATTACCGGTCCAAGAGTAGAGCAGAACCAAGAAACCAGGAGTCTTAATCAAAGAGCAGAGTCAAAAGCAATATATATATTGAACACGCATCGAGATGTGAAGCTATCAGTTTAAGATCCATTGTACCCAAATTCCATGAACAAATAAAGATAGCCATGTAGAAATTTAATGAAATGTGAAGAAAGCAAAACTCCGCAGGGTATTTTGGACATTTTCATGTTTCATAGAAAAGGTAGCAAAACATGTAGGCAACGATGTTACATAGTATAAAATAGAATACGAATACTTACTCGCAAGCTTCGATTTCAGGGTGGACATGACTACAAGCTCGACGAAGGACTGAAGGTGCTCCTACTTCTTGTTATTCTTTGCCTTCGTAAATCTTTGGGTCAAAATATGGGGGAATGCGTTCCTATCCAGGTTCAAAGTAGTCGAATGGCAAAGAAACAAAAGAAAAACAATGCTCACAGCAAGATAGACACTTCCCTTTCAGCTAAAATGGAATTTCCACAGTTTGCAGCTGGGTGTTTTTGGGGATGGAGCTTTCCCTCCAGAGAATGGATAGAATCACCAACACTGAGGTTCGATATTCAAGGAAATATTCACAATCCCACATACCCTGATGTTTGTACTGAAAAGTTCAACCACTCTAAGATTGTGAGGGATCAACCCTAATTAATGCGCCTATGAAATCCTTCTGAGATCTTCGAGAAAAATCCTTAATCGTCCAACGATCTTAGGGTTCCATTCTAATTTGGTGATACCTAGGGTTGAGGTCCATTTTTTAATTATTTGGCAGCCATGAAGGAGATCGAGAACAACACATCTAGTCTTCACTGTAATCTTAATGAGTGATCTGTACTATGTTACAAAAATGGTTCTTTCTTCTAGATAATGAATGCAGGAGACATGTACCACGGATCTCGATCGTGTCAGATGCTTTGGATTTTGTTAAACATATTGTTAGATGCTTTGGTTTTGTAAAACAAAAAAAAAAAGTTTTTTTTTGTTCTTTCTTCTAGATAATGTGTGAAATTTCCATAAATTTTTGTTTTTTACTTTTCCTTTAACTCGTAACCTTGTGATTTTCAATTCACTTTACAGCATCTAGAAGAAGACAGTTTTTACATTTGTCAGTATTTAATTTGTTAATGTATTCGTAACATTAAAATTTGCAGGTGTTCTTACCCTTGTTTTCCTGCTAGCTAGAAGGTTATTACGTGGACCTACCACTTACTTAGCTGTGGCTAAAACCTTCCATCTTTCCTGGTATGCAGGTTCCTATATTCTCTGGAAAATTCCATGATGTCCATGACAGGTATGAAATTTCTCCTTAGCAGACCTAGTCTTACCATTTTAATTAAAGCATACCACCATCCATGTTCATAGGTTTTGACTAAACATAATGTATTAAAAAAAATGGTTCTAAATCGAACCCTTTGTACCATGCTATTAAGGTTGTATAGGCATAGTTCGTATGTCCAAACAGCATGTCTAATTAAGAGCACCAATGTTTAATAAAATCATGAAATGAAGAAATTCGATTATCACTATGTATATTACCTTGCTAGGTAATTTCAAAAGGACTACACATTAATCTATAAATGGTATGATCTGCGAAATATACTGTCAATTAAATGCAGGGTACCTTATGCTTACTACGAAGCTCAGCGAGTAAATGAAGACAAGTGACACCGTCCAATGTATGTGGTTTGAAAAACACCACCTGCGTCTCGACAGGATACCTGTACTGGGATCATTTACTGTTTTAGACGGTCATGTGACTAAACTTAAATTGCGTGAAGGTTTAATGTGCCACCTGCACTTGAAAGGACAGGGCTGGTGATCTGGGCGTTGGAACAAGTGACTCCTCCACAGAATTCGAAAACTCTTTGGAATAATTTTGATCTTTGGGCATTCAAAAATGGGTTTACAGTTTTGTTCACCCAAACCCTGGGGATGTCGCAGGCTACCTCGACCTTGCTATCTCCTGCGATGAGGAGGATAGACTAACATGCCAACGGACTGATCCAGAGGGAGTTCTTCTTACTTTTAAGGCGCAGCCAATGTGCCCCTGCAATTTCCTCGGAGGTAACTTCAAATGTAAATTTCGATTTTCTTTCCACTAGCTTTGTAGTGCAAATCGATCTCCACTTTGTTAATAATGCACTGCTTAATAATGATGCAGATTTTCCCAGTTCGAGACAATACAGGTTGCAGAGGAAACTTGGCTGCTAATGGTAAGTGGTATCGTTCCTTTGCCTTCCTATGACGATGGGAAAACCTGGGAAGACCTCATCAACGGCAACAAGAAGTCTGTAGTTTTTTGTCATGGTTAGTTTATCATTATTTTGAGTTTCAGGGGTTCATTGTGGCCAGAGTTTCTGCCATGAATCCGATGTATAAATTTGTGATACTTTCTTCTGGTGGTTAGAGTTTATTTTTTTTGAGAAATACGTACTGCATTATCTGCGTTTAAACTCAGGTTTTCAGCTCCTTACCTTTCCGAAATTTTTTCAAAACCCTATCTATGTTTTAAAATGCTATGAGTGAACGGATTCGACCTTCATGGTTCTACAATCTCGAGGTTAGCACTGGAATGTGTTTTTTTGGATGCTTTATAAACCTATTTAACTATAAATTACAGCATTGGTATGATGCCATTTCTTTCAGTAAGTATTCTGGATAGATGAGATTACTATGACAAAGTCTCTGCATTTTCGGCTTTCATCCATTTCGTATACCTGCGTGTATCTAATAATGAATTTACCCTTTGTACTGAGGAGACTAGTAATTTCAATATAATGAAAACCTTATTTCTGAATTCGCCGGGATAAAATTTTTAAGAATTTTGATGTCTGAAATTTTTGTTTGCCTCTACTTGTAAAAAGATTGTCTACAGGACGATTGTGATCTACAGTAGATGGCTATGTTCCAAATGTAATTGTCAGACCGACTCCTGTGTGTGTGTTAGTTGAATTTTCTGTTAAACATTAAATTTAAAAGTTCCTGCAACGCCTGGAAGAATATATATTTTTCTTTAGGTTCATATAATAGCTACGTTGGGGACATCGTTTGGGAGAAATCCCATTAACAGGATAGATCCTTAGAAAAGTGATATTGAAATGGTGGTAGTACTTGTTAACTTTTCTCCTGAGGAAAATCATCTTGCCAGGGTATTTCGTGTTTAGATACTCCAACTATCAGTGATGTCGACTCTCGAAAACCGTTTTTAAGGCTTGTTTTTACAGTGTTTCCAGTGAATGAGGGTGGAATGTAAATATGGTGCACTATTAGGCTTGCGTGATGGTTTTAAAGAATAGATCGGGAATTATCCCTTAAAAATAGATAATATTCCATGAAGGAATAGTGGAGTGTATTGTCATTCGATTTAATATATTTTGTGTAACTTAAAAATAAATATACACAACTAAACCCTAAGACGGCCACCTGTAAAATCGTGGTGTACATGAATATTTTCTCTGTACTATTCATGATCCATGTTTTTCTTTGTTTGTCGCAGAGTATAAGGACAGTCAAGATTCATTTCCTAAACTCTAATTAGTTCATTTAAACAAAGGTGTAGAAGAAAATAAAGCTATTTCCATCGAGGCTTCATAGATCAAAATGTAACCATAATAAAATCGATATAATGAATGACAGTGGAATGTACATAAATCATGCAATTTCCACCGAGGCTTTATAGATCTAAATTGTAATAAAGATAAAATGATCCCTCTGCGAGCTCATTATCCATTTCTTTCTGTCGCTGTTTTATCCTCCATACTAATATCTATGTTCAGATCAAGCGTTATACAAATAACATAAATTTCTCAAACCCTATACACACCATATATATATATATAAACAAATGGGACGGATAAATAACAGAAATTACATAGAGTCTGAGATAATAAAAACCTGGAACTTGTAAACCAAATGCAGTAGGAACAGCCACGTTCCTCCCAACCGTAGATTAGGTACAAAACACAAGTCTGTACACAATCACCCCGAGCAAGACACATGCATGGAAAAATGTGGACAGTTAGCCTCAAACTCAGTCTTGCTTCCTGAATCCCTTGCCTAACACAGAGTGCTCACACAGCAAGTGAAATTCTTTCCGGCATACTCAGCAGCGTCCTGCCTCCTCACATATGCCATCCTTTTATAGTTTTGCCTAGGTCTTACCATTAGCAGCCAATTCCTCATGGAATTTTTGCAGCTAATCAAATCCCTGATTTTTAGGGTGTGTCTAGTGTCTTAAATACACTCCTGACACTTGTTCTGGTTTCCCAGAGGCTAACTCTAACTTGTCCCCCACTTCTCCATGCATGATCTCCTCATTTAACTTGGTTGTTCCTACTCATTCTTTTATTAATAGAATAAAATTGTTTGTTTACATCAGTCCTCCTAGGACTTAAGTCAGCCGATTTCTCATCTGGCTTCCTCATTGCATAATCTCAAAATTAATAAAAATAATTTTAAAAATAAATCAGACATAATGTTTTTTCATCATTGGAGAGGGATGTCACATAATGAATGCAAGAGATTTGCAAAACATTTAGTAAATGTACTGCGTATCTTCTTAGATGCTTTGAAATTTGTAAAATTATTGTGAAAGGCTTTTGTTTTATAAAACAATTAAATATATGTGTATTTTGATTTGTGTAAAATAATTAATATGTAACAATTAAATATAAATATTTTGGATTTGTGTAAAATGATTAATATATGTATTATCAATTATCATGTGGTAGGTATGTGGTAGGCAATTTGAGGATTTTTTTTCAAACAAAATAATTTTTTTAAAAATTTATTGTCACCTCCAAGGCTAATTTGTCGAATCAAACCATGTAGCCTATCAAAATTTAGCATTTTTTAATTTCAGAAATTAGAAAAATATTTTATTATTTTTAAAGAATTAAAATTAACAAGCACAATAGCTGCAAAGCAGCTAGTCCCTGCCTTGGGAGTATGTTTTTTGTTTTATTGACCTATGAATATAATCAAATGTTTATAATTTAGATACAAAACGATAGATTTACAATTTCTTTAACTGGAGACATAAGGAAATTTGATAAAAAAGATAAAACATTTAGAATTTGATGTTTGCTTTTATTGTACAGAATAATTAGGAAATATTATTTTATGAATTATAAACTTTAATTTTAATTTTAGAGAAGGAGATATAATTTCATTGTTATCAAAAATCTATTCAATGGAATTAAGAGGAGTGAAATTAACAGGAGAACAAAAAAAACTAGTATATTCAATGAAATTAACAAGAGAACAAAAATAAGTAGCAACGTAATTCACAAAACAAAAGACTGTATAAGTAACTAATAAGTAACGTAGTTAAATATGTGTTATGACATCAAGCAATATGTGCAGATGCAAAATTGCAACATTGCTAGAATAGCTGAAATACTAATATTGAAAGCACTGCACATTTCCAAAAATCTGGACTGTTAGAAGTAAGCAATTGTTTGCACAGTTCTAAGTCAAAAAAAGAAATTTGTAAGCCTCAGCATGCTTGTACAGGTAACATAAATGTCCTTTCTCTATTTGTATTTACAAGGTCGTCAACATATTTGCAATACATAACAGAAGGAAGTTTAAGAATGTATTTAACATTTTGCAAATTGTAACTCTAAAGAATTTGAAAAGCACAATAGTTTCAGACATACCTGTTTCTTTGAAACTTCTGTTTGCATAATGCATTCATTGCGTGGCTTATCTCTTGATGTCAAGAATTATATTTTCATAACTGAGTGTAAACTTCCCGTCAATAAAAAAGTCGCACAACATGCAGATAACAACATATATTTTTTTTAGATAATCTTCATATGAGAGTGCAATCAAATCTGGGAACACCTTTGTTAAAATGTCATCCTTCAGTATGCATGATAATTTTGCATTTTCTGTACTAATTATGGTACAGTGTAATCGATGCAAATAGTTGACAGGACAGTCGCTGCTACATTTGGCACAATGTACAGTTGTGCCTTGCACTCTTCTGAAATTTAATATAGCTAAATTGCATTTTGAGCATGTGGGTTGAAATGGATTGGAATATATGTTTGCTACATGCAATGTGCCTTGAACCTATTTGACATTATCCAGTGTCACTTAGTTGAAATCTATTTATGGAAAATATGTTTGATATAATGTATGTTTATATAGTTGTGGTGCCTTACCTGATTTGTGGACTTCAACAATGTTGTTAGATCATTCAATGGCTTCTTTGCTTTTAGCGTTGTTATGAATGTTGATTGCCCTGTACGCAGTGTACATGGCTGTGAATCTTTTTGTCTCACCAGGTTTCTTAATAGGAAAATATGGAACTCTTTTTTTGAAAGTTGTTCTTGAATCGCATTGAACTCTGCCTCGAACGTTGAATATAAATGTATCTAAATTTAAAAGCAGATCTATGTTAAGCCTATTATTTTTGTTATTTATAGTAGGAATAAAGACAAAGAAGATAATATTTACAAATATGAATAGGTAGAAATAGTCTTACAGTTGTGATCCGCAATATGAGCATGATAGATCTGAAATAAAACTAAATATCAAGATAAATCTAAATGCAAGACCCAAACTGAATACAAAGATGGAGGGTGAGGCTAGGAGAGCCTCACCTCTCAACGGAAAAACCCAAGAGAACTCTCAGAGCCAACAACCATACAACAAACTAAGACACACAAGACTGGAACACGAAAACTCGTTTGTATTTTGAGGCAAGGTGCCTTTTTATAGATTACAAGGAGAGAGCATATTAAACGCTATTCATTATTATAATAATATCTAATCTCATATTATGGCTAATACATTAAACCTAGCATATTGAAACTAATATCCAAAATGGGGAGTGTGCCTCCCATATAGATCATTCCTCCCGGTCTAAGTGGAAAGCGTCCCTGCTTTCCTTCCTCCCAGTCTAATTTTGAAGCCATGTTTACAAAGAAGAGAAACCACATGTAGAAGAGGTGCCGTTGTCGCAACTTGATGAAGATTTTGATGATGTGTAAAAGATGCGAGCAGGTGGGGTGCCCATACAGCTGCTACTGAACATCTTGTGAAAATAATCTCGAGGAAGAGATCTATGTATCTCCTCCCTGGGTGGGATGTGGAGTTGGTGTAAGATGCGAGCAGGTGGGGTTTCCATGAAGCTGCTGTGCGTCATCCTACAAAAATAAACTAGAGGGAGAGATTTGTATGTGTTTTAGATCTGTGTACGTCCTCTCTACGTGGTGTAGATCTGTGTATCACCAGCAAATGAACTGATACTGATCCTGACAAGGGTGTGATTTGATACAAAATCTTGAAGCTACCTCGAAATCCTATGAAGGCCTTTTCTACAAACAAAACTTTGTTAAGTGCTGGAGAATATTGTTGGAGGAAATAGCAAAAATGGAACTTTGAAAGAGAACTATTATTGGAAGAAAACTAGAAAAAATGTGAGCCGAGCGGTGAGCTTGGACTCGGAGAGGGAAGGTGCTCCAGCCTTTTTTGAGATCATGTTAGATTGCTTTGAATCTGAAGGATCTATAACATCATTGTTCATAGACTGATTTCATTTTCTGAGTAGCCATCCAATGCCGACCATCATTTTTGGCTTACACAGCTTTTCTGGCTTTATCCTTAGCTGTATAAGGGCTAACTAAAATGCGTGGGAAAGCAATTCTTGCAAAAATTGCAATTTGGAGGCAAGGTATAAGAATTCCATTTTTTTATTTGTTGGGGGTGCAATAAAGCATCCTATGACGGGTTCAAGAAAGCATCATTTATTTTATTTGTTGGAGGTTCAAGAAAAGATCATTTATTTTATTTGTTGCGGGTTCAATAAAACATCATTTATTTTATTTGTTGTGGGTTCTAAAACCTATCTTAGAATTGTATCCTACACAGAAAATATCTTTTCTAGTACACATAAAATCCGTATCTCTAGATGTGTTGTGCTATTCTAATTAAATAACAAACACCCCCCCCCCCCAAAAAAAAGAAAAATTAAATAACAAAACACAATAAATTATTTACTACTTTATAAATGATTAGTCATGTAACGTCGCCAATTTCCATGTTAGATAGAGGCAATGCTCAGTATCACTATAAAACAAGATTATCAACAGGAGATTACCAAAAGGGATTCAAATTTATAAACCAAAATGATTGAAGGGAGAGTGCATTCAGAAGGTTAAATGTTGCCTCTACGAGGCAAATGGTTTTGGTGCCACCCCATAGGGTAAAAAAGGGAAGTCCTGCTCAATGCATAATTTTACAGGCTCAAGATATATGGGCAAAAAACTCCCACATGCAACGACTATTTTTACCTTATAGCTAAGAGGTTAAATTATATGTTTTTGAGGGTGCTGAATCTATTTCTACCATCAAAATCCCAATTAAACACGATTTTGCAACATAAAAAACACCAGATTCCAAATTGATTGTCTGATCCAAATCCTCCAATTTTTAGACAACTCCTAAACTATATAAAAATGGTATTTAGTTTCATTTTAAATTATATAGGAATGGTATCTAGTTTCAGGTATGATACTGACACTAAATTTTATTAATAATAAAAAGTATATGGCAGACTTGGCAACTTGACCCATAGCCCTCAGTCGGAGACCTCGATTCAAACGCACCAAGCATCTCGTGAGTGAAACACCAACAATGAAAAGGATGCACAAACAAAAAAACCTAAATAAAGACAAGGCCACTTGGTGGATGCGAACGGGAGGATCGAATCTACACGCGGGAATGAATGCGTTGAGTGATGAGTGGTTTGAGACCATCTGCACATGCCGCAGACATTGGCTTGGCACAAAGACGCTGCGTAAATAAGGAATCAAGACAACCAACACAAGCTGAAAAAAGAAGATCGTTGAAATGCCTTCTTTTATGTTGCAATTATCGAATGAAAGGCGGCCTGAGTGGGGGGATCATGAATTTTAAATGATAGTCAAAGTTATTCGCTAGCGAGTTCTCATGTTTATTCATATAAATGTTATTCAAATGAATTGCATTTTTGGAGAACTCGCTCACAAGTTTTGGCCTTCACGGACCTTCTATTATTATTATTATTTTACACTTAAGTTAAACGATGAAAAGACCTCTTACAATTAGGCGTTTTCTCCATTTTTTTGGATTACAGTTCATATCCTGTAGGCGTTTTTTCAATTTTCTTAAAACCCCAGAAAGGTTTTGTCAATTTTCTTAAAATGCTCTGGCGGAATTCCTTGATGAGACTTAGGCCTTTGAATTGAAAAGAATTTGCAAAATTTGATGAGAATGGGAGGTCATATTCTCTCAGAAATTGCAATTTGGAGTGTTGCTGGCTGGCTTGGTAGCTCTCCTTTGATAGGCTGCGAATCAACGTTTCATGGTGGCAAGCAGAAGTCATTTTTTTGTTTGCGCTCTCCTTTTATAAGCTGGGAATCAACGATTTATGGTGGCAAGCATAAGTCATTTTTTTTGTTTGCATGGGCACTCTGTTGTAATACAAGGTTTGACCTATATCGTTGCAGGTTAACGGGTTGAAAGCATAGTCACCAAATTCGGCAGAATTGGGCTTAATAATTCTTAAATTCGAAAATTAGGTTTGATTGGGCCAAATTGGGCTGAAGAACTAGGAAACTAGATTCCATTTGGCTTTCAATTCACCCAATTTAGATTCGGTACAGTCTACAAACGTTGGCCTGCTATTTTTTGAACAAGAAATCTAAGATACGCAGTATTTCCTAATTTGCCACAAATATCTGCAATAATTCCTAGTTTATATCAAACTCTACCATAATTTCTGCATAAATTCCTAATTTATACCAAAATCTACCATAATTTCTACAAATGGATGCGTTTATCTCATTTAACAAACAAAAACATGAAATTGGAACAAAGGGAAGTTGGGAACAACGGAGGGAAAGTAAAACTTAATTTCAAATTTCCAAACAATAGGGCTAACTAAAATGCGTGGCAGAGCAATTCTTGCTGCAACGAATCCCATGAAACTTAGACCAAGTTTTTTGAGATTGCCAATTTTTTTTTATGAGAAGGAAGCCATCTGCTAAGTACAAAGAGAGCATCCAATGCCGACCATCATTTTTGGATTTCTCAGCTTTTCTGTCTCTATAGTTAGCTGTTTAAGGGCTAACAAAAATGCGTGGCAGAGCAATTCTTTCAGAAATTGCGATCTGGAGTGGTGCTGGTTGGCTTGGTAGCTCTCCTTTGATGAGCTAGGAATCAATGTTCCATGGTGGCAAGCATAATTCATTTTTTTTGTTTGCATGGGCACTCTGTTGTAATACAAGGTTTGACCTATATCGCTGCAGGTAAATGGTTTCAAAGCATAGTTACCAAATTCGGCAGAATTGGGCTTAATAATTTGCAAATTCAGAAATTAGGTTTGACTGGGCCAAATTGGGCTGAAGAACTAGGAAATTAGATTCCATTCGCTTCTCAATTCACCCAATTTAGATTCGGCACAGTCTACAAAGCTTGGCTTGTTGTTTTTTGAACAAGAAATTTAAGATATGCAGTATTTCCTAATTTGTCACAAATATTTGCAATAATTCCTAGTTTATATCAAAATCTACCATAATTTCTGCATAAATTCTTAATTTATACCAAAATCTACCATAATTTCTACAAATGGATGCGTTTATCTAATTTGACAAACAAAAACAGGAAACTGGAACAAAGGGAAGTTGGGAACAATGGAGGGAAAGTAAAACTTAATTTCTGATTTCCAAACAATTGCAAATTATGGGTACATAGGTGAATATTCTTCCTTGAATATCATCATATTTTGTTAGTGCAATTCCGTTATGATATATCAAAACATGGAACTTTGCTGAGAAATGAAAGAAAAATATAAAAAAATATTGAAATAAACCACTCACAAGTGTTTTTCCCCTGCCAAGTGCCTCTCCTCTGAAAGCAAGATGATATTTGAACATTAAACTAGCAGCACGCAGTAAACCACTCACTGAACTAGCTGCATGCAGTAAACCACTCACTGAACAAGCTAGCAGCACGCAGTATCCACTCACTGAACAAGCTAGCAAACCCCTCACTGAACAAGCTACCAGGACGCAGTAAACCACTCACTGAACAAGCTACCAGGACGCAGTGAACCACTCACTGAACAAGCTAGCAACACGTAGTAAACCACAAGGAAGGTAATGGACAGTATAACAAGCCGCGAACAATGCATAGCTGCAAAATGAAACAAGTGTATTAAATATTTTCGAAGCAAGCGTATTAAATGAAACCAGTGTATTCATTCGATGCCATACACAGTAAACCACAGGGAGGAGCAGTGTAACAAGCCGCGAATGCTGCACAACTGTAAAATATACTAACTGCATTAAATGTTTTGAAAAGGAAGCCAGTGTTAAACGTTTTGAAACCCACACCACCAAACGTTATGCATTAGATGAGATAAAAAAATTCTAATATATAATTTTGAAATTTGTTATCATATTATTCAAAATTCTGTGCATAATCTAGGGACCTATGTTTGCATAACTTAGAATTATGTGAATAATTTGATAGTGCCATACATTGCTTTTGAAATTTGATATCATATTATTCAAAATTCTGGGCATAATCTAGGGACCTACGTTTGCTTAATTTAGAAGTATGTGAATAATTCGATAGTTCCATACACGGCTTTGTATTAAGTGTTAAATTCATTTGGCACAGATTGTACAAAAGGTACGACCACCTCATATTACTCCATCAAAAAAACCACAACAGAGAGACAACACCCCGTATTTGCCTGCCTGAATTTGTTGGAAACGACGTCATGAACTCTTGTAACCAAGCTAGTATTTGGTTCATTAACAAACATAATCGTTTTTTTGATGCCTCACAATGAGTATGCATACACGACAAATATAATGATTAAGAGTATTTGTTCATTAATTATTGATAATTAATTTAAATAAAAATTAATCGATCATATTATGAGTAATAGTGATTTAACTTTTGATTTGAATAATATAATTTAATAATTATTTATAATAAATTCAAAATATGATATAACTCATAAAATTTATGAAGACTGAACCTCAAAACTTTTTCCAAAATCAATATTTACTAGTTTCTTGAGGCAGGGCAGGACCGACATGACCATATTGACGGGAAGATGGGAAGGAAGAAGGGCAGGACAAGCATTAAATTTGACGGGACAAAGGGTGGTACGATATTACACATATGTCAAATATATGTGTTTTATTGTTTTTTTTAAAATTTTTAATTATTTTATATATTTGTTTAGTAGAATTAAAATGAGGTAAAAACTGTCATATCAAGCTTTTAGACTATGGCTATGTGTCAATTTGAGAAATTTTTTTAAATAATTTTTTTAAAAAACTAATTGTCACCTCCAACCAGGGTATTTAGTCAAATCAACCCTTCCAATCAATAACAAAATAGTATTTTCTAATTTCAAAAATTAAAAATACATTTGATTATTCAAAAAAATTAAAATTAATAGTTATTTTTGCATAACATTGTAAAACAACTATTAAATTGATAAAATTAAGAAAAAGTCAAATTAGTTTTGACAATGGACCCATTGCTATAATCCTTGCCTTGGCATGGACTAATAATTATATTTTATGAAACATTATAAAATAACTGCAAAACATACACAACTAATAATAACAAGTCAATTGAATTTTGACTATGAAACCGTCATTATAATCCCTCCCTAGCAAGGACTAAAAAATAATTAGAAAATAGATCAATTACATGTCTTATATAGGTTTATGTGTATCAACTTTACTCAAACTTTAGGGGGACTATGAATATATGAGTGGATATCATTTTCACTAAAAGTATGATGAGGTTCTAAAAAAAGACATGCCTTGTAGATTTATCTTTATCAACTTTACCCAAATGTCTAGGAGGGATATGAGGATTTGAGTGGGGAATATGAGCTTCACGATATTTCTTCACACCCTACTCACACCGTGATCACCTTATCACGCCCAGTGTCACTCCCTCCTTGTCTATATTACCCTCAAAACCTTCATAGTTCAATTCTTGTGAACTCTAAGAAACCTAAACTATCCACGTGAAATCCGTACTACCATCCTTCCTTATGTTCTATCAAACCCTCTAGAATTAACTGGGGAATGAGGGTAGCGTGGAACGTGTCCTTGATGAGTTAATTGATACGACTCCTTAACAACTTCTGATCTTCTGATCTCTGCCCAATATCACTCGTCTTGATGTCCCATCGGTGTCACCAATAGCCTCAATTACTAACCCTCCTGCATTGATGAAAGCAACATGATCTCTACTAGTTGGAACCTTGTGACTAGCCTATCCATGATAAAATGATGTCCGTTGAGCGTCTAACGACCATAGGTCACAAATTCGACAATAAACTTTCATAGGTCGAAAGCATACCGTCTGGATATATCATATAGTGCTTTCATATAGCCTATCCATGATAAAATGATGTCCGTTGAGCGTCTAATGACCATAGGTCACAAATTCGACAATAAACTTTCATAGGTCGAAAGCATACCGTCTGGATATATCATATAGTGCTTTCATATATATATATATATATATATTTTAATTATTAAAACATATGAAAGAAAGTCAGTGTTGAATGATGCGTTGGATGTGGTATAGCATGTTATTTAAGACTGCGAGCAGTAGTGCTTTGAATGTAATTTGGCTTAGTTCTCTGATTGCTATTTTGGCTTTTTGCATATTGCATTTAATACGGCAAGCAGGAGTGCTTTGAAATTTATTTTGGCGGATTATGTATGTATTTTCATTATTAAAATAGGTAACAAAGTCAATCTAAATTAAATATCATTTATTTTTTTCCAGAGAAAAAAAACTACTATTGATATTCATATACTGAATCAAATAGTACAAATATGTTCATGATTCAATCACCAGGATATTTCGGATGAAACCCCTAGCTGTTCTGTAAAAGACAGCCTATATATGTAAAGAAATAAACCTGTGGATGTTCAACATATACAAAATATTCCCAAAAACTACCATTGACCTGCAAAAAGCCCCAGATAGCAAACTAATAAAGCCCCCATTACATCAAAAAAGAACTATAAGATAAGACAAAGTATCAGTCATAGAAATAGATGGATCCGCAATCCTGAAGGCAGTCTTCAAACCATTCTTCCTAGAGCAGGTGTCCTTCATATCCATCTAGAGCCTGTTTAGACAGTTTCTCCGCCAAACTGTTATGAGCTCGATAAATGTGCTCGAATAAGATATCATGCTGTTTGGAAAGTTCATGAAGAGTTCTGAAAGCCCAGTGTCTTAAATTTAAAACATTAAGCTTAAATTTTCCTTCTGCCCATTTAATGGTGACCCTAGAGTCACCGAAAACCTTGAGATTTGGCAACCCAAATATGTTTGCAACCTTTAAAACACACCAAAGAGCAATTAATTCCGCCTTCATATTGGAACCTTTCCCACAGTTTAACTTGATAGAAAAATAGTGGGAGTCATTCAGATATATAACACCTCTAATAGCACACAAACCCGCTTGTGATGCTCCGTCAAAGAACAGGACAGGTCTATCAACAATAAGACTGAAAACACTGATATGTTCTGTTTTCAGCATCCTTTCATCCACCTTGCATAAGTTGAACATTTTGAGGGCTGTCAGCCAACATTGGGTGTGGTCAGGTGTGGAGTTTCGAAATATGACACAATTCCTGGTATGCCAAATTGCCCAAGGAATACAAACTGCCAGGTAAAAGAACTCTTTGCAATGCCTGTACCAGTTTAAAAAACATGAATTGAAATCCCCAATAGCCCAGAATTTGGTGATATTAAAATGTATTGTCATCATTTCCCAGACCCTGCGGGAGAAAGTGCACTGAACAAATAGATGAAGACGGGATTCAGCATTTGCTTTACAAAGAGAACAATAGTTAGGACCACTCCATCCTCGCTTGCAAAGATTGTCCCAAGTTTTTAACTTGTTCTGCAGAATCAACCAAGAAAAACATTTAAGTTTTAATGGGATGTGCCATTGCCAGATTTTTGTATACCACCAGTCCGGGGGAAATATAAATTTTTGCTGAAGTATTCTTTTGTATGTTGATTTAGCCGTGACTGTTCCATTTCCTGTATTTCCTGCCCAGACAAGCTTATCAACAGCATTGGTCAAATGTACACCGGCCGAATTTAAATTTTTTGTGTAGTTTTCCCAAATGCGTGCAAGATATCCCGATAAGCCTATCTCTTGTGCCGAAAACCACTTCTGAAAATCAGCTTGACCATAGTTCAGATGATGGATCTTATCTAATGTTGATAAGCCAATGATTTTTAAGTACTGAGGGATAATTGTTGGCAGCAAATATTCATGCTCTAACCCAATAATGGGATCAATTCCCACCCTAATCTGAGAACCACAGCCAACATGCCAGATAAGATCACATTTGATCCAATGAAAAACTTTCATAAACCCTCTCCAGATGGGAGAGAAATTCCAGCTTGTCAATTTTGGGTTTCGTATCCAAGAGTTGATATCTGTCTTAATATATTTTGAATGAATGATTCTAGACCAGAGGGAGTTTCCATAAATACCACGCCAGCAGCTTTTTAACCTGAGGGCGATGTTGAAAACCTCCAAGTCTTTTATCCCCCATCCACCAAATTTATGAGGTCTGGCTAGAGAGTCTACAGCAACCATAGGGATGTTTCTGCTTTTTGCTGTACCAGTCCACAGAAAGTTGAAAAAGAAACTTTTTATGTTTTTGATGACAGAGCTTGGAACCTCCATCAATGAAAACCAATATACAGGTATGCTAGAAAGCACCGAATTCACCAATATAAGCTTTCCTCCGATTGATAGAAACCTATAAGACCAATGTGCTATTTTGTCTTCTATTTTTTTCAAAAGCCATTGCCAATCCCGAATTTGATAATTGTTAGGTTTTAACATATAACCCAGGTACTTAAAGCCCTTTTCTAGATTGGAACAATTGAACGGCATGACAATTCGTATGCTTCTAATCTGTTCATCAGATAGGGCAATGTGCAAAAAACTGGATTTTTCTTCACTGACCAACATACCTGTAGCTCTGCAGAAAGTTTGAATGATGTTTTTGTACATCTTCCATTCATCAACTGAGTCAATACCACCCACAAGAACATCATCTGCAAACATGACATGAGTAAAAATAACATCTTTTATAAGTTTTACACCTTTAATTTTACCATCCATTAAGGCCCTGTTCACTAATCTGCTGAACCCACCCATGATCAAAATGAACAGGAGAGGGGATAGAGGGCAGCCCTGCCTCAAACCCCTGGAGCAACTGAAGAATTCTGTAGGGCTGCCATTCACCAGCACAGCAATATTTATGGATCTGATGCAGGCCATGATCCATTTTATAAATAATGAGGGCATACCAATCTTGATGAGAATCAGTCTGATGAAAGACCAATTTGCCCTATCATATGCTTTGACTAAGTCCATCTTGAGCAACATAGCATTCCTTTTATGAATCTTGATGCTGTGGATTAGTTCTTGTGTGATGCCAATTGCGTCATGTATTTGTCTGCCTTCTAAAAAGCCAAACTGCTCTTCAGATATATGAGTAGAGAGAGCACTTTTTAATCTTTCAGCAATTATTTTAGAAATTAGCTTATACAGCAGATTACAAAGAGCAATGGGGCGAAATTCTCCAAATGTTGCAGGTTTGTCTTTCTTTGGAATGAGAGTAACAAACGTGGAGTTTAATCCACCAGGGATGTAGCCATTTGTCATGGAATAATTGACAAGTTCCAGTAGTTCATTCCCCATCAAATCAAAGAAATGTTGGTACAGCTCAACTGGCCATCCATCTGGCCCAGGAGCTTTATCCTTTGCAAAGGACTTTAATGTTTGCTCAATTTCAACCAAGGTAACCTCTCTTTGAATATAATCTGCTTCATGCTCTTCAAAGAAACGTGGGTATAAATCAGCCACTTCGAATTGTTCCTTTGTGTAATAATCCCCAGGATCTGTATAAATATTATTGAAGAAAGAGAAAGCTTCTTTTTTTAGATTTTCAATACCTGAGCACAACATACCATCATCACCTTGAATTTCCCAAATATGTTTTGACCTCCTCCTAGCAGATGCAAATGCGTGAAAGAACTTTGTGTTCTTATCACCAAGCGCAATCCAGGTGGCTCGACTTTTGAGTCTCCATGCTTTTTCTTCCTGTAGAATTAATTCTTCTTTTTTTAGCTCCAGCTTTTTCATAATCCCAAAAGCTTCTTCTGTTAAAGCATCATATATATTGGCTGCAATGGCATCTTGAAGCTGTGTTTCTAACTGTTGAAGCTCATTTTTATCTGCAAGCTTCTTTTCTTTTATCCATTTGATTACAGTCACTTTCAAATTCTTTAGTTTGAAACAGAAATTTAAAACAGGATTTGGATCAAAAACTTCACAGTTTTCCCAGAACTTTCTTACCACATGACAAAATGATTCATCCTCAAGCCACGATGCATTGAATTTAAAAGGAGTCGACTGTAAATGATCAAATTGTTCCATCTGAAGTATAATGGGCCAGTGGTCCGAGAATTTTGAAGGATGAACCCAGGACCTATGCTTCGGAAAATGAGCTAATAAGGTCGACTTAACAAGAAATCTGTCGAGTCGTTTATGAACACCTTCAGCCCCGAATCGCCCATTCGACCAAGTGGGGGAAAGCTTGTGAGGCAAGACATCAATGAGATTCTTTTCCAAAAGCAGGTTTAAGAAGAAAGCCCCCAATTCATCCATTCTGGCGGAGATGCCCCAAATTTCAGATGCCTGGTATGAGAAATTGAGATCCCCTGCAATGATAATGTCAGATAAATCCATGAGCCCCGACCCACTTAATTCAGTCCAGAATTTTTGCCTCTCTCTGTATGGAGCGTATACATTGAGCAGAGAAATAGATTTATGGTTACTGCAAATAGTCCCCTTTAATAATAAACCCCAAGGAGTATAGAAAGCATGAAGGTCAAAGAAATTTGGGTTCCATGCAGCAACAAGACCCCCAGACTGTCCTTGAGAGCTAATAGCTGCTACTTCCCAATCCGGAAGAACATTGCAAATTTTTTGAATGGCTAAAGTGTCCTCACACATGGTCTCCTGAAGAAATAAAATAGCAGGGCCAGTATCTTTTATCAGATTGGACAAGGCCTAAGCCCGAGACACCTTGCCCAATCCTCTAACGTTTACTGATAATAAAGACATCAAGTAACAGACCTTTTGGGGGTCACTTCTCTAAGCCCCATGGTTTCAGTATTCACTAACAGATCAGCTTCTTCTAACCTCCTAGAAATAGGAGTGTAAGAGTCAGAAATGTTTGTTTCGGGTTTTTTCTTTTTGCCCCTTCTGATTGTGACATTTTGTCGGTTGATTGAGAGAATAGGTTTTGCTTCAGACCCGCTGCTAGGGTTTTTTGTGTAAGCCGGAAGAGGAGGAAATTCCATTCCATAAGATGACATGTGATATCCAGAATCGGCTAAAATATCCAAATCTAAGGGATTTGAAATTAATGCGAGGTTTTCTCCCTTTTTTTCCAAAGGACTATGGTCTGCACAATGTCGGGGTTCACACTGTGTATCCACAGTAGTGACAGGGATAGTTTCAGATGGCCCTAATGACTGTTTCCCCAACTGTTCAATCAATATACTATTAGGGTTTAGGACAGATTTTGGATTCACCAAAAGACTAGGGTCAGGGCAGAGATCATTTGAAACATACTCCGGAAAATTGTTTGACCTAGACATGGTCTCAGCAATAGGATGTGAATTGGGATGGAATTCTGCAGGCGTGGCCTCAGTGCTAGGGGTTGGCTTTTCAATCTCACCAGATGACAATTCCAAAGGACCCTCAGTCAAATTAACATGAGTCAAATCAGGAAATAGATTCCGGCTCACTTTGTTATCAGAATGGACAAATTCCGATTTTGAAATAGGGAGACCAGTTACTAAGTCGTGCCTCATTATAATATCCCCATTCTTAATACGACTAGTAAGCTTTTGTTCTGATGATTCTAAGAAAGCCAATTCCTCCGAAGATAAATCCGGGAATTTTAAAGAGGGGTTTATGACAGACTTACCGAAATATTGTGGTTCTGATACCTAAATTTCATTCCCGGGCGAGGAAAATTCCGATGAGTCCCGTGAGCTTTCACGCAGGGATGGACACACAGCTTTGACATGTCCAATCTCATGGCAATTAAAGCATCTGAAGGGGATTTTATAAAAATCCAGATTTTGGTGCCAGGCCCGTGAACCCCAAGAGATAAGGACTTCTGCAGGCAAACCCTCCTTCAAATCAATTTCAACCATCACTTTGGCATACCGCCGGTCCATCCCGAAAAAGTTCTGTTTGTCAAATCTGACGAAACGGCCAACCGAGTTTGCAATACCTTTCACAACTTCCTCTGTCCAGACTTCAATTGGAAGGCCAGGTATAATCATCCACAGGTGACGTAGGGTCTGGGATTCTTTGCCAGGATCGAAGTTTAAATGCCATCTTTTAATGAATAGCGACCCCTTCTTAAATTCCCAGAACCTGGACATAATTAATTCAAGGTGTGACGCCTCCGTGAAGGTGAAAAGAATCCAGCGGTTCGGAAGCAGGTTTATTCGGGGGGCTAAACCGGTGAATGGCACCCAAACCCTATTCACCCATTCCGAGATTTCCATTTTGGTGCCAGAAGTGTACTCAAGACGACCAACCACAGCACGCTCTGCCAAAATTTTTAATCTGTCCAAGTTGTGATCAGCGTCGATGTCATATTTAATAATCTCCTTTCGAGCTCTGTATGTCTTCAACAGCCTCCGCTGTTTGGCCTTCACGCCCCTAAGACGGCCCCCAAGAGAAACCCTTTCATTTTCATAACCAGACCGCCTCTCTGATTGTTCTGTCGGCGACCGAGGGTTTGTGGAATGGTTCGAAGGACCCATAAATGACAATGTGCCTCACAAAAGGTGAACGACCCGCAGCTGCCGGTCACCAGCAGGAAATCCAACGCCACCTGTCTAAAACAAAAAGTAGCAGAACCGCCACAATAGGGGAAAGGGCTCCAAAAATAGAAAAGAGAAACTGCTACACCAGAAATAGAAACTATTCCCGGATAAAACCATGCAAAATAAAAAAAGGTGAACCTAACTGCAGAAACCCCGAAAAATCAAGTAGATAGGAGGAAATATGTAGCCATCGACTTTTATTTTAACTTCCCACTTTTTTTCCTTGGCTGGTACTAGGCTGATTCGAAGAATCAGCGGGACTCCAAGTCGCCGAGGGCCACCTATTCCTCCGATCTGCTGTCATAATCACTGATTCCTGCAGAAAAAACAAGAAACCCTAGGTTCCCCATCCTCGTTTCCATGCATTGCCATATGCTTTATGTTTAATAATAATAAAGTCGCTGTCCTAAATTAAATATCATTTAAACTACTTCATTGCTTCGTAAATAATTACTTCATTATTGGTAGACTAGTTATCCCAATTATTATAAAAATTGATGCTTTGAAATTTTCAAAATGATTGAAATCTTCTTCTGTTTAAAAATCATAATTATTATAAGATTTTCAAGCTTTGAAATTTTCAAAAATGATCTACCAGGCTCCCAACGTGTATAATCGTCCACTTGTTTTCCCATGCATTTCGGCGCTTCCATATGCACAACTGCTTTAAATGGCCCCAACAACGGCCATAACTTTGCCAAGGTTTCATTCCAGAGAAGAGTTTTGATCACAGTGCGACAGCTAGGGATTGTTTATTAGATCATCTCTGGTTAATATCTGCTGTTTTTCGGTTTTTTTTATCTGTTCTGATTGTTAGAAAAATGGCACCAGCAGTTGCAGTTGCGGAAGTGAGGACTGTGAAATCCCTAGCAGATCTGGGGATTAAGAATTTACCTGTGAATTACGTGAAGGACGAGGATGAACGACCAACTGTGGCGTACAATAATTTCAGCAAAGAGGTGCCCGTCATTTCCCTTGCCAATGCAGGAGCCGGAGGAGGAGAGCGCGCACAGCTAATAAGAGAACTCAGAGCGGCGTGCGAAGAGTGGGGAATGTTCCAGATCATAGATCATGGCGTCCCTCCAGAACTGAACTCTCAAATAATGTGTTGTGCGGACGAGTTCTTCTCGCTTTCGGTGGAAGAGAAGAGGCAGTACGCCATAAAGGCTGGGCAGTTCGTGGGATATGGAAATGGGAGTTTTATCAACGATGACCCCTTGATGGACTGGAGAGAACTCTACGTCCCCACATGCTCCCCAGCTCGGGACATCGAAAGCTGGCCTGCAAACCCGGTTCAGTTCAGGAAAGCTTTAGCCAAGTACAGCGATGCGACGTTGAAGTTAGCGAAAACGCTACTTGGGCTCATCTCAGAATCACTTGGAGTTGACGCAGATGCAATCGAGAAAGCCTGCGGAGAGGGGCAGCAGAAGGTTCTCTTGAATTACTACCCGACTTGCCCCCGCCCCGATTTAACGTTAGGCCTCAAGAGACATACCGATCCAGGAACTCTTACCATTTTACTGCAAGACAAAGTTGGAGGCCTTCAAGCCACAAAAGACGATGGTAAAACGTGGGTTACAGTGGAACCCATTGAAGGAGCTTTCGTTGTAAATCTCGGAGACCAGATGCATGTGAGTATTTATATTTATTATTGTTTTTTGTTTGTAATACAATATTTGTATGGGATATATTGGGCGGATAAATTCCGGCCGTATGGGATATATTGGGATAAACAGAAACTCATGTGTCAGGATACAATATAAAACATAAAAGTAATCGACATGTTATAGGATTTCGATTAAACTATTTGTGAATAACATTACACCAAAATAACAATTCGAACAGTACTAATTACTAAATTGTTGCTATATTGATGATGATGAAGGTTCTGAGCAACGGTATTTTGAAGAGCGCGGATCATCAGGCTGTTGTAAATCCGAAGGTTCTGAGGCAATCCGTAGCGACATTCTACAACCCCCATCCAGACTCCGTTGTTTATCCTCTGGATGCATTAACGTCAGCGTCGAGTGAGGGAAAAGATTTGAGCGCTACGTTTACAGCGAATTCTACCAGAGGAAGATGACGAAGCACGTCCTGGACAGGCAGATCAAACGCAGTAAGGGAGTACGTTTAGTGCAGCAGCCACAAGTGTAGTTGTGCTGCAATTATCTAGCATTGACTCTAATACAGGAACACGTTTTGGTTGCCCACAAAGAGATGCCAAAGGAATGTCAAATGCAAACTTGTGGTGTCTTCCAGATTCTACATTACAATGGGAATATTGGTTGTCTTCTATCTGCAGAAGTTGTAGGCAACATTCAATTCCTTTCACTCGCCCTGCATGTTCTTGCCTTGACTTCAAAGGTCCACACTGATTGCATTTTATTAAGCATGACGCAATGCCAAACAGGTAATACGTTTGCTGCAGCAGCCAGAAGTGTAGTTGTACTGCTGCAATTCAGCTTACATCCACGGCTCAGAAGTGTAGTTGTACTGCTGCATTTCAGCTTACATTCCATGGAAGATTGATTTAATGTCATATATTTTCAATGTTTACATAATTAAAAATTAACATTGTTATTATTTTTTTGGCAGTGTCATGAAATAGTTTGAAACTATTTAGTGTAATATTGTCACTAGTCAATTTCCTGGAAATTAAAGTGTTTTATATTACTTTCTTGGAAATTAAAGTGTTTTATAGTACATTTAGCTTGTGATATTGAATTAAGGAATGCATTTTCAATTATTTTCATATATATATACCTCAATTTTGATAATTGAGATTGTCTCAAGGAGTAAACAGATTTCATTAGAATGAGTGCTATGCAAAGTCGAAATATAAATTTAAAAAGTTAGCTTTTATATGATATGTTTTCTAAGAATAATATAGTGGATCTAAAAATCATTTGCCTTAATTTTAATTAATGTGAAATTTAAAACTCATCATTCTATGAAGACATGACATTATCATCCGTTGACATAACCACTCAATAACATTGTGTCCTTCAAATCTTTTAGTATAGTAAAATCTCATCTCACACTTATTTAAAATGCCAAGAGAAAATGGATCCGGGTAAAGTGCAACAGATGAGTACATCAAAATAATGCTTAACTTATTTAAGATAACTCCATGTTTTATAAGATATAAAACTAAGCCAAAAGGGATGACTGAGTAAGATGACTAAGAAAAATAAGGAAGCTTTAGGGAGGAGCACAAACCTCAAAGGAAAAATTACCTAACACTCTCGTATCCACATCCAAAATGCAGTAACTCGATGATATGTCATTGTTGTTTATACTTACCATATAGCCCAACATTGACTACATATCTTCATCAACAAAGACAGGAATGGATACAACACATATCTTCTATGTCTTATGGGGATATCAGTTAATGGCTTAAGAGGATTTTGTGCTCAATGTCAATTTTAGTGTAACTTCTCCTTCAAATTTCTCTATTCGATATTATTGAGCATGCATGTAATGATGGTTTTGTTGTTCACTTTGTAATGTTCAACTAGACACCAATAGTTGGAAAACAATTGCACCTTGCATGTGCTATAAGAAAAAATAAACTTTGATATGCATTATGCCAATATAAAACATTGTTTCTTAGTTGAAATTCAAGTGATTGAAATCACCAATTGACTCCCTCACATGGATTGTTATTTATCAAGGATATATTATGTCTTTTGAATACTATACCTAGTAATAAAGATTCTCTTTATCACTTTAAGAATTGGGAGCCAATATCATCTATTGAGTGCTCTCTTTTATGTCTTACTAACTACCAACTCTACTTATACATATAGCATAGTCTAATGTAATAATAAAGGAAAATAATTCTATGTTTAAATGAAAAATTGCCTAGGACTATCGTATCCACATTCAAAATGCATTAACTCGATAATCTCTCATTGTTGTATATACTTACCATATAACCCAACCTTGACCACATATCTTCATCATCAAAGACATGAATCGCTACAACCCATTTATAGAACAAGGATGATTCTTTAATGCCAACATTATCTAGCATTTACTATAATAAATGCAATTTTGATTTTGGTTTCCCACGGAGAGATGTTAAAGGAATGATAAATGCAAACTTGAGGTGTAATATAATTCTAGATTATAATGGGAATTAGTTGTTTTCTATCTGGGAAATGTTGTAGGTTTTGTTGTTAGGAAACATTCCATGCCTTTTGGGCACCCATGTTCTTACCTTGGCTTGGAAGGTCCACACTCATTGATATTTATTATTCTTGAACCAATGCCAAAAAGGTATCCTTGGCACTATGTATATAACTACTACATTTGGCTACAAATTATGGCGTTGTTTTGAACGTTTTGTTGTCTCAAAAGTGATGAAATATAGAAAATCAAAGTGTTGGTATTTTTTCATCGACAAAAAATTGTATTATTTTTCACTGGAGAAATTGCCACCATTTTATGACAAGTTACTACCATGTGACATGTTACCATTCATTTTCTGCTCTCTCTTTACATCGTAATTCGAACTCTTTAATGATAAACATTTCTCTCAAGACTTGCAACGTTAGATTTGTTTTGATTGTTTTGGATCATTGATTAGGTGTTGAAATCCCAAATGGAAATATGTTTTAAAAGATGATGCATATAAATTGATGAGTGTGAGCAATGCCCTCTTTCTTTCTTTAACATCATTTCCAAGATATTAATTTTCAATCTTGGATTTTTGAGAGGTATGTATTTATCCATTCCATATATATATAAATAATTATAGTTTGAGAAATATGATTGCTAATTGCACAATAGAGAAAAGCATAACGAAATTCACTGTTTAAGTGAGAATTTCTTTTTATTTCTCTAAATTCTAATTAGGCTATATAGCTTAAGAAAGAGAAAAGAGAAATTAAACTAATAGAGCTTAATTGTAATTATATTAAGGAGAATATTTTTAGCATATGTATGACTCCATTTCCTCATTAAGCATACCATATTAGAGCCAAAATTATAATTCTTAGGGCCTATATAACTGCCAAGCTAAATCTATAGAAATGAGAAGTCTAAGAGGGAGCCTAATAATATAAACTCTTAACGAATTTGCCAAGCCACATTAATCCTACTAATTTTTTTAATAAAACTATGTGTTAAAGAAATGACGGAGGAACAATAAATTAGAAGCTATATTGATTTAGTAAGATTGATGGGTGTTGGGAATTAAACACAAAACTCCTTGCACAACAAGGCCATACATACGCTACACCTATTATTTTCATTATTTTGGAATAGGAAAGAAACCCATTTCCTAAAAATTCAAAACATAAATTTATTAAATAGAATAACAGAAAACCACAAAATTGACAAAAAAAATTAAGAAAAAAAACTTATTCAAAGAAATTAACAAAATAAAAATTAATTTGCCTAGCTGTGAACTATGTAGACCTTGGAAAGTTGTGAGCTAGTTAGACCTTGGAAAGTCGCAGCCTCGGTGACCATGGTCGGCTCCTTGGGGATCAACTATGGTTGGCATAGTCACGACCAGTAATTATTTTTCAATCTTCGATTTTTGAGAGGTATGTATTCATCCATTAGATAGATATATAAGTATTTCTAATATGAGAAATATGATTGTTAATTGCACAATGAGACAAACATAAGGAAATTCATTTTTCAAGTGAGAATTTCTCCTTGTTTCTCTAAATTCTAATTAGGCTATATAGTTTAGAAAAACTTCATATACAAAATTTCCTCGAGAATTCTTTATACAGATTGAAGGGAACTTCTATTAAAGTAGAGAAAAAGTATATTAACAAAGAAAATAGAAAAAGAAATTAAAGTAATAACTCTTAATGGTAATTCTATTAAGGAAAATATTTAATATTAGAATTTAGATTGCACATCAATCGCAACATTAGGTTCTGATATATGTAACAATCCAACCTAGATGTAGATAGAAAAAACAGTCCCACTTAGAATTATTTGCACAAAGAGATAGCCAGAATAGAGAATAAATATTGAACATAGAACTCGAGGAAAATCACTCCAGTGGGAAGAATTCCACTATGATATTATTCATCAACTTGAATACAATATATAGATTCTCTCAAGAGACTTAGTGGCAATTTGAGTAGCTCACCATAATAAGGGATTACCTAGAATATTCCCCCCACTGTTCTAGGAAAATATCTCTATGGATAGGTTGATATCCTCTTGGGATTGTAAGAGGCCTCTATTTTCCTACCCAAGACATAAAGAAAACAAGTACACACTATAATTCTCCCATATCTAGCTCATACATCAAGAAGTAAGCTATGAAGAACAAAGCAGGTAGATAGCTTACCTCGCTTCAATGGTTGTCCTTGATGCTCCTAAGTTACTTCAAATCCTAGCCTTCAATCATGGGCTTGTGAACCTGTTCACAATGGAAAGACAACACCTTCTCCAAACAAATATATGTATAAACAAAGATCTAACTATGAAAGTACAATCAATTCAATGCATTCACCATTAAAGACATGAAATTGGGAGAAATAGGCTATGTTGTATTAAAAGAAAGCATTAAGGAAGTTATACAACATGTGCTATACCTCACTCATGGTTGATTTGAACTCCTCCAACTCTCTTTCAGAATTCCTTCAAGACTCATAAGACCATAATATCCACCTCTATAAGTGCGCTCCCCCACTTTGCCATGGGTAGGAGGTTCATTATATCGGTTAGGGAGGCCTAAACAATTAGGAGAGATATTTGGATCAAGGGAGGATGAAGTGGATCAAGGGATCTTTGGCCTCCTTAGGTTATAAAGAGGATATGATTCGAAGGGTAGATTAATCCCACAAAGATCTCCACGAAAGATCAGATCCAAAGATCATGGAACTACCTCCTAGGCAACATTTTCACACTTTGCACATAGAGCAACACGCAATAAAGAGGGATTTTTGTGCTTTGCAAAGCAGGCAAGGCACGAAAATCATGATTTTTTCGTGTTATGGTGATCTACAGGGGCGCGATAATCGTTCCCTCACCAACTAGCAAGGCGCAAAAACATGGCTTAAAAAGGCTTAAAGAAGTAAGGTACAAGCTGGATTTCAAGGCTTAGATAATAAGGAAGACTCTCAGGATGACATGTGGATTGAGGAACTAACACACACTGTGTTCTGACCTGCATCGGGAACATTAACTCCATCATAATAAGGCATGGAAGCTGCAAGTGACAAAATGAGGTGTAACAGGTTCTCCCTAAAGTGTGAGGTCATAAATGGAATTGATGGCTCAGACACTTTAGCAACTCATGAATGAAAGATAACTATAGAGGTGCCTGCAAACCACGGGTGGTTCAATGAGCGAACTTGTTACATAGCACGATCGTTTGTAATATATTAAAGAATATCCCTAATTTCACTAAATAGTGGAAAATGCCTCCTAAAATTGTATTGTTGAACCCCCTCCCAATATACCTTACCAATTATGAAAACACCTAGTTTCACGAGATATTGTAGGTATCCATTTTTATCAATCCATTTTAATACCCCCTTTATATAATATTATCAAGTTGTAACAAGAAGGAGCCCTAAATAACCTTAGTATAAGAATAAAAGATGCTAAATAAAATAATAATATAAAGCTAATCATTATCCCAGCGTGATTACAGGGCGACCAATGAATTTGTAGCATTGGATATTGGAAAACCCAATGCAATAGTAACGGGGAAGGCAAAATGTGTGAAAGGTGACCTACTCAAGAGATCAATGTAACAAAGAATGTAAAAGATTGATAGTCCCATAGTATAGAATATATTATGAGTTTATTTTAGATTTCAAACTAAAAATGTTTACATCTTGATGGAGTTAAAAAATTAACTATTTCAATATATGTATGCATTAAAAAATATACTTGTTATATTTATAATTTTTGCTTTCATTTGTTATAACTATTATAATATTAATGGAATTCCTATTATAACTATTATAATATTAAAATGCTCTGGCGGAATTCCTTGATGAGACTTAGGCCTTTGAATTGAAAAGAATTTGCAAAATTTGATGAGAATGGGAGGTCGTATTCTCTCAGAAATTGCAATTTGGAGTGTTGCTGGCTGGCTTGGTAGCTCTCCTTTGATAGGCTGGGAATCAACGTTTCATGGTGGCAAGCAGAAGTCATTTTTTTGTTTGCGCTCTCCTTTGATAAGCTGGGAATCAAGGATTTATGGTGGCAAGCATAAGTCATTTTTTTTGTTTGCATGGGCACTCTGTTGTAATACAAGGTTTGACCTATATCGTTGCAGGTTAACGGGTTGAAAGCATAGTCACCAAATTCGGCAGAATTAGGCTTAATAATTCTTAAATTCAAAAATTAGGTTTGATTGGGCCAAATTGGGCTGAAGAACTAGGAAACTAGATTCCATTTGCCTTTCAATTCACCCAATTTAGATTCTGTACAGTCTACAAACGTTGGCCTGCTATTTTTTGAACAAAAAATCTAAGATACGCAGTATTTCCTAATTTGCCACAAATATCTGCAATAATTCCTAGTTTATATCAAACTCTACCATAATTTCTGCATAAATTCCTAATTTATACCAAAATCTACCATAATTTCTACAAATGGATGCGTTTATCTCATTTAACAAACAAAAACATGAAATTGGAACAAAGGGAAGTTGGGAACAACGGAGGGAAAGTAAAACTTAATTTCAAATTTCCAAACAATAGGGCTAACTAAAATGCGTGGCAGAGCAATTCTTGCTGCAACGAATCCCATGAAACTCAGACCAAGTTTTTTGAGATTGCCAATTTTTTTTTATGAGAAGGAAGCCATCTGCTAAGTACAAAGAGAGCATCCAATGCCGACCATCATTTTTGGCTTTCTCAGCTTTTCTGTCTCTATAGTTAGCTGTTTAAGGGCTAACAAAAATGCATGGCAGAGCAATTCTTTCAGAAATTGCGATCTGGAGTGGTGTTGGTTGGCTTGGTAGCTCTCCTTTGATGAGCTGGGAATCAATGTTCCATGGTGGCAAGCATAAGTCATTTTTTTTGTTTGCATGGGCACTCTGTTGTAATACAAGGTTTGACCTATATCGCTGCAGGTAAATGGTTTCAAAGCATAGTTACCAAATTCGACAGAATTGGGCTTAATAATTTGCAAATTCTGAAATTAGGTTTGACTGGGCCAAATTGGGCTGAAGAACTAGGAAATTAGATTCCATTCGCTTCTCAATTCACCCAATTTAGATTCGGCACAGTCTACAAAGCTTGGCTTGTTGTTTTTTGAACAAGAAATTTAAGATATGCAGTATTTCCTAATTTGTCACAAATATTTGCAATAATTCCTAGTTTATATCAAAATCTACCATAATTTCTGCATAAATTCTTAATTTATACCAAAATCTACCATAATTTCTACAAATGGATGCGTTTATCTAATTTGACAAACAAAAACAGGAAACTGGAACAAAGGGAAGTTGGGAACAATGGAGGGAAAGTAAAACTTAATTTCCGATTTCCAAACAATTGCAAATTATGGGTACATAGGTGAATATTCTTCCTTGAATATCATCATATTTTGTTAGTGCAATTCCGTTATGATATATCAAAACATGGAACTTTGCTGAGAATTGAAAGAAAAATATAAAAAAATATTGAAATAAACCACTCACAAGTGTTTTTCCCCTGGCAAGTGCCTCTCCTCTGAAAGCAAGATGATATTTGAACATTAAACTAGCAGCACGCAGTAAACCACTCACTGAACTAGCTGCATGCAGTAAACCACTCACTGAACAAGCTAGCAGCACGCAGTATCCACTCACTAAACAAGCTAGCAAACCCCTCACTGAACAAGCTACCAGGACGCAGTAAACCACTCACTGAACAAGCTACCAGGACGCAGTGAACCACTCACTGAACAAGCTAGCAACACGTAGTAAACCACAGGGAAGGTAATGGACAGTATAACAAGCCGCGAACAATGCATAGCTGCAAAATGAAACAAGTGTATTAAATATTTTCGAAGCAAGCGTATTAAATGAAACCAGTGTATTCATTCGATGCCATACGCAGTAAACCACAGGGAGGAGCAGTGTAACAAGCCGCGAATGCTGCACAACTGTAAAATATACTAACTGCATTAAATGTTTTGAAAAGGAAGCCAGTGTTAAACGTTTTGAAAGCCACACCACCAAACGTTATGCATTAGATGAGATAAAAAAATTCTAATATATAATTTTGAAATTTGTTATCATATTATTCAAAATTCTGTGCATAATCTAGGGACCTATGTTTGCATAACTTAGAATTATGTGAATAAGTTGATAGTGCCATACATGGCTTTTGAAATTTGATATCATATTATTCAAAATTCTGGGCATAATCTAGGGACCTACGTTTGCTTAATTTAGAAGTATGTGAATAATTCGATAGTTCCATACATGGCTTTGTATTAAGTGTTAAATTCATTTGGCACAGATTGTACAAAAGGTATGACCACCTCATATTACTCCATCAAAAAAACCACAACAGAGAGACAACACCCCGTCTTTGCCTGCCTGAATTTGTTGGAAACGATGTCATGAACTCTTGTAACCAAGCTAGTATTTGGTTCATTAACAAACATAATCGTTTTTTTGATGCCTCACAATGAGTATGCATACACGACAAATATAAAGATGAAATATAATGATTAAGAGTATTTGTTCATTAATTATTGATAATTAATTTTAATAAAAATTAATCGATCATATTATGAGTAATAGTGATTTAACTTTTGATTTGAATAATATAATTTAATAATTATTTATAATAAATTCAAAATATGATATAACTCATAAAATTTATGAAGACTGAACCTCAAAACTTTTTCCAAAATCAATATTTACTAGTTTCTTGAGGCAGGGCAGGACCGACATGACCATATTGACGGGATGACGGGAAGGAAGAAGGGCAGGACAAGCATTAAATTTGACGGGACAAAGGGTGGTACCATATTACACATATGTCAAATATATGTGTTTTATTGTTTTTTTTTTTAATTTTTAATTATTTTATATATTTGTTTAGTAGAATTAAAATGAGGTAAAAACTGTCATATCAAGCTTTTAGACTATGGCTATGTGTCAATTTGAGAAATTTTTTTAAATAATTTTTTTTAAAAACTAATTGTCACCTCCAACTAGGGGTATTTAGTCAAATCAACCCTTCCAATCAATAACAAAATAGTATTTTCTAATTTTAAAAATTAAAAATACATTTGATTATTTAAAAAAATTAAAATTAATAGTTATTTTTTCATAACATTGTAAAACAACTATTAAATTGATAAAATTAAGAAAAAGTCAAATTAGTTTTGACAATGGACCCATTGCTATAATCCTTGCCTTGGCATGGACTAATAATTATATTTTATGAAACATTATAAAATAACTACAAAACATACACAACTAATAATAACAAGTCAATTGAATTTTGACTGTGAAACCGTCATTATAATCCCTCCCTACCAAGGACTAAAAAATAATTAGAAAATAGATCAATTACATGTCTTATATAGGTTTATCTGTATCAACTTTACTCAAACTTTAGGGGGACTATGAATATATGAGTGGATATCATTTTCACTAAAAGTATGATGAGGTTCTAAAAAAAGACATGCCTTGTAGATTTATCTTTATCAACTTTACCCAAATGTCTAGGAGGGATATGAGGATTTGAGTGGGGAATCTGAGCTTCACGATATTTCTTCACACCCTACTCACACCGTGATCACCTTATCACGCCGAGTGTCACTCCCTCCTTGTCTATATTACCCTCAAAACCTTCATAGTTCAATTCTTGCGAACTCTAAGAAACCTAATTTATCCACCTGAAATCCGTACTACCATCCTTCCTTATGTTCTATCAAACCCTCTAGAATTAACTGGGGAATGAGGGTAGCGTGGAACGTGTCCTTGATGAGTTAATTGATACGACTCCTTAACAACTTCTGATCTTCTGATCTGTGCCCAATATCACTCGTCTTGATGTCCCATCGGTGTCACCAATAGCCTCAATTACTAACCCTCCTACATTGATGAAAGCAACATGATCTCTACTAGTTGGAACCTTGTGACTAGCCTATCCATGATAAAATGATGTCCGTTGAGCGTCTAACGACCATAGGTCACAAATTCGACAATAAGCTTTCATAGGTCGAAAGCATACCGTTTGGATATATCATATAGTGCTTTCATATATATATATATATATTTTAATTATTAAAACATATGAAAGAAAGTCAGTGTTGAATGATGCGTTGGATGTGGTATAGCATGTTATTTAAGACTGCGAGCAGTAGTGCTTTGAATGTAATTTGGCTTAGTTCTCTGATTGCTATTTTGGCTTTTAGCATATTGCATTTAATAAGGCAAGCAGGAGTGCTTTGAAATTTATTTTGGCGGATTATGTATGTATTTTCATTATTAAAATAGGTAACAAAGTCAATCTAAATTAAATATCATTTAAACTACTTCATTATTGGTAGACTAGTTATCCCAATTATTATAAAAATTGATGCTTTGAAATTTTCAAAATGATTGAAATCTTCTTCTGTTTAAAAATCGTAATTATTATAAGATTTTCAAGCTTTGAAATTTTCAAAAATGATCTACCAGGCTCCCAACGTGTATAATCGTCCACTTGTTTTCCCATGCATTTCGGCGCTTCCATATGCACAACTGCTTTAAATGGCCCCATCAACGGCCATAACTTTGCCAAGGTTTCATTCCAGAGAAGAGTTTTGATCATAGTGCGACAGCTAGGGATTGTTTATTAGATCATCTCTGGTTAATATCTGCTGTTTTTCGGTTTTTTTTATCTGTTCTGATTGTTAGAAAAATGGCACCAGCAGTTGCAGTTGCGGAAGTGAGGACTGTGAAATCCCTAGCAGATCTGGGGATTAAGAATTTACCTGTGAATTACGTGAAGGACGAGGATGAACGACCAACTGTGGCGTACAATAATTTCAGCAAAGAGGTGCCCGTCATTTCCCTTGCCAATGCAGGAGCCGGAGGAGCAGAGCGCGCACAACTAATAAGAGAACTCAGAGCGGCGTGCGAAGAGTGGGGAATGTTCCAGATCATAGATCATGGCGTCCCTCCAGAACTGAACTCTCAAATAATCTGTTGTGCGAAGGAGTTCTTCTCGCTTTCGGTGGAAGAGAAGAGGCAGTACGCCATAAAGGCTGGGCAGTTCGTGGGATATGGAAATGGGAGTTTTATCAACGATGACCCCTTGATGGACTGGAGAGAACTCTACGTCGCCAAATGCTCCCCAGCTCGGGACATCGAAAGCTGGCCTGCAAACCCGGTTCAGTTCAGGAAAGCTTTAGCCAAGTACAGCGATGCGACGTTGAAGTTAGCGAAAACGCTACTTGGGCTCATCTCAGAATCACTTGGAGTTGAAGCAGATGCAATCGAGAAAGCCTGCGGAGAGGGGCAACAGAAGGTTCTCTTGAATTACTACCCGACTTGCCCCCGCCCCGATTTAACGTTAGGCCTCAAAAGACATACCGATCCAGGAACTCTTACCATTTTACCGCAAGACAAAGTTGGAGGCCTTCAAGCCACAAAAGACGATGGTAAAACGTGGGTTACAGTGGAACCCATTGAAGGAGCTTTCGTTGTAAATCTCGGAGACCAGATGCATGTGAGTATTTATATTTATTATTGTTTTTTGTTTGTAATACAATATTTGTATGGGATATATTGGGCGGATAAATTCCGGCCGTATGGGATATATTGGGATAAACAGAAACTCATGTGTCAGGATACAATATAAAACATAAAAGTAATCGACATGTTATAGGATTTCGATTAAACTATTTGTGAAGCACATTACACCAAAATAACAATTCGAACAGTACTAATTACTAAATTGTTGCTATATTGTTTATCCTCTGGATGCATTAACGTCAGCGTCGAGTGAGGGGAAAAGATTTGAGCGCTACGTTTACAGCGAATTCTACCAGAGGAAGATGACGAAGCACGTCCTGGACAGGCAGATCAAACGCAGTAAGGGAGTACGTTTAGTGCAGCAGCCACAAGTGTAGTTGTGCTGCAATTATCTAGCATTGACTCTAATACAGGAACACGTTTTGGTTGCCCACAAAGAGATGCCAAAGGAATGTCAAATGCAAACTTGTGGTGTCTTCCAGATTCTACATTACAATGGGAATATTGGTTGTCTTCTATCTGCAGAAGTTGTAGGCAACATTCAATTCCTTTTACTCGCCCTGCATGTTCTTGCCTCGACTTCAAAGGTCCACACTGATTGCATTTTATTAAGCATCACGCAATGCCAAACAGGTAATACGTTTGCTGCAGCAGCCAGAAGTGTAGTTGTACTGCTGCAATTCAGCTTACATCCACGGCTCAGAAGTGTAGTTGTACTGCTGCATTTCAGCTTACATTCCATGGAAGATTGATTTAATGTCATATATTTTCAATGTTTACATAATTAAAAATTAACATTGTTATTATTTTTTTGGCAGTGTCATGAAATAGTTGAAACTATTTAGTGTAATATTGTCACTAGTCAATTTCCTGGAAATTAAAGTTTTTTATATTACTTTCTTGGAAATTAAAGTGTTTTATAGTACATTTAGCTTGTGATATTGAATTAAGGAATGCATTTTCAATTATTTTCATATATATATACCTCAATTTTGATAATTGAGATTGTCTCAAGGAGTAAACAGATTTCATTAGAATGAGTGCTATGCAAAGTCGAAATATAAATTTAAAAAGTTAGCTTTTATATGATATGTTTTCTAAGAATAATATAGTGGATCTAAAAATCATTTGCCTTAATTTTAATTTATGTGAAATTTAAAACTCATCATTCTATGAAGACATGACATTATCATCCGTTGACATAACCACTCAATAACATTGTGTCCTTCAAATCCTTTAGTATAGTAAAATCTCATCTCACACTTATTTAAAATGCCAAGAGAAAATGGATCCGGGTAAAGTGCAACAGATGAGTACATCAAAATAATGCTTAACTTATTTAAGATAACTCCATGTTTTATAAGATATAAAACTAAGCCAAAAGGGATGACTGAGTAAGATGACTAAGAAAAATAAGGAAGCTTTAGGGAGGAGCACAAACCTCAAAGGAAAAATTACCTAACACTGTCGTATCCACATCCAAAATGCAGTAACTCGATAATATGTCATTGTTGTTTATACTTACCATATAGCCCAACATTGACTACATATCTTCATCAACAAAGACATGAATGGATACAACACATATCTTCTATGTTTTATGGGGATATCAGTTAATGGCTTAAGAGGATTTTGTGCTCAATGTCAATTTTAGTGTAACTTCTCCTTCAAATTTCTCGCTTCCATATTATTGAGCATGCATGTAATGATGGTTTTGTTGTTCACTTTGTAATGTACAACTAGACACCAATAGTTGGAAAACAATTGCACCTTGCATGTGCTATAAGAAAAAATAAACTTTGATATGCATTATGCCAATATAAAACATTGTTTCTTAGTTGAAATTCAAGTGATTGAAATCACCAATTGACTCCCTCACATGGATTGTTATTTATCAAGGATATATTATGTCTTTTGAATACTATACCTAGTAATAAAGATTCTCTTTATCACTTTAAGAATTGGGAGCCAATATCATCTATTGAGTGCTCTCTTTTATGTCTTACTAACTACCAACTCTACTTATACATATAGCATAGTCTAATGTAATAATAAAGGAAAATAATTCTATGTTTAAATGAAAAATTGCCTAGGACTATCGTATCCACATTCAAAATGCAGTAACTCGATAATCTCTCATTGTTGTATATACTTACCATAGAACCCAACGTTTACCATATCTTCATCATCAAAGACATGAATCGCTACAACCCATTTATAGTACAACCCATGAATCGCTACAACCCATTTACTATAATAAATGAGCAATTTTGATTTTGGTTTCCCACGAAGAGATGTTAAAGGAATGACAAATGCAAACTTGAGGTGTAATATAATTCTAGATTATAACGGGAATTAGTTGTCTTCTATCTCGGAAATGTTGTAGGTTTTGTTGTCAGGAAACATTCCATGCCTTTTGGGCACCCATGTTCTTACCTTGGCTTGGAAGGTCCACACTCATTGATATTTATTATTCTTGAACCAATGCCAAAAAGGTATCCTTGGCACCATGTATATAACTACTACATTTGGCTACAAATTATGGCGTTGTTTTGAACGTTTTGTTGTCTCAAAAGTGATGAAATATAGAAAATCAAAGTGTTGGTATTTTTTCATCGACAAAAAATTGTATTATTTTTCACTCGAGAAATTGCCACCATTTTATGACAAGTTACTACCATGTGACATGTTACCATTCATTTTCTGCTCTCTCTTTACATCGTAATTCGAACTCTTTAGTGATAAACATTTCTCTCAAGACTTGCAACGTTAGATTTGTTTTGATGGTTTTGGATCATTGATTAGGTGTTGAAATCCCAACTGGAAATATGTTTTAAAAGATGATGCATATAAATTGATGAGTGTGAGCAATGCCCTCTTTCTTTCTTTAACATCATTTCCAAGATATTAATTTTCAATCTTGGATTTTTGAGAGGTATGTATTTATCCATTCCATATATATATAAATAATTATAGTTTGAGAAATATGATTGCTAATTGCACAATAGAGAAAAGCATAACGAAATTCACGGTTTAAGTGAGAATTTCTTTTTATTTCTCTAAATTCTAATTAGGCTATATAGCTTAAGAAAGAGAAAAGAGAAATTAAACTAATAGAGCTTAATTGTAATTATATTAAGGAGAATATTTTTAGCATATGTATGACTCCATTTCCTCATTAAGCATGCCATATTAGAGCCAAAATTATAATTCTTAGGGCCTATATAACTTCCAAGCTAAATCTATAGAAATGAGAAGTCTAAGAGGGAGCCTAATAATATAAACTCTTAACGAATTTGCCAAGCCACATTAATCCTACTAATTTTTTTAATAAAACTATGTGTTAAAGAAATGACGGATGAAAAATAAATTAGAAGCTATATTGATTTAGTAAGATTGATGGGTGTTGGGAATTAAACACAAAACTCCTTGCACAACAAGGCCATACATACGCTACACCTATTATTTTCATTATTTTGGAATAGGAAAGAAACCCATTTCCTAAAAATTCAAAACATAAATTTATTAAATAGAATAACAGAAAACCACAAAATTGACAAAAAAAATTAAGAAAAAAAACTTATTCAAAGAAATTAACAAAATAAAAATTAATTTGCCTAGCTGTGAACTATGTAGACCTTGGAAAGTTGTGAGCTAGTTAGACCTTGGAAAGTCGCAGCCTCGGTGACCATGGTCGGCTCCTTGGGGATCAACTATGGTTGGCATAGTCACGACGAGTAATTATTTTTCAATCTTCGATTTTTGAGAGGTATGTATTCATCCATTAGATAGATATATAAGTATTTCTACTATGAGAAATATGATTGTTAATTGCACAATGAGACAAACATAAGGAAATTCATTTTTCAAGTGAGAATTTCTCCTTGTTTCTCTAAATTCTAATTAGGCTATATAGTTTAGAAAAACTTCATATACAAAATTTCCCCGAGAATTCTTTATACAGATTGAAGGGAACTTCTATTAAAGTAGAGAAAAAGTATATTAACAAAGAAAATAGAAAAAGAAATTAAAGTAATAACTCTTAATGGTAATTCTATTAAGGAAAATATTTAATATTAGAATTTAGATTGCACATCAATCGCAACATTAGGTTCTTATATATGTAACAATCCAACCTAGATGTAGATAGAAAAAACAGTCCCACTTAGAATTATTTGCACAAAGAGATAGCCAGAATAGAGAATAAATATTGAACATAGAACTCGAGGAAAATCACTCCAGTGGGAAGAATTCCACTATGATATTATTCATCAACTTGAATACAATATATAGATTCTCTCAAGAGACTTAGTGGCAATTTGAGTAGCTCACCATAATGAGGGATTACCTAGAATATTCCCCCCACTGTTCTAGGAAAATATCTCTATGGATAGGTTGATATCCTCTTGGGATTGTAAGAGGCCTCTATTTTCCTACCCAAGACAGAAAGAAAACAAGTACACACTATAATTCTCCCATATCTAGCTCATACATCAAGAAGTAAGCTATGAAGAACAAAGCAGGTAGATAGCTTACCTCGCTTCAATGGTTGTCCTTGATGCTCCTAAGTTACTTCAAATCCTAGCCTTCAATCATGGGCTTGTGAACCTGTTCACAATGGAAAGACAACACCTTCTCCAAAAAAATATATGTATAAACAAAGATCTAATTATGAAAGTACAATCAATTCAATGCATTCACCATTAAAGACATGAAATTGGGAGAAATAGGCTATGTTGTATTAAAAGAAAGCATTAAGGAAGTTATACAACATGTGCTATACCTGACTCATGGTTGATTTGAACTCCTCCAACTCTCTTTCAGAATTCCTTCAAGACTCATAAGACCATAATATCCACCTCTATAAGTGCGCTCCCCCACTTTGCCATGGGTAGGAGGTTCCTTATATCGGTTAGGGAGGCCTAAACAATTAGGAGAGATATTTGGATCAAGGGAGGATGAAGTGGATCAACGGATCTTGGGCCTCCTTAGGTTATAAAGAGGATATGATTCGAAGGGTAGATTAATCCCACAAAGATCTCCACGAAAGATCAGATCCAAAGATCATGGAACTACCTCCTAGGCAACATTTTCACACTTTGCACATAGAGCAACACGCAATAAAGAGGGATTTTTGTGCTTTGCAAAGCAGGCAAGGCACGAAAATCACGATTTTTTCGTGTTATGGTGACCTACAGGGGCGCGATAATCGTTCCCTCACCAACTAGCAAGGCGCAAAAACATGGCTTAAAAAGGCTTAAAGAAGTAAGGTACAAGCTGGATTTCAAGGGTTAGATAATAAGGAAGACTCTCAGGATGACATGTGGATTGAGGAACTAACACACACTGTGTTCTGACCTGCATCTTGAACATTAACTCTATCATAATAAGGCATGGAAGCTGCAAGTGACAAAATGAGGTGTAACAGGTTCTCCCTAAAGTGTGAGGTCATAAATGGAATTGATGGCTCAGACACTTTAGCAACTCATGAATGAAAGATAACTGTAGAGGTGCCTGCAAACCACGGGTGGTTCAATGAGCGAACTTGTTACATAGCACGGTCGTTCGTAAGATATTAAAGAATATCCCTAATTTCACTAAATAGTGGAAAATTTCTCCTAAAATTGTATTGTTGAACCCCCTCCCAATATACCTTACCAATTATGAAAACCCCTAGTTTCACGAGATATTGTAGGTATCCATTTTTATCAACCCATTTTAATACCCCCTTTATATAATATTATCAAGTTGTAACAAGAAGGAGCCCTAAAGAACCTTAGTATAAGAATACAAGATGCTAAATAAAATAATAATATAAAGCTAATCATTATCCCAGCGTGATTACAGGGGCGACCAATGAATTTGTAGCATTGGATATTGGAAAACCCAATGCAATAGTAATGGGGAAGGCAAAATGTGTGAAAGGCGACCTACTCAAGAGATCAATGTAACAAAGAATGTAAAAGATTGATAGTCCCATAGTATAGAATATATTATGAGTTTATTTTAGATTTCAAACTAAAAATGTTTACATCTTGATGGAGTTGAAAAATTAACTATTTCAATATATGTATGCATTAAAAAATATACTTGTTATATTTATATTTTTTGCTTTCATTTGTTATAACTATTATAATATTAATGGACAAAACCCTACATAATCAAATTTTTACTTATCAAATTCCATCATGATTATAATGCACAATGTTGAATTTAATTTAAGAAAAAAAATGATACCATTTATTTGTAAACGAAAGATATGACAATATATATTTTAAAAAGATTTTTATATTCATATATATTTATGATAATGTTATGGGTACATAGGTGAATATTCTTCCTTGAATATCATCATATTTTGTTAGTGCAATTCCGTTATGATATATCAAAACATGGAACTTTGCTGAGAATTGAAAGAAAAATATAAAAAAATATTGAAATAAACCACTCACAAGTGTTTTTCCCTTGGCAAGTGCCTCTCCTCTGAAAGCAAGATGATATTTGAACATTAAACTAGCAGCACGCAGTAAACCACTCACTGAACTAGCTGCATGCAGTAAACCACTCACTGAACAAGCTAGCAGCACGCAGTATCCACTCACTGAACAAGCTAGCAAACCCCTCACTGAACAATCTACCAGGACGCAGTAAACCACTCACTGAACAAGCTACCAGGACGCACTGAACCACTCACTGAACAAGCTAGCAACACGTAGTAAACCACAAGGAAGGTAATGGACAGTATAACAAGCCGCGAACAATGCATAGCTGCAAAATGAAACAAGTGTATTAAATATTTTCGAAGCAAGCGTATTAAATGAAACCAGTGTATTCATTCGATGCCATACGCAGTAAACCACAGGGAGGAGCAGTGTAACAAGCCGTGAATGCTGCACAACTGTAAAATATACTAACTGCATTAAATGTTTTGAAAAGGAAGCCAGTGTTAAACGTTTTGAAAGCCACACCACCAAACGTTATGCATTAGATGAGATGAAAAAATTCTAATATATAATTTTGAAATTTGTTATCATATTATTCAAAATTCTGTGCATAATCTAGGGACCTATGTTTGCATAACTTAGAATTATGTGAATAATTTGATAGTGCCATACATGGCTTTTGAAATTTGATATCATATTATTCAAAATTCTGGGCATAATCTAGGGACCTACGTTTGCTTAATTTAGAAGTATGTGAATAATTCGATAGTTCCATACACAGCTTTGTTTTAAGTGTTAAATTCATTTGGCACAGATTGTACAAAAGGTACGACCACCTCATATTACTCCATCAAAAAAACCACAACAGAGAGACAACACCCCGTATTTGCCTACCTGAATTTGTTGGAAACGACATCATGAACTCTTGTAACCAAGCTAGTATTTGGTTCATTAACAAACATAATTTTTTTTTTGATGCCTCACAATGAGTATGCATACACGACAAATATAAAGATGAAATATAATGATTAAGAGTATTTGTTCATTAATTATTGATAATTAATTTAAATAAAAATTAATCGATCATATTATGAGTAATAGTGATTTAACTTTTGATTTGAATAATATAATTTAATAATTATTTATAATAAATTCAAAATATGATATAACTCATAAAATTTATGAAGACTGAACCTCAAAACTTTTTCCAAAATCAATATTTACTAGTTTCTTGAGGCAGGGCAGGACCGACATGACCATATTGACGGGATGACGGGAAGGAAGAAGGGCAGGACAAGCATTAAATTTGACGGGACAAAGGGTGGTACGATATTACACATATGTCAAATATATGTGTTTTATTGTTTTTTTTTTAATTTTTAATTATTTTATATATTTGTTTAGTAGAATTAAAATGAGGTAAAAACTCTCATATCAAGCTTTTAGACTATGGCTATGTGTCAATTTGAGAAATTTTTTTAAATAATTTAAAAAAAAAACTAATTGTCACCTCTAACCAGGGGTATTTAGTCAAATCAACCCTTCCAATCAATAACAAAATAGTATTTTCTAATTTCAAAAATCAAAAATACATTTGATTATGTAAAAAAATTAAAATTAATAGTTATTTTTGCATAACATTGTAAAACAACTATTAAATTGATAAAATTAAGAAAAATTCAAATTAGTTTTGACAATGGACCGATTGCTATAATCCTTGCCTTGGCATGGACTAATAATTATATTTTATGAAACATTATAAAATAACTACAAAACATACACAACTAATAATAACAAGTGTGTTGAATTTTGACTTTGAAACCATCATTATAATCCCTCCCTAGCAAAGACTAAAAAATAATTAGAAAATAGATCAATTACATGTCTTATGTAGGTTTATCTGTATCAACTTTACTCAAACTTTAGGGGGACTATGAATATATGAGTGGATATCATTTTCACTAAAAGTATGATGAGGTTCTAAAAAAAGACATGCCTTGTAGATTTATCTTTATCAACTTTACCCAAATGTCTAGGAGGGATATGAGGATTTGAGTGGGGAATATGAGCTTCACGATATTTCTTCACACCCTACTCACACAGTGATCACCTTATCACGCCCAGTGTCACTCCCTCCTTGTCTATATTACCCTCAAAACCTTCATAGTTCAATTCTTGTGAACTCTAAGAAACCTAATTTATCCACGTGAAATCGGTACTACCATCCTTCCTTATGTTCTATCAAACCCTCTAGAATTAACTGGGGAATGAGGGTAGCGTAGAACGTGTCCTTGATGAGTTAATTGATACGACTTCTTAACAACTTCTGATCTGTGCCCAATATCACTCGTCTTGATGTCCCATCGGTGTCACCAATAGCCTCAATTACTAACCCTCGTGCATTGATGAAAGCAACATGATCTCTACTAGTTGGAACCTTGTGACTAGCCTATCCATGATAAAATGATGTCCGTTGAGTGTCTAACGACCATAGGTCACAAATTCGACAATAAGCTTTCATAGGTCGAAAGCATACCGTTTGGATATATCATATAGTGCTTTCATATATATATATATATATTAATTATTAAAACATATGAAAGAAAGTCAGTGTTGAATGATGCGTTGGATGTGGTATAGCATGTTATTTAAGACTGCGAGCAGTAGTGCTTTGAATGTAATTTGGCTTAGTTCTCTGATTGCTATTTTGGCTTTTTGCATATTGCATTTAATACGGCAAGCAGGAGTGCTTTGAAATTTATTTTGGCGGATTATGTATGTATTTTCATTATTAAAATAGGTAACAAAGTCAATCTAAATTAAATATCATTTATTTTTTTCCAGAGAAAAAAAACTACTATTGATATTCATATACTGAATCAAATAGTACAAATATGTTCATGATTCAATCACCAGGATATTTCGGATGAAACCCCTAGCTGTTCTGTAAAAGACAGCCTATATATGTAAAGAAATAAACCTGTGGATGTTCAACATATACAAAATATTCCCAAAAACTACCATTGACCTGCAAAAAGCCCCAGATAGCAAACTAATAAAGCCCCCATTACATCAAAAAAGAACTATAAGATAAGACAAAGTATCAGTCATAGAAATAGATGGATCCGCAATCCTGAAGGCAGTCTTCAAACCATTCTTCCTAGAGCAGGTGTCCTTCATATCCATCTAGAGCCTGTTTAGACAGTTTCTCCGCCAAACTGTTATGAGCTCGATAAATGTGCTCGAATAAGATATCATGCTGTTTGGAAAGTTCATGAAGAGTTCTGAAAGCCCAGTGTCTTAAATTTAAAACATTAAGCTTAAATTTTCCTTCTGCCCATTTAATGGTGACCCTAGAGTCACCGAAAACCTTGAGATTTGGCAACCCAAATATGTTTGCAACCTTTAAAACACACCAAAGAGCAATTAATTCCGCCTTCATATTGGAACCTTTCCCACAGTTTAACTTGATAGAAAAATAGTGGGAGTCATTCAGATATATAACACCTCTAATAGCACACAAACCCGCTTGTGATGCTCCGTCAAAGAACAGGACAGGTCTATCAACAATAAGACTGAAAACACTGATATGTTCTGTTTTCAGCATCCTTTCATCCACCTTGCATAAGTTGAACATTTTGAGGGCTGTCAGCCAACATTGGGTGTGGTCAGGTGTGGAGTTTCGAAATATGACACAATTCCTGGTATGCCAAATTGCCCAAGGAATACAAACTGCCAGGTAAAAGAACTCTTTGCAATGCCTGTACCAGTTTAAAAAACATGAATTGAAATCCCCAATAGCCCAGAATTTGGTGATATTAAAATGTATTGTCATCATTTCCCAGACCCTGCGGGAGAAAGTGCACTGAACAAATAGATGAAGACGGGATTCAGCATTTGCTTTACAAAGAGAACAATAGTTAGGACCACTCCATCCTCGCTTGCAAAGATTGTCCCAAGTTTTTAACTTGTTCTGCAGAATCAACCAAGAAAAACATTTAAGTTTTAATGGGATGTGCCATTGCCAGATTTTTGTATACCACCAGTCCGGGGGAAATATAAATTTTTGCTGAAGTATTCTTTTGTATGTTGATTTAGCCGTGACTGTTCCATTTCCTGTATTTCCTGCCCAGACAAGCTTATCAACAGCATTGGTCAAATGTACACCGGCCGAATTTAAATTTTTTGTGTAGTTTTCCCAAATGCGTGCAAGATATCCCGATAAGCCTATCTCTTGTGCCGAAAACCACTTCTGAAAATCAGCTTGACCATAGTTCAGATGATGGATCTTATCTAATGTTGATAAGCCAATGATTTTTAAGTACTGAGGGATAATTGTTGGCAGCAAATATTCATGCTCTAACCCAATAATGGGATCAATTCCCACCCTAATCTGAGAACCACAGCCAACATGCCAGATAAGATCACATTTGATCCAATGAAAAACTTTCATAAACCCTCTCCAGATGGGAGAGAAATTCCAGCTTGTCAATTTTGGGTTTCGTATCCAAGAGTTGATATCTGTCTTAATATATTTTGAATGAATGATTCTAGACCAGAGGGAGTTTCCATAAATACCACGCCAGCAGCTTTTTAACCTGAGGGCGATGTTGAAAACCTCCAAGTCTTTTATCCCCCATCCACCAAATTTATGAGGTCTGGCTAGAGAGTCTACAGCAACCATAGGGATGTTTCTGCTTTTTGCTGTACCAGTCCACAGAAAGTTGAAAAAGAAACTTTTTATGTTTTTGATGACAGAGCTTGGAACCTCCATCAATGAAAACCAATATACAGGTATGCTAGAAAGCACCGAATTCACCAATATAAGCTTTCCTCCGATTGATAGAAACCTATAAGACCAATGTGCTATTTTGTCTTCTATTTTTTTCAAAAGCCATTGCCAATCCCGAATTTGATAATTGTTAGGTTTTAACATATAACCCAGGTACTTAAAGCCCTTTTCTAGATTGGAACAATTGAACGGCATGACAATTCGTATGCTTCTAATCTGTTCATCAGATAGGGCAATGTGCAAAAAACTGGATTTTTCTTCACTGACCAACATACCTGTAGCTCTGCAGAAAGTTTGAATGATGTTTTTGTACATCTTCCATTCATCAACTGAGTCAATACCACCCACAAGAACATCATCTGCAAACATGACATGAGTAAAAATAACATCTTTTATAAGTTTTACACCTTTAATTTTACCATCCATTAAGGCCCTGTTCACTAATCTGCTGAACCCACCCATGATCAAAATGAACAGGAGAGGGGATAGAGGGCAGCCCTGCCTCAAACCCCTGGAGCAACTGAAGAATTCTGTAGGGCTGCCATTCACCAGCACAGCAATATTTATGGATCTGATGCAGGCCATGATCCATTTTATAAATAATGAGGGCATACCAATCTTGATGAGAATCAGTCTGATGAAAGACCAATTTGCCCTATCATATGCTTTGACTAAGTCCATCTTGAGCAACATAGCATTCCTTTTATGAATCTTGATGCTGTGGATTAGTTCTTGTGTGATGCCAATTGCGTCATGTATTTGTCTGCCTTCTAAAAAGCCAAACTGCTCTTCAGATATATGAGTAGAGAGAGCACTTTTTAATCTTTCAGCAATTATTTTAGAAATTAGCTTATACAGCAGATTACAAAGAGCAATGGGGCGAAATTCTCCAAATGTTGCAGGTTTGTCTTTCTTTGGAATGAGAGTAACAAACGTGGAGTTTAATCCACCAGGGATGTAGCCATTTGTCATGGAATAATTGACAAGTTCCAGTAGTTCATTCCCCATCAAATCAAAGAAATGTTGGTACAGCTCAACTGGCCATCCATCTGGCCCAGGAGCTTTATCCTTTGCAAAGGACTTTAATGTTTGCTCAATTTCAACCAAGGTAACCTCTCTTTGAATATAATCTGCTTCATGCTCTTCAAAGAAACGTGGGTATAAATCAGCCACTTCGAATTGTTCCTTTGTGTAATAATCCCCAGGATCTGTATAAATATTATTGAAGAAAGAGAAAGCTTCTTTTTTTAGATTTTCAATACCTGAGCACAACATACCATCATCACCTTGAATTTCCCAAATATGTTTTGACCTCCTCCTAGCAGATGCAAATGCGTGAAAGAACTTTGTGTTCTTATCACCAAGCGCAATCCAGGTGGCTCGACTTTTGAGTCTCCATGCTTTTTCTTCCTGTAGAATTAATTCTTCTTTTTTTAGCTCCAGCTTTTTCATAATCCCAAAAGCTTCTTCTGTTAAAGCATCATATATATTGGCTGCAATGGCATCTTGAAGCTGTGTTTCTAACTGTTGAAGCTCATTTTTATCTGCAAGCTTCTTTTCTTTTATCCATTTGATTACAGTCACTTTCAAATTCTTTAGTTTGAAACAGAAATTTAAAACAGGATTTGGATCAAAAACTTCACAGTTTTCCCAGAACTTTCTTACCACATGACAAAATGATTCATCCTCAAGCCACGATGCATTGAATTTAAAAGGAGTCGACTGTAAATGATCAAATTGTTCCATCTGAAGTATAATGGGCCAGTGGTCCGAGAATTTTGAAGGATGAACCCAGGACCTATGCTTCGGAAAATGAGCTAATAAGGTCGACTTAACAAGAAATCTGTCGAGTCGTTTATGAACACCTTCAGCCCCGAATCGCCCATTCGACCAAGTGGGGGAAAGCTTGTGAGGCAAGACATCAATGAGATTCTTTTCCAAAAGCAGGTTTAAGAAGAAAGCCCCCAATTCATCCATTCTGGCGGAGATGCCCCAAATTTCAGATGCCTGGTATGAGAAATTGAGATCCCCTGCAATGATAATGTCAGATAAATCCATGAGCCCCGACCCACTTAATTCAGTCCAGAATTTTTGCCTCTCTCTGTATGGAGCGTATACATTGAGCAGAGAAATAGATTTATGGTTACTGCAAATAGTCCCCTTTAATAATAAACCCCAAGGAGTATAGAAAGCATGAAGGTCAAAGAAATTTGGGTTCCATGCAGCAACAAGACCCCCAGACTGTCCTTGAGAGCTAATAGCTGCTACTTCCCAATCCGGAAGAACATTGCAAATTTTTTGAATGGCTAAAGTGTCCTCACACATGGTCTCCTGAAGAAATAAAATAGCAGGGCCAGTATCTTTTATCAGATTGGACAAGGCCTAAGCCCGAGACACCTTGCCCAATCCTCTAACGTTTACTGATAATAAAGACATCAAGTAACAGACCTTTTGGGGGTCACTTCTCTAAGCCCCATGGTTTCAGTATTCACTAACAGATCAGCTTCTTCTAACCTCCTAGAAATAGGAGTGTAAGAGTCAGAAATGTTTGTTTCGGGTTTTTTCTTTTTGCCCCTTCTGATTGTGACATTTTGTCGGTTGATTGAGAGAATAGGTTTTGCTTCAGACCCGCTGCTAGGGTTTTTTGTGTAAGCCGGAAGAGGAGGAAATTCCATTCCATAAGATGACATGTGATATCCAGAATCGGCTAAAATATCCAAATCTAAGGGATTTGAAATTAATGCGAGGTTTTCTCCCTTTTTTTCCAAAGGACTATGGTCTGCACAATGTCGGGGTTCACACTGTGTATCCACAGTAGTGACAGGGATAGTTTCAGATGGCCCTAATGACTGTTTCCCCAACTGTTCAATCAATATACTATTAGGGTTTAGGACAGATTTTGGATTCACCAAAAGACTAGGGTCAGGGCAGAGATCATTTGAAACATACTCCGGAAAATTGTTTGACCTAGACATGGTCTCAGCAATAGGATGTGAATTGGGATGGAATTCTGCAGGCGTGGCCTCAGTGCTAGGGGTTGGCTTTTCAATCTCACCAGATGACAATTCCAAAGGACCCTCAGTCAAATTAACATGAGTCAAATCAGGAAATAGATTCCGGCTCACTTTGTTATCAGAATGGACAAATTCCGATTTTGAAATAGGGAGACCAGTTACTAAGTCGTGCCTCATTATAATATCCCCATTCTTAATACGACTAGTAAGCTTTTGTTCTGATGATTCTAAGAAAGCCAATTCCTCCGAAGATAAATCCGGGAATTTTAAAGAGGGGTTTATGACAGACTTACCGAAATATTGTGGTTCTGATACCTAAATTTCATTCCCGGGCGAGGAAAATTCCGATGAGTCCCGTGAGCTTTCACGCAGGGATGGACACACAGCTTTGACATGTCCAATCTCATGGCAATTAAAGCATCTGAAGGGGATTTTATAAAAATCCAGATTTTGGTGCCAGGCCCGTGAACCCCAAGAGATAAGGACTTCTGCAGGCAAACCCTCCTTCAAATCAATTTCAACCATCACTTTGGCATACCGCCGGTCCATCCCGAAAAAGTTCTGTTTGTCAAATCTGACGAAACGGCCAACCGAGTTTGCAATACCTTTCACAACTTCCTCTGTCCAGACTTCAATTGGAAGGCCAGGTATAATCATCCACAGGTGACGTAGGGTCTGGGATTCTTTGCCAGGATCGAAGTTTAAATGCCATCTTTTAATGAATAGCGACCCCTTCTTAAATTCCCAGAACCTGGACATAATTAATTCAAGGTGTGACGCCTCCGTGAAGGTGAAAAGAATCCAGCGGTTCGGAAGCAGGTTTATTCGGGGGGCTAAACCGGTGAATGGCACCCAAACCCTATTCACCCATTCCGAGATTTCCATTTTGGTGCCAGAAGTGTACTCAAGACGACCAACCACAGCACGCTCTGCCAAAATTTTTAATCTGTCCAAGTTGTGATCAGCGTCGATGTCATATTTAATAATCTCCTTTCGAGCTCTGTATGTCTTCAACAGCCTCCGCTGTTTGGCCTTCACGCCCCTAAGACGGCCCCCAAGAGAAACCCTTTCATTTTCATAACCAGACCGCCTCTCTGATTGTTCTGTCGGCGACCGAGGGTTTGTGGAATGGTTCGAAGGACCCATAAATGACAATGTGCCTCACAAAAGGTGAACGACCCGCAGCTGCCGGTCACCAGCAGGAAATCCAACGCCACCTGTCTAAAACAAAAAGTAGCAGAACCGCCACAATAGGGGAAAGGGCTCCAAAAATAGAAAAGAGAAACTGCTACACCAGAAATAGAAACTATTCCCGGATAAAACCATGCAAAATAAAAAAAGGTGAACCTAACTGCAGAAACCCCGAAAAATCAAGTAGATAGGAGGAAATATGTAGCCATCGACTTTTATTTTAACTTCCCACTTTTTTTCCTTGGCTGGTACTAGGCTGATTCGAAGAATCAGCGGGACTCCAAGTCGCCGAGGGCCACCTATTCCTCCGATCTGCTGTCATAATCAGTGATTCCTGCAGAAAAAACAAGAAACCCTAGGTTCCCCATCCTCGTTTCCATGCATTGCCATATGCTTTATGTTTAATAATAATAAAGTCGCTGTCCTAAATTAAATATCATTTAAACTACTTCATTGCTTCGTAAATAATTACTTCATTATTGGTAGACTAGTTATCCCAATTATTATAAAAATTGATGCTTTGAAATTTTCAAAATGATTGAAATCTTCTTCTGTTTAAAAATCATAATTATTATAAGATTTTCAAGCTTTGAAATTTTCAAAAATGATCTACCAGGCTCCCAACGTGTATAATCGTCCACTTGTTTTCCCATGCATTTCGGCGCTTCCATATGCACAACTGCTTTAAATGGCCCCAACAACGGCCATAACTTTGCCAAGGTTTCATTCCAGAGAAGAGTTTTGATCACAGTGCGACAGCTAGGGATTGTTTATTAGATCATCTCTGGTTAATATCTGCTGTTTTTCGGTTTTTTTTATCTGTTCTGATTGTTAGAAAAATGGCACCAGCAGTTGCAGTTGCGGAAGTGAGGACTGTGAAATCCCTAGCAGATCTGGGGATTAAGAATTTACCTGTGAATTACGTGAAGGACGAGGATGAACGACCAACTGTGGCGTACAATAATTTCAGCAAAGAGGTGCCCGTCATTTCCCTTGCCAATGCAGGAGCCGGAGGAGGAGAGCGCGCACAGCTAATAAGAGAACTCAGAGCGGCGTGCGAAGAGTGGGGAATGTTCCAGATCATAGATCATGGCGTCCCTCCAGAACTGAACTCTCAAATAATGTGTTGTGCGGACGAGTTCTTCTCGCTTTCGGTGGAAGAGAAGAGGCAGTACGCCATAAAGGCTGGGCAGTTCGTGGGATATGGAAATGGGAGTTTTATCAACGATGACCCCTTGATGGACTGGAGAGAACTCTACGTCCCCACATGCTCCCCAGCTCGGGACATCGAAAGCTGGCCTGCAAACCCGGTTCAGTTCAGGAAAGCTTTAGCCAAGTACAGCGATGCGACGTTGAAGTTAGCGAAAACGCTACTTGGGCTCATCTCAGAATCACTTGGAGTTGACGCAGATGCAATCGAGAAAGCCTGCGGAGAGGGGCAGCAGAAGGTTCTCTTGAATTACTACCCGACTTGCCCCCGCCCCGATTTAACGTTAGGCCTCAAGAGACATACCGATCCAGGAACTCTTACCATTTTACTGCAAGACAAAGTTGGAGGCCTTCAAGCCACAAAAGACGATGGTAAAACGTGGGTTACAGTGGAACCCATTGAAGGAGCTTTCGTTGTAAATCTCGGAGACCAGATGCATGTGAGTATTTATATTTATTATTGTTTTTTGTTTGTAATACAATATTTGTATGGGATATATTGGGCGGATAAATTCCGGCCGTATGGGATATATTGGGATAAACAGAAACTCATGTGTCAGGATACAATATAAAACATAAAAGTAATCGACATGTTATAGGATTTCGATTAAACTATTTGTGAATAACATTACACCAAAATAACAATTCGAACAGTACTAATTACTAAATTGTTGCTATATTGATGATGATGAAGGTTCTGAGCAACGGTATTTTGAAGAGCGCGGATCATCAGGCTGTTGTAAATCCGAAGGTTCTGAGGCAATCCGTAGCGACATTCTACAACCCCCATCCAGACTCCGTTGTTTATCCTCTGGATGCATTAACGTCAGCGTCGAGTGAGGGAAAAGATTTGAGCGCTACGTTTACAGCGAATTCTACCAGAGGAAGATGACGAAGCACGTCCTGGACAGGCAGATCAAACGCAGTAAGGGAGTACGTTTAGTGCAGCAGCCACAAGTGTAGTTGTGCTGCAATTATCTAGCATTGACTCTAATACAGGAACACGTTTTGGTTGCCCACAAAGAGATGCCAAAGGAATGTCAAATGCAAACTTGTGGTGTCTTCCAGATTCTACATTACAATGGGAATATTGGTTGTCTTCTATCTGCAGAAGTTGTAGGCAACATTCAATTCCTTTCACTCGCCCTGCATGTTCTTGCCTTGACTTCAAAGGTCCACACTGATTGCATTTTATTAAGCATGACGCAATGCCAAACAGGTAATACGTTTGCTGCAGCAGCCAGAAGTGTAGTTGTACTGCTGCAATTCAGCTTACATCCACGGCTCAGAAGTGTAGTTGTACTGCTGCATTTCAGCTTACATTCCATGGAAGATTGATTTAATGTCATATATTTTCAATGTTTACATAATTAAAAATTAACATTGTTATTATTTTTTTGGCAGTGTCATGAAATAGTTTGAAACTATTTAGTGTAATATTGTCACTAGTCAATTTCCTGGAAATTAAAGTGTTTTATATTACTTTCTTGGAAATTAAAGTGTTTTATAGTACATTTAGCTTGTGATATTGAATTAAGGAATGCATTTTCAATTATTTTCATATATATATACCTCAATTTTGATAATTGAGATTGTCTCAAGGAGTAAACAGATTTCATTAGAATGAGTGCTATGCAAAGTCGAAATATAAATTTAAAAAGTTAGCTTTTATATGATATGTTTTCTAAGAATAATATAGTGGATCTAAAAATCATTTGCCTTAATTTTAATTAATGTGAAATTTAAAACTCATCATTCTATGAAGACATGACATTATCATCCGTTGACATAACCACTCAATAACATTGTGTCCTTCAAATCTTTTAGTATAGTAAAATCTCATCTCACACTTATTTAAAATGCCAAGAGAAAATGGATCCGGGTAAAGTGCAACAGATGAGTACATCAAAATAATGCTTAACTTATTTAAGATAACTCCATGTTTTATAAGATATAAAACTAAGCCAAAAGGGATGACTGAGTAAGATGACTAAGAAAAATAAGGAAGCTTTAGGGAGGAGCACAAACCTCAAAGGAAAAATTACCTAACACTCTCGTATCCACATCCAAAATGCAGTAACTCGATGATATGTCATTGTTGTTTATACTTACCATATAGCCCAACATTGACTACATATCTTCATCAACAAAGACAGGAATGGATACAACACATATCTTCTATGTTTTATGGGGATATCAGTTAATGGCTTAAGAGGATTTTGTGCTCAATGTCAATTTTAGTGTAACTTCTCCTTCAAATTTCTCTATTCGATATTATTGAGCATGCATGTAATGATGGTTTTGTTGTTCACTTTGTAATGTTCAACTAGACACCAATAGTTGGAAAACAATTGCACCTTGCATGTGCTATAAGAAAAAATAAACTTTGATATGCATTATGCCAATATAAAACATTGTTTCTTAGTTGAAATTCAAGTGATTGAAATCACCAATTGACTCCCTCACATGGATTGTTATTTATCAAGGATATATTATGTCTTTTGAATACTATACCTAGTAATAAAGATTCTCTTTATCACTTTAAGAATTGGGAGCCAATATCATCTATTGAGTGCTCTCTTTTATGTCTTACTAACTACCAACTCTACTTATACATATAGCATAGTCTAATGTAATAATAAAGGAAAATAATTCTATGTTTAAATGAAAAATTGCCTAGGACTATCGTATCCACATTCAAAATGCATTAACTCGATAATCTCTCATTGTTGTATATACTTACCATATAACCCAACCTTGACCACATATCTTCATCATCAAAGACATGAATCGCTACAACCCATTTATAGAACAAGGATGATTCTTTAATGCCAACATTATCTAGCATTTACTATAATAAATGCAATTTTGATTTTGGTTTCCCACGGAGAGATGTTAAAGGAATGATAAATGCAAACTTGAGGTGTAATATAATTCTAGATTATAATGGGAATTAGTTGTTTTCTATCTGGGAAATGTTGTAGGTTTTGTTGTTAGGAAACATTCCATGCCTTTTGGGCACCCATGTTCTTACCTTGGCTTGGAAGGTCCACACTCATTGATATTTATTATTCTTGAACCAATGCCAAAAAGGTATCCTTGGCAATATGTATATAACTACTACATTTGGCTACAAATTATGGCGTTGTTTTGAACGTTTTGTTGTCTCAAAAGTGATGAAATATAGAAAATCAAAGTGTTGGTATTTTTTCATCGACAAAAAATTGTATTATTTTTCACTGGAGAAATTGCCACCATTTTATGACAAGTTACTACCATGTGACATGTTACCATTCATTTTCTGCTCTCTCTTTACATCGTAATTCGAACTCTTTAATGATAAACATTTCTCTCAAGACTTGCAACGTTAGATTTGTTTTGATTGTTTTGGATCATTGATTAGGTGTTGAAATCCCAAATGGAAATATGTTTTAAAAGATGATGCATATAAATTGATGAGTGTGAGCAATGCCCTCTTTCTTTCTTTAACATCATTTCCAAGATATTAATTTTCAATCTTGGATTTTTGAGAGGTATGTATTTATCCATTCCATATATATATAAATAATTATAGTTTGAGAAATATGATTGCTAATTGCACAATAGAGAAAAGCATAACGAAATTCACTGTTTAAGTGAGAATTTCTTTTTATTTCTCTAAATTCTAATTAGGCTATATAGCTTAAGAAAGAGAAAAGAGAAATTAAACTAATAGAGCTTAATTGTAATTATATTAAGGAGAATATTTTTAGCATATGTATGACTCCATTTCCTCATTAAGCATACCATATTAGAGCCAAAATTATAATTCTTAGGGCCTATATAACTGCCAAGCTAAATCTATAGAAATGAGAAGTCTAAGAGGGAGCCTAATAATATAAACTCTTAACGAATTTGCCAAGCCACATTAATCCTACTAATTTTTTTAATAAAACTATGTGTTAAAGAAATGACGGAGGAACAATAAATTAGAAGCTATATTGATTTAGTAAGATTGATGGGTGTTGGGAATTAAACACAAAACTCCTTGCACAACAAGGCCATACATACGCTACACCTATTATTTTCATTATTTTGGAATAGGAAAGAAACCCATTTCCTAAAAATTCAAAACATAAATTTATTAAATAGAATAACAGAAAACCACAAAATTGACAAAAAAAATTAAGAAAAAAAACTTATTCAAAGAAATTAACAAAATAAAAATTAATTTGCCTAGCTGTGAACTATGTAGACCTTGGAAAGTTGTGAGCTAGTTAGACCTTGGAAAGTCGCAGCCTCGGTGACCATGGTCGGCTCCTTGGGGATCAACTATGGTTGGCATAGTCACGACCAGTAATTATTTTTCAATCTTCGATTTTTGAGAGGTATGTATTCATCCATTAGATAGATATATAAGTATTTCTAATATGAGAAATATGATTGTTAATTGCACAATGAGACAAACATAAGGAAATTCATTTTTCAAGTGAGAATTTCTCCTTGTTTCTCTAAATTCTAATTAGGCTATATAGTTTAGAAAAACTTCATATACAAAATTTCCTCGAGAATTCTTTATACAGATTGAAGGGAACTTCTATTAAAGTAGAGAAAAAGTATATTAACAAAGAAAATAGAAAAAGAAATTAAAGTAATAACTCTTAATGGTAATTCTATTAAGGAAAATATTTAATATTAGAATTTAGATTGCACATCAATCGCAACATTAGGTTCTGATATATGTAACAATCCAACCTAGATGTAGATAGAAAAAACAGTCCCACTTAGAATTATTTGCACAAAGAGATAGCCAGAATAGAGAATAAATATTGAACATAGAACTCGAGGAAAATCACTCCAGTGGGAAGAATTCCACTATGATATTATTCATCAACTTGAATACAATATATAGATTCTCTCAAGAGACTTAGTGGCAATTTGAGTAGCTCACCATAATAAGGGATTACCTAGAATATTCCCCCCACTGTTCTAGGAAAATATCTCTATGGATAGGTTGATATCCTCTTGGGATTGTAAGAGGCCTCTATTTTCCTACCCAAGACATAAAGAAAACAAGTACACACTATAATTCTCCCATATCTAGCTCATACATCAAGAAGTAAGCTATGAAGAACAAAGCAGGTAGATAGCTTACCTCGCTTCAATGGTTGTCCTTGATGCTCCTAAGTTACTTCAAATCCTAGCCTTCAATCATGGGCTTGTGAACCTGTTCACAATGGAAAGACAACACCTTCTCCAAACAAATATATGTATAAACAAAGATCTAACTATGAAAGTACAATCAATTCAATGCATTCACCATTAAAGACATGAAATTGGGAGAAATAGGCTATGTTGTATTAAAAGAAAGCATTAAGGAAGTTATACAACATGTGCTATACCTCACTCATGGTTGATTTGAACTCCTCCAACTCTCTTTCAGAATTCCTTCAAGACTCATAAGACCATAATATCCACCTCTATAAGTGCGCTCCCCCCACTTTGCCATGGGTAGGAGGTTCATTATATCGGTTAGGGAGGCCTAAACAATTAGGAGAGATATTTGGATCAAGGGAGGATGAAGTGGATCAAGGGATCTTTGGCCTCCTTAGGTTATAAAGAGGATATGATTCGAAGGGTAGATTAATCCCACAAAGATCTCCACGAAAGATCAGATCCAAAGATCATGGAACTACCTCCTAGGCAACATTTTCACACTTTGCACATAGAGCAACACGCAATAAAGAGGGATTTTTGTGCTTTGCAAAGCAGGCAAGGCACGAAAATCATGATTTTTTCGTGTTATGGTGATCTACAGGGGCGCGATAATCGTTCCCCTCACCAACTAGCAAGGCGCAAAAACATGGCTTAAAAAGGCTTAAAGAAGTAAGGTACAAGCTGGATTTCAAGGCTTAGATAATAAGGAAGACTCTCAGGATGACATGTGGATTGAGGAACTAACACACACTGTGTTCTGACCTGCATCGGGAACATTAACTCCATCATAATAAGGCATGGAAGCTGCAAGTGACAAAATGAGGTGTAACAGGTTCTCCCTAAAGTGTGAGGTCATAAATGGAATTGATGGCTCAGACACTTTAGCAACTCATGAATGAAAGATAACTATAGAGGTGCCTGCAAACCACGGGTGGTTCAATGAGCGAACTTGTTACATAGCACGATCGTTTGTAATATATTAAAGAATATCCCTAATTTCACTAAATAGTGGAAAATGCCTCCTAAAATTGTATTGTTGAACCCCCTCCCAATATACCTTACCAATTATGAAAACACCTAGTTTCACGAGATATTGTAGGTATCCATTTTTATCAATCCATTTTAATACCCCCTTTATATAATATTATCAAGTTGTAACAAGAAGGAGCCCTAAATAACCTTAGTATAAGAATAAAAGATGCTAAATAAAATAATAATATAAAGCTAATCATTATCCCAGCGTGATTACAGGGCGACCAATGAATTTGTAGCATTGGATATTGGAAAACCCAATGCAATAGTAACGGGGAAGGCAAAATGTGTGAAAGGTGACCTACTCAAGAGATCAATGTAACAAAGAATGTAAAAGATTGATAGTCCCATAGTATAGAATATATTATGAGTTTATTTTAGATTTCAAACTAAAAATGTTTACATCTTGATGGAGTTAAAAAATTAACTATTTCAATATATGTATGCATTAAAAAATATACTTGTTATATTTATAATTTTTGCTTTCATTTGTTATAACTATTATAATATTAATGGAATTCCTATTATAACTATTATAATATTAAAATGCTCTGGCGGAATTCCTTGATGAGACTTAGGCCTTTGAATTGAAAAGAATTTGCAAAATTTGATGAGAATGGGAGGTCGTATTCTCTCAGAAATTGCAATTTGGAGTGTTGCTGGCTGGCTTGGTAGCTCTCCTTTGATAGGCTGGGAATCAACGTTTCATGGTGGCAAGCAGAAGTCATTTTTTTGTTTGCGCTCTCCTTTGATAAGCTGGGAATCAAGGATTTATGGTGGCAAGCATAAGTCATTTTTTTTGTTTGCATGGGCACTCTGTTGTAATACAAGGTTTGACCTATATCGTTGCAGGTTAACGGGTTGAAAGCATAGTCACCAAATTCGGCAGAATTAGGCTTAATAATTCTTAAATTCAAAAATTAGGTTTGATTGGGCCAAATTGGGCTGAAGAACTAGGAAACTAGATTCCATTTGCCTTTCAATTCACCCAATTTAGATTCTGTACAGTCTACAAACGTTGGCCTGCTATTTTTTGAACAAAAAATCTAAGATACGCAGTATTTCCTAATTTGCCACAAATATCTGCAATAATTCCTAGTTTATATCAAACTCTACCATAATTTCTGCATAAATTCCTAATTTATACCAAAATCTACCATAATTTCTACAAATGGATGCGTTTATCTCATTTAACAAACAAAAACATGAAATTGGAACAAAGGGAAGTTGGGAACAACGGAGGGAAAGTAAAACTTAATTTCAAATTTCCAAACAATAGGGCTAACTAAAATGCGTGGCAGAGCAATTCTTGCTGCAACGAATCCCATGAAACTCAGACCAAGTTTTTTGAGATTGCCAATTTTTTTTTATGAGAAGGAAGCCATCTGCTAAGTACAAAGAGAGCATCCAATGCCGACCATCATTTTTGGCTTTCTCAGCTTTTCTGTCTCTATAGTTAGCTGTTTAAGGGCTAACAAAAATGCATGGCAGAGCAATTCTTTCAGAAATTGCGATCTGGAGTGGTGTTGGTTGGCTTGGTAGCTCTCCTTTGATGAGCTGGGAATCAATGTTCCATGGTGGCAAGCATAAGTCATTTTTTTTGTTTGCATGGGCACTCTGTTGTAATACAAGGTTTGACCTATATCGCTGCAGGTAAATGGTTTCAAAGCATAGTTACCAAATTCGACAGAATTGGGCTTAATAATTTGCAAATTCTGAAATTAGGTTTGACTGGGCCAAATTGGGCTGAAGAACTAGGAAATTAGATTCCATTCGCTTCTCAATTCACCCAATTTAGATTCGGCACAGTCTACAAAGCTTGGCTTGTTGTTTTTTGAACAAGAAATTTAAGATATGCAGTATTTCCTAATTTGTCACAAATATTTGCAATAATTCCTAGTTTATATCAAAATCTACCATAATTTCTGCATAAATTCTTAATTTATACCAAAATCTACCATAATTTCTACAAATGGATGCGTTTATCTAATTTGACAAACAAAAACAGGAAACTGGAACAAAGGGAAGTTGGGAACAATGGAGGGAAAGTAAAACTTAATTTCCGATTTCCAAACAATTGCAAATTATGGGTACATAGGTGAATATTCTTCCTTGAATATCATCATATTTTGTTAGTGCAATTCCGTTATGATATATCAAAACATGGAACTTTGCTGAGAATTGAAAGAAAAATATAAAAAAATATTGAAATAAACCACTCACAAGTGTTTTTCCCCTGGCAAGTGCCTCTCCTCTGAAAGCAAGATGATATTTGAACATTAAACTAGCAGCACGCAGTAAACCACTCACTGAACTAGCTGCATGCAGTAAACCACTCACTGAACAAGCTAGCAGCACGCAGTATCCACTCACTAAACAAGCTAGCAAACCCCTCACTGAACAAGCTACCAGGACGCAGTAAACCACTCACTGAACAAGCTACCAGGACGCAGTGAACCACTCACTGAACAAGCTAGCAACACGTAGTAAACCACAGGGAAGGTAATGGACAGTATAACAAGCCGCGAACAATGCATAGCTGCAAAATGAAACAAGTGTATTAAATATTTTCGAAGCAAGCGTATTAAATGAAACCAGTGTATTCATTCGATGCCATACGCAGTAAACCACAGGGAGGAGCAGTGTAACAAGCCGCGAATGCTGCACAACTGTAAAATATACTAACTGCATTAAATGTTTTGAAAAGGAAGCCAGTGTTAAACGTTTTGAAAGCCACACCACCAAACGTTATGCATTAGATGAGATAAAAAAATTCTAATATATAATTTTGAAATTTGTTATCATATTATTCAAAATTCTGTGCATAATCTAGGGACCTATGTTTGCATAACTTAGAATTATGTGAATAAGTTGATAGTGCCATACATGGCTTTTGAAATTTGATATCATATTATTCAAAATTCTGGGCATAATCTAGGGACCTACGTTTGCTTAATTTAGAAGTATGTGAATAATTCGATAGTTCCATACATGGCTTTGTATTAAGTGTTAAATTCATTTGGCACAGATTGTACAAAAGGTATGACCACCTCATATTACTCCATCAAAAAAACCACAACAGAGAGACAACACCCCGTCTTTGCCTGCCTGAATTTGTTGGAAACGATGTCATGAACTCTTGTAACCAAGCTAGTATTTGGTTCATTAACAAACATAATCGTTTTTTTGATGCCTCACAATGAGTATGCATACACGACAAATATAAAGATGAAATATAATGATTAAGAGTATTTGTTCATTAATTATTGATAATTAATTTTAATAAAAATTAATCGATCATATTATGAGTAATAGTGATTTAACTTTTGATTTGAATAATATAATTTAATAATTATTTATAATAAATTCAAAATATGATATAACTCATAAAATTTATGAAGACTGAACCTCAAAACTTTTTCCAAAATCAATATTTACTAGTTTCTTGAGGCAGGGCAGGACCGACATGACCATATTGACGGGATGACGGGAAGGAAGAAGGGCAGGACAAGCATTAAATTTGACGGGACAAAGGGTGGTACCATATTACACATATGTCAAATATATGTGTTTTATTGTTTTTTTTTTTAATTTTTAATTATTTTATATATTTGTTTAGTAGAATTAAAATGAGGTAAAAACTGTCATATCAAGCTTTTAGACTATGGCTATGTGTCAATTTGAGAAATTTTTTTAAATAATTTTTTTTAAAAACTAATTGTCACCTCCAACTAGGGGTATTTAGTCAAATCAACCCTTCCAATCAATAACAAAATAGTATTTTCTAATTTTAAAAATTAAAAATACATTTGATTATTTAAAAAAATTAAAATTAATAGTTATTTTTTCATAACATTGTAAAACAACTATTAAATTGATAAAATTAAGAAAAAGTCAAATTAGTTTTGACAATGGACCCATTGCTATAATCCTTGCCTTGGCATGGACTAATAATTATATTTTATGAAACATTATAAAATAACTACAAAACATACACAACTAATAATAACAAGTCAATTGAATTTTGACTGTGAAACCGTCATTATAATCCCTCCCTACCAAGGACTAAAAAATAATTAGAAAATAGATCAATTACATGTCTTATATAGGTTTATCTGTATCAACTTTACTCAAACTTTAGGGGGACTATGAATATATGAGTGGATATCATTTTCACTAAAAGTATGATGAGGTTCTAAAAAAAGACATGCCTTGTAGATTTATCTTTATCAACTTTACCCAAATGTCTAGGAGGGATATGAGGATTTGAGTGGGGAATCTGAGCTTCACGATATTTCTTCACACCCTACTCACACCGTGATCACCTTATCACGCCGAGTGTCACTCCCTCCTTGTCTATATTACCCTCAAAACCTTCATAGTTCAATTCTTGCGAACTCTAAGAAACCTAATTTATCCACCTGAAATCCGTACTACCATCCTTCCTTATGTTCTATCAAACCCTCTAGAATTAACTGGGGAATGAGGGTAGCGTGGAACGTGTCCTTGATGAGTTAATTGATACGACTCCTTAACAACTTCTGATCTTCTGATCTGTGCCCAATATCACTCGTCTTGATGTCCCATCGGTGTCACCAATAGCCTCAATTACTAACCCTCCTACATTGATGAAAGCAACATGATCTCTACTAGTTGGAACCTTGTGACTAGCCTATCCATGATAAAATGATGTCCGTTGAGCGTCTAACGACCATAGGTCACAAATTCGACAATAAGCTTTCATAGGTCGAAAGCATACCGTTTGGATATATCATATAGTGCTTTCATATATATATATATATATTTTAATTATTAAAACATATGAAAGAAAGTCAGTGTTGAATGATGCGTTGGATGTGGTATAGCATGTTATTTAAGACTGCGAGCAGTAGTGCTTTGAATGTAATTTGGCTTAGTTCTCTGATTGCTATTTTGGCTTTTAGCATATTGCATTTAATAAGGCAAGCAGGAGTGCTTTGAAATTTATTTTGGCGGATTATGTATGTATTTTCATTATTAAAATAGGTAACAAAGTCAATCTAAATTAAATATCATTTAAACTACTTCATTATTGGTAGACTAGTTATCCCAATTATTATAAAAATTGATGCTTTGAAATTTTCAAAATGATTGAAATCTTCTTCTGTTTAAAAATCATAATTATTATAAGATTTTCAAGCTTTGAAATTTTCAAAAATGATCTACCAGGCTCCCAACGTGTATAATCGTCCACTTGTTTTCCCATGCATTTCGGCGCTTCCATATGCACAACTGCTTTAAATGGCCCCATCAACGGCCATAACTTTGCCAAGGTTTCATTCCAGAGAAGAGTTTTGATCATAGTGCGACAGCTAGGGATTGTTTATTAGATCATCTCTGGTTAATATCTGCTGTTTTTCGGTTTTTTTTATCTGTTCTGATTGTTAGAAAAATGGCACCAGCAGTTGCAGTTGCGGAAGTGAGGACTGTGAAATCCCTAGCAGATCTGGGGATTAAGAATTTACCTGTGAATTACGTGAAGGACGAGGATGAACGACCAACTGTGGCGTACAATAATTTCAGCAAAGAGGTGCCCGTCATTTCCCTTGCCAATGCAGGAGCCGGAGGAGCAGAGCGCGCACAACTAATAAGAGAACTCAGAGCGGCGTGCGAAGAGTGGGGAATGTTCCAGATCATAGATCATGGCGTCCCTCCAGAACTGAACTCTCAAATAATCTGTTGTGCGAAGGAGTTCTTCTCGCTTTCGGTGGAAGAGAAGAGGCAGTACGCCATAAAGGCTGGGCAGTTCGTGGGATATGGAAATGGGAGTTTTATCAACGATGACCCCTTGATGGACTGGAGAGAACTCTACGTCGCCAAATGCTCCCCAGCTCGGGACATCGAAAGCTGGCCTGCAAACCCGGTTCAGTTCAGGAAAGCTTTAGCCAAGTACAGCGATGCGACGTTGAAGTTAGCGAAAACGCTACTTGGGCTCATCTCAGAATCACTTGGAGTTGAAGCAGATGCAATCGAGAAAGCCTGCGGAGAGGGGCAACAGAAGGTTCTCTTGAATTACTACCCGACTTGCCCCCGCCCCGATTTAACGTTAGGCCTCAAAAGACATACCGATCCAGGAACTCTTACCATTTTACCGCAAGACAAAGTTGGAGGCCTTCAAGCCACAAAAGACGATGGTAAAACGTGGGTTACAGTGGAACCCATTGAAGGAGCTTTCGTTGTAAATCTCGGAGACCAGATGCATGTGAGTATTTATATTTATTATTGTTTTTTGTTTGTAATACAATATTTGTATGGGATATATTGGGCGGATAAATTCCGGCCGTATGGGATATATTGGGATAAACAGAAACTCATGTGTCAGGATACAATATAAAACATAAAAGTAATCGACATGTTATAGGATTTCGATTAAACTATTTGTGAAGCACATTACACCAAAATAACAATTCGAACAGTACTAATTACTAAATTGTTGCTATATTGTTTATCCTCTGGATGCATTAACGTCAGCGTCGAGTGAGGGGAAAAGATTTGAGCGCTACGTTTACAGCGAATTCTACCAGAGGAAGATGACGAAGCACGTCCTGGACAGGCAGATCAAACGCAGTAAGGGAGTACGTTTAGTGCAGCAGCCACAAGTGTAGTTGTGCTGCAATTATCTAGCATTGACTCTAATACAGGAACACGTTTTGGTTGCCCACAAAGAGATGCCAAAGGAATGTCAAATGCAAACTTGTGGTGTCTTCCAGATTCTACATTACAATGGGAATATTGGTTGTCTTCTATCTGCAGAAGTTGTAGGCAACATTCAATTCCTTTTACTCGCCCTGCATGTTCTTGCCTCGACTTCAAAGGTCCACACTGATTGCATTTTATTAAGCATCACGCAATGCCAAACAGGTAATACGTTTGCTGCAGCAGCCAGAAGTGTAGTTGTACTGCTGCAATTCAGCTTACATCCACGGCTCAGAAGTGTAGTTGTACTGCTGCATTTCAGCTTACATTCCATGGAAGATTGATTTAATGTCATATATTTTCAATGTTTACATAATTAAAAATTAACATTGTTATTATTTTTTTGGCAGTGTCATGAAATAGTTGAAACTATTTAGTGTAATATTGTCACTAGTCAATTTCCTGGAAATTAAAGTTTTTTATATTACTTTCTTGGAAATTAAAGTGTTTTATAGTACATTTAGCTTGTGATATTGAATTAAGGAATGCATTTTCAATTATTTTCATATATATATACCTCAATTTTGATAATTGAGATTGTCTCAAGGAGTAAACAGATTTCATTAGAATGAGTGCTATGCAAAGTCGAAATATAAATTTAAAAAGTTAGCTTTTATATGATATGTTTTCTAAGAATAATATAGTGGATCTAAAAATCATTTGCCTTAATTTTAATTTATGTGAAATTTAAAACTCATCATTCTATGAAGACATGACATTATCATCCGTTGACATAACCACTCAATAACATTGTGTCCTTCAAATCCTTTAGTATAGTAAAATCTCATCTCACACTTATTTAAAATGCCAAGAGAAAATGGATCCGGGTAAAGTGCAACAGATGAGTACATCAAAATAATGCTTAACTTATTTAAGATAACTCCATGTTTTATAAGATATAAAACTAAGCCAAAAGGGATGACTGAGTAAGATGACTAAGAAAAATAAGGAAGCTTTAGGGAGGAGCACAAACCTCAAAGGAAAAATTACCTAACACTGTCGTATCCACATCCAAAATGCAGTAACTCGATAATATGTCATTGTTGTTTATACTTACCATATAGCCCAACATTGACTACATATCTTCATCAACAAAGACATGAATGGATACAACACATATCTTCTATGTTTTATGGGGATATCAGTTAATGGCTTAAGAGGATTTTGTGCTCAATGTCAATTTTAGTGTAACTTCTCCTTCAAATTTCTCGCTTCCATATTATTGAGCATGCATGTAATGATGGTTTTGTTGTTCACTTTGTAATGTACAACTAGACACCAATAGTTGGAAAACAATTGCACCTTGCATGTGCTATAAGAAAAAATAAACTTTGATATGCATTATGCCAATATAAAACATTGTTTCTTAGTTGAAATTCAAGTGATTGAAATCACCAATTGACTCCCTCACATGGATTGTTATTTATCAAGGATATATTATGTCTTTTGAATACTATACCTAGTAATAAAGATTCTCTTTATCACTTTAAGAATTGGGAGCCAATATCATCTATTGAGTGCTCTCTTTTATGTCTTACTAACTACCAACTCTACTTATACATATAGCATAGTCTAATGTAATAATAAAGGAAAATAATTCTATGTTTAAATGAAAAATTGCCTAGGACTATCGTATCCACATTCAAAATGCAGTAACTCGATAATCTCTCATTGTTGTATATACTTACCATAGAACCCAACGTTTACCATATCTTCATCATCAAAGACATGAATCGCTACAACCCATTTATAGTACAACCCATGAATCGCTACAACCCATTTACTATAATAAATGAGCAATTTTGATTTTGGTTTCCCACGAAGAGATGTTAAAGGAATGACAAATGCAAACTTGAGGTGTAATATAATTCTAGATTATAACGGGAATTAGTTGTCTTCTATCTCGGAAATGTTGTAGGTTTTGTTGTCAGGAAACATTCCATGCCTTTTGGGCACCCATGTTCTTACCTTGGCTTGGAAGGTCCACACTCATTGATATTTATTATTCTTGAACCAATGCCAAAAAGGTATCCTTGGCACCATGTATATAACTACTACATTTGGCTACAAATTATGGCGTTGTTTTGAACGTTTTGTTGTCTCAAAAGTGATGAAATATAGAAAATCAAAGTGTTGGTATTTTTTCATCGACAAAAAATTGTATTATTTTTCACTCGAGAAATTGCCACCATTTTATGACAAGTTACTACCATGTGACATGTTACCATTCATTTTCTGCTCTCTCTTTACATCGTAATTCGAACTCTTTAGTGATAAACATTTCTCTCAAGACTTGCAACGTTAGATTTGTTTTGATGGTTTTGGATCATTGATTAGGTGTTGAAATCCCAACTGGAAATATGTTTTAAAAGATGATGCATATAAATTGATGAGTGTGAGCAATGCCCTCTTTCTTTCTTTAACATCATTTCCAAGATATTAATTTTCAATCTTGGATTTTTGAGAGGTATGTATTTATCCATTCCATATATATATAAATAATTATAGTTTGAGAAATATGATTGCTAATTGCACAATAGAGAAAAGCATAACGAAATTCATGGTTTAAGTGAGAATTTCTTTTTATTTCTCTAAATTCTAATTAGGCTATATAGCTTAAGAAAGAGAAAAGAGAAATTAAACTAATAGAGCTTAATTGTAATTATATTAAGGAGAATATTTTTAGCATATGTATGACTCCATTTCCTCATTAAGCATGCCATATTAGAGCCAAAATTATAATTCTTAGGGCCTATATAACTTCCAAGCTAAATCTATAGAAATGAGAAGTCTAAGAGGGAGCCTAATAATATAAACTCTTAACGAATTTGCCAAGCCACATTAATCCTACTAATTTTTTTAATAAAACTATGTGTTAAAGAAATGACGGATGAAAAATAAATTAGAAGCTATATTGATTTAGTAAGATTGATGGGTGTTGGGAATTAAACACAAAACTCCTTGCACAACAAGGCCATACATACGCTACACCTATTATTTTCATTATTTTGGAATAGGAAAGAAACCCATTTCCTAAAAATTCAAAACATAAATTTATTAAATAGAATAACAGAAAACCACAAAATTGACAAAAAAAATTAAGAAAAAAAACTTATTCAAAGAAATTAACAAAATAAAAATTAATTTGCCTAGCTGTGAACTATGTAGACCTTGGAAAGTTGTGAGCTAGTTAGACCTTGGAAAGTCGCAGCCTCGGTGACCATGGTCGGCTCCTTGGGGATCAACTATGGTTGGCATAGTCACGACGAGTAATTATTTTTCAATCTTCGATTTTTGAGAGGTATGTATTCATCCATTAGATAGATATATAAGTATTTCTACTATGAGAAATATGATTGTTAATTGCACAATGAGACAAACATAAGGAAATTCATTTTTCAAGTGAGAATTTCTCCTTGTTTCTCTAAATTCTAATTAGGCTATATAGTTTAGAAAAACTTCATATACAAAATTTCCCCGAGAATTCTTTATACAGATTGAAGGGAACTTCTATTAAAGTAGAGAAAAAGTATATTAACAAAGAAAATAGAAAAAGAAATTAAAGTAATAACTCTTAATGGTAATTCTATTAAGGAAAATATTTAATATTAGAATTTAGATTGCACATCAATCGCAACATTAGGTTCTTATATATGTAACAATCCAACCTAGATGTAGATAGAAAAAACAGTCCCACTTAGAATTATTTGCACAAAGAGATAGCCAGAATAGAGAATAAATATTGAACATAGAACTCGAGGAAAATCACTCCAGTGGGAAGAATTCCACTATGATATTATTCATCAACTTGAATACAATATATAGATTCTCTCAAGAGACTTAGTGGCAATTTGAGTAGCTCACCATAATGAGGGATTACCTAGAATATTCCCCCCACTGTTCTAGGAAAATATCTCTATGGATAGGTTGATATCCTCTTGGGATTGTAAGAGGCCTCTATTTTCCTACCCAAGACAGAAAGAAAACAAGTACACACTATAATTCTCCCATATCTAGCTCATACATCAAGAAGTAAGCTATGAAGAACAAAGCAGGTAGATAGCTTACCTCGCTTCAATGGTTGTCCTTGATGCTCCTAAGTTACTTCAAATCCTAGCCTTCAATCATGGGCTTGTGAACCTGTTCACAATGGAAAGACAACACCTTCTCCAAAAAAATATATGTATAAACAAAGATCTAATTATGAAAGTACAATCAATTCAATGCATTCACCATTAAAGACATGAAATTGGGAGAAATAGGCTATGTTGTATTAAAAGAAAGCATTAAGGAAGTTATACAACATGTGCTATACCTGACTCATGGTTGATTTGAACTCCTCCAACTCTCTTTCAGAATTCCTTCAAGACTCATAAGACCATAATATCCACCTCTATAAGTGCGCTCCCCCACTTTGCCATGGGTAGGAGGTTCCTTATATCGGTTAGGGAGGCCTAAACAATTAGGAGAGATATTTGGATCAAGGGAGGATGAAGTGGATCAACGGATCTTGGGCCTCCTTAGGTTATAAAGAGGATATGATTCGAAGGGTAGATTAATCCCACAAAGATCTCCACGAAAGATCAGATCCAAAGATCATGGAACTACCTCCTAGGCAACATTTTCACACTTTGCACATAGAGCAACACGCAATAAAGAGGGATTTTTGTGCTTTGCAAAGCAGGCAAGGCACGAAAATCACGATTTTTTCGTGTTATGGTGACCTACAGGGGCGCGATAATCGTTCCCTCACCAACTAGCAAGGCGCAAAAACATGGCTTAAAAAGGCTTAAAGAAGTAAGGTACAAGCTGGATTTCAAGGGTTAGATAATAAGGAAGACTCTCAGGATGACATGTGGATTGAGGAACTAACACACACTGTGTTCTGACCTGCATCTTGAACATTAACTCTATCATAATAAGGCATGGAAGCTGCAAGTGACAAAATGAGGTGTAACAGGTTCTCCCTAAAGTGTGAGGTCATAAATGGAATTGATGGCTCAGACACTTTAGCAACTCATGAATGAAAGATAACTGTAGAGGTGCCTGCAAACCACGGGTGGTTCAATGAGCGAACTTGTTACATAGCACGGTCGTTCGTAAGATATTAAAGAATATCCCTAATTTCACTAAATAGTGGAAAATTTCTCCTAAAATTGTATTGTTGAACCCCCTCCCAATATACCTTACCAATTATGAAAACCCCTAGTTTCACGAGATATTGTAGGTATCCATTTTTATCAACCCATTTTAATACCCCCTTTATATAATATTATCAAGTTGTAACAAGAAGGAGCCCTAAAGAACCTTAGTATAAGAATACAAGATGCTAAATAAAATAATAATATAAAGCTAATCATTATCCCAGCGTGATTACAGGGGCGACCAATGAATTTGTAGCATTGGATATTGGAAAACCCAATGCAATAGTAACGGGGAAGGCAAAATGTGTGAAAGGCGACCTACTCAAGAGATCAATGTAACAAAGAATGTAAAAGATTGATAGTCCCATAGTATAGAATATATTATGAGTTTATTTTAGATTTCAAACTAAAAATGTTTACATCTTGATGGAGTTGAAAAATTAACTATTTCAATATATGTATGCATTAAAAAATATACTTGTTATATTTATATTTTTTGCTTTCATTTGTTATAACTATTATAATATTAATGGACAAAACCCTACATAATCAAATTTTTACTTATCAAATTCCATCATGATTATAATGCACAATGTTGAATTTAATTTAAGAAAAAAAATGATACCATTTATTTGTAAACGAAAGATATGACAATATATATTTTAAAAAGATTTTTATATTCATATATATTTATGATAATGTTATGGGTACATAGGTGAATATTCTTCCTTGAATATCATCATATTTTGTTAGTGCAATTCCGTTATGATATATCAAAACATGGAACTTTGCTGAGAATTGAAAGAAAAATATAAAAAAATATTGAAATAAACCACTCACAAGTGTTTTTCCCTTGGCAAGTGCCTCTCCTCTGAAAGCAAGATGATATTTGAACATTAAACTAGCAGCACGCAGTAAACCACTCACTGAACTAGCTGCATGCAGTAAACCACTCACTGAACAAGCTAGCAGCACGCAGTATCCACTCACTGAACAAGCTAGCAAACCCCTCACTGAACAATCTACCAGGACGCAGTAAACCACTCACTGAACAAGCTACCAGGACGCACTGAACCACTCACTGAACAAGCTAGCAACACGTAGTAAACCACAAGGAAGGTAATGGACAGTATAACAAGCCGCGAACAATGCATAGCTGCAAAATGAAACAAGTGTATTAAATATTTTCGAAGCAAGCGTATTAAATGAAACCAGTGTATTCATTCGATGCCATACGCAGTAAACCACAGGGAGGAGCAGTGTAACAAGCCGTGAATGCTGCACAACTGTAAAATATACTAACTGCATTAAATGTTTTGAAAAGGAAGCCAGTGTTAAACGTTTTGAAAGCCACACCACCAAACGTTATGCATTAGATGAGATGAAAAAATTCTAATATATAATTTTGAAATTTGTTATCATATTATTCAAAATTCTGTGCATAATCTAGGGACCTATGTTTGCATAACTTAGAATTATGTGAATAATTTGATAGTGCCATACATGGCTTTTGAAATTTGATATCATATTATTCAAAATTCTGGGCATAATCTAGGGACCTACGTTTGCTTAATTTAGAAGTATGTGAATAATTCGATAGTTCCATACACAGCTTTGTTTTAAGTGTTAAATTCATTTGGCACAGATTGTACAAAAGGTACGACCACCTCATATTACTCCATCAAAAAAACCACAACAGAGAGACAACACCCCGTATTTGCCTACCTGAATTTGTTGGAAACGACATCATGAACTCTTGTAACCAAGCTAGTATTTGGTTCATTAACAAACATAATTTTTTTTTTGATGCCTCACAATGAGTATGCATACACGACAAATATAAAGATGAAATATAATGATTAAGAGTATTTGTTCATTAATTATTGATAATTAATTTAAATAAAAATTAATCGATCATATTATGAGTAATAGTGATTTAACTTTTGATTTGAATAATATAATTTAATAATTATTTATAATAAATTCAAAATATGATATAACTCATAAAATTTATGAAGACTGAACCTCAAAACTTTTTCCAAAATCAATATTTACTAGTTTCTTGAGGCAGGGCAGGACCGACATGACCATATTGACGGGATGACGGGAAGGAAGAAGGGCAGGACAAGCATTAAATTTGACGGGACAAAGGGTGGTACGATATTACACATATGTCAAATATATGTGTTTTATTGTTTTTTTTTTAATTTTTAATTATTTTATATATTTGTTTAGTAGAATTAAAATGAGGTAAAAACTCTCATATCAAGCTTTTAGACTATGGCTATGTGTCAATTTGAGAAATTTTTTTAAATAATTTAAAAAAAAAACTAATTGTCACCTCTAACCAGGGGTATTTAGTCAAATCAACCCTTCCAATCAATAACAAAATAGTATTTTCTAATTTCAAAAATCAAAAATACATTTGATTATGTAAAAAAATTAAAATTAATAGTTATTTTTGCATAACATTGTAAAACAACTATTAAATTGATAAAATTAAGAAAAATTCAAATTAGTTTTGACAATGGACCGATTGCTATAATCCTTGCCTTGGCATGGACTAATAATTATATTTTATGAAACATTATAAAATAACTACAAAACATACACAACTAATAATAACAAGTGTGTTGAATTTTGACTTTGAAACCATCATTATAATCCCTCCCTAGCAAAGACTAAAAAATAATTAGAAAATAGATCAATTACATGTCTTATGTAGGTTTATCTGTATCAACTTTACTCAAACTTTAGGGGGACTATGAATATATGAGTGGATATCATTTTCACTAAAAGTATGATGAGGTTCTAAAAAAAGACATGCCTTGTAGATTTATCTTTATCAACTTTACCCAAATGTCTAGGAGGGATATGAGGATTTGAGTGGGGAATATGAGCTTCACGATATTTCTTCACACCCTACTCACACAGTGATCACCTTATCACGCCCAGTGTCACTCCCTCCTTGTCTATATTACCCTCAAAACCTTCATAGTTCAATTCTTGTGAACTCTAAGAAACCTAATTTATCCACGTGAAATCGGTACTACCATCCTTCCTTATGTTCTATCAAACCCTCTAGAATTAACTGGGGAATGAGGGTAGCGTAGAACGTGTCCTTGATGAGTTAATTGATACGACTTCTTAACAACTTCTGATCTGTGCCCAATATCACTCGTCTTGATGTCCCATCGGTGTCACCAATAGCCTCAATTACTAACCCTCGTGCATTGATGAAAGCAACATGATCTCTACTAGTTGGAACCTTGTGACTAGCCTATCCATGATAAAATGATGTCCGTTGAGCGTCTAACGACCATAGGTCACAAATTCGACAATAAGCTTTCATAGGTCGAAAGCATACCGTTTGGATATATCATATAGTGCTTTCATATATATATATATATTTTAATTATTAAAACATATGAAAGAAAGTCAGTGTTGAATGATGCGTTGGATGTGGTATAGCATGTTATTTAAGACTGCGAGCAGTAGTGCTTTGAATGTAATTTGGCTTAGTTCTCTGATTGCTATTTTGGCTTTTAGCATATTGCATTTAATACGGCAAGCAGGAGTGCTTTGAAATTTATTTTGGCGGATTATGTATGTATCTTCATTATTAAAATAGGTAACAAAGTCAATCTAAATTAAATATCATTTAAACTACTTCATTGCTTCGTAAATAATTACTTCATTATTGGTAGACTAGTTATCCCAATTATTATAAAAATTGATGCTTTGAAATTTTCAAAATGATTGAAATCTTCTTCTGTTTAAAAATCATAATTATTATAAGATTTTCAAGCTTTGAAATTTTCAAAAATGATCTACCAGGCTCCCAACGTGTATAATCGTCCACTTGTTTTCCCATGCATTTCGGCGCTTCCATATGCACAACTGCTTTAAATGGCCCCAACAACGGCAATAACTTTGCCAAGGTTTCATTCCAGAGAAGAGTTTTGATCACAGTGCGACAGCTAGGGATTGTTTATTAGATCATCTCTGGTTAATATCTGCTGTTTTTCGGTTTTTTTTATCTGTTCTGATTGTTAGAAAAATGGCACCAGCAGTTGCAGTTGCGGAAGTCAGGACTGTGAAATCCCTAGCAGATCTGGGGATTAAGAATTTACCTGTGAATTACGTGAAGGACGAGGATGAACGACCAACTGTGGCGTACATTAATTTCAGCAAAGAGGTGCCCGTCATTTCTCTTGCCAATGCAGGAGCCGGAGGAGCAGAGCGCGCACAGCTAATAAGAGAACTCAGAGCGGCGTGCGAAGAGTGGGGAATGTTCCAGATCATAGATCATGGCGTCCCTCCAGAACTGAACTCTCAAATAATGTGTTGTGCGGACGAGTTCTTCTCGCTTTCGGTGGAAGAGAAGAGGCAGTAAGCCATAAAGGCTGGGCAGTTCGTGGGATATGGAAATGGGAGTTTTATCAACGATGACCCCTTGATGGACTGGAGAGAACTCTACGTCGCCACATGCTCCCCAGCTCGGGACATCGAAAGCTGGCCTGCAAACCCATTTCAGTTCAGGAAAGCTTTAGCCAAGTACAGCGATGCGACGTTGAAGTTAGCGAAAACGCTACTTGGGCTCATCTCAGAATCACTTGGAGTTGAAGCAGATGCAATCGAGAAAGCCTGCGGAGAGGGGCAACAGAAGGTTCTCTTGAATTACTACCCGACTTGCCCCCGCCCCGATTTAACGTTAGGCCTCAAGAGACATACCGATCCAGGAACTCTTACCATTTTACTGCAAGACAAAGTTGGAGGCCTTCAAGCCACAAAAGACGATGGTAAAACGTGGGTTACAGTGGAACCCATTGAAGGAGCTTTCGTTGTAAATCTCGGAGACCAGATGCATGTGAGTATTTATATTTATTATTGTTTTTTGTTTGTAATACAATATTTGTATGGGATATATTGGGCGGATAAATTCCGGCCGTATGGGATATATTGGGATAAACAGAAACTCATGTGTCAGGATACAATATAAAACATAAAAGTAATCGACATGTTATAGGATTTCGATTAAACTATTTGTGAACAACATTACACCAAAATAACAATTCGAACAGTACTAATTACTAAATTGTTGCTATATTGATGATGATGAAGGTTCTGAGCAACGGTATTTTGAAGAGCGCGGATCATCAGGCTGTTGTAAATCCGAAGGTTCTGAGGCAATCCGTAGCGACATTCTACAACCCCCATCCAGACTCCGTTGTTTATCCTCTGGATGCATTAACGTCAGCGTCGAGTGAGGGTAAAAGATTTGAGCGCTACGTTTACAGCGAATTCTACCAGAGGAAGATGACGAAGCACGTCCTGGACAGGCAGATCAAACGCAGTAAGGGAGTACGTTTAGTGCAGCAGCCACAAGTGTAGTTGTGCTGCAATTATCTAGCATTGACTCTAATACAGGAACACGTTTTGGTTGCCCACAAAGAGATGCCAAAAACTGTCAAATGCAAACTTGTGGTGTCTTCCAGATTCTACATTACAATGGGAATATTGGTTGTCTTCTATCTGCAGAAGTTGTAGGCAACATTCAATTCCTTTTACTCGCCCTGCATGTTCTTGCCTTGACTTCAAAGGTCCACACTGATTGCATTTTATTAAGCATGACGCAATGCCAAACAGGTAATACGTTTGCTGCAGCAGCCAGAAGTGTAGTTGTACTGCTGCAATTCAGCTTACATCCACGGCTCAGAAGTGTAGTTGTACTGCTGCATTTCAGCTTACATTCCATGGAAGATTGATTTAATGACATATATTTTCAATGTTTACATAATTAAAAATTAACATTGTTATTATTTTTTTGGCAGTGTCATGAAATAGTTGAAACTATTTAGTGTAATATTGTCACTAGTCAATTTCCTGGAAATTAAAGTGTTTTATATTACTTTCTCGGAAATTAAAGTGCTTTATAGTACATTTAGCTTGTGATATTGAATTAAGGAATGCACTTTCAATTATTTTCATATATATATACCTCAATTTTGATAATTGAGATTGTCTCAAGGAGTAAACAGATTTCATTAGAATGAGTGCTATGCAAAGTCGAAATATAAATTTAAAAAGTTAGCTTTTATATGATATGTTTTCTAAGAATAATATAGTGGATCTAAAAATCATTTTCCTTAATTTTAATTTATGTGAAATTTAAAACTCATCATTCTATGAAGACATGACATTATCATCCGTTGACATAACCACTCAATAACATTGTGTCCTTCAAATCTTTTAGTATAGTAAAATCTCATCTCACACTTATTTAAAATTCCAAGAGAAAATGGATCCCGGTAAAGTGCAACAGATGAGTACATCAAAATAATGCTTAACTTATTTAAGATAACTCCATGTTTTATAAGATATAAAACTAAGCCAAAAGGGATGACTGAGTAAGATGACTACGAAAAATAAGGAAGCTTTAGGGAGGAGCACAAACCTCAAAGGAAAAATTACCTTACACTGTCGTATCCACATCCAAAATGCACTAACTCGATAATATGTCATTGTTGTTTATACTTACCATATAGCCCAACATTGACTACATATCTTCATCAACAAAGAAATGAATGGATACAACACATATCTTCTATGTTTTATGGGGATATCAGTTAATGGCTTAAGAGGATTTTGTGCTCAATGTCAATTTTAGTGTAACTTCTCCTTCAAATTTCTCTATTCAATATTATTGAGCATGCATGTAATGATGGTTTTGTTGTTCACTTTGTAATGTACAACTAGACACCAATAGTTGGAAAACAATTGCACCTTGCATGTGCTATAAGAAAAAATAAACTTTGATATGCATTATGCCAATATAAAACATTGTTTCTTAGTTGAAATTCAAGTGATTGAAATCACCAATTGACTCCCTCACATGGATTGTTATTTATCATGGATATATTATGTCTTTTGAATACTATACCTAGTAATAAAGATTCTCTTTATCACTTTAAGAATTGGGAGCCAATATCATCTATTGAGTGCTCTCTTTTATGTCTTACTAACTACCAACTCTACTTATACATATAGCATAGTCTAATGTAATAATAAAGGAAAATAATTCTATGTTTAAATGAAAAATTGCCTAGGACTATCGTATCCACATTCAAAATGCAGTAACTCGATAATCTCTCATTGTTGTATATACTTACCATATAACCCAACGTTGACCACATATCTTCATCATCAAAGACATGAATCGCTACAACCCATTTATAGAACAAGGATGATTCTTTAATGCCAACATTATCTAGCATTTACTATAATAAATGAGCAATTTTGATTTTGGTTTCCCACGGAGAGATGTTAAAGGAATGAAAAATGCAAACTTGAGGTGTAATATAATTCTAGATTATAATGGGAATTAGTTGTCTTCTATCTGGGAAATGTTGTAGGTTTTGTTGTTAGGAAACATTCCATGCCTTTTGGGCACCCATGTTCTTACCTTGGCTTGGAAGGTCCACACTCATTGATATTTATTATTCTTGAACCAATGCCAAAAAGGTATCCTTGGCACTATGTATATAACTACTACATTTGGCTACAAATTATGGTGTTGTTTTGAACGTTTTGTTGTCTAAAAAGTGATGAAATATAGAAAATCAAAGTGTTGGTATTTTTTCATCGACAAAAAATTGTATTATTTTTCACTCGAGAAATTGCCACCATTTTATGACAAGTTACTACCATGTGACATGTTACCATTCATTTTCTGCTCTCTCTTTACATTCTAATTCGAACTCTTTAGTGATAAACATTTCTCTCAAGACTTGCAACGTTAGATTTGTTTTGATGGTTTTGGATCATTGATTAGGTGTTGAAATCCCAACTGGAAATATGTTTTAAAAGATGATGCATATAAATTGATGAGTGTGAGCAATGCCCTCTTTCTTTCTTTAACGTCATTTCCAAGATATTAATTTTCAATCTTGGATTTTTGAGAGGTATGTATTTATCCATTCCATATATATATAAATAATTATAGTTTGAGAAATATGATTGCTAATTGCACGATAGAGAAAAGCATAAATAAATTCACGGTTTAAGTGAGAATTTCTTTTTATTTCTCTAAATTCTAATTAGGCTATATAGCTTAAGAAAGAGAAAAGAGAAATTAAACTAATAGAGCTTAATTGTAATTATATTAAGGAGAATATTTTTAGCATATGTATGACTCCATTTCCTCATTAAGCATGTCATATTAGAGCCAAAATTATAATTCTTAGGGCCTATATAACTTCCAAGCTAAATCTATAGAAATGAGAAGTCTAAGAGGGAGCCTAATAATATAAACTCTTAACGAATTTTCCAAGCCACATTAATCCTACTAATTTTTTTAATAAAACTATGTGTTAAAGAAATGACGGAGGAACAATAAATTAGAAGCTATATTGATTTAGTAAGATTGATGGGTGTTGGGAATTAAACACAAAACTCCTTGCACAACAAGGCCATACATACGCTACACCTATTATTTTCATTATTTTGGAATAGGAAAGAAACCCATTTCCCAAAAATTCAAAACATAAATTTATTAAATAGAATAACAGAAAACCACAAAATTGACAAAAAAAATTAAGAAAAAAAACTTATTCAAAGAAATTAACAAAATAAAAATTAATTTGCCTAGCTGTGAACTATGTAGACCTTGGAAAGTTGTGAGCTAGTTATACCTTGGAAAGTCGCAGCTTCGGTGACCATGGTCGGCTCCTTGGGGATCAACTATGGTTGGCATAGTCACGACCAGTAATTATTTTTCAATCTTCGATTTTTGAGAGGTATGTATTCATCCATTAGATAGATATATAAGTATTTCTACTATGAGAAATATGATTGTTAATTGCACAATGAGACAAACATAAGGAAATTCATTTTTCAAGTGAGAATTTCTCCTTGTTTCTCTAAATTCTAATTAGGCTATATAGTTTAGAAAAAATTCATATACAAAATTTCCTCGAGAATTCTTTATACAGATTGAAGGGAACTTCTATTAAAGTAGAGAAAAAGTATATTAACAAAGAAAATAGAAAAAGAAATTAAAGTAATAACTCTTAATGGTAATTCTATTAAGGAAAATATTTAATATTAGAATTTAGATTGCACATCAATCGCAACATTAGGTTCTGATATATGTAACAATCCAACCTAGATGTAGATAGAAAAAACAGTCCCACTTAGAATTATTTGCACAAAGAGATAGCCAGAATAGAGAATAAATATTGAACATAGAACTCGAGGAAAATCACTCCAGTGGGAAGAATTCCACTATGATATAATTCATCAACTTGAATACAATATATAGATTCTCTCAAGAGACTTAGTGGCAATTTGAGTAGCTCACCATAATGAGGGATTACCTAGAATATTCCCCCCACTGTTCTAGGAAAATATCTCTATGGATAGGTTGATATCCTCTTGGGATTGTAAGAGGCCTCTATTTTCCTACCCAAGACAGAAATAAAACAAGTACACACTATAATTCTCCCATATCTAGCTCATACATCAAGAAGTAAGCTATGAAGAACAAAGCAGGTAGATAGCTTACCTCGCTTCAATGGTTGTCCTTGATGCTCCTAAGTTACTTCAAATCCTAGCCTTCAATCATGGGCTTGTGAACCTGTTCACAATGGAAAGACAACACCTTCTCCAAAAAAAATATTTGTATAAACAAAGATCTAACTATGAACTACAATCAATTCAATGCATTCACCATTAAAGACATGAAATTGGGAGAAATAGGCTATGTTGTATTAAAAGAAAGCATTAAGGAAGTTATACAACATGTGCTATACCTGACTCATGGTTGATTTGAACTCCTCCAACTCTCTTTCAGAATTCCTTCAAGACTCATAAGACCATAATATCCACCTCTATAAGTGTGCTCCCCCACTTTGCCATGGGTAGGAGGTTCCTTATATCGGTTAGGGAGGCCTAAACAATTAGGAGAGATATTTGGATCAAGGGAGGATGAAGTGGATCAAGGGATCTTGGGCCTCCTTAGGTTATAAAGAGGATATGATTCGAAGGGTAGATTAATCCCACAAAGATCTCCACGAAAGATCAGATCCAAAGATCATGGAACTACCTCCTAGGAAACATTTTCACACTTTGCACATAGAGCAACACGCAATAAAGAGGGATTTTTGTGCTTTGCAAAGCAGGCAAGGCACGAAAATCACGATTTTTTCGTGTTATGGTGACCTACAGGGGCGCTATAATCGTTCCCTCACCAACTAGCAAGGCGCAAAAACATGGCTTAAAAAGGCTTAAAGAAGTAAGGTACAAGCTGGATTTCAAGGCTTAGATAATAAGGAAGATTCTCAGGATGACATGTGGATTGAGGAACTAACACACACTGTGTTCTGACCTGCATCGGGAACATTATCTCCATCATAATAAGGCATGGAAACTGCAAGTGACAAAATTAGGTGTAATAGGTTCTCCCTAAAGTGTGAGGTCATAAATGGAATTGATGGCTCACACACTTTAGCAACTCATGAATTTAAGATAATTGTAGAGGTGCCTGCAAACCACGGGTGGTTCAATGAGCGAACTTGTTACATAGCACGGTCGTTCGTAAGATATTAAAGAATATCCCTAATTTCACTAAATAGTGGAAAATGCCTCCTAAAATTGTATTGTTGAACCCCCTCCCAATATACCTTACCAATTATGAAAACCCCTAGTTTCACGAGATATTGTAGGTATCCATTTTTATCAACCCATTTTAATACCCCCTTTATATAATATTATCAAGTTGTAACAAGAAGGAGCCCTAAAGAACCTTAGTATAAGAATACAAGATGCTAAATAAAATAATAATATAAAGCTAATCATTATCCCAGCGTGATTACAGGGGCGACCAATGAATTTGTAGCATTGGATATTGGAAAACCCAATGCAATAGTAACGGGGAAGGCAAAATGTGTGAAAGGCGACCTACTCAAGAGATCAATGTAACAAAGAATGTAAAAGATTGATAGTCCCATAGTATAGAATATATTATGAGTTTATTTTAGATTTCATACTAAAAATGTTTACATCTTGATGGAGTTGAAAAATTAACTATTTCAATATATGTATGCATTAAAAAATATACTTGTTATATTTATATTTTTTGCTTTCATTTGTTATAACTATTATAATATTAATGGACAAAACCCTACATAATCAAATTTTTACTTATCAAATTCCATCATGATTATAATGCACAATGTTGAATTTAATTTAAGAAAAAAAATGATACCATTTATTTGTAAACGAAAGATATGACAATATATATTTTAAAAAGATTTTTATATTCATATATATTTATGATAATGTTATTAAAATAAATTTTTTTTATTTATTTTACCTAATTATGATCGTAGATCCATCTTAAACCCGGATTTACCTAGCATCCATAGGGATCCAATCCAATTTTTTTTGCCTTATAATTTTTACCATGTTCAAAAAAATTTACACCTTGTGCTCGGTAAATTTGGGTTTGACATGGATTTTTTAATTATTTTATTTGGTTGTAATTATTTATTGTATGAGCACGCATGAATTTAGTTTTTGTAATGTAACATAACATTAGGTTAAGTTACAATATGTGACAAAATCTCCCGATCCTCTGGTGCAATCAAAATAAAAATTATAAAAAATTAAAAGGTTAAGAAAATATTAGAACTTTACTTTTTATGTTCATAATTTTATAGCACACTAAATAACGTATTTCTTTTAAAGGTCCAAGTCTACTAGACCTCCAAGTCTAGTAGACCAAACTCATAGACGCTAACTTTCAACATCATAGTGAAGTAAAATGATTCTATGTTTATGTTATACATGGTATAATTAGAATTTTAATTAACATTCATGATATAGTTAGTAAAAGTTGAAACGATAATTAATATATATCAATTATATTTGTATTTGTTTTTTTTTTAATTCAAAATTTAGATGAATTTATAACATTTTTACCTATGGTATAGTTAGAATTTTAGGTAACATCATATCATTGAGAATTGAGTTAAAATAGAAAAATAAAATAAAAATTATACTATAAAAAATATCTATATATAAGAGTTTAACTAGTTATCTTTTTTTAATACATTTTAATTTGGTAATATCTTAAATGTTATTTATTTTCATAATATTTCAATTTACAAAAATAAAGAAAATTTATGAAAATATTTCTTCACATTTTAAGGTTAAAAATAAAAATAAATTGTTAAAACCAATAAAACATTTTATTGTAAAATGATTAATATATTTACTAAAACTATTTACAACATAGAAGAAACAAAACAAAGGTTACATACAAAGATATTTACATCATTATCTTAAGAAAAATAAAACATAGGATGGTGTACAAAAAATAAACAAAAACAACAATAAAAATTTTAATCAACAAAATTATTTTTACTATCAAATAGAGGTACATATCTTCTTTCAATAATTCAAAGAATGCAAGCAAAAAAAAAAAGTTCGTTTTAGAAAACACATTTCCATATATTTACACATAACACTGAAATCTTCTTGCTCTCTAATACAAACTTCCATACACAATGAATGCATGATTTATTGAAAACTAGTCCTAATAAGTCCGATGAAAATAACAATCCAAAGGTGCTTCCATTTCATAGAAAAAATCAGATCTAGCTCAAATTTTTGTAGAACTACCTACTTCCTCTAGTTATCATCAATCTAACTTGTTCTCCAATACTTGGCTATGGATTTGATTAGGAAGCTATTTAAATATTTTCTATAGTCTCATTAACATATTGGTGGACTGTTACATATTTGATACTATAATCTTCCATTTTCCCTTTCCATGTTGTAAATATTTTCTCTTAGGAGCATATTTATGTTGAATGTCCAATAACTAATCTGGGATAAGAGACATTCGAAAAATCTTTTCTCTTTAGGTCAGATTTATGTTCAATGTATCTATAACTAGTCTAGGCTGACAGAAAACTCAGAGATATTTGGCACAATTGAACTCTATGTATCATGTGGCTGATTGGTCTTCCATAGCCCTCTTTTAATATAAAAAATTCACATTTTTCTATCCTATCCCAAAAATAGAAATTGGCATAAAGATAAGTCTAGGCCTTGCATACTATGTGAAGGGAGTGAAGTAGGATTCCATTAGAAGAATGTGTAGTAATTCAAAAAACTTACTTACTTCATATACCATGTTTCCTTATTGTAGGCTTTCTAGATTGATTGCGGGCGAAACAAAAAGGCGGATGCTTTCTTGCTTGCTGTCAGAGTTGGGAATAGGCACAAAGTCTTGGTAGAACAAATTCTAGGAAACCTTCTCACTCATTCGCTATTCTTCACTAATAAAATCTCATTTCGATCGGGTCGGATTAAACATGCCTACCTCTTATCACGGTACAATAAAAGGATATTTTATAATTACTTAACTATTACTTTTCTGGACGTTTCTATTTAATTGGCTAGATGCAATCCATTGCTTCACGGTTGAGCGCTTTTATGCTGCTATAAACCTTTGGCGAGAGGAAAGAGGATAGAGCCAGAGAGAGGAGTAAATAGGTAATAACATAAACAACTGTTCTCTCACACTCGTTGCTGGGATTGCTAAACACACACTCGCATATTTTTTACACACATAAAATTAAAACTATCCTCTAATAGAAAAAGGTAGGCTACTGCATTTTACTACGACATTACCGGTCCAAGAGTAGAGCAGAACCAAGAAACCAGGAGTCTTAATCAAAGAGCAGAGTCAAAAGCAATATATATATTGAACACGCATCGAGATATGAAGCTATCAGTTTAAGATCCATTGTACCCAAATTCCATGAACAAATAAAGATAGCCATGTAGAAATTTAATGAAATGTGAAGAAAGCAAAACTCCGCAGGGTATTTTGGACATTTTCATGTTTCATAGAAAAGGTAGCAAAACATGTAGGCAACGATGTTACATAGTATAAAATAGAATACGAATACTTACTCGCGAGCTTCGATTTCAGGGTGGACATGACTACAAGCTCGACGAAGGACTGAAGGCGCTCCTACTTCTTGTTATTCTTTTCCTTCGTAAATCTTTGGGTCAAAATATGGGGGAATGCGTTCCTATCCAGGTTCAAAGTAGTCGAATGGCAAAGAAACAAAAGAAAAACAATGCTCACAGCAAGATAGACACTTCCCTTTCACCTAAAATGGAATTTCCACAGTTTGCAGCTGGGTGTTTTTGGGGATGGAGCTTTCCCTCCAGAGAATGGATAGAATCACCAACACTGAGGTTCGATATTCAAGGAAATATTCACAATCCCACATACCCCGATGTTTGTACTGAAAAGTTCAACCACTCTAAGATTGTGAGGGATCAACCCTAATTAATGCACCTATGAAATCCTTCCGAGATCTTCGAGCAAAATCCTTAATCGTCCAACGATCTTAGGGTTCCATTCTAATTTGGTGATACCTAGGGTTGAGGTCCATTTTTTAATTATTTGACAGCCATGAAGGAGATCGAGAACAACACATCTAGTCTTCACTGTAATCTTAATGAGTGATTTGTACTATGTTACAAAAATGGTTCTTTCTTCTAGATAATGAATGCAGGAGACATGTACCACGGATCTCGATCGTGTCAGATGCTTTGGATTTTGTTAAACATATTGTTGGATGGTTTGGTTTTGTAAAACAAAAAAAAGAAAAGGTTTTTTTTTGTTCTTTCTTCTAGATAATGAATGCAAGAGATTTGCAAAACATTTAGTAAATGTACTGCGTATCTTCTTAGATGCTTTGAAATTTGTAAAATTATTGTGAAAGGCTTTTGTTTTATAAAACAATTAAATATATTTGTATTTTGATTTGTGTAAAATAATTAATATGTAACAATTAAATATAAATATTTTGGATTTGTGTAAAATGATTAATATATGTATTATCAATTATCATGTGGTAGGTATGTGGTAGGAAATTTGAGGATTTTTTTTCAAACAAAATAAATTTTTTAAAAATTTATTGTCACCTCCAAGGCTAATTTGTCGAATCAAACCATGTAGACTATCAAAATTTAGCATTTTTTAATTTCAGAAATTAGAAAAATATTTTATTATTTTTAAAGAATTAAAATTAACAAGCACAATAGCTGCAAAGCAGCTAGTCCCTGCCTTGGGAGTGTGTTTTTTGTTTTATTGACCTATGAATATAATCAAATGTTTATAATTTATATACAAAACGACAGATTTACAATTTCTTTAACTCGAGACATAAGGAAATTTGATAAAAAAGATAAAACATTTAGAATTTGATGTTTGCTTTTATTGTATAGAATAATTAGGAAATATTATTTTATGAATTATAAACTTTAATTTTAATTTTAGAGAAGGAGATATAATTTCATCGTTATCAAAAATATATTCAATGGAATTAAGAGGAGTGAAATTAACAGGAGAACAAAAAAAACTAGTATATTCAGTGAAATTAACAACAGAACAAAAATAAGTAGCAACGTAATTCACAAAACAAAAGTCTGTATAAGTAACTAATAAGTAACGTAGTTAAATATGTGTTATGACGTCAAGCAATATGTGCAGATGCAAAATTGCAACATTGCTAGAATAGCTGAAATACTAATATTGAAAGCACTGCACATTTCCAAAAATCTGGACTGTTAGAAGTAAGCAATTGTTTGCACAGTTCCATGTCAAAAAAAGAAATTTGTAAGCCTCAGCATGCTTGTACAGGTAACATAAATGTCCTTTCTCTATTTGTATTTACAAGGTCGTCAACATATTTGCAATACATAACAGAAGGAAGTTTAAGAATGTATTTAACATTTTGCAAATTGTAACTCTAAAGAATTTGAAAAGCACAATAGTTTCAGACATACCTGTTTCTTTGAAACTTCTGTTTGCATAATTAATTCATTGCGTGGCTTATCTCTTGATGTCAAGAATTATATTTTCATAACTGAGTGTAAACTTCCCGTCAATAAAAAAGTCGCACAACATGCAGATAACAACATATATTTTTTTTAGATAATCTTCATATGAGAGTGCAATCAAATCTCGGAACACCTTTGTTAAAATGTCATCCTTCAGTATGCATGATAATTTTGCATTTTCTGTACTAATTATGGTACAGTGTAATCGATGCAAATAGTTGACAGGACATTCGCTGCTACATTTGGCACAATGTACAGTTGTGCCTTGCACTCTTCTGAAATTTAATATAGCTAAATTGCATTTTGAGCATGTGGGTTGAAATGGATTGGAGTATATGTTTGCTACATGCAATGTGCCTTGAACCTATTTGACATTATCCAGTGTCACTTAGTTGAAATCTATTTATGGAAAATATGTTTGATATAATGTATGTTTATATAGTTGTGGTGCCTTACCTGATTTGTGGACTTCAACAATGTTGTTAGATCATTCAATGGCTTCTTTGCTTTTAGCGTTGTTATGAATGTTGATTGCCCTGTACGCAGTGTACATGGCTGTGAATCTTTTTGTCTCACCAGGTTTCTTAATAGGAAAATATGGAACTCTTTTTTTGAAAGTTGTTCTTGAATCGCATTGAACTCTGCCTCGAACGTTGAATATAAATGTATCTAAATTTAAAAAACAGATTTATGTTAAGCCTATTATTTTTGTTATTTATAGTAGGAATAAAGACAAAGAAGATAATATTTACAAATATGAATAGGTAGAAATAGTCTTACAGTTGTGATCCGCAATATGAGCATGATAGATCTGAAATAAAACTAAATATCAAGATAAATCTGAATGCAAGACCCAAACTGAATACAAAGATGGAGGGTGAGGCTAGGAGAGCCTCACCTCTCAACGAAAAAACCCAAGATAACTCTCAGAGCCAACAACCATACAACAAACTAAGACACACAAGATTGGAACACGAAAACTCGTTTGTATTTTGAGGAAAGGTGCCTTTTTATAGATTACAAGGAGAGAGCATATTAAACGCTATTCATTATTATAATAATATCTAATCTCATATTATGGCTAATACATTAAACCTAGCATATTGAAACTAATATCCAAAATGGGGAGTGTGCCTCCCATACAGATCATTCCTCCCGGTCTAAGTGGAAAGCGTCCCTGCTTTCCTTCCTCCCAGTCTAATTTTGAAGCCATGTTTACAAAGAAGAGAAACCACATGTAGAAGAGGTGCCATTGTCGCAACTTGATGAAGATTTTGATGATGTGTAAAAGATACGAGCAGGTGGGGTGCCCATACAGCTGCTACTGAACATCTTGTGAAAATAATCTCGAGGAAGAGATCTATGTATCTCCTCCCTGGGTGGGATGTGGAGTTGGTGTAAGATGCGAGCAGGTGGGGTTCCCATGAAGCTGCTGTGCGTCATCCTACAAAAATAAACTAGAGGGAGAGATTTGTATGTGTTTTAGATCTGTGTACGTCTTCTCTACGTGGTGTAGATCTGTGTATCACCGGCAAATGAACTGATACTGATCCTGACAAGGGTGTGATTTGATACAAAATCTTGAAGCTACCTCGAAAGCCTATGAAGGCCTTTTCTGCAAACAAAACTTTGTCAAGTGCTGGAGAATATTGTTGGAGGAAATAGCAAAAATGGAACTTTGAAAGAGAACTATTATTGGAAGAGAACTAGAAAAAATGTGAGCCGAGCGGTGAGATTGGACTCGGAGAGGGACTGGGTCCCTATGGAAAGGCTGTTGAAGCCGAAGGAAATGAGAGCCATGTTGAAGATGGCGTTGGCGAATGACAAATGAACTTTTGAACTGTGTTGAAGATGCCGTTGGAGATGACTTGTTGATAAATGCGAAATGTGCTTTTGAATAATGTTAAAGGTGCTCCAGCCTTTTTTGAGATCATGTTAGATTGCTTTGAATCTGAAAGATCTATAACATCATTGTTCATAGACTGATTTCATTTTCTGAGTAGCCATCGAATGCCGACCATCATTTTTGGCTTACACAGCTTTTTTGGCTTTATCCTTAGCTGTATAAGGGATAACTAAAATGCGTGGGAAAGCAATTCTTGCAAAAATTGCAATTTGGAGGCAAGGTATAAGAATTCCATTTTTTTATTTGTTGGGGGTGCAATAAAGCATCCTATGACGGGTTCAAGAAAGCATCATTTATTTTATTTGTGGGAGGTTCAAGAAAATATCATTTATTTTATTTGTTGCGGGTTCAATAAAACATCATTTATTTTATTTGTTGTGGGTTCTAAAACCTATCTTAGAATTGTATCCTACACAGAAAATATCTTTTCTAGTACAAATAAAATCCGTATCTCTAGATGTGTTGTGCTATTCTAATTAAATAACAAATAAACCCCCCCCCCAAAAAAAAATAAAAAAATTAAATAACAAAACACAATAAATTATTTACTACTTTATAAATGATTAGTCATGTAACGTCGCCAATTTCCATGTTAGATAGAGGCAATGCTCAGTATCACTATAAAACAAGATTATCAACAGGAGATTACCAAAAGGGATTCAAATTTATAAACCAAAATGATTGAAGGGAGAGTGCATTCAGAAGGTTAAATGTTGCCTCTACGAGGCAAATGGTTTTGGTGCCACCCCATAGGGTAAAAAAGGGAAGTCCTTCTCAATGCATAATTTTACAGGCTCAAGATATATCGGCAAAAAACTCCCACATGCAACGACAATTTTTACCCTATAGCTAAGAGGTTAAATTATATGTTTTTGAGGGTGCTGAATCTATTTCTACCATCAAAATCCCAATTAAACACGATTTTGCAAAATAAAAAAACACCAGATTCCAAATTGATTGTCTGATCCAAATCCTCCAATTTTTAGACAACTCCTAAACTATATAAAAATGGTATTTAGTTTCATTTTAAATTATATAGGAATGGTATCTAGTTTCAGGTATGATACTGACACTAAATTTTATTAATAATAAAAAGTATATGGCAGACTTGGCAACTTGACCCATAGCCCTCAGTCGGAGACCTCGATTCAAACGCACCAAGCATCTCATGAGTGAAACACCAACAATGAAAAGGATGCACAAACAAAAAAACCTAAATAAAGACAAGGCCACTTGGTGGATGCGAACGGGAGGATCGAATCTACACGCGGGAATGAATGCGTTGAGTGATGAGTGGTTTGAGACCATCTGCACATGCCACAGACATTGGCTTGGCACAAAGACGCTGCGTAAATAAGGAAGCAAGACAACCAGCACAAGCTGAAAAAAGAAGATCATTGAAATGCCTTCTTTTATGTTGCAATTATCGAATGAAAGACGCCCTGAGTGGGAGGATCATGAATTTTAAATGATAGTCAAAGTTATTCGCTAGCGAGTTCTCCTGTTTATTCATATAAATGTTATTCAAATGAATTGCATTTTTGGAGAACTCGCTCACAAGTTTTGGCCTTCACGGACCTTCTATTATTATTATTATTTTACACTTAAGTTAAACGATGAAAAGACCTCTTACAATTAGGCGTTTTCTCCATTTTTTTGGATTACAGTTCATATCCTGTAGGCGTTTTTTCAATTTTCTTAAAACCCCAGAAAGGTTTTGTCAATTTTCTTAAAATGTTCTGGCGGAATTCCTTGATGAGACTTAGGCCTTTGAATTGAAAAGAATTTGCAAAATTTGATGAGAATGGGAGGTCGTATTCTCTCAGAAATTGCAATTTGGAGTGTTGCTGGCTGGCTTGGTAGCTCTCCTTTGATAGGCTGGGAATCAACGTTTCATGGTGGCAAGCAGAAGTCATTTTTTTGTTTTCGCTCTCCTTTGATAAGCTGGGAATCAACGATTTATGGTGGCAAGCATAAGTCATTTTTTTTGTTTGCATGGGCACTCTGTTGTAATACAAGGTTTGACCTATATCGTTGCAGGTTAACGGGTTGAAAGCATAGTCACCAAATTCGGCAGAATTGGGCTTAATAATTCTTAAATTCAAAAATTAGGTTTGATTGGGCCAAATTGGGCTGAAGAACTAGGAAACTAGATTCCATTTGGCTTTCAATTCACCCAATTTAGATTCGGTACAGTCTACAAACATTGGCCTACTGTTTTTTGAACAAGAAATCTAAGATACACAGTATTTCCTAATTTGCCACAAATATCTGCAATAATTGCTAGTTTATATCAAACTCTACCATAATTTCTGCATAAATTCCTAATTTATACCAAAATCTACCATAATTTCTACAAATGGATGCGTTTATCTCATTTAACAAACAAAAACATGAAATTGGAACAAAGGGAAGTTGGGAACAACGGAGGGAAAGTAAAACTTGATTTCAAATTTCCAAACAATAGGGCTAACTAAAATGCGTGGCAGAGCAATTCTTGCTGCAACGAATCCCATGAAACTCAGACCAAGTTTTTTGAGATTGCCAATTTTTTTTTATGAGAAGGAAGCCATCTGCTAAGTACAAAGAGAGCATCCAATGCCGACCATCATTTTTGGCTTTCTCAGCTTTTCTGTCTCTATAGTTAGCTGTTTAAGGGCTAACAAAAATCCGTGGCAGAGCAATTCTTTCAGAAATTGCGATCTGGAGTGGTGCTGGTTGGCTTGGTAGCTCTCCTTTGATGAGCTAGGAATCAATGTTCCATGGTGGCAAGCATAAGTCAATTTTTTTGTTTGCATGGGCACTCTGTTGTAATACAAGGTTTGACCTATATCGCTGCAGGTAAATGGTTTCAAAGCATAGTTACCAAATTCGGCAGAATTGGGCTTAATAATTTGCAAATTCAGAAATTAGGTTTGACTGGGCTTAATAATTTGCAAATTCAGAAATTAGGTTTGACTGGGCTTAATAATTTGCAAATTCAGAAAATAGATCAATTACATGTCTTATATAGGTTTATCTGTATCAACTTTGCTCAAACTTTAGGGGGACTATGAATATATGAGTGGATATCATTTTCACTAAAAGTATGATGAGGTTCTAAAAAAAGACATGCCTTGTAGATTTATCTTTATCAACTTTACCCAAATGTCTAGGAGGGATATGAGGATTTGAGTGGGGAATATGAGCTTCACGATATTTCTTCACACCCTACTCACACCGTGATCACCTTATCATGCCCAGTGTCACTCCCTCCTTGTCTATATTACCCTCGAAACCTTCATAGTTCAATTCTTGTGAACTCTAAGAAACCTAATTTCCGTACTACCATCCTTCCTTATGTTCTATCAAACCCTCTAGAATTAACTGGGGAATGAGGGTAGCGTGGAAGGTGTCCTTGATGAGTTAATTGATACGACTCCTTAACAACTTCTGATCTTCTGATCTGTGCCCAATATCACTCGTCTTGATGTCCCATCGGTGTCACCAATAGCCTCAATTACTAACCCTCCTGCATTGATGAAAGCAACATGATCTCTACTAGTTGGAACCTTGTGACTAGCCTATCCATGATAAAATGATGTCCGTTGAGCGTCTAACGACCATAGGTCACAAATTCGACAATAAGCTTTCATAGGTCGAAAGCATACCGTTTGGATATATCATATAGTGCTTTCATATATATATATATATATATATATATTTTAATTATTAAAACATATGAAAGAAAGTCAGTGTTGAATGATGCGTTGGATGTGGTATAGCATGTTATTTAAGACTGCGAGCAGTAGTGCTTTGAATGTAATTTGGCTTAGTTCTCTGATTGCTATTTTGGCTTTTAGCATATTGCATTTAATACGGCAAGCAGAAGTGCTTTGAAATTTATTTTGGCGGAATATGTATGTATTTTCATTATTAAAATAGGTAACAAAGTCAATCTAAATTAAATATCATTTAAACTACTTCATTGCTTCGTAAATAATTACTTCATTATTGGTAGACTAGTTATCCCAATTATTATAAAAATTGATGCTTTGAAATTTTCAAAATGATTGAAATCTTCTTCTGTTTAAAAATCATAATTATTATAAGATTTTCAAGCTTTGAAATTTTCAAAAATGATCTACCAGGCTCCCAACGTGTATAATCGTCCACTTGTTTTCCCATGCATTTCGGCGCTTCCATATGCACAACTGCTTTAAATGGCCCCAACAACGGCCATAACTTTGCCAAGGTTTCATTCCAGAGAAGAGTTTTGATCACAGTGCGACAGCTAGGGATTGTTTATTAGATCATCTTTGGTTAATATCTGCTGTTTTTCGGTTTTTTTTATCTGTTCTGATTGTTAGAAAAATGGCACCAGCAGTTGCAGTTGCGGAAGTGAGGACTGTGAAATCCCTAGCAGATCTGGGGATTAAGAATTTACCTGTGAATTACGTGAAGGACGAGGATGAACGACCAACTGTGGCGTACAATAATTTCAGCAAAGAGGTGCCCGTCATTTCCCTTGCCAATGCAGGAGCCGGAGGAGCAGAGCGCGCACAGCTAATAAGAGAACTCAGAGCGGCGTGCGAAGAGTGGGGAATGTTCCAGATCATAGATCATGGCGTCCCTCCAGAACTGAACTCTCAAATAATGTGTTGTGCGGACGAGTTCTTCTCGCTTTTGGTGGAAGAGAAGAGGCAGTACGCCATAAAGGCTGGGTAGTTCGTGGGATATGGAAATGGGAGTTTTATCAATGATGACCCCTTGATGGACTGGAGAGAACTCTACGTCGCCACATGCTCCCCAGCTCGGGACATCGAAAGCTGGCCTGCAAACCCGGTTCAGTTCAGGAAAGCTTTAGCCAAGTACAGCGATGCGACGTTGAAGTTAGCGAAAACGCTACTTGGGCTCATCTCAGAATCACTTGGAGTTGAAGCAGATGCAATCGAGAAAGCCTGCGGAGAGGGGCAACAGAAGGTTCTCTTGAATTACTACCCGACTTGCCCCCGCCCCGATTTAACGTTAGGCCTCAAGAGACATACCGATCCAGGAACTCTTACCATTTTACTGCAAGAGAAAGTTGGAGGCCTTCAAGCCACAAAAGACGATGGTAAAACGTGGGTTACAGTGGAACCCATTGAAGGAGCTTTCGTTGTAAATCTCGGAGACCAGATGCATGTGAGTATTTATATTTATTATTGTTTTTTGTTTGTAATACAATATTTGTATGGGATATATTGGGCGGATAAATTCCGGCCGTATGGGATATATTGGGATAAACAGAAACTCATGTGTCAGGATACAATATAAAACATAAAAGTAATCGACATGTTATAGGATTTCGATTAAACTATTTGTGAATAACATTACTCCAAAATAACAATTCGAACAGTACTAATTACTAAATTGTTGCTATATTGATGATGATGAAGGTTCTGAGCAACGGTATTTTGAAGAGCGCGGATCATCAGGCTGTTGTAAATCCGAAGGTTCTGAGGCAATCCGTAGCGACATTCTACAACCCCCATCCAGACTCCGTTGTTTATCCTCTGGATGCATTAACGTCAGCGTCGAGTGAGTGGAAAAGATTTGAGCGCTACGTTTACAGCGAATTCTACCAGAGGAAGATGACGAAGCACGTCCTGGACAGGCAGATCAAACGCAGTAAGGGAGTACGTTTAGTGCAGCAGCCACAAGTGTAGTTGTGCTGCAATTATCTAGCATTGACTCTAATACAGGAACACGTTTTGGTTGCCCACAAAGAGATGCCAAAGGAATGTCAAATGCAAACTTGTGGTGTCTTCCAGATTCTACCACAACAAGAAAATCCATCTTTTAGCACCACAAGTGAGTACCACTTATAGTTTGTGGTGTAAATGTGGTGGTATTGGCACCACTTACATTTATGTGGTGTTAAAGTGGTGTTATTAGCACCATTTATATTTTATGGTGTTAAAGTGGTGGTATTAGCACCACTTATATTTTGTGGTGTTAACATGGTGTTATCTTAGTTAATATTATTGGAAATTGAGTTTTACCTTTATGAGAAATGCCATGTTGGCAAGTACCATAAAGTGGTGCTAAGCTATTATTTTCTACATGGATATGTACACGTAGGATTTAATTATGTGTATTTGCACCATAAACAAATTCACAAATAATTATTTTGAAAATAACTCAATTCAATATTTATTTATTTTTTCATGAATTAAAATAAATGATCAAAGATTAATTTATGAGTTTTTGCACCATACTTACAAGAAGTTCAAATATTTATATTTAGAATATTTAAGCAAATAAATTCACGTGATTCATTTATGAGGTTTACACCACAAACACAACAAGTTCAAAAAAATATTTGGAAAATAGCTCAATTCGTTTATTCATTTTTTATATTATTTAAACATATGAATACAATTGACAAATAAATAAAACAATTATTTTTAATTTATTACTATTATAAAGTAGTAATAAAAATATTTGAATTTAAATGTGATTATTCATTTGAGATATTTTTATCTTCTTAAATTTATTTGATCGAAATTAGTATTAGTATTAGGTTTTTAACACAAGACATGGGCCTTAGATTGATCTATATGATCCATGGAGAAAACCTCTAGCTAAGGCCCTAAAAGAAGCTTTTAGGAATCTAGGACCAAGAAAGACACCACAAAGGTCCCCACACGTATTCCTAAGAGTATTTTTAACCTCTAAGTTTGGGCATTCACACTATTATAAGTTTTTAATCACTAGGGATAGGTCCAACGGCCCTCAACATTGTTGAGCGAACAATCATAGGCCTTAGCCTAACGGACTCCTAAGCATAAATAAATGTCATGTTGTCAAGTACCATATAGTGGGGCTAAGCTCATATTTGTCACATGGACATGTACAAAAATGATTTAATTATAATGATTTGCACCATAAACACAACAACATCACAAATAATTATTTTGTAATAACTTAATTCAATTTTTTTCATTCAAATAAATGTCCATGATTAATTTATGAGGTTTTAAATCACAATCACAACAAATTCAATTATTTTTTTTTATCACTATTTAAACCAACAAGCTCACATGATTCATTTATGAGGTGTTGCACCACAAACACAACAAGTTCACAAATAATTATTTTCTAAATAGATCAAGTCGACTATTCATTTTCAATATTATTCAAGCAAATAAATACCCACGATTCTTAAATTTGACAAATAATTAAATACAACTATTTTTAATTTATTACTATTATAAAATATTGATAAAAATGATTTGAATTGAGATTTCATTATTTGATAGGGCATATTTTTATTGATATTATTAAATTTTCTAATAGATATTAATATCATTACTAGGCTTTGTGCACAAGGAATGGGTCTCGAATGTTCAAGGGAGGAAACCTCTTCCTTGGGCCCTAAATGAATCTTTTAGGAATCTAGGACCAAGAAATATGGTCAACACATATATATTCCCTAAGAATATTCTTAACATCTATGTGTGAATATTGATTTCATTATAAGGTTTTGATCACTAGTGATAGGTCTATTGGCCCTTGACCTAGTTAAGAGAAGAAACCTAGGCCTTAGCCTAAATTAAACTTCTAGGCATGTCGGGATAATAAAGATTTGTCACACTAACAAAAATGACATTTTGAGAAGATCTATGGCCCTGTAATAGGGATAATGGAGGGAGTTGGAGGAACTAAAACTAGGTATAAGTATTTAGGGCATAGAGATGATTAAGGAAGGAACTCCATGCCTTGGACCTTAGAGGAAACCTCTAGGTATATAATTTAACAAGTATACCTTGAAACACCACATAAGGCCTCCTAAGGGTATCCTTGGCTTGATATTGGGGGTATTAATATAAGTAAGAGGTTGTTTTTAAGCACCATATATGGGTGCTTAGGCCCTTAACATATTTGAGAGAGGAAACCTAGGCCTTATTCCCTAGTAAAATATTTTGTGCATCCAAGGAAAAATACAACAGCTCAAAGCACTACACATGACATATTGGGGTTATTATTTACCTCTAAGTAAGGAAATCAACACCATTATGATTTTTTTTCTAGTATGCATGAGTCTTAGGTTTTTGTATAATGTCATAGGAGGAAACTTGGGCCTTAAACCCTAAGGGAAGCTTTAAACCGCGCCCATAAAATCCAAACACTATCCTTGGCATCTGACCATTCATATAAGTGACACTAGGTATGCAAACCTTAAACATAGTCATGAGAGGAATCAGAGGAACTAGGCCCTAAAGGACGGTTTTAGGCATATTGGGATAATAGCAATGACTCAATCTATCACTTAGCATATCATGCAATGTATAAGATATCATTATTCTCAAAGTGGGATATGGGTGGAAATATGTGGTTTTGCATACTAGCGATGGGTTTGAGCAAATAATTGGGGAAGAAATTGAAAGAATTATACCCTAACATAATATTATTGAGGTAATGGGAAATGATCAAGACCATGAACCATAACATACACCATTAAAGTTGATATTTGACATAATAGTTGGATATGAGCATAATCAAGATTCTATATCGACCACTAGAGGAATCTTCTAGCCATCCAGGGCTAAGAAGGTTTCCTCCACCAAGAAGGTTTCCTCCAACAACAACACATGGTTAGTGGAGGATACCTTAACCTTTTCCCCTAAAGGAAGCTTGTAACTATCTAGGGGTAAGAAGTTTTCCTCCACCAACCATACACAACCTCTTGGCTGTATAATTGGCCTATGATTGAGAATGTTGTTATAGTTAAGTGGTGTTAAGTAGCATGCACATGTCTTAATCCCTTGAAAATTATGTTTCATGGAAGAAGACCATGTTTTTGTCCCTAAACAAATGATTGACACATCTAGATCCATGAATACTACCTAAAATCAACATTGATTACTTTAGAGGGGTATCTATGGCACTTTGTATCTATGTATTGTTGCATTGGGTCCTTACACATGGTTAGTGGACGAGACCTAAATCTTGAGCTCTAAATGATTCTTCCATCCATCTAAGACTAAGGGGATTGCCTCCACTAAAAACGCATGGCCTCTTAAGGGTATCATTGGCCTATGATTGATTATGTCATTTCCATTAGGTGGTTTTGAGTAGTATCTACATGTCTTAGTGCCTTGGGAATGATGTTATATGAAAAAAAACCATGCCTTTGGCCTTAAAGAAACAATTGGGGCATTTAGAGTGATGAACAATGCCTAGAGCATCATGCATGACCTTGCATGGATATCCATGTCACTATGTATCCATTTCTTGGGGCATTGGGGACTTGGACATGGTCAAAGGAGGAGACTTGAACCTCTAGCCATAAAGGAATATTTTAGCCATCCAAGGCTAAGAAGATCAACTCAACCAACCACACATGACCTCTTGAGGGTATCATTGTCATATGATTGAGGATATTAACACCATTATGTGATTTTGAGAAGTATGTAGGTGTCTTAGGACCCCAGGAATGATGTTATATAGAAGAATACCATGCCTTTGTCCCTAAATAGACCACTAAGGAATCTAGAGCCCTGAACAATGCCTCAAAGCACCATGCATGACTTTGCAAGGGTATCCATTGAGCTTTGTCTCTAGGTCTTAGGAACTTCAGGTCTTGGACATGGTCAGTGGAATAAATTTGAACCTTGGGCCTTAAAGAAATATTTTATCCATCCAAGGCTAAGAGGTTTCCTCAACCAACCAAACATGGCCTCCTGAGGGTATCATTGGCCTATGATTAAGGATAACAATTCTAGTAGGTGGGTTTGAAAATATGTATGTGTCCCAATTCCCTGGGAATGACATTCTAGGGGAAAGATCATTCATTTGGCCATAAAGAAACCATTAAGGCATCCAAAACCATGAACAATGCCTTAAAGCACCATGGGCGACTTTGCAAGGGTATCCATGGCACTATGTATCCAAGTATTGGGGACTTGGGGGATTGGAAATGGTCATGGGAGGAGGCATGAATCTCAAGCTCTAATGGAATCTTCTATCCATATAGAGATAAGAAGGTTCTATCCACCAACAACACATCGCCTTTCAACGGTCATTAGCCTATGATTGAGGATGTTAGTGACATTAGGGTGTTTTGAGGAGTATGTACATGTCTCAGGGTGTTGGGAATGAATTTCTAGGGAGGAATAACATGCTTTTATCCCTAAAGAAATCATTGAGGATTCCATAGGCATGAACAACGCCTCGAAGAACCACACATGACTTTGTAGGGATATCCATGGAATTATGTATCTAGGTCTTGTGGCCTTAGGGAATTCAACATGGTCAATGAAAGAGACTTAAAAATAGGGCCCTAAAGGAAGCTTCTAGCCATCTGTGTCAAAGAAGGATGCCTTCAACAACCACAGATGGCCTCTTGAGGGTATCATTGGTCTATGATTAGTGATTTTAATGCCAATAGTTGGTTTTGATCTTTAGACACATGTCTCGGGGCCTTGGGAATGCCACTCTATAGAAGAGGACTATGCCTTTGGCCCTAAAGAAACCATTTAGGAATACAAAGCCATAAATAATGCCAGAAAACACCACACATGGCTTGAGAAGGTATCCATGGCACTATGCATCCAGATCATTAGGACTTGGGGCATTGGACATGGTCAAGGGAGGGAACCTGAAACTCAAGATCTAAATGAATCTTCTATCCATCCAAGGATAAGAAGGATACCTCAACCAACCACATATAGCCTCTTAAAGGTAGCATTGGATTATGACTGAGGATCTTAGTACAATTAGATATTTTGAGCAATATCTACATGTTTCAAGGCCTTGGGAATGATATTCTAAGGAAGAAGACTATGTGTTTGGCCATAAATTAATTCTTATGGAATTTAGAGCCATGAACAATGTGTCAAGGCATCATGCATAACTTCGTAGGGTTATCCATGGCACTACATATCTAGGTTTTTTTCATTTGGGCATTGGACATGGTCAGTAGAGGACACTTGATCCTCAATCCCTAAAGGAATATTTTAGCCATCTAAGGTTAAGGAGGTGGTCTCCACCAACCACACATGGCCACTTGAGTGTATTATTATCCTACGATTTATGATTTTGGTGACAACAAGTTGTTTTGAGTAGTATATAGTGTGTTAGGGCCTTGGGAATGATGTTCTAAGGAAAAATACCATGCCTTTGGCCCTAAAGAAAATTTTGAGGCATTCAAAGCCACGAACATTGCCTCAAGCCACCTTGCACAAATTTGGAGTGGTATCTATAGTGCTCTGTATTTGGATCTTATGGCCGTAGGGCCTTGGACATGGTTAGTGGAGGAGACCTAAACCTTAGGCACTAAAGGAATTTTCTAGGCATCTAGAACTAAGTAGGTTTCCTCCACCGACCACACATGGCTTATTGAAGGTACATTGGCCTATGATTCAGGATGTTGGTTCCATTAGGTGGTTTAAGAATTATGAAGGTGTCCTAGAGCCTTTGGAATGGAATTATAGGGACCTACAACTCAAGCCCTAAAGGAATCTTCTAACCATCTAGGGCTAAGAAGGTTTCCTCCACCAATAACAAGTTGTCTCCTGAGGTCTTGTATCCATAGAGCAATGCCTCTAAGCACCATGCATGAATTCGTAGAGATATTCATGGCACAATGTACATCCATGCCTTGGGGCCTTGGACATGGTAGGGGGAGGAGACTTGAATCTTTGGCCCAAAAATAATCTTTTAGACATCCAAGGCTAAGAATATTGCCTCCACCAACCACAAATGGCCTCTTGAGGTATCATTGACCCATGATTAAGAATATTAATGATTTTAGGTGGCTTTGAGCAGAAAATATGTGTCTCAGGGCTTTGGGAATGATTTTCTAGGAAATAAGACAATGAATGTTTCCCTAAAAAAACCATTGAGGCATCTAGATCCATGAATAATGTCTCAAATCACCATGCATAACTTTGTAACCATATCTATGGTGCTATGTATCTAGGTACTGGGGCCTTGGTGTCTTGGACATGGTCAATGGAAGAGACTTAAACCTTGGGCCCTAAAGAAATTTTCTATTCATCCAAGGCTAAGAATGTTTCCTACACCAACCACACATGGCCTCCTTAGGATTTCATTGGCATATGGATGATTATATCGGTGCCATTAGGTGGTTTTAAAAAATGTGTATGTGTCTCAAGGCCTTGGGAATGGCATTCTAGGGAAAAATACCATGCCTTGGGCCCTAAAGAAACCATTGGGGCATTAAGAGCCATGAAACAATATTCAAATCACCACGCATGAATTTGGAAAATTATGCAAGTACCATTAGGTGGTTTTGAGCAATATGTATGTGTCTCAATGCCTTGAGAATGGCATTCCATGGAAGAATACCATGGATTTGTCCCTAAAAAAACCATTTAGGCATCCAAACCCATTAATAATTCCACAAATCACCACACATGACTTCGAAGGGTATCCATGGCACTATGCATCCAAGCTTTGTGAATTGGGGCATTGGACATGGTAAAGTGAAGAGACCTGGAACTCGAGCCCTAAAGGAATCTTCAAACCATCTAGGGCTAAGAATGTTTCCTCCACCAACCACACATGGCCTAATGAGAAGATGAGAATGAAAAGGGTATTAGGGGTCTATATACAAGAGGCATGAATGCATGAATATCAATGTCACATGCCTCCTATCTTAGTTTCTTGGAAAAAGTAACTGCTAGAAATAACAGTCCTAGACTTTGTTAATTGCTTTGAAAAGAACTTTGATCAATGAGTATATCTGGATCAACATACAATATAACCATCCTAATGAAATCTTCTCGGAGATTCACCTTCTCATAGTGCAATCACAACTAGGTGTTAACAAGCCTTAACATGGTGCAAAGGTTTTTTCCACTTAAGCTTTTTATAAGGACCCCAAATGTGCAACTTGTGTTCTCATAATAATCCTCCATATTCCTCTACTTATTAACATATGTTCTATGTAAGACTTGTAAAAGAATTAGTTTTAGTTAAGTGGATTTCATTAAAACTAGATTTAATATAATTAAAAGAAATTAAATGATTATAAACACAAAAAATGAATAGAATCAAAAAGTAATAAACCAAAGTGAAATACCCCTTCATGAAATACAATATGAAAATATAAATTATAAGTACGAAAGGCATATCCAATAGAAAAGAACGTTACAGATGCAATGAAAGGCTAAAATTTTAGCCATTGTACATATCTTTTAAATATAACAATAATATTATATGTTGAAGAGTTAAGAGCGGGACCTGTACGGTTATTATTTCATAATTGAAAGAAAGTTTATGAAACTCTCCAAATACTTAAAATAGCTACCTCGACCTTTTCACAAAAATATGGAGTTAAGAAAAAAAACATAGTAGACATCCTATGCCATGGACTTGGATGGTTTAACAGTTCTTTTTTCTAATTTAGTATGCAGTGCTTTAATGCTGAACGCAATGCTTTAAATAAAGCTTACGTCGAACGTCATTTCGTGGCTTGCAAATAAAATGTTGTATAAATTTATAATTTAAAAAATAATTAATTTTTTTTTACCAATGTTGAACATTGGAATAGGAAAATGTTTGCACCAATATGGATAAACTAATCGCCGCGACTGATTCCTATGCCTCTGCTACGCTGACACATAAAAAGCAACCATAATATTTTAAAATATTCATCTTTGACAACTTTGAGCTCGTTACGATTCATTGCTTATGATATGTATTAATGAGAATAAGATGTATTCATGCATTATGATGTAACATTCATCTACATCGGTTTCTGCTTTTTCCTCTGCTTCCGATGCCTTAGATACAGGTTCAATAGGTTTGGTTTTATTTGGCGGGTTCCACATATAGAATAGATCAATCTGCAAGGGGTTCTGCTTTTTCCTCTGCCTCCGATGCCTTAGCTACAGGATCAATAGGTTTGGTTTTATTTGGCGGGTTCCACATACAGAAAGATCAATCTGCAAGGGGGGGGGTAGTAGGCTTTGGTTCTGATCTTATTCGATCTGTAGTCTCTAAACCATATTTAGGACACAAGCAATCATCCATTCAATTTGAATAAATACCACCCACACCTTGTCCTTTTCATATGCTTGTGAATATCTTACCTCATAGTGTGTGAATATCTTACCGCATAGATTTCCTGCACCTCGCCGTTTCGTAGGTTCTTTTAACTATATTTTGAGAGTTATTTTGCCCTTCTAAATATTTCAGAATGATGCAGCCCACTCTGGTGGCCACCCCCCGCGATCGATCCCTAGAAGCAACAGAAGTTGATTATGATGCAGTCGCCTCCTCAAGCTGGGTTTTGTCCCCAGCAACTCAAACCCCAATTCCAACAACCCCAGCTTCAACAAACCCCAGTTGGGTTTTGTCCCCAATTCCAACAACCCCAGCTTCAACAAACCCCAGTTGGGTTTTGTCCCCAATTCCAACAACCCCAGCTTATGGTGCAGCAATAGCCGCAACAAGTGATCTCTGCTGACGAGATTAAAACCCTCTGGATTGGAGGTTTACAGCATTGGATGTATGAGACTTATCTCCATAACTGTTTTGCTTCTACCGAAGGCTTTCTTTCTCTTAATATTAATCGCAATAAGCAGACTGGAGTACCAGAGGGTTATGGTTTCCTGGAGTTTGTAAGCCATGTAGCAGCTCAGATGGATGATGCACACCAACTGTTTGATAAAATGTCTGAAAGATATGTGGCTTCATGGAATTCCATGATTGTTGGGTATCTTCATAATGGATTTGCAGAGGAGGCATTTGAGATATTAAGTCAAATGCAGCGGAAAAATTTCAAGGCCAACCGAGTCACCATGGTGAGCGTGCTTCCCGTATGTGTTGAGTTACAGTTATAAGGCCAACCTGGTCTCCAGTCGACCGAATACAAGGCCAACCTAGTCTTACCAAAGAATAAAATGCTTGAGGTTATAGTTGAGAAGGGAATGAAAAATGCTCAAAGGATCACTTTCAAGGGGAAAAAGACGAGGTGGTAAATACTTGTCTTTGAAAATTTTGTTAGCTATTTTTTGGGGGATTTTATTCATTTCTTTTTCAATCAACAGTTAGTTTTTATTCTTTTACCACCATTCAGTAGTTGGCCCTTATTCTTTTACTGTCATTTAACACTTGGCTTGATTTTGTTCTTTTGTTTATGATGTGCATCATTTGCAACTTTCGATGATGCGGCCCGACACAATCACTAGTGACATTGTCTTTGTGGTTCAACAAAAGGAGCATCCCAATTTCAAGAGAAAGGGAGATGATCTTTTCGTTGAGCATACTTTATCATTGAAGGAATTATTGTGCAGGTTCCAGTTTATATTAAACCATCTATATGGTCAACAATTGCTTTTTGTATGCTTAGAAGCAAATTAAGGTTCCCAAGTAATATAGTTTGAATATTCAAGGTTGTAGGGCTTCTAATCTGAAAAAATATTGTTCTGTGTTTTGGATGTTGGAATGTGTTTTTGATGGATGTTGTTCTGAAGATGCTAATTCTCATCAGGATCTTTCAACATCACAGAGAACTCGAGCGTTGATAATGAACAACAACTGACACATACTTTCAAGGAAGATTATTCTAAAGATGTTGGTTGTGACGAAGATATCCCAAAACATGAAACGAGTGCAATTGTTGTTACAAATAAGGTATGTAACATTTATGGTGAGTTGAAAGATGATGCATGCCAATTCATTCAATTCATGCCTAAAAACTGTAAAGAAGCATATGAGTTTAAGGAAGAAAAGGAGATATGTGGCACTCCTTGAGAAAATATTTGAGGCCTTTACAATTAAGAGAGGTGGGAGCCATGCTTTCTGCAGATCCAAATGCAATGTTGAAAGCTAAAGAAAATGAAGAGTCCCCTTCCCCAACTAGTAACCTCTTGGTTAGTGTGCCTAACTCTCCAAATAGGGACGTCCCAATATGGATATAGTAATAGCAGGATGTTGCACAACATACTCCATAATTTTTTATTATAGGAAAGAACCTACAAATAATTTAGAAAATAATTCTCTGCCATTACAGGATAATGTAAAAAACTAGGAAAATTCACTGTGCGATGTGTGTAATACATGAAAGCATTAAAGCTCTCAAAAATCATTAAATCTTTGAAATTGACATAATGCTTCAACATCCAAATCCACTATGAAATCTTCATCATATTTATCATCAGCTTTGTGAAATCATGAGCTAACTTGGCTACTCCATATACCATATATAGAAAGAACTAAGGAGTCATTAATGAGGATCATGAGCTAACTTGGATGCTATTATAGAGGAGGGTCATTGATTTTCTTCATAAAAAACCCAAATGCTGTACAATCTACAAATAATAGTTTCTATACAATGTCAATGGCATTGGTACCCTTGACTGCTTTAGGGATAATCAAGAAAAAACTATTAAGTTTCTTAAGATAAATCCCCAATTTTGCAAAATGTACAAACTCTAGAAAACTTGTGTATAATGTCAGTGAGATTGGTACCCTCAAGGGATGATCAATTGGACCTCTCTTAGTGCTTAATATATCTAGGTTTAAGATGGATATATGCAGTTATAATTTCTCTAGGATCTTTTTGTACTGACATACATGTTTTTATGTATTAATAAGAAACAATTTACTAATATGCCCAAAGAAAAGATCCTAAAGTTATTTAAACTATAATAATGGGAAATTGACAATTTTCAGAGGAAAATAAAGTTTAGGCAATGAATTTATTAGTGATGAATGCATTTGAAAGATAATGTTACTGGAGAAATTGTTGCATTCAGAGAGACTTCTCAAAGACTTTTTTATTATTATATTTTCTCAGAGAGAACATTAAGCAAATTTAACTTCAACTGTAATGTCAAACGTCGGTAATAATTGGTTGTAAGTATAAGCACACTTGCCTTCATTTTCTCATACCAAACATTATATTGTCATATTGATAAAGATTGGCAGATTGTCAAATTGTTAAAGATTGTCAGATTGTTATTATCAGACTTCTCAAAGACTTGTTTTTCTTATATTTTCTCATAGAGAACATTAAGAAAATTTAAATTCAACTGTAATGTCAAATGCCAATCATATTTGGTTGTAAATATAAGCACACCGGCCTTTATTTTCTCATACCCAACATTATAGGCACACCGGCTTGTAACGTTTACATGAAGTATGTTGTTTATTTATTTTATTACATTCTTTGCAGTTTTCTGTTTTAGGTGAATATAGAATGAAACACAAATTCTATTTATTTTCAAAAAAGGAATGCCAAACTATCAAAATACTAGAGTGTTCCATAGACCAAGCAAAGCACCCTCTCAAAATCATCAAAATATCAACTAGGGAGCTAATTCATCAATGAAAAGTATGCAACATGAGGGGTGTACTGATATACGAGCTCATTTACTGATTATTCTTTCATGATTCTAGATCTAGGGCTTGTCCTGTTGTACTGCCTACTTGTATGTAGGAAAGAGCATAGAAACTTGGGCATATCATCTATTCATTATTTATAAAAGCTATGAGTGTGTTTCTACTTGTATGTAGGCAAGAACATAGAAACTTGGGCATATAATGTATTCATTATTTATAAAATCTGTGATGCCGGTATAGTCTTGAAGCTATTTAACGTTATAGTATTAATTTTTGTGGGGAAACATTGCAAATTGGATACTGTTGTTTGATGTGAATGATATGAATTAGTGATGTAATTATGTTTGTAGAAGCACACCGCAGTGTGTTCATTCATTTGACTCTTTAGCAAAATATTGTTTTATAGGGCCTACAACTAGTTTATGTTTATCAGGGAAATGCTGGATGTATTTCTGTTGGCTTAATATCTCTTTTCTGTATTAGTCTACATCATATTGCTTTAGTAGTGTTAACAGGACTTACCTCTTGCATTCCTAAATCCCATGGAAATTTCATTTTCTGATATCTATCTGTGAGGGATAATGATATCCATTGTAAAATAGTCTAAGTTGGTTTGATCTCTCCCATATGATATCCAAAGGGGCATGTTTTTGTTGATGTTTATATGAAAAAATATGTTTGTATACTTTTATTCTTATATATTTGTATGCAAATGAAAGTTCATCTCTTTTAATAGTGTTCTTTATTCCATGCTTGATGAACACTTTGTTCTTTCAAAGAGTTGCCATGCTAACATTTTACCTATCTTGATCTTATCGGCACAGATAAGTTGAAAGGAAAAGTGGATTGTTCCAGCAAGAACAAAGACAATGATGTTTTAGAAGAGGTGTTAACCTGTGTCTTTCACCATTTTCTTAGTCTACTCTTACTTCATTTAGTAAACAATAAGTAGAATGTCTTCTCTTACAACAAATGATTCAGAGGTTTTTCATTTGTAATTTATCGAGTATGCTACTAGCAAGTTACTAATGTATATATTATTGGTGTGATTTTAGGTGGTCAATACCGTTATCTATGGTCATGGTTGTCTTGTGCAGGTGCCCCTACAAGCTGATAAGTGGTGGGAGGAAATTATTCTAGATAAAGCTTGTGAAAAAACTGGTTGTAGTGGTAAGATGGTCTTATTGTTGGATCTTCTCACCATGAGCTCTGAGCAAGGTGACAAGGCACTAGTTTTCAACTAAAGCTTGAGTACATTAGATCTCATCGATTCATTCTTGACGAAATTACCTTGAAATCTAAAGAAATATGAATACTGGAGGCATGGGAAAGAATGGTACAGATAAGGTAAACTTAGAATCATTCATGCTGTCTTCATTTTTTTTGGTGCCTTGGTATGGGCATTTCTTGTTTATTTTCAATTTTCTTCTTTCCAGACTAAGTAACACAGTCACTCAAGATTGATGTTCTCACCCCTATTTCTACAGAAGCATAATAATGAGAGTAAGATCCAGACACCTAAAACATGCACACACATAGCAACCCATTGGAAATAATTACCTTGATAATCTAGATGGCATGTGAACAATATGGAGGGGCGGGTGTGTAGTCTGTAAGGAGTTAGTGTGGGCAGAAAACGTGTTATGCCAAGATTGATTGGTTGTTGGTGGTAAAGTTTAATAAAATGGGAAATGATTATAATACAGGACCGTTTGGTTTTCATGACTTCATGGGTTGTCTAAGTGGTTGCAATAACCATGAAAGTAAAGAATTAGGGACTCAGAAGTACTAGCTTTAATTATTTCACATTTGATGTTATGTGGGGATTTAAGTATGGTACTGCCTTATAATAAATCCAATTTGTAAAGCCATGAGGTTTGTAAATAATATGTATGAATCAGAGTTACTGCATTTGGTTGAGTCTACCTGGACTAGCAAAGTTTCAATGACCTGCCAACCTAGCAAGTTGACTCAACCCAATGGGTCGAGTCTTTGAAAGATTGGTTAAACTCAGTGTGACTTGGTCAACGCTCAATGCCTACCCAGCTCGATAAAACTCATCGAATTAACTCTGACTTGGTATGCCACTTGAGACTCACTCAGACAAATGAATAGACTTTCCAACATGTATATAATGGCAGATTGTAGGGTTTCTTTGCTCATTTTGCTCATTCTTTGCTCAGATTGGAAGGGTTTGATAGCTACGGGTTACAATAGATGTTAAGCAGTTTCATCAACAACTCCTTTAGTGACCGTGAAGTCCTCATTCTTCTAGTATTGAATGGGTTTTCGCTTGCTTCATTGAATATTTCTTTCATGGCTTTGTTTTTGTTTTCCACGCTGGAAGTTCACCAATGTCAATCAACTTGTTCTTCGTTTGCAGGATTTTGCGAATTTATTATTGTCTATCAAATGAAAACTCATCAGAGTCTATCAATTTCATGTTTTTCATTTCTTTTGTTTGCAAACTTTTATGGATCTTCTATTGTTTATCACAGTGGAATATCACATGTCCCATTCCTTATGTTTACAAGCTTAATGCATATTCTGTTATTTTTTCTCATTGTTGGTTTCCTTATAAGCTCATGGGTGTCTGATTGGATGAGAAAGAGAACCCTTTCTCATATCCTCTGTCTGGAAATGAAGGTGGATGTGCGGATAAGAGAAGGGAAGTCACTAAACATCCACATGTTCTGTTCCAGAAAGGTCGACTTACTTCTATCCACAATCATCTCTCTGGATGGACTTGGTCTTGAGATTAAGCACGCGGCCATAAGCTGCCAAGATGGATTTGCACTAGATGTATTTCAAGCAGAGGTAATGAAATATTTCAATTGATTATTCATTACACTTGATTAGGTAATGGTCTAACTTTGTTGTTTTGCACATGTCATCATCAATCCACAGGGGTAGATGTTACAACCGAGGATATCAAAGCGTTGTTGTTGCATACTGGAGGATATGTCACTAGAATGTAGCTAAAGAATCTATCTCCTATTTGGAAAGAAGACCGTGGCAAACTCCCTGGCCAGATGTTTGGCTATTCAGATTGTCATGGCTTCATGTTTTGATTGTAATCTTAGGTTTTGCTAATTTTGAAACAAGGCTGTGCAAACTTATGACAACATCTTTGGCAAATTACATTGTTATGACTTCATTGCCTGATTCAATTTTGCTATTTTAAATGCCCACTGAAGGCAATAGCGATTTTCTGTTCCAACAACATGCTTAATGACATGCAAAAGCTATAACTCCTTGTTGAGAAATTGCCATTCTATGGCTCTTCACTTGTGTCTATTTAATGTACTGAATTATTGATTTTGTTAATGATGGATTAAAACAAAATAAGTTTTAAGAAAATGCTTTAATATACATTTTTTAACCTTGTTAAGAAGTATATATATGTGTGTGGGGAAAAAAATTATAAATCACATATTATATATAAATATATATAATATGTGATTTATATTTTTTTGCACCATTTATTATTTTATGTGCTTTGCACCACTTGTTATTTTATGGTGTTTTGCACCATATACAAGTTTGAGTATATTAAATATAATAATAATAATTTTGGTGTTTTGCACCAAAAAGTTTCAATCCATGTTGGATTGGTTTTGGTGTTTTGCACCACAAAACTTCAATCCACTTAAGATTGGTTTTGGTGGTTTGCACCATACACCATGGATTGCCACATATTCATTTAACACCAAAAACAACTTTTTTACAAACACCACTTTTACACCATAAATCTTAGCACCACTTGGGTATCCCCACATTATCACCACTTTTGCACCACTATTTGAAAATTGAGGATTTCCCAAATCCTTTACAAATAGTGGTGTTAATGTGAGGCTAAAATGCCCTTTTTCTTGTAGTGTACATTACAATGGGAATATTGGTTGTCTTCTATCTGCAGAAGTTGTAGGCAACATTCAATTCCTTTTACTCGCCCTGCATGTTCTTGCCTTGACTTCAAAGGTCCACACTGATTGCATTTTATTAAGCATGACGCAATTCCAAACAGTAATACGTTTGCTGCAGCAGCCAGAAGTGTAGTTGTACTGCTGCAATTCAGCTTACATCCACGGCTCAGAAGTGTAGTTGTACTGTTGCATTTCTGCTTACATTCCATGGAAGATTGATTTAATGTCATATATTTTCAATGTTTACATAATTAACAATTAACATTGTTATTATTTTTTTGGCAGTGTCATGAAATAGTTTGAAACTATTTAGTGTAATATTGTCACTAGTCAATTTCCTGGAATTAAAGTGTTTTATATTACTTTCTTGGAAATTAAAGTGTTTTATAGTACATTTAGCTTGTGATATTGAATTAAGGAATGCATTTTCAATTATTTTCATATATATATACCTCAATTTTGATAATTGAGATTGTCTCAAGGAGTAAACAGATTTCATTAGAATGAGTGCTATGCAAAGTCGAAATATAAATTTAAAAGTTAGCTTTTATATGATATGTTTTCTAAGAATAATATAGTGGATCTAAAAATAATTTGCCTTAATTTTAATTTATGTGAAATTTAAAACTCATCATTCTATGAAGACATGACATTATCATCCGTTGACATAACCACTCAATAACATTGTGTCCTTCAAATCTTTTAGTATAGTAAAATCTCATCTCACACTTATTTAAAATGCCAAGAGAAAATGGATCCGGGTAAAGTGCAACAGATGAGTACATCAAAATAATTCTTAACTTATTTAAGATAACTCCATGTTTTATAAGATATAAAACTAAGCCAAAAGGGATGACTGAGTAAGATGACTAAGAAAAATAAGGAAGCTTTAGGGAGGAGCACAAACCTCAAAGGAAAAATTACCTAACACTGTCGTATCCACATCCAAAATGCAGTAACTCGATAATATGTCATTGTTGTTTATACTTACCATATAGCCCAACATTGACTACATATCTTCATCAACAAAGACAGGAATGGATACAACACATATCTTCTATGTTTTATGGGGATATCAGTTAATGGCTTAAGAGGATTTTGTGCTCAATGTCAATTTTAGTGTAACTTCTCCTTCAAATTTCTCTATTCAATATTATTGAGCATGCATGTAATGATGGTTTTGTTGTTCACTTTGTAATGTACAACTAGACACCAATAGTTGGAAAACAATTGCACCTTGCATGTGCTATAAGAAAAAATAAACTTTGATATGCATTATGCCAATATAAAACATTGTTTCTTAGTTGAAATTCAAGTGATTGAAATCACCAATTGACTACCTCACATGGATTGTTATTTATATAGGATATATTATGTCTTTTGAATATTATACCTAGTAATAAAGATTCTCTTTATCACTTTAAGAATTGGGAGCCAATATCATCTATTGAGTGCTCTCTTTTATGTCTTACTAACTACCAACTCTACTTATACATATAGCATAGTCTAATGTAATAATAAAGGAAAATAATTCTATGTTTAAATGAAAAATTGCCTAGGACTATCGTATCCACATTCAAAATGCAGTAACTCGATAATCTCTCATTGTTGTATATACTTACCATATAACCCAACGTTGACCACATATCTTCATCATCAAAGACATGAATCGCTACAACCCATTTATAGAACAAGGATGATTCTTTAATGCCAACATTATCTAGCATTTACTATAATAAATGAGCAATTTTGATTTTGGTTTCCCATGGAGAGATGTTAAAGGAATGACAAATGCAAACTTGAGGTGTAATATAATTCTAGATTATAATGGGAATTAGTTGTCTTCTATCTGGGAAATGTTGTAGGTTTTGTTGTTAGGAAACATTCCATGCCTTTTGGGCACCCATGTTCTTACCTTGGCTTGGAAGGTCCACACTCATTGATATTTATTATTCTTGAACCAATGCCAAAAAGGTATCCTTGGCACTATGTATATAACTACTACATTTGGCTACAAATTATGGCGTTGTTTTGAACGTTTTGTTGTCTCAAAAGTGATGAAATATAGAAAATCAAAGTGTTGGTATTTTTTCATCGACAAAAAATTGTATTATTTTTCACTCGAGAAATTGCCACCATTTTATGACAAGTTACTACCATGTGACATGTTACCATTCATTTTCTACTCTCTCTTTACATCGTAATTCGAACTCTTTAGTGATAAACATTTCTCTCAAGACTTGCAACGTTAGATTTGTTTTGATGGTTTTGGATCATTGATTAGGTGTTGAAATCCCAACTGGAAATATGTTTTAAAAGATGATGCATATAAATTGATGAGTGTGAGCAATGCCCTCTTTCTTTCTTTAACATCATTTCCAAGATATTAATTTTCAATCTTGGATTTTTGAGAGGTATGTATTTATCCATTCCATATATATATAAATAATTATAGTTTGAGAAATATGATTGCTAATTGCACAATAGAGAAAAGCATAACGAAATTCACTGTTTAAGTGAGAATTTCTTTTTATTTCTCTAAATTCTAATTAGGCTATATAGCTTAAGAAAGAGAAAAGAGAAATTAAACTAGTAGAGATTAATTGTAATTATATTAAGGAGAATATTTTTAGCATATGTATGACTCCATTTCCTCATTAAGCATGCCATATTAGAGCCAAAATTATAATTCTTAGGGCCTATATAACTTCCAAGCTAAATCTATACTAATGAGAAGTCTAAGAGGGAGCCTAATAATATAAACTCTTAACGAATTTGCCAAGCCACATTAATCCTAATTTTTTTTTTAATAAAACTATGTGTTAAAGAAATGACGGAGGAACAATAAATTAGAAGCTATATTGATTTAGTAAGATTGATGGGTGTTGGGAATTAAACACAAAACTCCTTGCACAACAAGGCCATACATACGCTACACCTATTATTTTCATTATTTTGGAATAGGAAAGAAACCCATTTCCTAAAAATTCAAAACATAAATTTATTAAATAGAATAACAAAAAACCACGAAATTGACAAAAAAAATCAAGAAAAAAAACTTATTCAAAGAAATTAACAAAATAAAAATTAATTTGCCTAGCTGTGAACTATGTAGACCTTGGAAAGTTGTGAGCTAGTTAGACCTTGGAAAGTCGCAGCCTCGGTGACCATGGTCGGCTCCTTGGGGATCAACTATGGTTGGCATAGTCACGACCAGTAATTATTTTTCAATCTTCGATTTTTGAGAGGTATGTATTCATCCATTAGATAGATATATAAGTATTTCTACTATGAGAAATATGATTGTTAATTGCACAATGAGACAAACATAAGGAAATTCATTTTTCAAGTGAGAATTTCTCCTTGTTTCTCTAAATTCTAATTAGGCTATATAGTTTAGAAAAACTTCATATACAAAATTTCCTCGAGAATTCTTTATACAGATTGAAGGGAACTTCTATTAAAGTAGAGAAAAAGTATATTAACAAAGAAAATAGAAAAAGAAATTAAAGTAATAACTCTTAATGGTAATTCTATTAAGGAAAATATTTAATATTAGAATTTAGATTGCACATCAATCGCAACATTAGGTTCTGATATATGTAACAATCCAACCTAGATGTAGATAGAAAAAACAGTCCCACTTAGAATTATTTGCACAAAGAGATAGCCAGAATAGAGAATAAATATTGAACATAGAACTCGAGGAAAATCACTCCAGTGGGAAGAATTCCACTATGATATTATTCATCAACTTGAATACAATATATAGATTCTCTCAAGAGACTTAGTGGCAATTTGAGTAGCTCACCATAATGAGGGATTACCTAGAATATTCCCCCCACTGTTCTAGGAAAATATCTCTATGGATAGGTTGATATCCTCTTGGGATTGTAAGAGGCCTCTATTTTCCTACCCAAGACAGAAAGAAAACAAGTACACACTATAATTCTCCCATATCTAGCTCATACATCAAGAAGTAAGCTATGAAGAACAAAGCAGGTGGATAGCTTACCTCGCTTCAATGGTTGTCCTTGATGCTCCTAAGTTACTTCAAATCCTAGCCTTCAATCATGGGCTTGTGAACCTGTTCACAATGGAAAGACAACACCTTCTCCAAACAAATATATGTATAAACAAAGATCTAACTATGAAAGTACAATCAATTCAATGCATTCACCATTAAAGACATGAAATTGGGAGAAATAGGCTATGTTGTATTAAAAGAAAGCATTAAGGAAGTTATACAACATGTGCTATACCCGACTCATGGTTGATTTGAACTCCTCCAACTCTCTTTCAGAATTCCTTTAAGACTCGTAAGACCATAATATCCACCTCTATAAGTGCGCTCCCCCACTTTGCCATGGGTAGGAGGTTCATTATATCGGTTAGGGAGGCCTAAACAATTAGGAGAGATATTTGGATCAAGGGAGGATGAAGTGGATCAAGGGATCTTGGGCCTCCTTAGGTTATAAAGAGGATATGATTCGAAGGGTAGATTAATCCCACAAAGATCTCCACGAAAGATCAGATCCAAAGATCATGGAACTACCTCCTAGGCAACATTTTCACACTTTGCACATAGAGCAACACGCAATAAAGAGGGATTTTTGTGCTTTGCAAAGCAGGCAAGGCACGAAAATCATGATTTTTTCGTGTTATGGTGACCTACAGGGGCGCGATAATCGTTCCCTCACCAACTAGCAAGGCGCAAACACATGGCTTAAAAAGGCTTAAAGAAGTAAGGTACAAGCTGGATTTCAAGGCTTAGATAATAAGGAAGACTCTCAGGATGACATGTGGATTGAGGAACTAACACACACTGTGTTCTGACCTGCATCGGGAACATTAACTCCATCATAATAAGGCATGGAAGTTGCAAGTGACAAAATGAGGTGTAATAGGTTCTCCCTAAAGTGTGAGGTCATAATGGAATTGATGGCTCAGACACTTTAGAAACCCATGAATGAAAGATAACTATAGAGGTGCCTGCAAACCACGGGTGGTTCAATGAGCGAACTTGTTACATAGCACGATCGTTTGTAAGATATTAAAGAATATCCCTAATTTCACTAAATAGTGGAAAATGCCTCCTAAAATTGTATTGTTGAACCCCCTCCCAATATACCTTACCAATTATGAAAACACCTAGTTTCACGAGATATTGTAGGTATCCATTTTTATCAACCCATTTTAATACCCCCTTTATATAATATTATCAAGTTGTAACAAGAAGGAGCCCTAAAGAACCTTAGTATAAGAATACAAGATGCTAAATAAAATAATAATATAAAGCTAATCATTATCCCAGCGTGATTACAGGGGCGACCAATGAATTTGTAGCTTGGATATTGGAAAACCCAATGCAATATTAACGGGGAAGGCAAAATGTGTGAAAGGCGACCTACTCAAGAGATCAATGTAACAAAGAATGTAAAAGATTGATAGTCCCATAGTATAGAATATATTATGAGTTTATGTTAGATTTCGAACTAAAAATGTTTACATCTTGATGGAGTTGAAAAATTAACTATTTCAATATATGTATGCATTAAAAAATATACTTGTTATATTTATATTTTTTGCTTTCATTTGTTATAACTATTATAATATTAATGGACAAAACCCTACATAATCAAATTTTTACTTATCAAATTCCATCATGATTATAATGCACAATGTTGAATTTAATTTAAGAAAAAAAATGATACCATTTATTTCTAAACGAAAGATATGACAATATATATTTTAAAAAGATTTTTATATTCATATATATTTATGATAATGTTATTAAAATAAAAAAAAATTATTTATTTTACCTAATTATGATCGTAGATCCATCTTAAACCCGGATTTACCTAGCATCCATAGGGATCCAATCCAATTTTTTTTGCCTTAAAATTTTTACCATGTTCAAAAAAATTTACACCTTGTGCTCGGTAAATTTGGGTTTGACATGGATTTTTTAATTATTTTATTTGGTTGTAATTATTTATTGTATGAGCACACATGAATTTAGTTTTTGTAATGTAACATAACATTAGGTTAAGTTACATTATGTGACAAAATCTCCCCATCCTCTGGTGCAATCAAAATAAAAATTATAAAAAATTAAAAGGTTAAGAAAATATTAGAACTTTATTTTTTATGTTTATAATTTTATAGCACACTAAATAACGTATTTCTTTTAAAGGTCCAAGTCTACTAGACCTCCAAGTCTAGTAGACCAAACTCATAGACGCTAACTTTCAACATCATAGTGAAGTAAAATGATTCTATGTTCATGTTATACATGGTATAATTAGAATTTTAATTAACATTCATGATATAGTTAGTAAAAGTTGAAACATAATTAATATATATCAATTATATTTGTATTTGTTTTTTTTTTTAATTCAAAATTTAGATGAATTTAAAACATTTTTACCTATGGTATAGTTAGAATTTTAGGTAACATCATATCATTGAGAATTGAGTTAAAATAAAAAAATAAAATAAAATTTATACTATAAAAATTATGTATATATAAGAGTTTAACTAGTTATCTTTTTTTAATACATTTTAATTTGGTAATATCTTAAATGTTATTTATTTTCATAATATTTTAATTTACAAAAATAAAGAAAATTTATGAAAATATTTCTTCACATTTTAAGGTTAAAAATAAAACTAAATTGTTAAAACCAATAAAACATTTTTATTGTAAAATGATTAATATATTTACTAAAACTATTTACAACATAGAAGAAACAAAACAAATGTTACATACAAAGATATTTACATCATTATCTTAAGAAAAATAAAACATAGGATGGTGTACAAAAAATAAAAAAAAACAACAATAAAAATTTTAATCAACAAAATTATTTTTACTATCAAATAGAGGTACATATCTTCTTTCAATAATTCAAAGAATGCAAGCAAAAAACAAAAGTTAGTTTTAGAAAACACATTTCCATATATTTACACATAACACTGAAATCTTCTTGCTCTCTAATACAAACTTCCATACACAATGAATGCATGATTTATTGAAAACTAGTTCTAATAAGTCCGATGAAAATAACAATCCAAAGGTGCTTCCATCTCATAGAAAAAATCAGATCTAGCTCAAATTTTTGTAGAACTACCTACTTCCTCTAGTTATCATCAATCTAACTTGTTCTCCAATACTTGGCTATGGATTTGATTAGGAAGCTATTTAAATATTTTCTACAGTCTCATTAACATATTGGTGGACTGTTACATATTTGATACTATCATCTTCCATTTTCCCTTTCCATGTTGTAAATATTTTCTCTTAGGAGCATATTTATGTTGAATGTCCAATAACTAATCTGGGATAAGAGACATTCGAAAAATCTTTTCTCTTTAGGTCAGATTTATGTTCAATGTATCTATAACTAGTCTAGGCTGACAGAAAACTCGGAGATATTTGGCACAATTGAACTCTATGTATCATGTGGCTGATTGGTCTTCCATAGCCCTCTTTTAATATAAAAAATTCACATTTTTCTATCCTATCCCAAAAATAGAAATTGGCATAAAGATAAGTCTGGGCCTTGCATACTATATGAAGGGAGTGAAGTAGGATTCCATTAGAAGAATGTGTAGTAATTCAAAAAACTTACTTACTTCATATACCATGTTTCCTTATTGTAGGCTTTCTAGATTGATTGCGGGCGAAACAAAAAGGCGGATGCTTTCTTGCTTGCCGTCAGAGTTGGGAACAGGCACAAAGTCTTGGTAGAACAAATTCTAGGAAACCTTCTCACTCATTCGCTATTCTTGACTAATAAAATCTCATTTTGATCGGGTCGGATTAAACATGCCTACCTCTTATCACGGTACAATAAAAGGATATTTTATAATTACTTCAATATTACTTTTCTGGACGTTTCTATTTAATTGGCTAGATGCAATCCATTGCTTCACGGTTGAGCGCTTTTATGCTGCTATAAACCTTTTGCGAGAGGAAAGAGGATAGAGCCAGAGAGAGGAGTAAATAGGTAATAACATAAACAACTGTTCTCTCACACTCGTTGCTGGGATTACTAAACACACACTCGCATATTTTTTACACACATAAAATTAAAACTATCCTCTAATAGAAAAAGGTAGGCTACTGCATTTTACTACGACATTACCAGTCCAAGAGTAGAGCAGAACCAAGAAACCAGGAGTCTTAATCAAAGAGCAGAGTCAAAATCAATATATACATTGAACACGCATCGAGATGTGAAGCTATCAGTTTAAGATCCATTGTACCCAAATTCCATGAACAAATAAAGATAGCCATGTAGAAATTTAATGAAATGTGAAGAAAGCAAAACTCCGCAGGGTATTTTGGACATTTTCATGTTTCATAGAAAAGGTAGCAAAACATGTAGGCAACGATGTTACATAGTATAAAATAGAATACGAATACTTACTCGCGAGCTTCGATTTCAGGGTGGACATGACTACAAGCTCGACGAAGGACTGAAGGCGCTCCTACTTCTTGTTATTCTTTGCCTTCGTAAATCTTTGGGTCAAAATATGGGGGAATGCGTTCCTATCCAGGTTCAAAGTAGTCGAATGGCAAAGAAACAAAAGAAAAACAATGCTCACAGCAAGATAGACACTTCCCTTTCAGCTAAAATGGAATTTCCACAGTTTGCAGCTGGGTGTTTTTGGGGATGGAGCTTTCCCTCCAGAGAATGGATAGAATCACCAACACTGAGGTTCGATATTCAAGGAAATATTCACAATCCCACATACCCTGATGTTTGTACTGAAAAGTTCAACCACACTAAGATTGTGAGGGATCAACCCTAATTAATGCGCCTATGAAATCCTTCCGAGATCTTCGAGCAAAATCCTTAATCGTCCAACGATCTTAGGGTTCCATTCTAATTTGGTGATACCTAGGGTTGAGGTCCATTTTTTAATTATTTGGCAGCCATGAAGGAGATCGAGAACAACACATCTAGTCTTCACTGTAATCTTAATGAGTGATCTGTACTATGTTACAAAAATGGTTCTTTCTTCTAGATAATGAATGCAGGAGACATGTACCACGGATCTCGATCGTGTCAGATGCTTTGGATTTTGTTAAACATATTGTTAGATGCTTTGGTTTTGTAAAACAAAAAAAAAAAAGTTTTTTTTTGTTCTTTCTTCTAGATAATGAATGCAAGAGATTTGCAAAACATTTAGTAAATGTACTGCGTATCTTCTTAGATGCTTTGAAATTTGTAAAATTATTGTGAAAGGCTTTTGTTTTATAAAACAATTAAATATATGTGTATTTTGATTTGTGTAAAATAATTAATATGTAACAATTAAATATAAATATTTTGGATTTGTTTAAAATGATTAATATATGTATTATCAATTATCATGTGGTAGGTATGTGGTAGGCAATTTGAGGATTTTTTTTCAAACAAAATAATTTGTTTAAAAATTTATTGTCACCTCCAAGGCTAATTTGTCGAATCAAACCATGTAACCTATCAAAATTTAGCATTTTTTAATTTCAGAAATTAGAAAAATATTTTATTATTTTTAAAGAATTAAAATTAACAAGCACAATAGCTGCAAAGCAGCTAGTCCCTGCCTTGGGAGTATGTTTTCTGTTTTATTGACCTATGAATATAATCAAATGTTTATAATTTATATACAAAACGACATATTTACAATTAAAAAGATAAAACATTTAGAATTTGATGTTTGCTTTTATTGTACAGAATAATTAGGAAATATTATTTTATGAATTATAAACTTTAATTTTAATTTTAGAGAAGGAGATATAATTTCATCGTTATCAAAAATCTATTCAATGGAATTAAGAGGAGTGAAATTAACAGGAGAACAAAAAAAACTAGTATATTCAGTGAAATTAACAAGAGAACAAAAATAAGTAGCAACGTAATTCACAAAACAAAAGTCTGTATAAGTAACTAATAAGTAACGTAGTTAAATATGTGTTATGACGTCAAGCAATATGTGCAGATGCAAAATTGCAACATTGCTAGAATAGCTGAAATACTAATATTGAAAGCACTGCACATTTCCAAAAATCTGGACTGTTAGAAGTAAGCAATTGTTTGCACAGTTCCAAGTGAAAAAAAGAAATTTGTAAGCCTCAGCATGCTTGTACAGGTAACATAAATGTCCTTTCTCTATTTGTATTTACAAGGTCGTCAACATATTTGCAATACATAACAGAAGGAAGTTTAAGAATGTATTTAACATTTTGCAAATTGTAACTCTAAAGAATTTGAAAAGCACAATAGTTTCAGACATACCTGTTTCTTTGAAACTTCTGTTTGCATAATGCATTCATTGCGTGGCTTATCTCTTGATGTCAAGAATTATATTTTCATAACTGAGTGTAAACTTCCCGTCAATAAAAAAGTCGCACAACATGCAGATAAAAACATATATTTTTTTTAGATAATCTTCATATGAGAGTGCAATCAAATCTGGGAACACCTTTGTTAAAATGTCATCCTTCAGTATGCATGATAATTTTGCATTTCCTGTACTAATTATGGTACAGTGTAATCGATGCAAATAGTTGACAGGACATTCGCTGCTACATTTGGCACAATGTACAGTTGTGCCTTGCACTCTTCTGAAATTTAATATAGCTAAATTGCATTTTGAGCATGTAGGCTGAAATGGATTGGAATATATGTTTGCTACATGCAATGTGCCTTGAACCTATTTGACATTATCCAGTGTCACTTACTTGAAATCTATTTATGGAAAATATGTCTGATATAATGTATGTTTATATAGTTGTGGTGCCTTACCTGATTTGTGGACTTCAACAATGTTGTTAGATCATTCAATGGCTTCTTTGCTTTTAGCGTTGTTATGAATGTTGATTGCCCTGTACGCAGTGTACATGGCTGTGAATCTTTTTGTCTCACCAGGTTTCTTAATAGGAAAATATGGAACTCTTTTTTTGAAAGTTGTTCTTGAATCGCATTGAACTCTGCCTCGAACGTTGAATATAAATGTATCTAAATTTAAAAAACAGATTTATGTTAAGCCTATTATTTTTGTTATTTATAGTAGGAATAAAGACAAAGAAGATAATATTTACAAATATGAATAGGTAGAAATAGTCTTACAGTTGTGATCCGCAATATGAGCATGATAGATCTGAAATAAAACTAAATATCAAGATAAATCTGAATGCAAGACCCAAACTGAATACAAAGATGGAGGGTGAGGCTAGGAGAGCCTCACCTCTCAACGGAAAAACCCAAGAGAACTCTCAGAGCCAACAACCATACAACAAACTAAGACACACAAGACTGGAACAAGAAAACTCGTTTGTATTTTGAGGCAAGGTGCCTTTTTATAGATTACAAGGAGAGAGCATATTAAACGCTATTCATTATTATAATAATATCTAATCTCATATTATGGCTAATACATTAAACCTAGCATATTGAAACTAATATCCAAAATGGGGAGTGTGTCTCCCATACAGATCATTCCTCCCGGTCTAAGTGGAAAGCGTCCCTGCTTTCCTTCCTCCCAGTCTAATTTTGAATCCATGTTTACAAAGAAGAGAAACCACATGTAGAAAAGGTGCCGTTGTCGCAACTTGATCAATATTTTGATTATGTGTAAAAGATGCGAGCAGGTGGGGTGCCCATATAGCTGCTACTGAACATCTTGTGAAAATAATCTCGAGGAAGAGATCTATGTATCTCCTCCCTGGGTGGGATGTGGAGTTGGTGTAAGATGCGAGCAGGTGGGGTGCCCATGAAGCTGCTGTGCGTCATCCTACAAAAATAAACTAGAGGGAGAGATTTGTATGTGTTTTAGATCTGTGTACGTCATCTCTACGTGGTGTAGATCTGTGTATCACCGGAAAATGAACTGATACTGATCCTGACAAGGGTGTGATTTGATACAAAATCTTAAAGCTACCTCGAAAGCCTATGAAGGCCTTTTCTGCAAACAAAACTTTGTTAAGTGCTGGAGAATATTGTTGGAGGAAATAGCAAAAATGGAACTTTGAAAAAGAACTATTATTGGAAGAGAACTAGAAAAAATGTGAGCCGAGCGGTGAGCTTGGACTCGGAGAGGGACTGGGTCCCTATGGAAAGGCTGTTGAAGCCGAAGGAAATGAGAGCCATGTTGAAGATGGCGTTGGCGAATGACAAATGAACTTCTGAACTGTGTTGAAGATGCCGTTGGAGATGACTTGTTGATAAATGCGAAATGTGCTTTTGAATAATGTTAAAGGTGCTCCAGCCTTTTTTGAGATCATGTTAGATTGCTTTGAATCTGAAGGATCTATAACATCATTGTTCATAGACTGATTTCATTTTCTGAGTAGCCATCCAATGCCGACCATCATTTTTGGCTTACACAGCTTTTCTGGCTTAATCCTTAGCTGTATAAGGGCTAACTAAAATGCGTGGGAAAGCAATTCTTGCAAAAATTGCAATTTGGAGGAAAGGTATAAGAATTCCATTTTTTTATTTGTTGGGGGTGCAATAAAGTATCCTATGACGGGTTCAAGAAAGCATCATTTATTTTATTTGTTGGAGGTTCAAGAAAAGATCATTTATTTTATTTGTTGCGGGTTCAATAAAACATCATTTATTTTATTTGTTGTGGGTTCTAAAACCTATCTTAGAATTGTATCCTACACAGAAAATATCTTTTCTAGTACACATAAAATCCGTATCTCTAGATGTGTTGTGCTATTCTAATTAAATAACAAACACCCACCCCCCCCAAAAAAAAAAATTAAATAACAAAACAAAATAAATTATTTACTACTTTATAAATGATTAGTCATGTAACGTCGCCAATTTCCATGTTAGATAGAGGCAATGCTCAGTATCACTATAAAACAAGATTATCAACAGGAGATTACCAAAAGGGATTCAAATTTATAAACCAAAATGATTGAAGGGAGAGTGCATTCAGAAGGTTAAATGTTGCCTCTACGAGGCAAATGGTTTTGGTGCCACCCCATAGGGTAAAAAAGGGAAGTCCTGCTCAATGCATAATTTTACAGGCTCAAGATATATGGGCAAAAAACTCCCACATGCAACGACTATTTTTACCTTATAGCTAAGAGGTTAAATTACATGTTTTTGAGGGTGCTGAATCTATTTCTACCATCAAAATCCCAATTAAACACGATTTTGCAAAATAAAAAAACACCAGATTCCAAATTGATTGTCTGATCCAAATCCTCCAATTTTTAGACAACTCCTAAACTATATAAAAATGGTATTTAGTTTCATTTTAAATTATATAGGAATGGTATCTAGTTTCAGGTATGATACTGACACTAAATTTTATTAATAATAAAAAGTATATGGCAGACTTGGCAACTTGACCCATAGCCCTCAGTCGGAGACCTCGATTCAAACGCACCAAGCATCTCGTGAGTGAAACACCAACAATGAAAAGGATGCACAAACAAAAAAACCTAAATAAAGACAAGGCCACTTGGTGGATGCGAACGGGAGGATCGAATCTACACGCGGGAATGAATGCGTTGAGTGATGAGTGGTTTGAGACCATCTGCACATGCCGCAGACATTGGCTTGGCACAAAGACGCTGTGTAAATAAGGAAGCAAGACAACCAGCACAAGCTGAAAAAAGAAGATCGTTGAAATGCCTTCTTTTATGTTGCAATTATCGAATGAAAGGCGGCCTGAGTGGGAGGATCATGAATTTTAAATGATAGTCAAAGTTATTCGCTAGCGAGTTCTCCTGTTTATTCATATAAATGTTATTCAAATGAATTGCATTTTTGGAGAACTCGCTCACAAGTTTTGGCCTTCACGGACCTTCTATTATTATTATTATTTTACACTTAAGTTAAACGATGAAAAGACCTCTTACAATTAGGCGTTTTCTCCATTTTTTTGGATTACAGTTCATATCGTGTAGGCGTTTTTTCAATTTTCTTAAAACCCCAGAAAGGTTTTGTCAATTTTCTTAAAATGCTCCGGCGGAATTCCTTGATGAGACTTAGGCCTTTGAATTGAAAAGAATTTGCAAAATTTGATGAGAATGGGAGGTCGTATTCTCTCAGAAATTGCAATTTGGAGTGTTGCTGGCTGGCTTGGTAGCTCTCCTTTGATAGGCTGGGAATCAACGTTTCATGGTGGCAAGCAGAAGTCATTTTTTTGTTTGCGCTCTCCTTTGATAAGCTGGGAATCAACGATTTATGGTGGCAAGCATAAGTCATTTTTTTTGTTTGCATGGGCACTCTGTTGTAATACAAGGTTTGACCTATATCGTTGCAGGTTAACGGGTTGAAAGCATAGTCACCAAATTCGGCAGAATTGGGCTTAATAATTCTTAAATTCAAAAATTAGGTTTGATTGGGCCAAATTGGGCTGAAGAACTAGGAAACTAGATTCCATTTGGCTTTCAATTCATCCAATTTAGATTCGGTACAGTCTACAAACATTGGCCTGCTGTTTTTTAAACAAGAAATCTAAGATACGCAGTATTTCCTAATTTGCCACAAATATCTGCAATAATTCCTAGTTTATATCAAACTCTACCATAATTTCTGCATAAATTCCTAATTTATACCAAAATCTACCATAATTTCTACAAATGGATGCGTTTATCTCATTTAACAAACAAAAACATGAAATTGGAACAAAGGGAAGTTGGGAACAACGGAGGGAAAGCAAAACTTAATTTCAAATTTCCAAACAATAGGGCTAACTAAAATGCGTGGCATAGCAATTCTTGCTGCAACGAATCCCATGAAACTCAGACCAAGTTTTTTGAGATTGCCAATTTTTTTTTATGAGAAGGAAGCCATCTGCTAAGTACAAAGAGAGCATCCAATGCCGACCATCATTTTTGGCTTTCTCAGTTTTTCTGTCTCTATAGTTAGCTGTTTAAGGGCTAACAAAAATGCGTGGCAGAGCAATTCTTTCAGAAATTGCGATCTGGAGTGGTGCTGGTTGGCTTGGTAGCTCTCCTTTGATGAGCTGGGAATCAATGTTCCATGGAGGCAAGCATAAGTCATTTTTTTTGTTTGCATGGGCACTCTGTTGTAATACAAGGTTTGACCTATATCGCTGCAGGTAAATGGTTTCAAAGCATAGTTACCAAATTCGGCAGAATTGGGCTTAATAATTTGCAAATTCAGAAATTAGGTTTGACTGGGCCAAATTGGGCTGAAGAACTAGGAAATTAGATTCCATTCACTTCTCAATTCACCCAATTTAGATTCGGCACAGTCTACAAAGCTTGGCTTGTTGTTTTTTGAACAAGAAATTTAAGATCTGCAGTATTTCCTAATTTGTCACAAATATTTGCAATAATTCCTAGTTTATATCAAAATCTACCATAATTTCTGCATAAATTCTTAATTTATACCAAAATCTACCATAATTTCTACAAATGGATGCGTTTATCTAATTTGACAAACAAAAACAGGAAATTGGAACAAAGGGAAGTTGGGAACAATGGAGGGAAAGTAAAACTTAATTTCCGATTTCCAAACAATTTCAAATTATGGGTACATAGGTGAATATTCTTCCTTGAATATCATCATATTTTGTTAGTGCAATTTCGTTATGATATATCAAAACATGGAACTTTGCTGAGAATTGAAAGAAAAATATAAAAAAATATTGAAATAAACCACTCACAAGTGTTTTTCCCCTGGCAAGTGCCTCTCCTCTGAAAGCAAGATGATATTTGAACATTAAACTAGTAGCACGCAGTAAACCACTCACTGAACTAGCTGCATGCAGTAAACCACTCACTGAACAAGCTAGCAGCACGCAGTATCCACTCACTGAACAAGCTAGCAAACCCCTCACTGAACAAGCTACCAGGACGCAGTAAACCACTCACTGAACAAGCTACCAGGACGCAGTGAACCACTCACTGAACAAGCTAGCAACACGTAGTAAACCACAGGGAAGGTAATGGACAGTATAACAAGCCGCGAACAATGCATAGCTGCAAAATGAAACAAGTGTATTAAATATTTTCGAAGCAAGCGTATTAAATGAAACCAGTGTATTCATTCGATGCCATACGCAGTAAACCACAGGGAGGAGCAGTGTAACAAGCCGCGAATGCTGCACAACTGTAAAATATACTAACTGCATTAAATGTTTTGAAAAGGAAGCCAGTGTTAAACGTTTTGAAAGCCACACCACCAAACGTTATGCATTAGATGAGATAAAAAAATTCTAATATATAATTTTGAAATTTGTTATCATATTATTCAAAATTCTGTGCATAATCTAGGGACCTATGTTTGCATAACTTAGAATTATGTGAATAATTTGATAGTGCCATACATGGCTTTTGAAATTTGATATCATATTATTCAAAATTCTGGGCATAATCTAGGTACCTACGTTTGCTTAATTTAGAAGTATGTGAATAATTCGATAGTTCCATACACGGCTTTGTATTAAGTGTTAAATTCATTTGGCACAGATTGTACAAAAGGTATGACCACCTCATATTACTCCATCAAAAAAACCACAACAGAAAGACAACACTCCGTATTTGCCTACCTGAATTTGTTGGAAACGATGTCATGAACTCTTGTAACCAAGCTAGTATTTGGTTCATTAACAAACATAATCGTTTTTTTGATGCCTCACAATGAGTATGCATACACGACAAATATAAAGATGAAATATAATGATTAAGAGTATTTGTTCATTAATTATTGATAATTAATTTAAATAAAAATTAATCGATCATATTATGAGTAATAGTGATTTAACTTTTGATTTGAATAATATAATTTAATAATTATTTATAATAAATTCAAAATATGATATAACTCATAAAATTTATGAAGACTGAACCTCAAAACTTTTTCCAAAATCAATATTTACTAGTTTCTTGAGGCACGGCAGGACCGACATGACCATATTGACGGGATGACGGGAAGGAAGAAGGGCAGGACAAGCATTAAATTTGACGCGATAAAGGGTGGTACAATATTACACATATGTCAAATATATGTGTTTTATTGTTTTTTTTTTAATTTTTAATTATTTTATATATTTGTTTAGTAGAATTAAAATGAGGTAAAAACTGTCATATCAAACTTTTAGACTATGGCTATGTGTCAATTTGAGATTTTTTTTTAAATAATTTTTTTAAAAAACTAATTGTCACCTCCAACCAGGGGTATTTAGTCAAATCAACCCTTCCAATCAATAACAAAATAGTATTTTCTAATTTCAAAAATTAAAAATACATTTGATTATTTAAAAAAATTAAAATTAATAGTTATTTTTGCATAACATTGTAAAACAACTATTAAATTGATAAAATTAAGAAAAAGTCAAATTAGTTTTGACAATGGACCCATTGCTATAATCCTTGCCTTGGCATGGACTAATAATTATATTTTATGAAACATTATAAAATAACTACAAAACATACACAACTAATAATAACAAGTCAATTGAATTTTGACTCTGAAACCGTCATTATAATCCCTCCCTACCAAGGACTAAAAAATAATTAGAAAATAGATCAATTACATGTCTTATATAGGTTTATCTGTATCAACTTTACTCAAACTTTAGGGGGACTATGAATATATGAGTGGATATCATTTTCACTAAAAGTATGATGAGGTTCTAAAAAAAGACATGCCTTGTAGATTTATCTTTATCAACTTTACCCAAATGTCTAGGAGGGATATGAGGATTTGAGTGGGGAATCTGAGCTTCACGATATTTCTTCACACCCTACTCACACCGTGATCACCTTATCACGCCCAGTGTCACTCCCTCCTTGTCTATATTACCCTCAAAACCTTCATAGTTCAATTCTTGTGAACTCTAAGAAACCTAATTTATCCACGTGAAATCTGTACTAACATCCTTCCTTATGTTCTATCAAACCCTCTAGAATTAACTGGGGAATGAGGGTAGCGTGGAACGTGTCCTTGATGAGTTAATTGATACGACTCCTTAACAACTTCTGATCTTCTGATCTGTGCCCAATATCACTCGTCTTGATGTCCCATCAGTGTCACCAATAGCCTCAATTACTAACCCTCCTGCATTGATGAAAGCAACATGATCTCTACTAGTTGGAACCTTGTGACTAGCCTATCCATGATAAAATGATGTCCGTTGAGCGTCTAACGACCATAGGTCACAAATTCGACAATAAGCTTTCATAGGTCGAAAGCATACCGTTTGGATATATCATATAGTGCTTTTATATATATATTTTTTTATTATTAAAACATATGAAAGAAAGTCAGTGTTGAATGATGCGTTGGATGTGGTATAGCATGTTATTTAAGACTGCGAGCAGTAGTGCTTTGAATGTAATTTGGCTTAGTTCTCTGATTGCTATTTTGGCTTTTAGCATATTGCATTTAATACGGCAAGCAGGAGTGCTTTGAAATTTATTTTGGCGGATTATGTATGTATTTTCATTATTAAAATAGGTAACAAAGTCAATCTAAATTAAATATCATTTAAACTACTTCATTATTGGTAGACTAGTTATCCCAATTATTATAAAAATTGATGCTTTGAAATTTTCAAAATGATTGAAATCTTCTTCTGTTTAAAAATCATAATTATTATAAGATTTTCAAGCTTTGAAATTTTCAAAAATGATCTACCAGGCTCCCAACGTGTATAATCGTCCACTTGTTTTCCCATGCATTTCGCCGCTTCCATAGTGCGAGAGCTAGGGATTGTTTATTAGATCATCTCTGGTTAATATCTGCTGTTTTTCGGTTTTTTTTATCTGTTCTGATTGTTAGAAAAATGGCACCAGCAGTTGCAGTTGCGGAAGTGAGGACTGTGAAATCCCTAGCAGATCTGGGGATTAAGAATTTACCTGTGAAGGACGAGGATGAACGACCAACTGTGGCGTACAATAATTTCAGCAAAGAGGTGCCCGTCATTTCCCTTGCCAATGCAGGAGCCGGAGGAGCAGAGCGCGCACAGCTAATAAGAGAACTCAGAGCGGCGTGCGAAGAGTGGGGAATGTTCCAGATCATAGATCATGGCGTCCCTCCAGAACTGAACTCTCAAATAATGTGTTGTGCGAACGAGTTCTTCTCGCTTTCGGTGGAAGAGAAGAGGCAGTACGCCATAAAGGCTGGGCAGTTCGTGGGATATGGAAATGGGAGTTTTATCAACGATGACCCCTTGATGGACTGGAGAGAACTCTACGTCGCCACATGCTCCCCAGCTCGGGACATCGAAAGCTGGCCTGCAAACCCGGTTCAGTTCAGGAAAGCTTTAGCCAAGTACAGCGATGCGACGTTGAAGTTAGCAAAAACGCTACTTGGGCTCATCTCAGAATCACTTGGAGTTGAAGCAGATGCAATCGAGAAAGCCTGCGGAGAGGGGCAACAGAAGGTTCTCTTGAATTACTACCCGACTTGCCCCCGCCCCGATTTAACGTTAGGCCTCAAGAGACATACCGATCCAGGAACTCTTACCATTTTACTGCAAGACAAAGTTGGAGGCCTTCAAGCCACAAAAGACGATGGTAAAACGTGGGTTACAGTGGAACCCATTGAAGGAGCTTTCGTTGTAAATCTCGGAGACCAGATGCATGTGAATATTTATATTTATTATTGTTTTTTGTTTGTAATACAATATTTGTATGGGATATATTGGGCGGATAAATTCCGGCCGTATGGGATATATTGGGATAAACAGAAACTCATGTGTCAGGATACAATATAAAACATAAAAGTAATCGACATGTTATAGGATTTCGATTAAACTATTTGTGAATAACATTACACGAAAATAACAATTCGAACAGTACTAATTACTAAATTGTTGCTATATTGATGATGATGAAGGTTCTGAGCAACGGTATTTTGAAGAGCGCGGATCATCAGGCTGTTGAAAATCCGAAGGTTCTGAGGCAATCCGTAGCGACATTCTACAACCCCCATCCAGACTCCGTTGTTTATCCTCTGGATGCATTAACGTCAGCGTCGAGTGAGGGGAAAAGATTTGAGCGCTACGTTTACAGCGAATTCTACCAGAGGAAGATGACGAAGCACGTCCTGGACAGGCAGATCAAACGCAGTAAGGGAGTACGTTTAGTGCAGCAGCCACAAGTGTAGTTGTGCTGCAATTATCTAGCATTGACTCTAATACAGGAACACGTTTTGGTTGCCCACAAAGAGATGCCAAAGGAATGTCAAATGCAAACTTGTGGTGTCTTCCAGATTCTACATTACAATGGGAATATTGGTTGTCTTCTATCTGCAGAAGTTGTAGGCAACATTCAATTCCTTTTACTCGCCCTGCATGTTCTTGCCTTGACTTCAAAGGTCCACACTGATTGCATTTTATTAAGCATGACGCAATGCCAAACAGGTAATAGGTTTGCTGCAGCAGCCAGAAGTGTAGTTGTACTGCTGCAATTCAGCTTACATCCACGGCTCAGAAGTGTAGTTGTACTGCTGCATTTCAGCTTACATTCCATGGAAGATTGATTTAATGTCATATATTTTCAATGTTTACATAATTAAAAATTAACATTGTTATTATTTTTTTGGCAGTGTCATGAAATAGTTGAAACTATTTAGTGTAATATTGTCACTAGTCAATTTCCTGGAAATTAAAGTTTTTTATATTACTTTCTTGGAAATTAAAGTGTTTTATAGTACATTTAGCTTGTGATATTGAATTAAGGAATGCATTTTCAATTATTTTTATATATATATACCTCAATTTTGATAATTGAGATTGTCTCAAGGAGTAAACAGATTTCATTAGAATGAGTGCTATGCAAAGTCTAAATTTAAAAAGTTAACTTTTATATGATATGTTTTCTAAGAATAATATAGTGGATCTAAAAATCATTTGCCTTAAGTTTAATTTATGTGAAATTTAAAACTCATCATTCTATGAAGACATGACATTATCATCCGTTGACATAACCACTCAATAACATTGTGTCCTTCAAATCTTTTAGTATAGTAAAATCTCATCTCATACTTATTTAAAATACCAAGAGAAAATGGATCCGGGTAAAGTGCAACAGATGAGTACATCAAAATAATGCTTAACTTATTTAAGATAACTCCATGTTTTATAAGATATAAAACTAAGCCAAAAGGGATCACTGAGTAAGATGACTAAGAAAAATAAGGAAGCTTTAGGGAGGAGCACAAACCTCAAAGGAAAAATTACCTAACACTGTCGTATCCACATCCAAAATGATAATATGTCATTGTTGTTTATACTTACCATATAGCCCAACATTGACTACATATCTTCATCAACAAAGACATGAATGGATACAACACATATCTTCTATGTTTTATGGGGATATCAGTTAATGGCTTAAGAGGATTTTGTGCTCAATGTCAATTTTAGTGTAACTTCTCCTTCAAATTTCTCTATTCAATATTATTGAGCATGCATGTAATGATGGTTTTGTTGTTCACTTTGTAATGTACAACTAGACACCAATAGTTGGAAAACAATTGCACCTTGCATGTGCTATAAGAAAAAATAAACTTTGATATGCATTATGCCAATATAAAACATTGTTTCTTAGTTGAAATTCAAGTGATTGAAATCACCAATTGACTCCCTCACATGGATTGTTATTTATCAAGGATATATTATGTCTTTTGAATACTATACCTAGTAATAAAGATTCTCTTTATCACTTTAAGAATTGGGAGCCAATATCATCTATTGAGTGCTCTCTTTTATGTCTTACTAACTACCAACTCTACTTATACATATAGCATAGTCTAATGTAATAATAAAGGAAAATAATTCTATGTTTAAATGAAAAATTGCCTAGGACTATCGTATCCACATTCAAAATGCAGTAACTCGATAATCTCTCATTGTTGTATATACTTACCATAGAACCCAACGTTTACCATATCTTCATCATCAAAGACATGAATCGCTACAACCCATTTATAGAACAAGGATAATTCTTTAATGCCAACATTATCTAGCATTTACTATAATAAATGAGCAATTTTGATTTTGGTTTCCCACGGAGAGATGTTAAAGGAATGACAAATGCAAACTTGAGGTGTAATATAATTCTAGATTATAATGGGAATTAGTTGTCTTCTATCTGGGAAATGTTGTAGGTTTTGTTGTTAGGAAACATTCCATGCCTTTTGGGCACCCATGTTCTTACCTTGGCTTGGAAGGTCCACACTCATTGATATTTATTATTCTTGAACCAATGCCAAAAAGGTATCCTTGGCACTATGTATATAACTACTACATTTGGCTACAAATTATGGCGTTGTTTTGAACGTTTTGTTGTCTCAAAAGTGATGAAATATAGAAAATCAAAGTGTTGGTATTTTTTCATCGACAAAAAATTGTATTATTTTTCACTCGAGAAATTGCCACCATTTTATGACAAGTTACTACCATGTGACATGTTACCATTCATTTTCTGCTCTCTCTTTACATCGTAATTCGAACTCTTTAGTGATAAACATTTCTCTCAAGACATGCAACGTTAGATTTGTTTTGATGGTTTTGGATCATTGATTAGGTGTTGAAATCCCAACTGGAAATATGTTTTAAAAGATGATGCATATAAATTGATGAGTGTGAGCAATGCCCTCTTTCTTTCTTTAACGTCATTTCCAAGATATTAATTTTCAATCTTGGATTTTTGAGAGGTATGTATTTATCCGTTCCATATATATATAAATAATTATAGTTTGAGAAATATGATTGCTAATTGCACAATAGAGAAAAGCATAACGAAATTCACGGTTTAAGTGAGAATTTCTTTTTATTTCTCTAAATTCTAATTAGGCTATATAGCTTAAGAAAGAGAAAAGTGAAATTAAACTAATAGAGCTTAATTGTAATTATATTAAGGAGAATATTTTTAGCATATGTATGACTCCATTTCCTCATTAAGCATGCCATATTAGAGCCAAAATTATAATTCTTAGGGCCTATATAACTTCCAAGCTAAATCTATAGAAATCAAAAGTCTAAGAGGGAGCCTAATAATATAAACTCTTAACGAATTTTCCAAGCCACATTAATCCTACTAATTTTTTTAATAAAACTATGTGTTAAAGAAATGACGGAGGAACAATAAATTAGAAGCTATATTGATTTAGTAAGATTGATGGGTGTTGGGAATTAAACACAAAACTCCTTGCACAACAAGGCCATACATATGCTACACCTATTATTTTCATTATTTTGGAATAGGAAAGAAACCCATTTCCTAAAAATTCAAAACATAAATTTATTAAATAGAATAACAGAAAACCATAAAATTGACAAAAAAAATTAAGAAAAAATCCTTATTCAAAGAAATTAACAAAATAAAAATTAATTTGCCTAGCTGTGAACTATGTAGACCTTGGAAAGTTGTGAGCTAGTTAGACCTTGGAAAGTCGCAGCCTCGGTGACCATGGTCGGCTCCTTGGGGATCAACTATGGTTGGCATAGTCACGACGAGTAATTATTTTTCAATCTTCGATTTTTGAGAGGTATGTATTCATCCATTAGATAGATATATAAGTATTTCTACTATGAGAAATATGATTGTTAATTGCACAATGAGACAAACATAAGGAAATTCATTTTTCAAGTGAGAATTTCTCCTTGTTTCTCTAAATTCTAATTAGGCTATATAGTTTAGAAAAAATTCATATACAAAATTTCCTCGAAAATTCTTTATACAGATTGAAGGGAACTTCTATTAAAGTAGAGAAAAAGTATATTAACAAAGAAAATAGAAAAAGAAATTAAAGTAATAACTCTTAATGGTAATTCTATTAAGGAAAATATTTAATATTAGAATTTAGATTGCACATCAATCGCAACATTAGGTTCTGATATATGTAACAATCCAACCTAGATGTAGATAGAAAAAACAGTCCCACTTAGAATTATTTGCACAAAGAGATAGCCAGAATAGAGAATAAATATTGAACATAGAACTGGAGGAAAATCACTCCAGTGGGAAGAATTCCACTATGATATTATTCATCAACTTGAATACAATATGTAGATTCTCTCAAGAGACTTAGTGGCAATTTGAGTAGCTCACCATAATGAGGGATTACCTAGAATATTCCCCCCACTGTTCTAGGAAAATATCTCTATGGATAGGTTGATATCCTCTTGGGATTGTAAGAGGCCTCTATTTTCCTACCCAAGACAGAAAGAAAACAAGTACACACTATAATTCTCCCATATCTAGCTCATACATCAAGAAGTAAGCTATGAAGAACAAAGCAGGTAGATAGCTTACCTCGCTTCAATGGTTATCCTTGATGCTCCTAAGTTACTTCAAACCCTAGCCTTCAATCATGGGCTTATGAACCTGTTCACAATGGAAAGACAACACCTTCTCCAAACAAATATATGTATAAACAAAGATCTAACTATGAAAGTACAATCAATTCAATGCATTCACCATTAAAGACATGAAATTGGGAGAAATAGGCTATGTTGTATTAAAAGAAAGCATTAAGGAAGTTATACAACATGTGCTATACCTGACTCATGGTTGATTTGAACTCCTCCAACTCTCTTTCAGAATTCCTTCAAGACTCATAAGACCATAATATCCACCTCTATAAGTGCGCTCCCCCACTTTTCCATGGGTAGGAGGTTCATTATATCGATTAGGGAGGCCTAAACAATTAGGAGAGATATTTGGATCAAGGGAGGATGAAGTGGATCAAGGGATCTTGGGCCTCCTTAGGTTATAAAGAGGATATGATTCGAAGGGTAGATTAATCCCACAAAGATCTCCATGAAAGATCAGATCCAAAGATCATGGAACTACCTCCTAGGCAACATTTTCACACTTTGCACATAGAGCAACACGCAATAAAGAGGGATTTTTGTGCTTTGCAAAGCAGGCAAGGCACGAAAATCACGATTTTTTTGTGTTATGGTGACCTACAGGGGCGCGATAATCGTTCCCTCACCAACTAGCAAGGCGCAAAAACATGGCTTAAAAAGGCTTAAAGAAGTAAGGTACAAGCTGGATTTCAAGGCTTAGATAATAAGGAAGACTCTCAGGATGACATGTGGATTGAGGAACTAACACACACTGTGTTCTGACCTGCATCGGGAACATTAACTCCATCATAATAAGGCATGGAAACTGCAAGTGACAAAATGAGGTGTAAGAGGTTCTCCCTAAAGTGTGAGGTCATAAATGGAATTGATGGCTTAGACACTTTAGCAACTCATGAATGAAAGATAACTGTAGAGGTGCCTGCAAACCACGAGTGGTTCAATGAGCGAACTTGTTACATAGCACGGTCGTTCGTAAGATATTAAAGAATATCCCTAATTTCACTAAATAGTGGAAAATGCCTCCTAAAATTGTATTGTTGAACCCCCTCCCAATATACCTTACCAATTATGAAAACCCCTAGTTTCACGAGATATTGTAGGTATCCATTTTTATCAACCCATTTTAATACCCCCTTTATATAATATTATCAAGTTGTAACAAGAAGGAGCCCTAAAGAACCTTAGTATAAGAATACAAGATGCTAAATAAAATAATAATATAAAGCTAATCATTATCCCAGCGTGATTACAGGGGCGACCAATGAATTTGTAGCATTGGATATTGGAAAACCCAATGCAATAGTAACGGGGAAGGCAAAATGTGTGGAAGGCGACCTACTCAAGAGATCAATGTAACAAAGAATGTAAAAGATTGATAGTCCCATAGTATAGAATATATTATGAGTTTATTTTAGATTTCAAACTAAAAATGTTTACATCTTGATGGAGTTGAAAAATTAACTATTTCAATATATGTATGCATTAAAAAATATACTTGTTATATTTATATTTTTTGCTTTCATTTGTTATAACTATTATAATATTAATGGACAAAACCCTACATAATCAAATTTTTACCTAGATCCATCTTAAACCCGGATTTACCTAGCATCCATAGGGATCCAATCCAATTTTTTTTGCCTTAAAATTTTTACCATGTTCAAAAAAATTTACACCTTGTGCTAGGTAAATTTGGGTTTGACATGGATTTTTTAATTATTTTATTTGGTTGTAATTATTTATTGTATGAGCACCCATGAATTTAGTTTTTGTAATGTAACATAACATTAGGTTAAGTTACATTATGTGACAAAATCTCCCCATCCTCTGGTGCAATCAAAATAAAAATTATAAAAAATTAAAAGGTTAAGAAAATATTAGAACTTTACTTTTTATGTTTATAATTTTATAGCACACTAAATAACGTATTTCTTTTAAAGGTCCAAGTCTACTAGACCTCCAAGTCTAGTAGACCAAATTCATAGACGCTAACTTTCAACATCATAGTGAAGTAAAATGATTCTATGTTGATGTTATACATGGTATAATTAGAATTTTAATTAACATTCATGATATAGTTAGTAAAAGTTGAAACGATAATTAATATATATCAATTATATTTGTATTTGTTTTTTTTTAATTCAAAATTTAGATGAATTTATAACATTTTTACCTATGGTATAGTTAGAATTTTAGGTAACATCATATCATTGAGAATTGAGTTAAAATAGAAAAATAAAATAAAATTTATACTATAAAAATTATCTATATATAAGAGTTTAACTAGTTATCTTTTTTTAATACATTTTAATTTGGTAATATCTTAAATGTTATTTATTTTCATAATATTTTAATTTACAAAAATAAAGAAAATTTATGAAAATATTTCTTCACATTTTAAGGTTAAAAATAAAAATAAATTGTTAAAACCAATAAAACATTTTATTGTAAAATGATTAATATATTTACTAAAACTATTTACAACATAGAAGAAACAAAACAAATGTTACATACAAAGATATTTACATCATTATCTTAAGAAAAATAAAACATAGGATGGTGTACAAAAAATAAACAAAAACAACAATAAAAATTTTAATCAACAAAATTATTTTTACTATCAAATAGAGGTACATATCTTCTTTCAATAATTCAAAGAATGCAAGCAAAACACAAAAGTTAGTTTTAGAAAACACATTTCCATATATTTACACATAACACTGAAATCTTCTTGCTCTCTAATACAAACTTCCATACACAATGAATGCATGATTTATTGAAAACTAGTCCTAATAAGTCCGATGAAAATAAAAATCCAAAGGTGCTTCCATTTCATAGAAAAAATCAGATCTAGCTCAAATTTTTGTAGAACTACCTACTTCCTCTAGTTATCATCAATCTAACTTGTTCTCCAATACTTGGCTATGGATTTGATTAGGAAGCTATTTAAATATTTTCTATAGTCTCATTAACATATTGGTGGACTGTTACATATTTGATACAATAATCTTCCATTTTCCCTTTCCATGTTGTAAATATTTTCTCTTAGGAGCATATTTATGTTGAATGTCCAATAACTAATCTGGGATAAGAGACATTCGAAAAATCTTTTCTCTTTAGGTCAGATTTATGTTCAATGTATCTATAACTAGTCTAGGCTGACAGAAAACTCAGAGATATTTGGAACAATTGAACTCTATGTATCATGTGGCTGATTGGTCTTCCATAGCCCTCTTTTAATATAAAAAATTCACATTTTTCTATCCTATCCCAAAAATAGAAATTGGCATAAAGATAAGTCTGGGCCTTGCATACTATGTGAAGGGAGTGAAGTAGGATTCCATTAGAAGAATGTGTAGTAATTCAAAAAACTTACTTACTTCATATACCATGTTTCCTTATTGTAGGCTTTCTAGATTGATTGCGGGCGAAACAAAAAGGCGGATGCTTTCTTGCTTGCCGTCAGAGTTGGGAACAGGCACAAAGTCTTGGTAGAACAAATTCTAGGAAACCTTCTCACTCATTCGCTATTCTTGACTAATAAAATCTCATTTTGATCGGGTCGGATTAAACATGCCTACCTCTTATCACGGTACAATAAAAGGATATTTTATAATTACTTAACTATTACTTTTCTGGACGTTTCTATTTAATTGGCTAGATGCAATCCATTGCTTCACGGTTGAGCGCTTTTATGCTGCTATAAACCTTTGGCGAGAGGAAAGAGGATAGAGCCAGAGAGAGGAGTAAATAGGTAATAACATAAACAACTGTTCTCTCACACTCGTTGCTGGGATTACTAAACACACACTCGAATATTTTTTACACACATAAAATTAAAACTATCCTCTAATAGAAAAAGGTAGGCTACTGCATTTTACTACGACATTACCGGTCCAAGAGTAGAGCAGAACCAAGAAACCAGGAGTATTAATCAAAGAGCAGAGTCAAAAGCAATATATATATTGAACACGCATCGAGATGTGAAGCTATCAGTTTAAGATCCATTGTACCCAAATTCCATGAACAAATAAAGATAGCCATGTAGAAATTTAATGAAATGTGAAGAAAGCAAAACTCCGCAGGGTATTTTGGACATTTTCATGTTTCATAAAAAAGGTAGCAAAACATGTAGGCAACGATGTTACATAGTATAAAATAGAATACGAATACTTACTCGCGAGCTTCGATTTTAGGGTGGACATTTCTACAAGCTCGACGAAGGACTGAAGGCGCTCCTACTTCTTGTTATTCTTTGCCTTCATAAATCTTTGGGTCAAAATATGGGGGAATGCATTCCTATCCAGGTTCAAAGTAGTCGAATGGCAAAGAAACAATAGAAAAACAATGCTCACAGCAAGATAGACACTTCCCTTTCAGCTAAAATGGAATTTCCACAGTTTGTAGCTGGGTGTTTTTGGGGATGGAGCTTTCCCTCCAGAGAATGGATAGAATCACCAACACTGAGGTTCGATATTCAAGGAAATATTCACAATCCCACATACCCTGATGTTTGTACTGAAAAGTTCAACCACTCTAAGATTGTGAGGGATCAACCCTAATTAATGCGGCTATGAAATCCTTCCGAGATCTTCGTGCAAAATCCTTAATCGTCCAACGATCTTAGGGTTCCATTCTAATTTGGTGATACCTAGGGTTGAGGTCCATTTTTTAATTATTTGACAGCCATGAAGGAGATCGAGAACAACACATCTAGTCTTCACTGTAATCTTAATGAGTGATCTGTACTATGTTACAAAAATGGTTCTTTCTTCTAGATAATGAATGCAGAAGACATGTACCACGGATCTCGATCGTGTCAGATGCTTTGGATTTTGTTAAACATATTGTTAGATGCTTTGGTTTTGTAAAACAAAGAAAAAAAAGGTTTTTTTTTGTTCTTTCTTCTAGATAATGAATGCAAGAGATTTGCAAAACATTTAGTAAATGTACTGCGTATCTTCTTAGATGCTTTGAAATTTGTAAAATTATTGTGAAAGGCTTTTGTTTTATAAAACAATTAAATATATGTGTATTTTGATTTGTGTAAAATAATTAATATGTAACAATTAAATATAAATATTTTGGATTTGTGTAAAATGATTAATATATGTATTATGAATTATAAACTTTAATTTTAATTTTAGAGAAGGAGATATAATTTCATCGTTATCAAAAATATATTCAGTGGAATTAAGAGGAGTGAAATTAACAGGAGAACAAAAAAAACTAGTATATTCAGTGAAATTAACAAGAGAACAAAAATAAGTAGCAACGTAATTCACAAAACAAAAGTCTGTATAAGTAACTAATAAGTAACGTAGTTAAATATGTGTTATGACGTCAAGCAATATGTGCAGATGCAAAATTGCAACATTGCTAGAATAGCTGAAATACTAATATTGAAAGCACTGCACATTTCCAAAAATCTGGACTGTTAGAAATAAGCAATTGTTTGCACAGTTCCAAGTCAAAAAAAGAAATTTGTAAGCCGCAGCATGCTTGTACAGGTAACATAAATGTCCTTTCTCTATTTGTATTTACAAGGTCGTCAACATATTTGCAATACATAACAGAAGGAAGTTTAAGAATGTATTTAACATTTTGCAAATTGTAACTCTAAAGAATTTGAAAAGCACAATAGTTTCAGACATACCTGTTTCTTTGAAACTTCTGTTTGCATAATGCATTCATTGCGTGGCTTATCTCTTGATGTCAAGAATTATATTTTCATAACTGAGTGTAAACTTCCCGTCAATAAAAAAGTCGCACAACATGCAGATAACAACATATATTTTTTTTAGATAATCTTCATATGAGAGTGCAATCAAATCTGGGAACACCTTTGTTAAAATGTCATTCTTCAGTATGCATGATAATTTTGCATTTTCTGTACTAATTATGGTACAGTGTAATCGATGCAAATAGTTGACAGGACATTCGCTGCTACATTTGGCACAATGTACAGTTGTGCCTTGCACTCGTCTGAAATTTAATATAGCTAAATTGCATTTTGAGCATGTGGGTTGAAATGGATTGGAATATATGTTTGCTACATGCAATGTGCCTTGAACCTATTTGACATTATCCAGTGTCACTTAGTTGAAATCTATTTATGGAAAATATGTTTGATATAATGTATGTTTATATAGTTGTCGTGCCTTACCTGATTTGTGGACTTCAACAATGTTGTTAGATCATTCAATGGCTTCTTTGCTTTTAGCGTTGTTATGAATGTTGATTGCCCTGTACGCAGTGTACATGGCTGTGAATCTTTTTGTCTCACCAGGTTTCTTAATAGGAAAATATGGAACTCTTTTTTTGAAAGTTGTTCTTGAATCGCATTGAACTCTGCCTCGAACGTTGAATATAAATGTATCTAAATTTAAAAAATAGATTTATGTTAAGCCTATTATTTTTGTTATTTATAGTAGGAATAAAGACAAAGAAGATAATATTTACAAATATGAATAGGTAGAAATAGTCTTACAGTTGTGATCCGCAATATGAGCATGATAGATCTGAAATAAAACTAAATATCAAGATAAATCTGAATGCAAGACCCAAATTGAATACAAAGATGGAGGGTGAGGCTAGGAGAGCCTCACCTCTCAACGGAAAAACCCAAGATAACTCTCAGAGCCAACAACCATACAACAAACTAAGACACACAAGATTGGAACACGAAAACTCGTTTGTATTTTGAGGCAAGGTGCCTTTTTATAGATTACAAGGAGAGAGCATATTAAACGCTATTCATTATTATAATAATATCTAATCTCATATTATGGCTAATACATTAAACCTAGCATATTGAAACTAATATCCAAAATGGGGAGTGTGCCTCCCATACAGATCATTCCTCCCGGTCTAAGTGGAAAGCGTCCCTGCTTTCCTTCCTCCCAGTCTAATTTTGAAGCCATGTTTACAAAGAAGAGAAACCACATGTAGAAGAGGTGCCGTTGTCGCAACTTGATGAAGATTTTGATGATGTGTAAAAGATGCGAGCAGGTGGGGTGCCCATACAGCTGCTACTGAACATCTTGTGAAAATAATCTCGAGGAAGAGATCTATGTATCTCCTCCCTGGGTGGGATGTGGAGTTGGTGTAAGATGCGAGCAGGTGGGGTTCCCATGAAGCTGCTGTGCGTCATCCTACAAAAATAAACTAGAGGGAGAGATTTGTATGTGTTATAGATCTGTGTACGTCCTCTCTACGTGGTGTAGATCTGTGTATCACCGGCAAATGAACTGATACTGATCCTGACAAGGGTGTGATTTGATACAAAATCTTAAAGCTACCTTGAAAGCCTATGAAGGCCTTTTCTGCAAACAAAACTTTGTTAAGTGCTGGAGAATATTGTTGGAGGAAATAGCAAAAATGGAACTTTGAAAGAGAACTAATATTGGAAGAGAACTAGAAAAAATGTGAGCCGAGCGGTGAGCTTGGACTCGGAGAGGGACTGGGTCCCTATGGAAAGGCTGTTGAAGCCGAAGGAAATGAGAGCCATGTTGAAGATGGCGTTGGCGAATGACAACTGAACTTCTGAACTGTGTTGAAGATGCCGTTGGAGATGACTTGTTGATAAATGCGAAATGTGCTTTTGAATAATGTTAAAGGTGCTCCATCCTTTTTTGAGATCATGTTAGATTGCTTTGAATCTGAAGGATCTATAACATCATTGTTCATAGACTGATTTCATTTTCTGAGTAGCCATCCAATTCCGACCATCATTTTTGGCTTACACAGCTTTTCTGGCTTTATCCTTAGCTGTATAAGGGCTAACTAAAATGCGTGGGAAAGCAATTCTTGCAAAAATTGCAATTTGGAGGCAAGGTATAAGAATTCCATTTTTTTATTTGTTGGGGGTGCAATAAAGCATCCTATGACGGGTTCAAGAAAGCATCATTTATTTTATTTGTTGGAGGTTCAAGAAAAGATCATTTATTTTATTTGTTGCGGGTTCAATAAAACATCATTTATTTTATTTGTTGTGGATTCTAAAACCTATCTTAGAATTGTATCCTACACAGAAAATATCTTTTCTAGTACACATAAAATCCGTATATCTAGATGTGTTGTGCTATTCTAATTAAATAACAAACACCCCCCCCCCCAAAAAAAAAAAAATTTAAATAACAAAACACAATAAATTATTTACTACTTTATAAATGATTAGTCATGTAACGTCGCCAATTTCCATGTTAGATAGAGGCAATGCTCAGTATCACTATAAAACAAGATTATCAACAGGAGATTACCAAAAGGGATTCAAATTTATAAACCAAAATGATTGAAGGGAGAGTGCATTCAGAAGGTTAAATGTTGCCTCTACGAGCCAAATGGTTTTGGTGCCATCCCATAGGGTAAAAAAGGGAAGTCCTGCTCAATGCATAATTTTACAGGCTCAAGATATATGGGCAAAAAACTCCCACATGCAAACGACAATTTTTACCTTATAGCTAAAAAGTTAAATTATATGTTTTTGAGGGTGCTGAATCTATTTCTACCATCAAAATCCCAATTAAACACGATTTTGCAAAATAAAAAAACACCAGATTCCAAATTGATTGTCTGATCCAGATCCTCCAAGTTTTAGACAACTCCTAAACTATATAAAAATGGTATTTAGTTTCATTTTAAATTATATAGGAATGCTATCTAGTTTCAGCTATGATACTGACACTAAATTTTATTAATAACAAAAAGTATATGGCAGACTTGGCAACTTGACCCATAGCCCTCAGTCGGAGACCTCGATTTAAACGCACCAAGCATCTCGTGAGTGAAACACCAACAATGAAAAGGATGCACAAACAAAAAAACCTAAATAAAGACAAGGCCACTTGGTGGATGCGAACGGGAGGATCGAATCTACACGCGGGAATGAATGCATTGAGTGATGAGTGGTTTGAGACCATCTGCACATGCCGCAGACATTGGCTTGGCACAAAGACACTGCGTAAATAAGGAAGCAAGACAACCAGCACAAGCTGAAAAAAGAAGATCATTGAAATGCCTTCTTTTATGTTGCAATTATCGAATGAAAGGCGGCCTGAGTGGGAGGATCATGAATTTTAAATGATAGTCAAAGTTATTCGCTAGCGAGTTCTCCTGTTTATTCATTTAAATGTTATTCAAATGAATTGCATTTTTGGAGAACTCGCTCACAAGTTTTGGCCTTCACGGACCTTCTATTATTATTATTATTTTACACTTAATTTAAACGATGAAAAGACCTCTTACAATTAGGCGTTTTCTCCATTTTTTTGGATTACAGTTCATATCCTGTAGGCGTTTTTTCAATTTTCTTAAAACCCCAGAAAGGTTTTGTCAATTTTCTTAAAATGCTCTGGCGGAATTCCTTGATGAGACTTAGGCCTTTGAATTGAAAAGAATTTGCAAAATTTGATGAGAATGGGAGGTCGTATTCTCTCAGAAATTGCAATTTGGAGTGTTGCTGGCTGGCTTGGTAGCTCTCCTTTGATAGGCTGGGAATCAACGTTTCATGGTGGCAAGCAGAAGTCATTTTTTTGTTTGCGCTCTCCTTTGATAAGCTGGGAATCAACGATTTATGGTGGCAAGCATAAGTCATTTTTTTTGTTTGCATGGGCACTCTGTTGTAATACAAGGTTTGACCTATATCGTTGGAGGTTAACGGGTTGAAAGCATAGTCACCAAATTCGGCAGAATTGGGCTTAATAATTCTTAAATTCAAAAATTAGGTTTGATTGGGCCAAATTGGGCTGAAGAACTAGGAAACTAGATTCCATTTGGCTTTCAATTCACCCAATTTAGATTCGGTACAGTCTACAAACGTTGGCCTGCTGTTTTTTGAACAAGAAATCTAAGATACGCAGTATTTCCTAATTTGCCACAAATATCTGCAATAATTCCTAGTTTATATCAAACTCTACCATAATTTCTGCATAAATTCCTAATTTATACCAAAATCTACCATAATTTCTAGAAATGGATGCGTTTATCTCATTTAACAAACAAAAACATGAAATTGGAACAAAGAGAAGTTGGGAACAACGGAGGGAAAGTAAAACTTAATTTCAAATTTCCAAACAATAGGGCTAACTAAAATGCGTGGGAGAGCAATTCTTGCTGCAACGAATCCCATGAAACTCAGACCAAGTTTTTTTAGATTGCCAATTTTTTTTTATGAGAAGGAAGCCATCTGCTAAGTACAAAGAGAGCATCCAATGCCGACCATCATTTTTGGCTTTCTCAAGCTTTTCTGTCTCTATAGTTAGCTGTTTAAGGGCTAACAAAAATGCATGGCAGAGCAATTCTTTCAGAAATTGCGATCTGGAGTGGTGCTGGTTGGCTTGGTAGCTCTCCTTTGATGAGCTGGGAATCAATGTTCCATGGTGGCAAGCATAAGTCATTTTTTTTGTTTGCATGGGCACTCTGTTGTAATACAAGGTTTGACCTATATCGCTGCAGGTAAATGGTTACAAAGCATAGTTACCAAATTCGACAGAATTGGGCTTAATAATTTGCAAATTCAGAAATTAGGTTTGACTGGGCCAAATTGGGCTGAAGAACTAGGAAATTAGATTCCATTCGCTTCTCAATTCACCCAATTTAGATTCGGCACAGTCTACAAAGCTTGGCTTGTTGTTTTTTGAACAAGAAATTTAAGATATGCAGTATTTCCTAATTTGTCACAAATATTTGCAATAATTCCTAGTTTATATCAAAATCTACCATAATTTCTGCATAAATTCTTAATTTATACCAAAATCTACCATAATTTCTACAAATGGATGCGTTTATCTAATTTGACAAACAAAAACAGGAAACTGGAACAAAGGGAAGTTGGGAACAATGGAGGGAAAGTAAAACTTAATTTACGATTTCCAAACAATTGCAAATTATGGGTACATAGGTGAATATTCTTCCTTGAATATCATCATATTTTGTTAGTGCAATTTCGTTATGATATATCAAAACATGGAACTTTGCTGAGGATTGAAAGAAAAATATAAAAAAATATTGAAATAAACCACTCACAAGTGTTTTTCCCCTGGCAAGTGCCTCTCCTCTGAAAGTAAGATGATATTTGAACATTAAACTAGCAGCACGCAGTAAACCACTCACTGAACTAGCTGCATGCAGTAAACCACTCACTGAACAAGCTAGCAGCACGCAGTATCCACTCACTGAACAAGTTAGCAAACCCCTCACTAAACAAGCTACGAGGACGCAGTAAACCACTCACTGAACAAGCTACCAGGACGCAGTGAACCACTCACTGAACAAGCTAGCAACACGTAGTAAACCACAGGGAAGGTAATGGACAATATAACAAGCCGCGAACAATGCATAGCTGCAAAATGAAACAAGTGTATTAAATATTTTCGAAGCAAGCGTATTAAATGAAACCAGTGTATTCATTCGATGCCATACGCAGTAAACCACAGGGAGGAGCAGTGTAACAAGCCGCGAATGCTGCACAACTGTAAAATATACTAACTGCATTAAATGTTTTGAAAAGGAAGCCAGTGTTAAACGTTTTGAAAGCCACACCACCAAACATTATGCATTAGATGAGATAAAAAAATTCTAATATATAATTTTGAAATTTGTTATCATATTATTCAAAATTCTGTGCATAATCTAGGGACCTATGTTTGCATAACTTGGAATTATGTGAATAATTTGATAGTGCCATACATGGCTTTTGAAATTTGATATCATATTATTCAAAATTCTGGGCATAATCTAGGGACCTACGTTTGCTTAATTTAGAAGTATGTGAATAATTCGATAGTTCCATACACGGCTTTGTATTAAGTGTTAAATTCATTTGGCACAGATTGTACAAAAGGTACGACCACCTCATATTACTCGATCAAAAAAACCACAACAGAGAGACAACACCCCGTATTTGCCTGCCTGAATTTGTTGGAAACGACGTCATGAACTCTTGTAACCAAGCTAGTATTTGGTTCATTAACAAACATAATCGTTTTTTTGATGCCTCACAATGAGTATGCATACACGACAAATATAAAGATGAAATATAATGATTAAGAGTATTTGTTCATTAATTATTGATAATTAATTTAAATAAAAATTAATCGATCATATTATGAGTAATAGTGATTTAACTTTTGATTTGAATAATATAATTTAATAATTATTTATAATAAATTCAAAATATGATATAACTCATAAAATTTATGAAGACTGAACCTCAAATTTTTTTCCAAAATCAATATTTACTAGTTTCTTGAGGCAGGGCAGGACCGACATGACCATATTGACGGGAAGGAAGAAGGGCAGGACAAGCATTAAATTTGACGGGACAAAGGGTGGTACGATATTACACATATGTCAAATATATGTGTTTTATTGTTTTTTTTTTTAATTTTTAATTATTTTATATATTTGTTTAGTAGAATTAAAATGACGTAAAAAGTGTCATATCAAGCTTTTAGACTATGGCTATGTGTCAATTTGAGAAATTTTTTTAAATATTTTTTTTTAAAAACTAATTGTCACCTCCAACCAAGGGTATTTAGTCAAATCAACCCTTCCAATCAATAACAAAATAGTATTTTCTAATTTCAAAAATTAAAAATATATTTGATTATTTAAAAAAATTAAAATTAATAGTTATTTTTGCATAACATTGTAAAACAACTATTAAATTGATAAAATTAAGAAAAAGTCAAATTAGTTTTGACAATGGACCCATTGCTATAATCCTTGCCTTGGCATGGACTAATAATTATATTTTATGAAACATTATAAAATAACTACAAAACATACACAACTAATAATAACAAGTCAATTGAATTTTGACTCTGAAACCGTCATTATAATCCCTCCCTAGCAAGGACTAAAAAATAATTAGAAAATAGATCAATTACATATCTTATATAGGTTTATCTGTATCAACTTTACTCAAACTTTAGGGGGACTATGAATATATGAGTGGATATCATTTTCACTAAAAGTATGATGAGGTTCTAAAAAAAGACATGCCTTGTAGATTTATCTTTATCAACTTTACCCAAATGTCTAGGAGGGATATGAGGATTTGAGTGGGGAATATGAGCTTCACGATATTTCTTCACACCCTACTCACACCGTGATCACCTTATCACGCCCAGTGTCACTCCCTCCTTGTCTATATTACCCTCAAAACCTTCATAGTTCAATTCTTGTGAACTCTAAGAAACCTAATTTCCGTACTACCATCCTTCCTTATGTTCTATCAAACCCTCTAGAATTAACTGGGGAATGAGGGTAGCGTGGAACGTGTCCTTGATGAGTTAATTGATACGACTCCTTAACAACTTCTGATCTTCTGATCTGTGCCCAATATCACTCGTCTTGATGTCCCATCGGTGTCACCAATAGGCTCAATTACTAACCCTCCTGCAATGATGAAAGCAACATGATCTCTACTAGTTGGAACCTTGTGACTAGCCTATCCATGATAAAATGATGTCCGTTGAGCGTCTAACGACCATAGGTCACAAATTCGACAATAAGCTTTCATAGGTCGAAAGCATACCGTTTGGATATATCATATAGTGCTTTCATATATATATATATATATATTTTAATTATTAAAACATATGAAAGAAAGTCAGTGTTGAATGATGCGTTGGATGTGGTATAGCATGTTATTTAAGACTGCGAGCAGTAGTGCTTTGAATGTAATTTGGCTTAGTTCTCTGATTGCTATTTTGGCTTTTAGCATATTGCATTTAATACGGCAAGCAGGAGTGCTTTGAAATTTATTTTGGCGGATTATGTATGTATTTTCATTATTAAAATAGGTAACAAAGTCAATCTAAATTAAATATCATTTACACTACTTCATTGCTTCGTAAATAATTACTTCATTATTGGTAGACTAGTTATCCCAATTATTATAAAAATTGATGCTTTGAAATTTTCAAAATGAAATCTTCTTCTTTTTAAAAATCATAATTATTATAAGATTTTCAAGCTTTGAAATTTTCAAAAATGATCTACCGGGCTCCCAACGTGTATAATCGTCCACTTGTTTTCCCATGCATTTCGGCGCTTCCATATGCACAACTGCTTTAAATGGCCCCAACAACGGCCATAACTTTGCCAAGGTTTCATTCCAGAGGAGTTTTGATCACAGTGCGACAGCTAGGGATTGTTTATTAGATCATCTCTGGTTAATATCTGCTGTTTTTCGGTTTTTTTTATCTGTTCTGATTGTTAGAAAAATGGCACCAGCAGTTGCAGTTGCGGAAGTGAGGACTGTGAAATCCCTAGCAGATCTGGGGATTAAGAATTTACCTGTGAATTACGTGAAGGACGAGGATGAACGACCAACTGTGGCGTACAATAATTTTAGCAAAGAGGTGCCCGTCATTTCCCTTGCCAATGCAGGAGCCGGAGGAGCAGAGCGCGCACAGCTAATAAGAGAACTCAGAGCGGCGTGCGAAGAGTGGGGAATGTTCCAGATCATAGATCATGGCGTCCCTCCAGAACTGAACTCTCAAATAATGTGTTGTGCGGACGAGTTCTTCTCGCTTTCGGTGGAAGAGACGAGGCAGTACGCCATAAAGGCTGGGCAGTTCGTGGGATATGGAATGGGAGTTTTATCAACGATGACCCCTTGATGGACTGGAGAGAACTCTACGTCGCCACATGCTCCCCAGCTCGGGACATCGAAAGCTGGCCTGCAAACCCGGTTCAGTTCAGGAAAGCTTTAGCCAAGTACAGCGATGCGACGTTGAAGTTAGCGAAAACGCTACTTGGGCTCATCTCAGAATCACTTGGAGTTGAAGCAGATGCAATCGAGAAAGCCTGCGGAGAGGGGCAACAGAAGGTTCTCTTGAATTACTACCCGACTTGCCCCCGCCCCGATTTAACGTTAGGCCTCAAGAGAAATACCGATCCAGGAACTCTTACCATTTACTGCAAGACAAAGTTGGAGGCCTTCAAGCCACAAAAGACGATGGTAAAACGTGGGTTACAGTGGAACCCATTGAAGGAGCTTTCGTTGTAAATCTCGGAGACCAGATGCATGTGAGTATTTATATTTATTATTGTTTTTTGTTTGTAATACAATATTTGTATGGGATATATTGGGCGGATAAATTCCGGCCGTATGGGATATATTGGGATAAACAGAAACTCATGTGTCAGGATACAATATAAAACATAAAAGTAATCGACATGTTATAGGATTTCGATTAAACTATTTGTGAATAACATTACACGAAAATAACAATTCGAACAGTACTAATTACTAAATTGTTACTATATTGATGATGATGAAGGTTCTGAGCAACGGTATTTTGAAGAGCGCGGATCATCGGGCTGTTGTAAATCCGAAGGTTCTGAGGCAATCCGTAGCGACATTCTACAACCCCCATCCAGACTCCGTTGTTTATCCTCTGGATGCATTAACGTCAGCGTCGAGTGAGGGGAAAAGATTTGAGCGCTACGTTTACAGCGAATTCTACCAGAGGAAGATGACGAAGCACGTCCTGGACAGGCAGATCAAACGCAGTAAGGGAGTACGTTTAGTGCAGCAGCCACAAGTGTAGTTGTGCTGCAATTATCTAGCATTGACTCTAATACAGGAACACGTTTTGGTTGCCCACAAAGAGATGCCAAAGGAATGTCAAATGCAAACTTGTGGTGTCTTCCAGATTCTACATTACAATGGGAATATTGGTTGTCTTCTATCTGCAGAAGTTGTAGGCAACATTCAATTCCTTTTACTCGCCCTGCATGTTCTTGCCTTGACTTCAAAGGTCCACACTGATTGCATTTTATTAAGCATGACGCAATGCCAAACAGGTGATACGTTTGCTGCAGCAGCCAGAAGTGTAGTTGTACTGCTGCAATTCAGCTTACATCCACGGCCAGAAGTGTAGTTGTACTGCTGCAATTCAGCTTACATCCACGGCTCAGAAGTGTAGTTGTACTGCTGCATTTCAGCTTACATTCCATGGAAGATTGATTTAATGTCATATATTTTCAATGTTTACATAATTAAAAATTAACATTGTTATTATTTTTTTGGCAGTGTCATGAAATAGTTTGAAACTATTTAGTGTAATATTGTCACTAGTCAATTTCCTGGAAATTAAAGCGTTTTATATTACTTTCTGGGAAATTAAAGTGTTTTATAGTACATTTAGCTTGTGATATTGAATTAAGGAATGCATTTTCAAAGTCGAAATATAAATTTAAAAAGTTAGCTTTTATATGATATGTTTTCTAAGAATAATATAGTGGATCTAAAAATCATTTGCCTTAATTTTAATTTATGTGAAATTTAAAACTCATCATTCTATGAAGACATGACATTATCATCCGTTGACATAACCACTCAATAACATTGTGTCCTTCAAATCTTTTAGTATAGTAAAATCTCATCTCACACTTATTTAAAATGCCAAGAGAAAATGGATCCGGGTAAAGTGCAACAGATGAGTACATCAAAATAATGCTTAACTTATTTAAGATAACTCCATGTTTTATAAGATATAAAACTAAGCCAAAAGGGATGACTGAGTAAGATGACTAAGAAAAATAAGGAAGGTTTAGGGAGGAGCACAAACCTCAAAGGAAAAATTACCTAACACTGTCGTATCCACATCCAAAATGCAGTAACTCGATAATATGTCATTGTTGTTTATACTTACCATATAGCCCAACATTGACTACATATCTTCATCAACAAAGACAGGAATGGATACAACACATATCTTCTATGTTTTATGGGGATATCAGTTAATGGCTTAAGAGGATTTTGTGCTCAATGTCAATTTTAGTGTAACTTCTCCTTCAAATTTCTCTATTCAATATTATTGAGCATGCATGTAATGATGGTTTTGTTGTTCACTTTGTAATGTACAACTAGACACCAATAGTTGGAAAACAATTGCACCTTGCATGTGCTATAAGAAAAAAAAACTTTGATATGCATTATGCCAATATAAAACATTGTTTCTTAGTTGAAATTCAAGTGATTGAAATCACCAATTGACTCCCTCACATGGATTGTTATTTATCAAGGATATATTATGTCTTTTGAATACTATACCTAGTAATAAAGATTCTCTTTATCACTTTAAGAATTGGGAGCCAATATCATCTATTGAGTGCTCTCTTTTATGTCTTACTAACTACCAACTCTACTTATACATATAGCATAGTCTAATGTAATAATAAAGGAAAATAATTCTATGTTTAAATGAAAAATTGCCTAGGACTATCGTATCCACATTCAAAATGCAGTAACTCGATAATCTCTCATTGTTGTATATACTTACCATATAACCCAACGTTGACCACATATCTTCATCATCAAAGACATGAATCGCTACAACCCATTTATAGAACAAGGATGATTCTTTAATGCCAACATTATCTAGCATTTACTATAATAAATGAGCAATTTTGATTTTGGTTTCCCACGGAGAGATGTTAAAGGAATGACAAATGCAAACTTGAGGTGTAATATAATTCTAGATTATAATGGGAATTAGTTGTCTTCTATCTGGGAAATGTTGTAGGTTTTGTTGTTAGGAAACATTCCATGCCTTTTGGGCACCCATGTTCTTACCTTGGCTTGGAAGGTCCACACTCATTGATATTTATTATTCTTGAACCAATGCCAAAAAGGTATCCTTGGCACTATGTATATAACTACTACATTTGGCTACAAATTATGGCGTTGTTTTGAACGTTTTGTTGTCTCAAAAGTGATGAAATATAGAAAATCAAAGTGTTGGTATTTTTTCATCGACAAAAAATTGTATTATTTTTCACTCGAGAAATTGCCACCATTTTATGACAAGTTACTACCATGTGACATGTTACCATTCATTTTCTGCTCTCTCTTTACATCGTAATTCGAACTCTTTAGTGATAAACATTTCTCTCAAGACTTGCAATTGTTTTGATGGTTTTGGATCATTGATTAGGTGTTGAAATCCCAACTGGAAATATGTTTTAAAAGATGATGCATATAAATTGATGAGTGTGAGCAATGCCCTCTTTCTTTCTTTAACATCATTTCCAAGATATTAATTTTCAATCTTGGATTTTTTAGAGGTATGTATTTATCCATTCCATATATATATAAATAATTATAGTTTGAGAAATATGATTGCTAATTGCACAATAGAGAAAAGCATAACGAAATTCACTGTTTAAGTGAGAATTTCTTTTTATTTCTCTAAATTCTAATTAGGCTATATAGCTTAAGAAAGAGAAAAGAGAAATTAAACTAATAGAGCTTAATTGTAATTATATTAAGGAGAATATTTTTAGCATATGTATGACTCCATTTCCTCATTAAGCATGCCATATTAGAGCCAAAATTATAATTCTTAGGGCCTATATAACTTCCAAGCTAAATCTATAGAAATGAGAAGTCTAAGAGGGATCCTAATAATATAAACTCTTAACGAATTTGCCAAGCCACATTAATCCTACTAATTTTTTTAATAAAACTATGTGTTAAAGAAATGACGGAGGAACAATAAATTAGAAGCTATATTGATTTAGTAAGATTGATGGGTGTTGGGAATTAAACACAAAAATCCTTGCACAACAAGGCCATACATACGCCACACCTATTATTTTCATTATTTTGGAATAGGAAAGAAACCCATTTCCTAAAAATTCAAAACATAAATTTATTAAATAGAATAACAGAAAACCACAAAATTGACAAAAAAATTAAGAAAAAAAACTTATTCAAAGAAATTAACAAAAGAAAAATTAATTTGCCTAGCTGTGAACTATGTAGACCTTGGAAAGTTGTGAGCTAGTTAGACCTTGGAAAGTCGCAGCCTCGGTGACCATGGTCGGCTCCTTGGGGATCAACTATGGTTGGCATAGTCACGACCAGTAATTATTTTTCAATCTTCGATTTTTGAGAGGTATGTATTCATCCATTAGATAGATATATAAGTATTTCTACTATGAGAAATATGATTGTTAATTGCACAATGAGACAAACATAAGGAAATTCATTTTTCAAGTGAGAATTTCTCCTTGTTTCTCTAAATTCTAATTAGGCTATATAGTTTAGAAAAACTTCATATGCAAAATTTCCTCGAGAATTCTTTATACAGATTGAAGGGAACTTCTATTAAAGTAGAGAAAAAGTATATTAACAAATAAAATAGGAAAAGAAATTAAAGTAATAACTCTTAATGGTAATTCTATTAAGGAAAATATTTAATATTAGAATTTAGATTGCACATCAATCGCAACATTAGGTTCTGATATATGTAACAATCCAACCTAGATGTAGATAGAAAAAACAGTCCCACTTAGAATTATTTGCACAAAGAGATAGCCAGAATAGAGAATAAATATTGAACATAGAACTGGAGGAAAATCACTCGAGTGGGAAGAGGATTTTGTGCTCAATGTCAATTTTAGTGTAACTTCTCCTTCAAATTTCTCTATTCAATATTATTGAGCATGCATGTAATGATGGTTTTGTTGTTCACTTTGTAATGTACAACTAGACACCAATAGTTGGAAAACAATTGCACCTTGCATGTGCTATAAGAAAAAATAAACTTTGATATGCATTATGCCAATATAAAACATTGTTTCTTAGTTGAAATTCAAGTGATTGAAATCACCAATTGACTCCCTCACATGGATTGTTATTTATCAAAGGATATATTATGTCTTTTGAATACTATACCTAGTAATAAAGATTCTCTTTATCACTTTAAGAATTGGGAGCCAATATCATCTATTGAGTGCTCTCTTTTATGTCTTACTAACTACCAACTCTACTTATACATATAGCATAGTCTAATGTAATAATAAAGGAAAATAATTCTATGTTTAAATGAAAAATTGCCTAGGACTATCGTATCCACATTCAAAATGTAATATCCCTCCTTTTATCTTTATCAGAATTAAAAAAAAAAAAAATGATTTACTTGACAGAGTAAGTCATTATCTCACACGATGGATCGCTCTAGGTGATCTCTGAACTCTATGCTGCAAACTTGCAGATCTCAGATAAAGGTATGTATCCTTACGGTTGTCTTCCTTGACCTGACCAAATGTTATCATTTAATAGTTTGGGGAAGTAGAGTATGAATTCTATGATTATTATCGTCCTAAATAGACGACCGATGATGATAGTGATTATTTAGTTACACCACTATTATTTTAAAACCCTATTACCTTTTAGTATAAAAGGTTAACCATTATCTTAAATTAAGGCTAAGTAGCAAGTCTTATATGGGATTGGTATATAAGCATTGACTTGCAAAAAAATATGATAACTTACGGACCACGCTCTGGGTCATATACCTTATATAATAGTTATAACGCCCTTAAACAAACTTAATCACGCTTAATTATTTTAAAGAAGAATAGCTTTTTCTAATGAAAATATGTATATAGAAGAGCATCCTAGAAAAGGATATAAGTGATTTAAGGGAGGATAAAAGTTTATATATAAATATATATATATTTATAATCTATTTTCTTTTAGTATTCAAAATACTTGAATGAGGACCTTTTCCTTGGAAAAGTTTATTCTCACAAATTTATATATAATATATATATAGATTGATGTATGAAAAACATAGTTGGAGTGAGAAAATTCAAAGTAATGACTATCGACTATAAAATTTATCTTTAAGATTATTTATGAAAATTGAAATTTATTAGAGGGGTTTTGATTTCGAATTCTAGTGTAATGACACTCAACCACCTTAAAAATTGAATGAACCTTTTTTTTAAGGAAAAAGAAGACAGATTTGAAATCATATTTTCAAAGGTAGTGACCTTACACTAAATAGAAAAGACCAACTCATAACTTACCTCAACAGTTGGAGTGGAGTTTTTATGGAGAAAGATAGTGGAGGTGAGACAAGAACTTAACTAAGTTGAGTGGAGAATTTAAGGAGTAACTCCCGCGAGTTTTTCTCTCTAGTGGAGAGGTAAGCTTGAGGAGGCCGCCATTGGCGTTGTTATTTGTTTTAAGAGAGGAGTCAAACATAAGAGGGCGGAAAGCATCCTTTCACCGACGAAGATTCTCCTCGATGCGCTTTCCTTGGGTGATGTCTCCACATGGAATAGATCTTGGTCTGCTCTACCATTTGGCGAAATCTCCGAGTTCTATCCCTGCCAAAGAGATGAGACGTGGCTAACAGCCCATGGGGTTGGCTGGGTATTATTATTGATTTTGAATATGATGGGGCGGACAAAGTAATAATAGCTCGGCAGTTAGTCAGGTAGTGGGGAAATGTCGTTGCGATTTATGAGGATTTATGCGATAGTTGAAAGGAAGACAGGGGGACAACGGGAAAGGGGGAGATAGAAGATTGAGTTCTGAGTTTGAAAGGGGGAAATCTCTACCAGACTACGGGGAGAAGGAGAAGCTCTTCGCTAATGATTATATTTCTATCTATGCATTGAGATATGGAGATCTCGGCATGGATCTGAGCAGTGAAGGGAGAAAAATGGTTTCAGAGAGAGAAGGGGATTTTATATTTACCAATACGCATAGTGTGGATTCCAGTAAATGATGATGGGTAGAAACATTCTTCGCGTCATGTGCCAAATTTCTATGGCGCTTCTCCAAATGTACAGATAAGTGATTTAATTTCAATATCTCAATATTTTATTAAGTTTATCTCTGCAAATAAGATCGGAGGGGAAAAAACTGCATCTCTGTATTAGTATCAGACCTGGGTTGTGGTATTCGAATCATGGCCTATGCTTCACCTTTTCATAGGAGGGTTAATCAACGATTTGATTACATTATTTATGTGTAACCACATATATGCTATGTCTTACGTTTTGTATTATTCCAGAAAATATTCTGATCTGGATCTTTGTCCGAGGTTTTTCATTTTCTTTTTAAAGATTTTATATTGTCTGCAAAGATTTCGTGAGGGATGGGATGGCCAGCGAAAAAGCCTGATCCCTGTCCATTAAATTTTGGAGAGCCTTCCTTACTCGATAGCAACTCGGTGCTAGCTGAGATTCCTAGAAAGGGTTGAATGATTGTTCTGTTGGGAATTTAACTCTATTTCACCACATGTTATGGATCTCTGTATGCATTAAAACCAGCATAGTTGGATCTGAAATCGTATTTTGGCTTACTATGCTCGAGTGAAGTCGTTTTAGTTTCTTTGTCTACTTATATGAGAAGCATAAATCGTTGTTACATTTTTTATCCTTGTTTGTGATCTGTATAAGCAACCTGAGATACTTTTCGTTATGAGCATCGGCGTCTAGTTAGAACTGAGAGCAGAGCGATCTGCCTCCTGTATGTTTAAGGAGATAATAGTATCCTAGCTCTTTTTTTTGTCTGTGGTTTGTGAGGCAGCCCTCTCTTAGAGGGGTGAGCTCATTTACAAGTTGCTACAACTGGTAGGTGAGGCGTAACCTTTAACATTGTATTTGTACCTGACTCTCTGATTTATGTTTACGTTTTTAGGAAACCCCTAGCGTGGAAGTAATATTACCCGTCGAAACTGAGTTTATTCCTGCCTTAGATTGCAGTTATCAATCAAGAAGATTTTCGATGGGAGCATCGAATTCCTTTATCAAGTTAGGACTGTATGCTTAGGATCTTGCTGAATCAAATTAATTGTGGTTGTGCCTCGGCGTGTTATACAGAGCCTTGCTTATTTTTCTGTTGGTAAATTAGGGTTTTGGGATTGTCTGAAAATCGCAGCTATAATTTTATATGTCCTGATACGCCAAAAGCCGTAGTAAACTCTATGAAGTCGTATTCCCTTTTGACATTCTACTAAATCTTATTAAGAACCTGTAGTTTGCGTGTATGTTGCCGTATGAAAAATGTTGTATAGAATGGTAATGAAGCTCTACCTGCTTTATGAATTGTATTCCATGTTGGTGGTATGAAATCATATTTCCCATGATCAAATGACTAGGTTTCCCTATTACATAAAGGATTTGTTGTTTATTATTGCATATAGATTTGGTAAATTTTATTTTGATTGTGTCATAATAACGAGAACCCAAGCTACGAAAAGAACTCTGTTGAGTTGATGTAGGATAAGAGTTGAATGCCTTGAAAATATTCTGATAAATAATACAAGAGTGGTACTATCTTGTGAACATAGCCCAAATATGGGGTGAACCACCTATATTACTTTTATAGGTATTAAAAGATCAATTTTATTTATGTATAGTGGAATGGGTAAGCAATAGTGCAATGTTGGTTAGTGTTTATAGTTTGAATGATAGGCTTGGAAAAAGCCCACAAGAAGACATTTTTATATATTGTATATGCTCTTGATGAGAGTGGCAATTAATTATGGCGACAACCATGTCGCAAGATGTAATCTCTTTCAGAAAGAATATAGTTTGATTATTGTTGAGATTGATCTCCCTCTAGAGGAGAAGCTGGAAGAGTAGCAACATTGAGTTGCATAATGTATCCCTTGACTTGGAATATTACAAGAATTGACCTGCCTTTGTGGACGTAGCCCAGCCGGGGTGAACCACCTATATCCTTGTCTCGATCATGTGTGTTTAAATTTGGCTTATTGTTTTGTCAATTGGGATGTTGTGTCAATTACTTGTATGTCCTATCTAGATGTATGTGATAATTATAAATGCTCTATCTAGATGTATGTGATAAATTATAAATGCTATATCTAGATGTATGTGATAAATTATAAATGCTGTATCTAGATGTATGTGATAAATTATAAATGTCATGAATTTTTCGGCATGACAATCTTGTCCACTTTAATGTATTTAGTGAAGAATAAGAAATCAATAGAAAATGTTACTTAATGGAATGCTAGAAATTACTCCATGGGGTTTATTTATCTTTATTATGTGCTATGAAGAGAAATTTTTCTTAAATTCACTAAATCCTAACATCATGAATTGGGAGATGTTACACAAAATGCAGTAACTCGATAATCTCTCATTGTTGTATATACTTACCATATAACCCAACGTTGACCACATATCTTCATCATCAAAGACATGAATCGCTACAACCCATTTATAGAACGAGGATGATTCTTTAATGCCAACATTATCTAGCATTTACTATAATAAATGAGCAATTTTGATTTTGGTTTCCCACGGAGAGATGTTAAAGGAATGAAAAATGCAAACTTGAGGTGTAATATAATTCTAGATTATAATGGGAATTAGTTGTCTTCTATCTGGGAAATGTTGTAGGTTTTGTTGTTAGGAAACATTCCATGCCTTTTGGGCACCCATGTTCTTACCTTGGCTTGGAAGGTCCACACTCATTGATATTTATTATTCTTGAACCAATGCCAAAAAGGTATCCTTGGCACTATGTATATAACTACTACATTTGGCTACAAATTATGGCGTTGTTTTGAACGTTTTGTTGTCTCAAAAGTGATGAAATATAGAAAATCAAAGTGTTGGTATTTTTTCATCGACAAAAAATTGTATTATTTTTCACTCGAGAAATTGCCACCATTTTATGACAAGTTACTACCATGTGACATGTTACCATTCATTTTCTGCTCTCTCTTTACATCGTAATTCGAACTCTTTAGTGATAAACATTTCTCTCAAGACTTGCAACGTTAGATTTGTTTTGATGGTTTTGGATCATTGATTAGGTGTTGAAATCCCAACTGGAAATATGTTTTAAAAGATGATGCATATAAATTGATGAGTGTGAGCAATGCCCTCTTTCTTTCTTTAACGTCATTTCCAAGATATTAATTTTCAATCTTGGATTTTTGAGAGGTATGTATTTATCCATTCCATATATATATAAATAATTATAGTTTGAGAAATATGATTGCTAATTGCACAATAGAGAAAAGCATAACGAAATTCACGGTTTAAGTGAGAATTTCATTTTATTTCTCTAAATTCTAATTAGGCTATATAGCTTAAGAAAGAGAAAAGAGAAATTAAACTAATAGAGCTTAATTGTAATTATATTAAGGAGAATATTTTTAGCATATGTATGACTCCATTTCCTCATTAAGCATGCCATATTAGAGCCAAAATTATAATTCTTAGGGCCTATATAACTTCCAAGCTAAATCTATAGAAATCAAAAGTCTAAGAGGGAGCCTAATAATATAAACTCTTAACAAATTTGCCAAGCCACATTAATCTTACTAATTTTTTTAATAAAACTATGTGTTAAAGAAATGACGGAGGAACAATAAATTAGAAGCTATATTGATTTAGTAAGATTGATGGGTGTTGGGAATTAAACACAAAACTCCTTGCACAACAAGGCCATACATACGCTACACCTATTATTTTCATTATTTTGGAATAGGAAAGAAACCCATTTCCTAAAAATTCAAAACATAAATTTATTAAATAGAATAACAGAAAACCACAAAATTGACAAAAAAAATTAAGAAAAAAAACTTATTCAAAGAAATTAACAAAATAAAAATTAATTTGCCTAGCTGTGAACTATGTAGACCTTGGAAAGTTGTGAGGTAGTTAGACCTTGGAAAGTCGCAGCCTCGGTGACCATGGTCGGCTCCTTGGGGATCAACTATGGTTGGCATAGTCACGACCAGTAATTATTTTTCAATCTTCGATTTTTGAGAGGTATGTATTCATCCATTAGATAGATATATAAGTATTTCTACTATGAGAAATATGATTGTTAATTGCACAATGAGACAAACATAAGGAAATTCATTTTTCAAGTGAGAATTTCTCCTTGTTTCTCTAAATTCTAATTAGGCTATATAGTTTAGAAAAACTTCATATACAAAATTTCCTCGAGAATTCTTTATACAGATTGAAGGGAACTTCTTTTAAAGTAGAGAAAAAGTATATTAACAAATAAAATAGGAAAAGAAATTAAAGTAATAACTCTTAATGGTAATTCTATTAAGGAAAATATTTAATATTAGAATTTAGATTACACATCAATCGCAACATTAGGTTCTGATATATGTAACAATCCAACCTAGATGTAGATAGAAAAAACAGTCCCACTTAGAATTATTTGCACAAAGAGATAGCCAGAATAGAGAATAAATATTGAACATAGAACTGGAGGAAAATCACTCGAGTGGGAAGAATTCCACTATGATATTATTCATCAACTTGGATACAATATATAGATTCTCTCAAGAGACTTAGTGGCAATTTGAGTAGCTCACCATAATGAGGGATTACCTAGAATATTCCCCCCACTGTTCTAGGAAAATATCTCTATGGATAGGTTGATATCCTCTTGGGATTGTAAGAGGCCTCTATTTTCCTACCCAAGACAGAAAGAAAACAAGTACACACTATAATTCTCCCATATCTAGCTCATACATCAAGAAGTAAGCTATGAAGAACAAAGCAGGTAGATAGCTTACCTCGCTTCAATGGTTGTCCTTGATGCTCCTAAGTTACTTCAAATCCTAGCCTTCAATCATGGGCTTGTGAACCTGTTCACAATGGAAAGACAACACCTTCTCCAAACAAATATATGTAAAAACAAAGATCTAACTATGAAAGTACAATCAATTAAATGCATTCACCATTAAAGACATGAAATTGGGAGAAATAGGCTATGTTGTATTAAAAGAAAGCATTAAGGAAGTTATACAACATGTGCTATACCTGACTCATGGTTGATTTGAACTCCTCCAACTCTCTTTCAGAATTCCTTCAAGACTCATAAGACCATAATATCCACCTCTATAAGTGCGCTCCCCCACTTTGCCATGGGTAGGAGGTTCATTATATCGGTTATGGAGGCCTAAACAATTAGGAGAGATATTTGGATCAAGGGATCTTGGGCCTCCTTAGGTTATAAAGAGGATATGATTCGAAGGGTAGATTAATCCCACAAAGATCTCCATGAAAGATCAGATCCAAAGATCATGGAACTACCTCCTAGGAAACATTTTCACACTTTGCACATAGAGCAACATGCAATAAAGAGGGATTTTTGTGCTTTGCAAAGCAGGCAAGGCACGAAAATCATGATTTTTTCCTGTTATGGTGACCTACAAGGGCGCGATAATCGTTCCCTCACCAACTAGCAAGGCGCAAAAACATGGCTTAAAAAGGCTTAAAGAAGTAAGGTACAAGCTGGATTTCAAGGCTTAGATAATAAGGAAGACTCTCAGGATGACATGTGGATTGAGGAACTAACACACACTGTGTTCTGACCTCCATTGGGAACATTAACTCCATCATAATAAGGCATGGAAGCTGCAAGTGACAAAATGAGGTGTAACAGGTTCTCCCTAAAGTGTGAGGTCATAAATGGAATTGATGGCTCAGACACTTTAGCAACTCATGAATGAAAGATAACTGTAGAGGTGCCTGCAAACCACGGGTGGTTCAATGAGCGAACTTGTTACATAGCACGATTGTTCGTAAGATATTAAAGAATATCCCTAATTTCACTAAATAGTGGAAAATGCCTCCTAAAATTGTATTGTTGAACTCCCTCCCAATATACCTTACCAATTATGAAAACCCCTAGTTTCACGAGATATTGTAGGTATCCATTTTTATCAACCCATTTTAATACCCCCTTTATATAATATTATCAAGTTGTAACAAGAAAGAGCCCTAAAGAACCTTAGTATAAGAATACAAGATGCTAAATAAAATAATAATATAAAGCTAATCATTATCCCAACGTGATTACAGGGGCGACGAATGAATTTGTAGCATTGGATATTGGAAAACCCAATGCAATAGTAACGAGGAAGGGTGTGTGCAAGAAGATGAGGGTCACTTTAGATGCAATGCTACTTTTTCAAATCTCGTTCCTGATACATAAAACATAACGCGTTTATGATGTTTACCACTTGCCATGGTAAGACTCGAGCCTAAAATGTCATTGGACATGTAGGCTAGGTAACAATAACGTGTACGCGTTATATAACTACAAAACGCGTACGCGTTATATAACTACAAAACGCGTACGCGTTATGTAGTTACAAAACGCGTACGCGTTATGTAAATCTAAAAAACAATTTAAATACACAGTCCCGACGATTGCCGACCACCCGCGGCACTCACGCATCAGAAACGCGAATTTGACCCTAGACGAAGACGGTTTGTGGCCCACTCAAGTATTGGTGTTGCTCGATTTAGCTGGAGGGGACAAATTCACCGGTAGATTGTCATCCAATCAAGTAATTCATTCACCCATACTCTTTTTTTTATCATTTTTAACCTAAATTTTTTTTTTTTTTGGTTTAAAAAAACCTAGTTTTTTAATATTGATAAAATTGGGAATAACCCAATCTTTCATTAAATTCACATCTCCCTCAATTTCCCTCAACCAAGATGAATGAATAATTAAAATGAATCGTTTTTAAAAAACTCAAAAATTCGTAATCCAACCTAAAATTGAAAAAAATAGAACTCGGACCCCCTTTCTACAATGTATCCATCTAAGTCACCCAACACGAGGACACGGGACACGAGTGTCCCCACCGCCACCCACAACTCACTAAATATAATGAAAATGAGTGCACTCATGTCTTTTCATTAGCTGGAAAGGTTTCGTATCATGTGAAAATGTTTTGTATCATGTGAAAAGATAATTGTAACATCCTTATTCTTCACCTTATTCTTTTGGTAATTATAATTGTAGACTATGTATGTGGCCCTGGTGAGGAGCTCAAGGCCAAGGCCCCACCAGTGGACCTTGAAATTATTGTTATAGTATTTCCTAAGCTTTAGATGTTATTGTAAATCTAAAAGACTAAAGGAGGTGATGCAACTTAACAATGGGCGACTGAATACACTAAGAAGGAAAACTGATTGGTAAGGTGACCATCAAGATCTAGCGATAGATAGTGGGTATCATCTTAGTGCCTCGGGCACTTGAGGAAATAGTAAAGTAATCTACGGGTCGACTTTAGAAGCTATAAGTGTAGTCGTCATAATTTGAAGGGAGTATTTACTCATCACCACCTTCTAAATAGGGCTTATCTCTGAGTGTGAGGAAAGTTTGACCAAATTATTGAAATAAGACGTAAGAAAGGTCACACTTTTATAGTACCCTAATCTTGGTAAAGGATACCGAGAGATTTGGCTATGAAGCTCTAAATAACTACCTTTTAGATTACATATATATAGCATCACCCTTAGGATGCAATACGGAGTATAATATACACACCACCACATTGATGAAATATTATTGGTTATAATATTTTCTGAAATTATTTATATATTATACATTAAAGGGCATTATAAAGATAATGCAAGAGAAGTTATTTATAGAGTCTTTAACTTTCACATAGATAGCAACACGAGAGCGAGCCCTATATTAATTATTATGGCTGCAGGATGAGTAATTCACTATTCTACTGAAATGGACTATCACAAGGTTACATGGCATAGATTATTCAGTCATTGAAACAACCAATTATTGAAGAAATAAATAAACTATATCTTAACAGTCGTGGAAACATATAAACTATGCCTCATGAAATCAAGCAAGGTGCCTTGTTAATAACACAAATATACATTTATCTCTAAATGCTTGCGCAGTAGTTGGTATAGATTCATATCTATATTTTTTTCTTAATACAAACACCCTGCTGATCGTTTCAACAGTTCATAAAGCCTGAATTTGTCTTGGACAATAAAAGAGTCAAGTTATCATGGTAACGATCTAACACGTGTTGTTCATAATGCGCTATATTAGGGGGCGAACTCCTTAGTCGGTTGGTAGCCTTTAAAGCTCACCATCCCTGCCAGTTCCGGGTGTCCCTTGGCAACAGTAGAACGCCAACTGGAAGACTTGTTGTCTTGTGAATTAAAGAGTATCCTTAACTCCAGTGTGCCATTTGTTCCCAACTGTGCAGGCGGACTTTCCTAGTGGGTTAGCTACCCTATGTTTAAAGGAATGGTCTAAGACCTTGGGAGGAAAACGACAGGCATTGGAGAAAAGGGGGCTTTTTACCTTGGAAACTCAATTCGGTGAGAAGGCGATTGCTGCCAAAGAGAAGGATGGGAGTTCTCACCGTCATGGAAGAAATTACCGATTGTAAGTTTTGCTTTTATCTGAGCCTCATATGGTCTGATCACCAAAACAATGCAATCTGTGCAACTTGTAGCATTATAGGGTTGTTGTTCATCTTGAAAACGGTTAGTTAGGATTTCCGAAATCATAGATTAACCTTTGATCTGCTAGAAATGCGTTCGACTTCCTGGAGATGCGTTTCTTACCCTTGTAGTCTTGCATAATGAAATCGGAGTTTGAGTCTCTTCATTCGATCTACTCTTAGCGGTGACAGAGATACTTTTTCTCTGTGAAGTCTGAGTTATTCTCTCTAAGGAGGGCGATCTCCATGTGATCTTGAGCGGACTTAGGTTGAGGGATTTTACCTCGGCGATCCTTATGAGACAATTTGGACCGCTGTATTTTACTTTCGATGGAGTTGTTGGGTGCTTCGAGGAAAATAATGGTGGGTGTGTTTGTCCCCGAACGGATGGTAACAGGAAAGGATGTCTGCATTCTGCAAACTGTTGTGTGATCCCTGCATTGGTTCTGTCGATGTACTACGTTGTCCTTATTGCTAATCTCAAGTAAGATCGATATATATATATATATATATATATCATTTGATCCTTGTGTTTTACAGTTTGTTGGAATTTTTAATTATGTCGTAGTATAGTCGTTGAAATTGACCTCTATTCTCAAGGGTTTCGGCGAGTGCTAAGTCCTATAGAATGGCTCATTCTGTAGAGAGAGAGAGAGATGGATCTCTTAGAGGTCTTTGCCTTCTTTTGTCAATCACATCCCTTGAACGATATCTGCCTTGGTGATTCCATTTTTGGAGTGGATCGCTACCCTAGCTAAAACTCTGTTTGCAATATGTTTAGATGCGCTGTTGTGCATACCTTTGCTTCAAGAATTCTTTTGTATCTCTGTAGATTGATCATCTAAATGTCTGGGAGTTTATTATCTTGAATTTCCTAATGATCTCTGTAATTTTGATAGTAATGATTTTATCTGGCTCAGAATTCTGTGGGGAGGTCTGTCATTGCATAGATTCCTAGGTAGCTTGCTTTTTATTTTGCTCCAGTTACGCTAGCTATGATAGTAATGTACTTTTATGCTAGTTGCTTTATGAGAGACTTGGAGATAGTATTGCAGAAGTTGGGAAAAGGGCTGAAGGCCCGATCCTTGAAATACTTCTTTTGATATTATATATATGCTGGTCATTTTCCCTGTGTAGTTATGTTGTAGTTTATTTAATTCTAAAAATGCATAGTTCATGGCCGCTTAGGAATGGGATGGTATATTATATGTTAAATACCCATTTTGTTATGCTGTTCTTTGTCTTATACATATAGTATGTCACATCGTGGAAAGGTACTTATTCCTGTATATTCTGGAATTGGTACAAGGTTAGGGAAAGCGCAGAGTCTATTAGTTGGCTCAAATTCCAGTGAGTAGTGTAATAAGATGCATGGCTGTATAGCTTCGTAAGATTGAAGCTCTCTTGGGAGAGGCTTGTGAAAGAGAAAAGAAATGTGTAAATACCTCGTCCAAAGGTGTACCCTTCTTGGATAATTATCATATGACTTTTGTGGACGTAGCCCTAGATTGGGTGAACCACCGGAATTTGGTCTCGTCTTGATGTGTTTTCTATGTGTGTGCATAATGTACTAAATGTCGTTATTTCATAATTATCGTGAATTATATTTTATGTGTTGACATATTAAATAAATGTGTTAATTTATGAATGATATTAAATAAACTTTGAAAGGTATGTTACACCGTAGCAAAGAAAGCAGACTATAAATATTTTGAGATGTTTTATATTACTAATGCATGAGTTGTTTATGTCTAATAAAGGAGGAAAATATTATTATTACCTGTTTCTTTTCTTTTTCTCCAAAATAAAACCAGCAATTATGGAGATGTCACATATGGTATCAGAGCCTCGGTTGCAAACACTCGGGCTTATTGGGCTCGATCGGGGAAAAATGAATACAAGTTCGTCGAACTAGGAAAGACACTGCATCATATAAGGTAAAGGTAAAATTTCGTTCCAAAGAATCTCCAAGGAGTAAGTGACGAGACGTCTTAGAATTACGAGCAAGTACGTTTCATTTTGCTGAAGAGTTATAATGGAAGTGTCTATTGTTAACATTGCTAAAACATAAGATAAAATAACTTAAGGGTTTCAAATACTAACAAACCAATTGTTGTTTTGGATGCATGGAACAAATGGACAAATTATACTATCGGAATTAATCGTAAAGTTCTTCAAGAATTATGGAAACCTTGTGATGAAGTAAGTTATTTCCAACCAAGACTCGTCCGATTAAACTGTAAGTATATGAGTCGTACTTTCATCTTTTGTATAGTATGTTGTGTTAGATTACATACCGAAAACGGAAATTTTATTGATTTCAATAATGTTGATCATCCACCGTGTGGTATGATTAAGTAAGTAAAGTAGCAAGAATTGGTTAGATAAGTAGTTTCATAACTAGCGTATGGAAATGTGTGGTTTTCTCGTGAAAATAATTAAACCATATCACGCTGATAGGAAAATGAGGAAAAGATATACCTCTTCTTATATGAAGATACATTGTGGAAATTTGTTGGTTCACAAATTTTAGAAGGTTAAACTGGCTTGGGCTTGGTCAATTGATTGACAAAGGAAGCAAGATTGTAGTCTAAGCATCTACTACCGTGAGAATGAACTTACATACTCTTCAGTATAGACTACTTCCACAAATGAGTATTCTTAGTTACTATATATATATATATATATTTTTTATTTATGTCAAAAAGAAACATTGTCATGAGTCTATCGGTAATCAAATTTCACTTTTTGTAGATAAAAGTATAGGATAAATGATTACAACACTAATTGTGTGACTTTAGGGCATGCTTGTACCATTGCTGGTTAGTTCAACAAAAGGTGATAAATACTTAAACTAAGTAGTGTTAGTAGGAAAGTGGGTAAATAGCCTTACGCCTTAATATTATTTTTTTGTTTTAAAACTAATTTAGTATACCACTATGAGAGAATAATCCTCTAGATAGTTGGAGACTATATATATATATGTGGTTATATTGACGAAGAACATGATTTGAACGTGATCGAAAGTACGCATGAGTAATTAGTTAAGTTATCAAAATTGCAAAATTTTTATTGAGTGATGATCTTCCTATTCTTGCATTTAATTAAATCGTTACTACGCAGAGGAGAATGTTTTTATACGTGCATGTTTCGAGCAAGAAGACAATATGTGAAAATAGGAGAGAATATTAAGATGTGGAAAAAGTTATATTAAAGCATTAAGATGTATGGCCATTAACATAGTTCTAATGTAGGAAACTGGAACTGATGTATTTCACACTTTTGGTAATGAAGGAAGCATCATTATGTTGATATTAAGATTTTGTTCTTAAAGTATCAACTAGGAATTGCAGGTTATATGTCTATATATCCATGTGCATTCTTAATAGTTACAAGGATGCATATGATGAAAATGCATGAGTACATATTTATATTCCAGTAATTCCTAAGATAAATGTTAGGAAACGATGAGGGATGGTTATAAAAGTTATACTATTATATGACCAAGAATTATGATGACTGGCTATCCATGTAAAAATTATCTGTTTTGTTAAAATATTATTTTGTTGTTGTTCACGTATGATCATGTAGATGCAAATCAAGTTTTGTCAAAGGAGTGTGTTTTGTGGTAGGAATGAGAGCACTGGAAATATAGAAATAACATGAAAGGATAATACAGGTTAGTAGGAAGCTATAAATTTCTGACATCTTTATGTTGCTGCTAGGAATGACTGTTTTATATTATTATGAGTTAAGGAACCATTGAATGGAATTTCCATGGTAAATCAGAAGAAAATCTTTAAATAGTAATCGAAGTATACGTTTTTATGAAACATGTAAAAATGACGTTCGGACACATGTTACAGGTATAATTGTTCTTATGATTTAATTACCTTTATACAACTGACACTCTGAATGTGTTGTCAAACAAGTTTATTCCTACACCTCACTGCCTTACAACTAGCAACAGGTAAATTGGGATATACAGATCCATAATTAGTGCAATACTAATATGGGAGGATACCAATAAATTGGTTCCTCGACATATGAGGATCTTATGATAAGGAGACATGCGGTCACCCTTATAAATGCACATGGTTATCCTTATAAGGTACGCAAGTATGTTTTGACATTTGGTTATTTCCTATATGATAGTATACACAAAGAAATGTTGTATAACTAAAATAGGAATTGTGTGGGAAATGTTAAAACCTAACATTCATAGTGTCCATGAATCATCCTAGGAAGAATGTTATATCATGTTCAAAGAATTATGTAACCTATAAGCTAGCTTATGTGTAGTAGGAAAGGATATCTTATATGATCACATATAAATATTGTGGTAAGAAAGATGATTTTCTATTTTTAGGAAGAGATCTTCTTACAATAATTCGATTCTTTTTATTAAGGTGATACTAACAATTGAAATTGGGCAGATGGTCGAATTTATGTGGAGCTTGTGAAAAGGTATGAGAAAAAATGTTATACCTGGTCAAATAAGGTGGTGAAGAATTCACATCACAATTGTTACTTATTCTTTTAAAATTTTGTTAATTATTATTGAATAAAGAACTCGACCCAGATTGGTCAGAGTAATCGTATGATTGCAGAATGTAATATGACGAAATAATGGATTAATTTGAAAGAGGATTTTTGTGACTCAAGCAAGGCGGCTTGGGGAAAATAAATTTCGGGACTCAAGCGAGAAGGTTTGAGGGGAATTGTGTAAAGAGTGCGGTAATGGCACTGAGACATTCCCTAACAATCAGGGATTGGACAGCCACTAGGATTCCGGGGGAATCGGCTGGATATAAGACCTAGGCAAGCTATAAAGAAAATGCATATGCAGGAGGCAGGACGCTGCTTAGTATGCATGAGAGAAAGTATTGCTGCATGAGCACTATGGTGTTAGGCAAGAAATCTCTGGAAGAATTGCTGTGTGAGCACTGAGGTGTTAGGCAAGAATTTCCAAAAGGATTGCTGTGTGAGCACTAGGGTGTTAGGCAAGAATTTCCTTGATCAAATGAATGATGTGTTTAATTAAGTTAAACCATGTACATTCTTGGAGCACTCGATTTATTTAGAATAAAAATGTTCCATGGATTGCAAACGATATGTTGCAATAAAAATGGCTCATTGTTTATGTTTCTGAGTTTGATTATGGAATTGATGATAAATTTTAGAAGTTTACTGCTTGAAATTGTGTAAGATAGAGGACGCTAACTTCTGAATGAAAGTGATGTCTACCTCAAGTTGAGGACTAGATAAAGCATCCAAGTAAGGTTACGAGTGATAAAAGATGCAGGAATCATGAAAGTTTGAAGATGATCAAAACAAAGAGGACAAAGCGAACAAAAGATAACTCAAGAGGGGGAGACAACTCTTGAAAAAAACATGAACACCGAGGACGGTGTTATTCTTAAGGGGGAAAGGATGTAACATCCTTATTCTTCACCTTATTATTTTGGTAATTATAATTGTAGACTATGTATGTGGCCCTGGTGAGGAGCTCAAGGCCAAGGCCCCACCAGTGGACCTTGAAATTATTGTTATAGTATTTCCTAAGCTTTAGATGTTATTGTAAATCTAAAAGACTAAAGGAGGTGATGCAACTTAACAATGGGCGACTGAATACACTAAGAAGGAAAAGTGATTGGTAAGGTGACCATCAAGATCTAGCGATAGATAGTGGGTATCATCTTAGTGCCTCGGGAACTTGAGGAAATAGTAAAGTAATCTACGGGTCGACTTTAGAAGCTATAAGTGTAGTCGTCATAATTTGAAGGGAGTATTTACTCATCACCACCTTCTAAATAGGGCTTATCTCTGAGTGTGAGGAAAGTTTGACCAAATTATTGAAATAAGACGTAAGAAAGGTCACACTTTTATAGTACCCTAATCTCGGTAAAGGATACCGAGAGATTTGGCTATGAAGCTCTAAATAACTACCTTTTAGATTACATATATATAGCATCACCCTTAGGATGCAATACGGAGTATAATATACACACCACCACATTGATGAAATATTATTGGTTATAATATTTTCTGAAATTATTTATATATTATACATTAAAGGGCATTATAAAGATAATGCAAGAGAAGTTATTTATAGAGTCTTTAACTTTCACATAGATAGCAACACGAGAGCGAGCCCTATATTAATTATTATGGCTGCAGGATGAGTAATTCACTATTCTACTGAAATGGACTATCACAAGGTTACATGGCATAGATTATTCAGTCATTGAAACAACCAATTATTGAAGAAATAAATAAACTATATCTTAACAGTCATGGAAACATATAAACTATGCCTCATGAAATCAAGCAAGGTGCCTTGTTAATAACACAAATATACATTTATCTCTAAATGCTTGCGCAGTAGTTGGTATAGATTCGTATCTATATTTTTTTCTTAATACAAACACCCTGCTGATCGTTTCAACAGTTCATAAAGCCTGAATTTGTCTTGGACAATAAAAGAGTCAAGTTATCATGGTAAAGATCTAACACGTGTTGTTCATAATGCGCTATATTAGGGGGCGAACTCCTTAGTCGGTTGGTAGCCTTTAAAGCTCACCATCCCTGCCAGTTCCGGGTGTCCCTTGGCAATAGTAGAACGCCAACTAGAAGACTTGTTGTCTTGTGAATTAAAGAGTATCCTTAACTCCAGTGTGCCATTTGTTGCCAACTGTGCAGGCGGACTTTCCTAGTGGGTTAGCTACCCTATGTTTAAAGGAATGGTCTAAGACCTTGGGAGGAAAACGACATGCATTAGAGAAAAGGGGGCTTTTTACCTTGGAAACTCAATTCGGCGAGAAGGCGATTGCTGCCAAAGAGAAGGATGGGAGTTCTCACCGTCATGGAGGAAATTACCGATTGTAAGTTTTGCTTTTATCTGAGCCTCATATGGTCTGATCACCAAAACAATGCAATCTGTGCAACTTGTAGCATTATAGGGTTGTTGTTCATCTTGAAAACGGTTAGTTAGGATTTCCGAAATCGTAGATTAACCTTTGATCTGCTAGAAATGCGTTCGACTTCCTGGAGATGCGTTTCTTACCCTTGTAGTCTTGTATAATGAAATCGGAGTTTGAGTCTCTTCATTCGATCTACTCTTAGCGGTGACAGAGATACTTTTTCTCTGTGAAGTCTGAGTTATTCTCTCTAAGGAGGGCGATCTCCATGTGATCTTGATCGGACTTAGGTTGAGGGATTTTACCTCGGCGATCCTTATGAGACAATTTGGACCGCTGTATTTTACTTTCGATGGAGTTGTTGGGTGCTTTGAGGGAAAATAATGGTGGGTGTGTTTGTCCCCGAACGGATGGTAACAAGAAAGGATCTCTGCATTCTGCAAACTGTTGTGTGATCCCTGCATTGGTTCTGTCGATGTACTACGTTGTCCTTATTGCTAATCTCAAGTAAGATCGATATATATATATATATATATATCATTTGATCCTTGTGTTTTATAGTTTGTTGGAAGTTTTAATTATGTCGTAGTATAGTCGTTGAAATTGACCTCTATTCTCAAGGGTTTCGGCGAGTGCTAAGTCCTATAGAATGGCTCATTCTGTAGAGAGAGAGAGAGCTGGATCTCTTAGAGGTCTTTGCCTTCTTTTGTCAATCACATCCCTTGAACGATATCTGCCTTGGTGATTCCATTTTTGGAGTGGATCGCTACCCTAGCTAAAACTCTGTTTGCAATATGTTTAGATGCGCTGTTGTGCATACCTTTACTTCAAGAATTCTTTTGTATCTCTGTAGATTGATCATCTAAATGTCTGGGAGTTTATTATCTTGAATTTCCTAATGATCTCTGTAATTTTGATAGTAATGATTTTATCTGGCTCAGAATTCTGTGGAGAGGTCTGTCATTGCATAGATCCCTAGGTAGCTTGCTTTTTATTTTGCTCCAGTTACGCTAGCTATGATAGTAATGTACTTTTATGCTAGTTGCTTTATGAGAGACTTGTAGATAGTATTGCAGAAGTTGGGAAAAGGGCTGAAGGCCCGATCCTTGAAATACTTCTTTTGATATTATATATATGCTGGTCATTTTCCCTGTGTAGTTATGTTGTAGTTTATTTAATTCTAAAAATGCATAGTTCATGGCCGCTTAGGAATGGGATGGTATATTATATGTTAAATACCCATTTTGTTATGCTGTTCTTTGTCTTATACATATAGTATGTCACATCGTGGAAAGGTACTTATTCGTGTATTTTCTGGAATTGGTACAAGGTTAGGGAAAGCGCAGAGTCTATTAGTTGGCTCAAATTCCAGTGAGTAGTGTAATAAGATGCATGGTTGTATAGCTTCGTAAGATTGAAGCTCTCTTGGGAGAGGCTTGTGAAAGAGAAAAGAAATGTGTAAATACCTCGTCCAAAGGTGTACCCTTCTTGGATAATTATCATATGACTTTTGTGGACGTAGCCCTAGATTGGGTGAACCACCGGAATTTGGTCTCGTCTTGATGTGTTTTCTATGTGTGTGCATAATGTACTAAATGTCGTTATTTCATAATTATCGTGAATTATGTTTTATGTGTTGACATATTAAATAAATGTGTTAATTTATGAATGATATTAAATCAACTTTGAAAGGTATGTTACACCGTAGCAAAGAAAGCAGACTATAAATATTTTGAGATGTTTTATATTACTAATGCATGAGTTGTTTATGTCTAATAAAGGAGGAAAATATTATTATTAGCTGTTTCTTTTCTTTTTCTCCAAAATAAAACCAGCAATTATGGAGATGTCACAATAATGATACTCTGAACTTATGAGGCACCAATTGGAGAGACTGCGACTACTGCTGTGGAATCGGGTGTGGCAACTGCTGGCAGTTTGGCCCCCACTTGCAGTCGTTCTCAAGAGATAGGTACATCTGCACCATGCATGTTTACATCAAATCCAAATACATACAATTATCATATAATGCTGAAACAATTGAAAGGAAATTTATAACAACTGATACAGATAACACAGTACACCCCATCCCGTAGCTGGTTTTCATAATACCATCCAGCCTGGAATCCCTTTTTGTTGTGGAATAAAACAATCCGAACGAGAATCGAACCCTTGACGAACAGTGGAAAATTTAGAAAGCAAAAGAAGAGAAATTGCTAGAAATGGAGACGAAAGAAAGGTTAGAAAAGAAACAACAACAAATTACTTCACTTCTGATTTCTCAGATGCCTCTGCTTCTCATGTAACACTCTCCTACCGGTAGATATCAGGAGGCCAATGCTGGGAAAATGTGCCGATGAGTTCGCCAGGACGGGAATTATGGAATATCGGAGAGGGGAAGCATGCCGCAGACCCTTCCTCGAAAGGGATTATGTCAGGAAGCATCTTTGAACTCAATAAATTCGAGCAAGCACGTCCACAAGTCTGAGTTGGAGATCTATTGGGTGGATGCAGGTGTTGAGTTACCAGTGGTTTTGTGCATCCGGATAGGGTTCGCACATGGAGGTAAAAAGCGGGCCTAAAGCGCGCTCTGAGCCCGCTTCCTTATAACCAGGCTTCAAATTTGAAGCCTTTAGGGCCCTTCAGAGGTCATTTTACACGTCATAGAAGGCCACTTCAAATTTTACCATGCAAAAAAAAATTAATTTCATGGTAAGCCCTTCAATAATTAAATTAACCACTACTGTTTAAAATTGCAACAGAAGGGTAGCTTCAAATTTCACCCATCAACAGTTTTTAGTGGGAAATTGGGAATGCGGCTACTAGCTAGGTGACTTGGGAGTGGGACTCGGTTACTCTCCAATATCCACGTGTTCGATCATCCATGGATCATGGACCATTGGGCCTCTAATAATATCATTGTGCAACTTACGTGGACGGGATTACACTGAGCAACCCATGGCTTGAACGCTTCGAAGTTCTCGTGTTTGTAGCGAGCGCTTACGTTTTTAACACATTTCATGGCATTAACAAAATTATTAAACCTGGTAGGTGGCTCATACGTGTTGTTGCTAGCGGGCTTACCAAGTTACAAGTTATCACATACCAATTCATGAATGCTGACTCTGTGAGTTAATTGAGTATTCAATGTATAATATATTATGTTAATGTGCCCCCGCGAATTTGGTATTTCAGACAAAATCCACAATCCATAAACTTCTTGTAATGTTGCAGGTTGTTGCTCCTGCCCGTGGCCCCTACCTATAGCCCTGTGTTTTCTTTGTTGTATCAAGTTAATCCTACCGTCTACGGCTCCCAACCTCACACCGTGTGTTTTCTTTGTTGTATCAAGTCAATCCTGCAGCTCCCGAGTTCCACCTTTTGTTTTCTTTGTTGTATCAAGTCAATGCTCGAATTCCATGCTTCCATGGCTCCGACCATCAATATATAATATTGCATGAATAGAAACAAGCTTTTTCTTATACCCCTATTCCACTGTGGTTGAGCTACTTCCAAGTTCCACCTACCCTATCTCCTCCAGTCCTCCAGGATAGTTTGCGAAGCGAAGCTGGCAATGCCAGCCTGCCATAAACATATTTAAAGAAATTTGTTTTCTTTGAGGAGCTCAACTTCAAGGCTGACTAGATTTTTGACATCCTATGAATTTACAGGTCTGCTATATCCACTGAAAAATAAAGCCTCTCAACCTTACTACGTCAGTAAACATTGAAATTTTGATGTACTATTACATTTTCAAATGAAAAGAATAACTTATTATTAATAAAAAAATCAAATCACATTAATATATTAATGAATTTGAATTTAGCTTCCCAATATTAAAATAAATTATACATTTTAAATGATCCACAACCAAATATTATCCTGAGAAGGAAATGGAAAAAAAGGAATTTCCTCAACACAACATGCTATTTCCTTATGATGATGCTTTTACGTTTATGATTACCAACCTTGGAATCAGGTTTGGTTATCCGAAGGTGTAATATCTTCTAAGCTAAGTCAATAGGTAGGGATGTTGGTATTGATATAATTATGACAAAGTTTTATAAAGGATTAGGAACAATTCTGTTGGCTTGTAGATGACATATTTATGGATAAAAAGCTTGTTGTTATGAGATAATGACATCATGCCTCAAAAACATGTCCCATACAATCTAATGTTAATGGGCGCTCTACATAGAAATTGGAATGTCAACATTTGTGAGTACAATAAATATGTTGATGATTTTGGCCTACTACAACTTTAATATATTGAGTGGATTGATAACCTTCACAATTATATAAGAGATTGTACCTATGACTAGGAGGAGAGTTAACAATGCAACAAAATCACGTAATCGAATTTTGTGCATAAAATGAACATAAGACTCCCACCAAATTTCACTGAATGTACGTCTTAACAAAAGAACTCATCGTTTCACGGGATTCCACCCCATCAATCCTTTTAACAGTAATGGCCATAACAGTTGCTACAACCTTAGCGCGAGAAAAATCAATCGAGCTACGCATGACAATACTTGAAACCAGACTTTTTGAACTCCCTATTACGTCATAGGAATCAATACTACTTTCTCCACAACATGTGGCACCCTCAATATCTTCCATCACCGCAATTTACATTTGATAAAAAACTTGTTTCCAAATAGTAATTACCCCATTCTTTGCTCTAAAAAGGCCTCGGTTAACCTAGAATCCAATCCATGCAACATGAACACATCCATATATACACATAGAATAAATATTAATAAATTTCTCATAGCCCTTCAATAGTGTTCAATATCTCATAGCCCTTCATAGTGAAATGGGACCCCACCCTTCAAATTTGATCCCTGGTCCCCACTAGACACGGTGACCCCCAGAATTATGACACGTAGGACATGGTGACCCCCAAAATTAATATATTTTTAAAATATATTAAAATTTAAAAATATAGACATATAGATCATCCAATAAAATTTAACATTTACAATTACAAATATTCAATAGAAATTACATTTACAATTACAAATATGAAATATTCAATAGAAATTAGATCATTCACAAATCACAACACATTTGTCATTCACAATCACAAAACACAATGAGACATTGAGACACATAGATGCAAACTCATCACTGCCCTGATCCTCCTCCTCCATGCCTGAATCAACAAACTCATCATTGCCTTGATCCTCCTCCTCCTCCTCTCTGCCAATCTGACTAACTTACTTTTTAATTGTCAAATGTTTAATTTTAAGTTTTAAATGTATGTAAGTGAATGTCATTAAATTGTTTATGTGAGTTTGATTTAATACATGTTCAATTTTGAAGAGACGTCATTATATACCATGTATATGTTTCTAATGATTTTCGTATTAATGTCTTTATTGCAGTTGCGGCTATGGATACCAATGCCGAAATATTGATTGAGCTTGCCCAATTGAGGGGCATAAGTGCAGCTTTTAGTGGTGGCGACAGGATTCGCCGTTCACTTGCAACAACCTTGGATGCAATTGTGGACACAATTTAACAATCTACCAATGTCCTATATGATATTGCATCTTACAGAGAAAGAAAAAGACAACAATATGCTGATGGACTAGATTACAATGCAGTAAAAAAGTTGAAAATATCCAAAGAGCTTATATTTGCATTGTTTAGGGACCCTCGGACGGGGGAAATCCCAAATGCAAGCAAGCTGCATATCTCCATTGAGTGGTGCACGTTTCAACCATTTGTTGATAACTGGATGGACAGATAGTACATGGTTTTTTATATGCCACCACACAACAACAGGGAAATTCCCTTATATTTCCTTCGAAAGATGTACGCAGAGTTCGTGTTGCATAAACACGTTAACTATTTTGACATCTTACTGTTTCAGGGGATCGGTGGGGGGATTCCCCAAAACCGACCCAATGCCAGGCTTCGAGACTAGGATCGCCCTATCCCTGCACCTCGCAGGCAATTGCCTGGGCCAGATGTCCCACCAACACATCGCATTATTCCGCAGACACGGGATGCATTTTTGAGTTTGGCACGGGCAGTTGTTCGCCATGGCACGATGGTTCAACATATGGGTGAGGAAGGGACATCTGTCCCTGGTGTGGTACATACACCAGCTCGTCACCATGCTGGACCATCAGCTAGTGCAGGACCATCCACTAGTGCAGGACCATCAGGACCATCCACTAGTGCAGGACCATCAGGACCATCCACTAGTGCAGGACCATCGACTATTCCCCATCCTAGTACTGATCCTCACGAGTGCACATCATGTGGTCGTCCCTGCTATGGTATTGCCTCAGATGTTGCCTTCAGTGGGTTTTTGAGAGAGGTATGTTGATGGTTAATTGTAATAAATTCTTCATTTATTTTCGTCTTTGTACACATATATATAGTTTGAGCTAATATATTATGTTTGTGAACTTGCAGTTGATGCTTTATGCCGGCAGTGACGCCCCAGAGCCGGATGTTCCAGACTCTACAGGGGGGCATGATGCTACCCATTCGGTAGGCCCATCTTATATACCACCTATTGCCGTATCTCACACCGAGGTAAACATTTTAAAATTTCAGTTTTTTAATACTTGTTAATTTGTTAATTTCCACATACTTTACATTATAGTTCATTAATGCTATCTACGGTCTAATATTTACAATTATTAAACTTGCAGATGGCAGATCCTTCACTGGGGCAAGGTAATGTGGAGGTAGTACCCATGGTCATACCGTCCCTTGAAACATCTGGGCTCCAGGTAAACAATTAAAAATGACATTTTTTAAATACATGTTTGTTTGTTGAATCATGCATGTCTAACTACATGAACACTTGCTGACTGTAGGCACCATCCGAGACATCTGGCCCATTGCTTGGATTTGTATCTCCCTCCAGGCCATTCGTGAACAAGGGTGGTGTGTATGTGAGGCGTTCTACTCCTAGAAAGACTCCAGCTGCCCACGACCATGGGCTTACTCACACCACGGTAATGTATATCCTTCGATGATATTTGTTGTTTAACTTGAAATCCAGTGCATAATTCGTTTTTGTTAATGTTTGAATTGCATGTTTACTGCATCAGGAACCCGAGTTGTCTACTGAGAACCTCGCATCGATGGTTGATGCAGCAGTTAGTGCCGCATCTGCAGTGGCGACTGATCACACACAGGTATGTAACTATTTCAACATTATCTTTACATAGTTTATTATTGTTGGACCTATTGTTTATTCATGCATTTCTAACTATTTCAACATTTTTTCATTGTAGCCACAACCAGCAGGAGCAGTGCCTGGCCCCCCTGGTTCGACCATCCTGGATGTTCAACCGACGGCTCCATCTGCTACACAAGCAACGCAATCTCCTTTGTCAGTTGAGGTGAGATGTACTTCAGTGACCAAATGTTTCATGCACTTTCCATGCACCAGTTGATAATTGTTGAGCTAATGTATTAGTGTACATAGTTAGTTGAATTTAACAATTGATATTTAATTTGCAGGATCCAGGGATGCACATTGATCCTAGGGATGTGCCTAGACGATCAACGTCGGGAAAGAACAAGAGAAAGCTTGAGTTTTGATAGTTTTGGATAGTTTTGGACACATGTGCTTTTGGATACTTTTGTATATATATGTACTTTTCGATACATTCAGTTTTGGAGACATGTACATTGACTTTATTGTGCATGTACTTTTGGAGACATGTACATTGTCTTCATTGGATACATGTACTTTTCGATACTTTTGGATATACATGTAGTTTGGAGACATGCACTTTTGGAGACTTTTGGATATACATGTACTTTTGGAGACATGCACTTTTGGATATATATGTACTTTTGGATACATGTACTTGTGTCAATCTAATGTGTTGATTTGTGTGGATTATTTATTACTCATGAATGCACTATGTCAAAAGAACAAACTATTATATTCAAAGGTTTCAACGAATTCACTACATGCATGCACTAATTGGTATCTAATTAAAATTTGTGATTTTGGATGATCATTACAAGTTATGTCAAAGTTCTTGCTCGTGTAATTTAATCAAACTAAATGCAATACAATGTTTTCAAGGTTTCAACGAACTCACTCATGCACACCCATTGCCATCAACTACCAATGAAAGTCTAGCATTATGAGGTTCTTCTTTAAAAATGGGTAATATTTCCTTGATGATCGTAAATTGAGAACCATTTGTAGCCACTCATATAATACCATCTTCACTTATCTTTGTACATCATAATCCATATAATGTGCTATGTTTTTTAACCTAAACAATCATCAAAAACCTAGAATTATAGGGATATGACAAAGAACCTTATGGGGCACCTTATATATTAACCTTGTGTATACATTAGGATCTTTGTCATACCATTGTTTGAAATGTCATTCAATACCTTCAATTTTATCAACATCAAATTAGTAGACAAAGTGACTCATCTTTGATCTCTTGTATAGGCCTTTGTGTGCCTTATCAATAAGATGTACATCATGAATATTATCATAGGTATCATACATAGGTGCATCCTCATCCATGCAAACAAAGGTGTCATGGATCAACCTATTATCCCTTTATTCTCAATAATATTAGTATCATTATCTTCCATAGGATCAAATTCAACTCCATCACCCCCATTATTGCTACTCTAAATTGCAACCTTAGGAGTTTTGATCATGTGTTTTTGTCTCTTTAGGAGTTTTGAAATATTATACTCTTTCCAAAATAATATGGAAGTTCAAATATTTAAAAGTGGCTTAAATTATAAAATGGGCGGAAATTCACCAAGTGTCCCTGAACGGCATTTTCATGCGACTTGCAACTCGACATAACTCAGAAACCGGACGTCGGACCGACGAACCATCGACTCCGTTGGTCTCCTCGCGTGCGATTACCTCTAGGGGCCCTCTCCCTCGTCCTCCCATGGCCCAGCGGCTTCATTGTGCATTCATTTCGTAAACTAGGGTTTTGCTCAGTTTAATTGCATGCAATCTCGCATTGGTGGGTCAACTCTGCAAAAACCTCCCCCGAGCTAGTGTTGGCAGTGTTCCCACATTGGCATTTCCCACACACACTTGCGGGAGCCAACGGCACGCAATCTTCCTGCTCCGTTTGCTTTTTGGCTCCCAAACGGAAATTCACCAAGTGTCCGTGAACGACATTTTCATGCGACTTGCAACTCAACATAACTCGGAAACCGGACATCGGACCGACGAAACGTCGACTCCGTTGGTCTCCTGGCGTGCGATTACCTCTAGGGGGCCCTCTCCCTCGTCTCCCCATGGCCCAGTGGCTTCATTGTGCATTCATTTCGTAAACTAGGGTTTTGCTGAGTGTAATTGCATGCAATCTCGCATTGGTGGGTCAACTCTGCAAAAACCTCCCCCGAGCCAGTGTTGGCAGTGTTCCCATGTCGGCATTGCCCACACACACTTGCGAGAGCCAATGACACGCAATCTTCCTGCTCCGTTTGCTTTTTGGCTCCCGGACGGAAATTCACCAAGTGTCCGTGAACGGCATTTTCATGCGACTTGCAACTCGACATAACTCGGACACCGGACGTCAGACCGATGAACCGTCGACTCCGTTGGTCTCCTGGCGTGCGATTACCTCTAGGGGGCCCTCTCCCTCGTCTCGCCATGGCCCAGTGGCTTCATTGTGCATTCATTTCTTAAACTAGGGTTTTGCTCAGTGTAATTGCATGCAATCTCGCATTGGTGGGTCAACTCTGCAAAAACCTCCCCCGAGCCAGTGTTGGCAGTGTTCCCACGTCGGCATTGCCCACACACACTTGCGGGAGCCAACGGCACGCAATCTTCTGGCTCCGTTTGCTTTTTGGCTCCCGGACGGAAATTCACCAAGTGTCCCTGAACGACATTTTCATGCGACTTGCAACTCGACATAACTCGGAAACCGAACGTCGGACCGACAAACCGTCGACTCCGTTGGTCTCCTGGCGTGCGATTACCTCTAGGGGGCCCTCTCCCTCGTCTCCCCATGGCCCAGTGGCTTCATTGTGCATTCATTTCGTAAACTAGGGTTTTGCTCAGTGTAATTGCATGCAATCTCGCATTGGTGGGTTAAACTTGCTCACCTTGCAAACATCATCCATCAAACAGAAATGTGATGGAGTTGAGATCAATGGATTGCTTGTCACAATAGGCATTCATAAGTTTGCGTAATTGAATACTCCTCTTAATCCCTAAAAAATACTTCATTCCCATCCTGCAGATCCCAAACAATGTCAAAGGTAAGAAGTATTTCCATATAATCCAAATATATGTTTTTTTTCAAATATATTTTACATGGAAACATAGCAAAATGGAACAAGAAGACGAGAAGAGGACTCAATAAGGAAAGGACATGTGCAAAGATATTTTTGGGAGGTGGTTGATGTAGATCAATCACATAGAATAATGCATGGAATTTGTGGATTTCATTTAGTTTGAAACTCAAACAATGTTATAGTAGAAATATGGACAAGAAAATTCTATCACTCCCCATTATTCTAGGTATAAATATTGAATTATCCTAGTTGGATGAGGACTAATCCACCATTTCACCACATTATGATCATGTCTCAAATCTTGTACAACCAAGTTTAGGGAATATGAGATTAAATCTTATCAACTAGCATGAATACATTACATTTTGTCTATTTAGTGGACTCACACGTTGGAACTGATGTTTTTTAAAATGAACATATATGCAATGGTTTCCCTGAAAGATAATGAATGGGGCACTCACTATTTGTTGGCATGTTCCTTAAAGGCGAACCAAACCCTCATGTCTCACTAATAGATGACAATGGTGATCAACTTGTAATCAGTTTGATGGTTATTAAAGGATAATATCTAACACTGGATGACATAACATGGAAGAAGGTTGGCTATGTATTTCAATATTAGACTAGGTGAATCTATATACCACTTTACAAACTTAGTTTTTGATACAAACCTCAAACTACAAACAATGCCAAGGAAATACCCATCAAAGGTATGATACTTCAAGCCTCATTGTGAACATGAAAAGTTAATGGAGATCATTAGTAATAGACATGATCCAAATGGTCTACTTAAGTGACCATAGGTAAGTAGATAAGTAAGATTGCCTAACATGGTCACTCTTGTGTTATATTCCAAGGTATATGGGTTGTTTGTTATTTTTGTTAATTTTTCAATTCATTTATGTAGATTACTCATATTAAATTGTTCATAATGAATTAGTCTAATAATGGTGTCCTTGTATGTGTCCAGATTATCCAAAGAATCATAAGCACATGAAATCCCATCAATAAGAACAATGGTCTTTTTCAACACCAACAAAGAAAAAATCAGAAAAATGAAATGACCTACTTCAAAAATTATTTTATTACTTATTGTGCATGGTCCATCAAACAAAAGGTAAACAAACACAATTATATGGCCTACAATGTAGGTCTTTTGATGCTCTATTTCACAAGGTTTTAACAAACACACTTGTTGTGATCATCATTAAAGTCTACAATTTCTTTCAATGAATGTGCCAAATTGACCTAACAACATAGGAAATTGAAAACCACATCCATTGAAAGGAATAATTCAGTTTTTTTTGTCATGAATTAATTTACTATCATGGATTTATGGCTCCCGGCAGTGTTCCCATGTCGGCATTGCCCACACACACTTGCGGGAGCCAACGATACGCAATCTTCCTGCTTCGTTTGCTTTTTGGCTCCCGGACAGAAATTCACCAAGTGTCCCTGAACGGCATTTTCATGCGACTTGCAACTTGACATAACTCGGAAACCAGGCGTCGGACCGACGAACCGTCGAATCCGTTGGTCTCCTGGCGTGTGATTACCTCTAGGGGGCCCTCTCCCTCATCTCCCCATGGCCCAGTGGCTTCATTGTGCATTCATTTCGTAAACTAGGGTTTTGCTCAGTGTGGGAGTGTGCAATTTTTGCACACAGGGGTCAACTTTGGAAAATCATCCACCGGGCAAGTATGGCTAGTGTTCCTAGCCTGAACCTGTCTAGACACACCTGCAGGACTCCCCGGAACCCGATTTTGTTGCATGGTTGGAGTTCTATGCCCCCGGTAGGTATCCAACACGTGTCCCTGAAGGCCTTCTGGTAGTGAGACGGGACGAGCCATAGAATGAAGACCGTGGCTCGGATCGACGAACCGTCGACTCCGTTGGATTCAGCACACCGGGATAGTGCTAGGGGTGCCCCTCCCCTCCTACCTGGTGGCCCATGTGTCACCTTGCAGGTCCATCTTGGAAACTAGGGTTTTGCTCAGTGTGGGAGTGTGCAATTTTTGCACACGGGGGTCAACTTTGGAAAATCATCCACCGGGCGGGTATGGCTAGTGTTCCTAACCCGAACCTGCCTAGACACTTTGGAAACTAGGGTTTTGCAGGTCCATGATGATGATGATGGTGATGATGATGAAGATGTTGATGATGATGGCTTGGTCTAAGGTGGTGCTCTCAACTAGCTAATTCATTATGAAATATTTAACAAGACATGAATTAAATTTAATATAAGTGTATTGTTTAATATAGTGAGCATGAATTGAATTAATTTTGTTGGGTGAAGCCAATAACCAACATGATGAACATAATATAATTTTAGGGTTTACTGATCATATGTAAAAAATGGCATATTCATAAACTTGACATACAAGAGAACTTTTGGCATATTTATAAACAACGTAAACGTAAATTTGGCATATCAAGAACGCAAAATTGACATATTCATATGAAACATACATGTGAAAATTGAGCATATATCAATATTCAATTACAAATAGTATAAATAGTATAGTATTAAAAGTATGTAACGTACCTCATCATGCTAGATCCCACCTATTATCATACAACCAAGCCCTCCGGATCATCTCTTATACTGATGGTCTCCATTAGTCTCTCGTGCTCTGTATCCGGTAAGAAGTAGCGTACCTTCGATGTATTTCAACTAGGCATTGTTCGTACCTGAAGGTTTGTGCCAATGATTAAGTTGGTAAAGTGATACACACTTGCACCTGGTTTGTAATCCCTGTAAACATATCCACCCTTCTTTCTTCCATTGCTGTCCCGTGTCAAGTATTCACCTTTAACAACCATAGACCCAGTTGGAAAGTGGTTGTTTTCATCGTCAGTGATGGACACAATGAGGGTTTGCTTTCCATCTATACAGCGTGCCAACCAGTATTCATCACCCCATTCAGTATCTTTTGAGGCAACCACTGCGTATATGCGCCCTGCATTATATGATTGTAGGTATATGATCAAAATATTTTTCGTGCGATACAAGGCCATTAATGTGCATTTGAAGACTACGTAAACAAACAAAAAATGTTAAGGAAATGCATCATACTGGGTTGTAAAAGGTCTGAGACATGATCAAAATCTGCAGAAATAGATGATTGGTCTTCTTCCAACGGAGTTAACTCAACAATTGCACGCTGATCAAGTGGAAGTGATATGCGATCCCATCCATCAACCCAATCCAATGATTCACACCCATCCCAGTCACCATCACAACAAGGCGGGCAAAAACAAGCGAGTTTTCTTGTCCAAATTTCAAATACTGGGTTATCAGAGCTTCGAACCGAATGAAAGCCACGAGTCCCAGGCACAGTCTTCCATTCCCATGCATGTGAACGATCTATGTCTACCACCTCCCAAAAAAATCTCTCCACATGTCTCTTTCTTGTGGATTCTACTCGCATAGCTGATTCCTCTCCCATTACTTACGTGCACCACCTGACTATAGATTGAGCATTTAGAATAGTAGATTCTGTAGATACTTTCAATTCCTCTCTTCGTAGGGCTGTTTTGACACATGCTCCGGCTCCATCATGCTCTCCTTTACCATGCCCAGTCTCAAAATAGTTCCACATATGTGGCACTTTGTAGTTTTTATGCAATGAACACAACCACTGAAATATGCGTGCATTTTTGAACTGACCAGCACACCCATCAGACCAAATCCAGTGTCGGTCCATCTGTATGTTCCTTCCCTTCAAGTGATCATAGAACATGATGAAGCAATGACGTACATAGTGGAAGTCGTGGCACCTATCATCACTTATGTAGAAGTGATATTCCTTCAGAATTTCTCTTTGCTCTTCAGTGCTATTTGGGCCATGCCTATATGTGATATGGACCATCAAGGAAGCCTGCTCAGAGTGATAATACTGACTTTGGATGTCATTTTGAGGTTGCAGAGTGTAGTTCTCGGCAAAATCAACAACTGAAAGTATAGTACCAAGGGGAAATGTATCTCTGCATATTCTAAACTTCTCATCCTGCCATCGTGCCATGTGGACATGCTGAACATATTGATGTGTCTTTTCAATAAATTCCTTGATGAAGTCACTAACTTGTACCTGGTGACACAAAATGATCTCAATGTCAGTTTTTTGTTGTAAGTAAGGATTGAAATGTAACCGTTACAACATAATTTTATAGATATAAATGCATACCTAAGATGTCACCAATTGTATTTTTTTGCTTTCTTTCCCTGGGACTATTTCATAGTTGATATATTTGAAACTTTTCATGTTTGTAACCATTTTCCCAAATTCACTGTCTCCATTCTCGTGCATACATTGGCTCAATAATGCCATTCCAGCACAGTTGGAGCATGTTCCATCCAAACAAGATTTTGCGTAGTATGTTTTCCCCTCGGGCCTATTGCACATGATGCTATGAATGAATTCTCTTGATGAAGTCGGTGGTATTGTCATGGAGCAATCCTGCACAATGTTAGTATGCAACACACGACGAATGTACAAAAATGTTTCATAGTAATATTCATATTCTACATGGTATCTACAACAACAAGTGTTACGAAGAGTATTTATTCTAACATACCATGGCTTACATTTCTCAAAAGATCTTTGCCCCAAGTTCAATTGTCTATGCTCAATCTTAAATTTCTCGTAAAGCTCTGTCTGTGTTATATCAAGAAGATGCTTAGTATGTGGTTCACGATCCTTTGAACCCCTTCTTAGTTTTAGTACATCCTTTCGGTTTTAAGAAGGCCTTGTGTGATCATGCCAAAAACTGTGCACTAGTCCCTTTACTGCATCAACTAGCTTCATGTCACGACGTGGCAACCGACCAACAAAGGCCCAAAAATCTGTCTGATCGGTTGTGTCAAGATGTTCTCTTCTAGTAGAATACCTACGGAGGGTTTTTACATTCAAATTAACTAGTTCGGATGTAGGACTGAGAATACGAAGGGCCCTGGTGTTCTTATCTGCAATTGATTGTGACAACACACGACGAGCAGCATTGCGGTCCTTTGAACGTGTGTTCTTACCAATTTTACCAAATGCATCTACTAGGCTTTTAACTATATGAGAACTTGGTTTAGAATTCTTTATCATCTTTATCCCTAACTTTTTTCTAACAACATTCATGCTCCTAGATTTGAACAATGATAAAAATAATCTACATTTATCTCCATCACATTTAGAAACAAAATATTTATCAAGTATCTGTTGAGTTTGATAAGAAATACTACGTTTAGATAGCGTACCTTCAATGGAATTCATAAGTCTTTCATCAACTTGTATACGCTTCGGAGTTCTTCGACGTGTGCTTGCTAATGGAGGTAAGGGGGTTGGAATTGTACCATGTAGCGCATCACCAAGACGCTCTGGCGTTTCAGTAGTAGCTTGGTGTCCTTCATTCTCTTCCTGGTAGTTGGATGGTGGAAGTCCAACATCCTCATCCATGGTCTGTGGAAGTCCAACATCCCCTTGTGGAAGTCCAACATCCCCATTGATGGTGTGGATAACATTCTCTTCTTCAACAGTAGGCAAAATGTCCAATGCCTCTCTGACTTCATCGCTTGTATAACCACATCCGGATAGCAAATTGGGTGTTTCTTCGTGAGCTTCATCTTGAGATGGTAACTTATCACTTTGACTTGAAGTGGGAATTGAAACATCCCCTAATGAGCACCTACGTTTTGCTTCTTGATTACTTCCATGGGGTGCTTGTTCAACAACTATTGTGGAAATTGAAGGTCCCTCTTGTCGTGGATTAATAGGATGAACCATGGTATCCTCTACAATTGGATTTGGATTAGTTTCCAAAGAAAGCCTCCGATTCATCATGTATATTCTTTTCTTTTCTTTCTCTTCTTCAATGACTTCTTGAGATCTCTTCTTCCTTGTTGATTTGTTTATTCGGTTACGTGCATTCCCCATCACCACAATGATCAATTCAATATAGTTTGTTTTTGTTGCTCCTCAATTACAAGCTATTCAATAATAAGCAAATGGAAGTTCTTCCTTGTTGGTCTTGAAGCTTGATATCTTATCTTGTGTGCTCCTCAAATATAAACAAAATGAATCCTTCAAAGGCCTTATCTTTGGTGTTCTTCAATTGGAGATTCTTCAAGCTTGCTAATTATTTTCTTCAAATATGGATATATAACCCAACACCACAGTGAGCAACCATGAAAGATGTCCTCAATGCTGCACCTGCATAAAAAAAAATGATGGAGTTGGTGTAGAATGTGAAAATTTTCAGACGCGGGCTCGTGCTATTCGAAAAATCGTGGGATTATTGCTTCGTTCGGATAGAGTGAAGTTGCTCTCGGACAGCAACAGGCCATTATTTCTGGAGTTGCAAAACGCGTACACGTTATATAAATACAAAACGCGTGCCCGATATGTAGTGAAAAAACGCGAACGCGATATAGTCAAGCACAATAAATAGGTTAGGTGCACGACTAGGGCAACGAACAAAATCAAAGAAAACTAATATTTATATGATTGCATACAAAACAAATGTTTTGTATGGTTTAATACCCCCTAGCTCTCTCCCAATAATCCCTAGATACCCCCTATCTCTTTCTAAATATCTGTCCCTCATTCTCCCTACATGTTTCTTTCATGTTTCTTTCTCTCCCTTCAGCCATGTCTCTACCACCCCACTCTCCATCTCTCCACCTTCTCTTTATCTTCGTCATTATCCCTCCCTATAGCACTCTCTCTCTTCTTCTCCCTTAATCACTAACCCTCTACGCCTTTATCCCTCCCCCCTGCCCTTTCTATCTTACCTTGTTCCTAAAGCCCCTCCCCCATAAAGGCCTTTAGACCCTCTTCTAAACATTAATCCCTAAGTGCATAAGTGCACAAGATGATGAGGAGGAGGAGGGTGATGACAATGAAGATGATCATGATGTAGATGAAGATGATAAAGATGATGAGGAGGAGGAGGGTGATGACAATGAAGATGATCATGATGCAGATGAAGATGATAAAGATGATAATGTTGATGAAGATGATGGTGATGATGATGAAGATGTTGATGATGATGGTGATGATGATGAAGATGTTGATGATGATGGTGATGAAGATGTTGATGATGATGGTGATGATGATGATGATGAAGATGATGGTAACATGATGGAGATGTTGATCTGATGAGGAAGATGATGATGATGATGGTGATGATGGTGATGATGATGAAGATGTTGATGAGGACGATGATGGAGATGAAGATGATGATGATGAAGAAGATGATGATGATGGAGATGTTGTGTTGATGGCGAACCTAGAGATGACAATGATGATGAAGATGGTGATGGTGATGGTGGTGGTGATGACGATGAAGATTTTGATGATGATGCTGATTGCGATGATGATGAAGATGTTGACGATGATGGTGATGGTGATGTTTAGATGATGATCATGATGATGTTCAGAAGATCATGATGGTGATGATGGTGGTGATGATGGAGAAAATGACAATGATGGATATGTTGATGAGGAACCTGTAGATGCCAATGATGATGATGATGGAGATGTTGATGAGGAACCTACAGATGCCAATGATGATGTTGATGACGATGAAGATGTTGATGATGATGGTGCTGGTAATGATGATGATGATGATGATGATGAAGATGATGGTGACATGATGGAGATGTTGATCTGATGAGGAAGATGATGATGATGATGATGGTGATGATGATGAAGATGTTGATGAAGATGATGACGGTGATGAAGATGATGATGATGAAGAAGATGACGATGATGGAGATGTGTTGATGGGGAACCTAGAGATGACAATGATGATGAAGATGGTGACGGTGATGACGATGAAGATTTTGATGATGATGCTGATGGCGATGATGATGAAGATGTTGATGATGATGGTGATGGTGATGTTTAGATGATGATCATGATGATGTTCAGAAGATCATGATGGTGATGATGATGGAGAAAATGATGATGATGGATATGTTGATGAGGAACCTGCAGATGCCAATGATGACGATGATGGAGATGTTGATGAGGAACCTACAGATGCCAATGATGATGGTGATGACGATGAAGATGTTGATGATGATGGTGTTGGTAATGATGATGATGATGATGATGATGATGATGAAGATGAAGATGATGGCGACATGATGGAGATGTTGATCTGATGAGGAAGATGATGATGATGATGATGGTGATGATGATGAAGATGTTGATGACGATGATGATGGTGATGAAGATGATGATGATGAAGAAGATGATGATGATGATGGTGATGAAGATGATGATGATGAAGAAGATGATGATGATGGAGATGTGTTGATGGGGAACCTAGAGATGACAATGATGATGAAGATGGTGATGGTGATGACGATGAAGATTTTGATGATGATGCTGATGCTGATGATGATGATGATGATGATGATGATGATGATGATGATGAAGATGTTGACGATGATGATGATGGTGATGTTCAGATGGTGATGATGATGATGATGATGATGATGATGGAGATGTTGATGAGGAAGGGGGAGATGACAATGATGATGAAGATGTTTATGGTCATGAAGATGATGATGATGGTGATGGTGATGATGATGGAGATGTTGAAGATGATGGAGATGGCGATGAAGATGATGATGATGATGATGATGGTGAAGATGATGAAGAAGATGATGATGATGGAGATGTTGACTTGATGACGATGAAGATGATGATTATGGTGATGATGATGAAGATGTTGATGATGATGATGATGGTGATGAAGATGATGATGATGGAGAAGATGATAATGATGGAGATGTTGATGAGGAACCTACAAATGCCAATGATGATGATGATGATGGTGATGACAATGAAGATGTTGATGATGATGGTGATGGTAATGATGATGAAGATGATGATGATGATGATGGTGATGGTGATGGTGATGTTTAGATGATGATGAAGAAGATGATGGTGACGTGATGGATATGTTGATCTGATTCAAGGAAGATGATGATGATGATGATGATGATGATGGTGATGATGATGAAGATGTTGATGATGATGATGATGGTGATGAAGATGATGATGATGAAGAAGATGATGATGATGGAGATGTTGATGTTGATGGGGAACCTAGAGATGACAATGATGATGAATATGGTGATGGTGATGGTGATGGTGATGACGATGAAGATTTTGATGATGATGGTGATGGTGATGATGATGAAGATGTTGATGATGATGGTGATGGTGATGTTTAGATGATGATCATGATGATGGAGATGTTGATTTGATGAGGAATATGATGATGATGATGATGATGGTGATGATGATGAAGATGCTGATGATGACGATGATGGTCATGAAGATGATGATGATGAAGAATATGATGCTGATGGAGAATATGATGCTCACAACTCCCTCTAGTCTCTCTTTCCCCAACCATCAATCTCTCTCTCTCTCTCTCTCTCTCTCTCTCTCAAACACACACACATACACACACATTATGTCACTTTCCATTCTCAAACCCATCCCCCCTCCATCCATATCTATCTCCAACTTTCTCCCTCCATCCCTCACCCTACCTTCTCTCCCTCCCTCTCTCATCGCCTGTCTCTCACCTTCTATCCCTCCCTCATCTTTCCCTCAACCTATCCCAATCTCTCCATCACTCCCTCTCTCTCCATCGCCACCACTCTCTGCATGTCTCCCACCAACACTTTCTGTCCCTCCCTTCCTATCTCTTATTTCGTTCTATCCCCATCTATCTTTCACTCCCTCCAAATCCATTCCTCCCCATTGTCCCTCTCCCTCCATCGCTCTATGTCTCTCCCCCCCTTGTATTCTTTATTTCTCTCTCACATCCCCCTTGCCTCCATCCATTCCCCCTTGTCACTCAAGTCTCACTTTCAACTTCTAACCCTATACCTCTTCAGAACCTATTCTACTCCTAATAGTGCTTTCAAGCTCCACTTCCCTTCACCCCCTGTAGCCCATCATGTTCTCATTCCCTTCATCTCTCCCCACTCAAGCTTCCAACATCCTTCTAAGCCCTTGACCCTTTCCCACCCCTATTAAATATTAACCATAGATTCCCTTGACCCTTCCCCACCCCTTCTCAAATATTAAACAAAAATTCCATTGACTTCCACACCCCCTCTTTCTCAAGTATTAAACATGTATTTTATGATTTGAATAATGCGAGCGCGTTTTGTAACTATATAACGCGTACGTGTTATGTAGTTATATAACGCGTACGCGTTAAGTACTGATATAACGCGCACACGTTATTTAGTTATATAACGCGTACGCATTATTGAAATCTAAAAGCGCGGCAATATTTTTGAATTTAAACAGGCCGAGTCACATGCTCACATGTCAACAATAATCCTATGTGTATGCTTTGGAGTTTGCTTCGGTAATTCCAAACCTGTGCTATGTTAATGAAAAACCAAAGCTAATTGGGTATTTCTTCCAGTTTCTGGAGAAGCATGTGCTTAGCCACTCATTACAATATGCTACACAGAGTCATTTTTGACGAAATATTAGACACAAATAGCATTTTTTCTGCAGATTCCAAATATGTAACTTTTATTTTGAAATATTAATTTTTCCTATTTTCTTTCAATTTATTTTCTGTCCTACCTCCTTAACTCGTGAAACACATTGTTAGTGTTTCTTCCATAACTTTTTCAATTCTCAATCATTTCAAAAAAAATTTGTATGGTGCACAAGAGGACACTAACCTCCACGTTCTCCACGTTCTATGAAAAACCCATTTCAAGATTTTTGCATTAAGACCTTAAAAGGCTCTACCCACAAAAGAGGTACTATTTTTGAGGTTTGATCACTTAGACAATTATAAAAAAATTATAAAATTACTAATTTAATTTTCGAAAAATAATGGCGCACAAGTGCTATGTGTTCTCTACATGCATGCCGATTTTTGTAGCTTGATTCCATCATTTAGGCCCTCAAAGGCTCTACCCACAAAAACATATACCTTATCATTTGCCTGAAAAATAAAAAGTGTCTATTAGGAAAAATGAAACTTGACATAGCTATGCAAATTTTCAATACATAAAAGTTATATATTCAGAAACGTGATTCAATTTCCTACATTTCATCTTTTTTACTCAATGCAAGATATTTTCCGTAAGTAAATCAAAAAATCCAAGTAAGTTGAGGGATGCCTGCTTTTTCAGTTTTCTAATGCATCTAACGTGCCAAAAGTGACCCTCATTAGCTTGCACTGACCTGGAAGGCAAAATGTGTGAAAGGCGACCTACTCAAGAGATCAATGTAACAAAGAATGTAAAAGATTGATAGTCCCATAGTATAGAATATATTATGAGTTTATTTTAGATTTCAAACTAAAACTGTTTACATCTTGATGGAGTTGAAAAATTAACTATTTCAATATATGTATGCATTAAAAAATATACTTGTTATATTTATATTTTTTGCTTTCATTTGTTATAACTATTATAATATTAATGGACAAAACCCTACATAATCAAATTTTTACTTATCAAATTCCATCATGATTATAATGCACAATGTTGAATTTAATTTAAGAAAAAAAATGATACCATTTATTTGTAAACGAAAGATATGACAATATATATTTTAAAAAGATTTTTATATTCATATATATTTATGATAATGTTATTAAAATAAAAAAAAAATTATTTATTTTACCTAATTATGATCATAGATCCATCTTAAACCCATATTTACCTAGCATCCATAGGGATCCAATCCAATTTTTTTTGCCTTAAAATTTTTACCATGTTCAAAAAAATTTACACCTTGTGCTCGGTAAATTTGGGTTTGACATGGATTTTTTAATTATTTTATTTGGTTGTAATTATTTATTGTATGAGCACGCATGAATTTAGTTTTTGTAATGTAACATAACATTAGGTTAAGTTACATTATGTGACAAAATCTCCCCATCCTCTGGTGCAATCAAAATAATAATTATAAAAAATTAAAAGGTTAAGAAAATATTAGAACTTTATTTTTTATGTTTATAATTTTATAGCACACTAAATAACGTATTTCTTTTAAAGGTCCAAGTCTACTAGACCTCCAAGTCTAGTAGACCAAACTCATAGACGCTAACTTTCAACATCATAGTGAAGTAAAATGATTCTATGTTGATGTTATACATGGTATAATTAGAATTTTAATTAACATTCATGATATAGTTAGTAAAAGTTGAAACGATAATTAATATATATCAATTATATTTGTATTTGTTTTTTTTTTAATTCAAAATTTAGATGAATTTATAACATTTTTACCTATGGTATAGTTAGAATTTTAGGTAACATCATATCATTGAGAATTGAGTTAAAATAGAAAAAAAAATAAAAATTATACTATAAAAATTATCTATATATAAGAGTTTAACTAGTTATCTTTGTTTAATACATTTTAATTTGGTAATATCTTAAATGTTATTTATTTTCATAATATTTTAATTTACAAAAATAAAGAAAATTTATGAAAATATTTCTTCACATTTTAAGGTTAAAAATAAAACTAAATTGTTAAATCCAATAAAACATTTTTATTGTAAAATGATTAATATATTTACTAAAACTATTTACAACATAGGAGAAACAAAACAAATGTTACATACAAAGATGTTTACATCATTATCTTAAGAAAAATAAAACATAGGATGGTGTACAAAAAATAAACAAAAACAACAATAAAAATTTTAATCAACAAAATTATTTTTACTATCAAATAGAGGTACATATCTTCTTTCAATAATTCAAGGAATGCAAGCAAAAAACAAAAGTTAGTTTTTAGAAAACACATTGCCATATATTTACACATAACACTGAAATCTTCTTGCTCTCTAATACAAACTTCCATACACAATGAATGCATGATTTATTGAAAACTAGTCCTAATAAGTCCGATGAAAATAACAATCCAAAGGTGCTTCCATTTCATAGAAAAAATCAGATCTAGCTCAAATTTTTGTAGAACTACCTACTTCCTCTAGTTATCATCAATCTAACTTGTTCTCCAATACTTGGCTATGGATTTGATTAGGAAGCTATTTAAATATTTTCTACAGTCTCATTAACATATTGGTGGAGTGTTACATATTTGATACTATCATCTTCCATTTTCCCTTTCCATGTTGTAAATATTTTCTCTTAGGAGCATATTTATGTTGAATGTCCAATAACTAATCTGGGATAAGAGACATTCGAAAAATCTTTTCTCTTTAGGTCAGATTTATGTTCAATGTATCTATAACTAGTCTAGGCTGACAGAAAACTCGGAGATATTTGGCACAATTGAACTCTATGTATCATGTGGCTGATTGGTCTTCCATAGCCCTCTTTTAATATAAAAAATTCACATTTTTCTATCCTATCCCAAAAATAGAAATTGGCATAAAGATAAGTCTGGGCCTTGCATACTATGTGAAGGGAGTGAAGTAGGATTCCATTAGAAGAATGTGTAGTAATTCAAAAAACTTACTTACTTCATATACCATGTTTCCTTATTATAGGCTTTCTAGATTGATTGCGGGCGAAACAAAAAGGCGGATGCTTTCTTGCTTGCCGTCAGAGTTGGGAACAGGCACAAAGTCTCAGTAGAACAAATTCTAGGAATTCTAGGAAGTCTGTATAAGTAACTAATAAGTAACATAGTTAAATATGTGTTATGACGTCAAGCAATATGTGCAGATGCAAAATTGCAACATTGCTAGAATAGCTGAAATACTAATATTGAAAGCACTGCACATTTCCAAAAATATGGACTGTTAGAAGTAAGCAATTGTTTGCACAGTTCCAAGTCAAAAAAAGAAATTTGTAAGCCTCAGCATGCTTGTACAGGTAACATAAATGTCCTTTCTCTATTTGTATTTACAAGGTTGTCAACATATTTGCAATACATAACAGAAGGAAGTTTAAGAATGTATTTAACATTTTGCAAATTGTAACTCTAAAGAATTTGAAAAGCACAATAGTTTCAGACATACATGTTTCTTTGAAACTTCTGTTTGCATAATGCATTCATTGCGTGTCTTATCTCTTGATGTCAAGAATTATATTGTCATAACTGAGTGTAAACTTGCCGTCAATAAAAAAATTCGCACAACATGTAGATAATAACATATATTTTTTTTAGATAATCCTCATATGAGAGTGCAATCAAATCTGGGAACACCTTTGTTAAAATGTCATCCTTCAGTATGCATGATAATTTTGCATTTTCTGTACTAATTATGGTACAGTGTAATCGATGCAAATAGTTGATAGGACATTCGCTGCTACATTTGGCACAATGTACAGTTGTGCCTTGCACTCTTCATAAATTTAATATAGCTAAATTGCATTTTGAGCATGTGGGTTGAAATGGATTGGAATATATGTTTGCTACATGCAATGTGCCTTGAACCTATTTGACATTATCCAGTGTCACTTAGTTGAAATCTATTTATGGAAAATATGTTTGATATAATGTATGTTTATATAGTTGTGGTGCCTTACCTGATTTGTGGACTTCAACAATGTTGTTAGATCATTCAATGGCTTCTTTGCATTTAGCGTTGTTATGAATGTTGATTGCCCTATACGCAGTGTACATGGCTGTGAATCTTTTTGTCTCACCAGGTTTCTTAATAGGAAAATATGGAACTCTTTTTTTGAAAGTTGTTCTTGAATCGCATTGAACTCTGCCTCGAACGTTGAATATAAATGTATCTAAATTTAAAAAACAGATTTATGTTAAGCCTATTATTTTTGTTATTTATAGTAGGAATAAGAACAAAGAAGATAAAATTTACAAATATGAATAGGTAGAAATAGTCTTACAGTTGTGATCCGCAATATGAGCATGATAGATCTGAAATAAAACTAAATATCAAGATAAATCTGAATGCAAGACCCAAACTGAATACAAAGATGGAGGGTGAGGCTAGGATAGCCTCACCTCTCAACGGAAAAACCCAAGAGAACTCTCAGAGCCAACAACCATACAACAAACTAAGACACACAAGACTAGAACAAGAAAACTCGTTTGTATTTTGAGGTAAGGTGCCTTTTTATAGATTACAAGGAGAGAGCATATTAAACGCTATTCATTATTATAATAATATCTAATGTCATATTATGGCTAATACATTAAACCTAGCATATTGAAACTAATATCCAAAATGGGGAGTGTGCCTCCCATACAGAGCATTCCTCCCGGTCTAAGTGGAAAGCGTACCTGCTTTCCTTCCTCCGAGTCTAAGTTTGAAGCCATGTTTACAAAGAAGAGAAACCACATGTAGAAGAGGTGCCATTGTCGCAACTTGATGAAGATTTTGATGATGTGTAAAAGATGCGAGCAGGTGGGGTGCCCATACAGCTGCTACTGAACATCTTGTGAAAATAATCTCGAGGAAGAGATCTATGTATCTCCTCCCTAGGTGGGATGTGGAGTTGGTGTAAGATGAGAGCAGGTGGGGTGCCCATGAAGCTGCTGTGCGTCATCCTACAAAAATAAACTAGAGGGAGATATTTGTATGTGTTTTAGATCTGTGTACGTCCTCTCTACGTGGTGTATATCTGTGTATCACCGGCAAATGAACTGATACTGATCCTGACAAGGGTGTGATTTGATACAAAATCTTGAAGCTACCTTGAAATCCTATGAAGGCCTTTTCTGCAAACAAAACTTTGTTAAGTGCTGGAGAATATTGTTGGAGGAAATAGCAAAAATGGAACTTTGAAAGAGAACTATTATTGGAAGAGAACTAGAAAAAATGTGAGCCGAGCGGTGAGCTTGGACTCGGAGAGGGACTGGGTCCCTATGGAAAGGCTATTGAAGCCGAAGGAAATGAGAGCCATGTTGAAGATGGCATTGGCGAATGACAAATGAAATTCTGAACTGTGTTGAAGATGCCGTTGGAGATGACTTGTTGATAAATGTGAAATGTGCTTTTGAATAATGTTAAAGGTGTTCCATCCTTTTTTGAGATCATGTTAGATTGCTTTGAATCTGAAGGATCTATAACATCATTGTTCATAGACTGATTTCCTTTTCTGAGTATCCATCCAATGCCGACCATCATTTTTGGCTTACACAGCTTTTCTGGCTTTATCCTTAGCTGTATAAGGGCTAACTAAAATGCGTGGGAAAGCAATTCTTGCAAAAATTGCAATTTGGAGGCAAGGTATAAGAATTCCATTTTTTTATTTGTTGGGGGTGCAATAAAGCATCCTATGATGGGTTCAAGAAAGCATCATTTATTTTATTTGTTGGAGGTTCAAGAAAAGATCATTTATTTTATTTGTTGCGGGTTCAATAAAACATCATTTATTTTATTTGTTGTGGGTTCTAAAACCTATCTTAGAATTGTATCCTACACAGAAAATATATTTTCTAGTACACATAAAATCCGTATCTCTAGATGTGTTGTGCTATTCTAATTAAATAACAAACACCCCCCCCAAAAAAAAAAAATTAATTAAATAACAAAACACAATAAATTATTTACTACTTTATAAATGATTAGTCATGTAACGTCGCCAATTTCCACGTTAGATAGAGGCAATGCTCAGTATCACTATAAAACAAGATTATCAATAGGAGATTACCAAAAGGGATTCAAATTTATAAACCAAAATGATTGAAGGGAGAGTGCATTGAGAAGGTTAAATGTTGCCTCTACGAGGCAAATGGTTTTGGTGCCACCCCATAGGGTAAAAAAGGGAAGTCCTGCTCAATGCATAATTTTACAGGCATAAATTATATGTTTTTGAGGGTGCTGAATCTATTTCTACCATCAAAATCTCAATTAAACACGATTTTGCAAAATAAAAAAAAACACCAGATTCCAAATTGATTGTCTGATCCAAATCCTCCAATTTTTAGACAACTCCTAAACTATATAAAAATGGTATTTAGTTTCATTTTAAACTATATAGGAATGGTATCTAGTTTCAGGTATGATACTGACACTAAATTTTATTAATAATAAAAAGTATATGGCAGACTTGGCAACTTGACCCATAGCCCTCAGTCAGAGACCTCGATTGAAACGCACCAAGCATCTCGTGAGTGAAACACCAACAATGAAAAGGATGCACAAACAAAAAAACCTAAATAAAGACAAGGCCACTTGGTGGATGCGAACGGGAGGATCGAATCTACATGGGGGAATGAATGCGTTGAGTGATGAGTGGTTTGAGACCATCTGCAGATGCCGCAGACATTGATTTGGCACAAAGACACTGCGTAAATAAGGAAGCAAGACAACGAGCACAAGCTGAAAAAAGAAGATCGTTGAAATGCCTTCTTTTATGTTGCAATTATCGAATGAAAGGCGGCCTGAGTGGGAGGATCATGAATTTTAAATGATAGTCAAAGTTATTCGCTAGCAAGTTCTCCTGTTTATTCATATAAATGTTATTCAAATGAATTTCATTTTTGGAGAACTCGCTCACAAGTTTTGGCCTTCACGGACCTTCTATTATTATTATTATTTTACACTTAAGTTAAACGATGAAAAGACCTCTTACAATTAGGCGTTTTCTCCATTTTTTTGGATTACAGTTCATATCCTGTAGGCGTTTTTTCAATTTTCTTAAAACCCCAGAAAGGTTTTGTCAATTTTCTTAAAATGCTTTGGCGGAATTCCTTGATGAGACTTAGGCCTTTGAATTGAAAAGAATTAGCAAAATTTGATGAGAATGGGAGGTCGTATTCTCTCAGAAATTGCAATTTGGAGTGTTGCTGGCTGGCTTCGTAGCTCTCCTTTGATAGGCTGGGAATCAATGTTTCATGGTGGCAAGCAGAAGTCATTTTTTTGTTTGCGCTCTCCTTTGATAAGCTGGGAATCCACGATTTATGGTGGGAAGCAGAAGTCATTTTTTTTGTTTGCATGGGCACTCTGTTGTAATACAAGGTTTGTCCTATACCGTTGCAGGTTAACGGGTTGAAAGCATAGTCACCAAATTCGGCAGAATTGGGATTAATAATTCTTAAATTCAAAAATTAGGTTTGATTGGGCCAAATTGGGCTGAAGAACTAGGAAACTAGATTCCATTTGGCTTTCAATTCACCCAATTTAGATTCGGTATAGTCTACAAACGTTGGCGTGCTGTTTTTTGAACAAGAAATCTAACATACGCAGTATTTCCTAATTTGCCACAAATATCTGCAATAATTCCTAGTTTATATCAAACTCTACCATAATTTCTGCATAAATTCCTAATTTATACCAAAATCTACCATAATTTCTACAAATGGATGCGTTTATCTCATTTGACAAACAAAAACATGAAATTGGAACAAAGGGAAGTTGGGAACAATGGAGGGAAAGTAAAACTTAATTTCAAATTTCCAAACAATAGGGCTAACTAAAATGCGTGGCAGAGCAATTCTTGCTGCAACGAATCCCATGAAACTCAGACCAAGTTTTTTGAGATTGCCAATTTTTTTTTATGAGAAGGAAGCCATCTGCTAAGTACAAAGAGAGCGTCCAATGCCGACCATCATTTTTGGCTTTCTCAGCTTTTCTGTCTCTATAGTTAGCTGTTTAAGGGCTAACTAAAATGCGTGGCAGAGCAATTCTTTCAGAAATTGCGATCTGGAGTGGTGCTGGTTGGCTTGGTAGCTCTCCTTTGATGAGCTGGTAATCAATGTTCCATGGTGGCAAGCAGAAGTCATTTTTTTTGTTTGGATGGGAACTTTGTTGTAATACAAGGTTTGACCTATATCGCTGCAGGTAAATGGTTTCAAAGCATAGTTACCAAATTCGGCAGAATTGGGCTTAATAATTTGCAAATTCAGAAATTAGGTTTGACTGGGCCAAATTCGGCTGAAGAACTAGGAAATTAGATTCCATTTGCTTCTCAATTCACCCAATTTAGATTCGGCACAATCTACAAAGCTTGGCTTGTTGTTTTTTGAACAAGAAATTTAAGATATGCAGTATTTCCTAATTTGTCACAAATATCTGCAATAATTCCTAGTTTATATCAAAATCTACCATAATTTCTGCATAAATTCTTAATCTATACCAAAATCTACCATAATTTCTACAAATGGATGCATTTATCTAATTTGACAAACAAAAACAGGAAACTGGAACAAAGGGAAGTTGGGAACAATGGAGGGAAAGTAAAACTTAATTTCCGATTTCCAAACAATTGCAAATTATGGGTACATAGGTGAATATTCTTCCTTGAATATCATCATATTTTGTTAGTGCAATTCCGTTATGATATATCAAAACATGGAACTTTGCTGAGAATTGAAAGAAAAATATGAAAAAATATTGAAATGAACCACTCACAAGTGTTTTTCCTCTGGCAAGTGCCTCTCCTCTGAAAGCAAGATGATATTTGAACATTAAACTAGCAGCATGCAGTAAACCACTCACTGAACTAGCAGCATGCAGTAAACCACTCATTGAACAAGCTAGCAGCACGCAGTATCCACTCACTAAACAAGCTAGCGAACCACTCACTGAACAAGCTACCAGGACGCAGTAAACCACTCACTGAACAAGCTAGCAACACTTAGTAAACCACAGGGAAGGTAATGGACAGTATAACAAGCCGCGAACAATGCATAGCTGCAAAATGAAACAAGTGTATTAAATATTTTTGAAGCAAGCGTATTAAATGAAACCAGTGTATTCATTCGATGCCATACGCAGTAAACCATAGGGAGGAGCAGTGTAGCAAGCCACGGATGCTGCACAACTGTAAAATATACTAACTGCATTAAATGTTTTGAAAAGGAAGCCAGTGTTAAACGTTTTGAAAGCCACACCACCAAACGTTATGCATTAGATGAGATAAAAAAATTCTAATATATAATTTTGAAATTTGTTATCATATTATTCAAAATTCTGTGCATAATCTAGGGACCTATGTTTGCATAACTTAGAATTATGTCAATAATTTGATAGTGCCATACATGGCTTTTGAAATTTGATATCATATTATTCAAAATTCTGGGCATAATCTAGGGACCTACGTTTGCTTAATTTAGAAGTATGTGAATAATTTGATAGTTCCATACACGGCTTTGTATTAAGTGTTAAATTCATTTGGCACAGATTGTACAAAAGGTACGACCACCTCATATTACTCCATCAAAAAAACCACAAGAGAGAGACAACACCCCGTATTTGCCTGCCTGAATTTGTTGGAAACGACGTCATGAACTCTTGTAACCAAGCTAGTATTTGGTTCATTACAAAACATAATCGTTTTTTTGATACCTCGCAATGAGTATGCATACACGACAAATATAAAGATGAAATATAATGATTAAGAGTATTTGTTCATTAATTATTGATAATTAATTTAAATAAAAATTAATCGATCATATTATGAGTAATAGTGATTTAACTTTTGATTTGAATAATGTAATTTAATAATTATTTATAATAAATTCAAAATATGATATAACTCATAAAATTTATGAAGACTGAACCTCAAAACTTTTTCCAAAATCAATATTTACTAGTTTCTTGAGGCAGGGCAGGACCGACATGACCATATTGATGGGACGACGGGAGGGAAGAAGGGCAGGACAACCATTAAATTTGACGGGACAAAGGGTGGTACGATATTACACATATGTCAAATATATATGTTTTTTTTTAATTTTTAATTATTTTATATATTTGTTTAGTAGAATTAAAATGAGGTAAAAACTGTCATATCAAGCTTTTAGACTATGGCTATGTGTCAATTTGAGAATTTTTTTTAAATAATTTTCTTTAAAAACTAATTGTCACCTCCAACCAGTGGTATTTAGTCAAATCAATCCTTCCAATCAATAACAAAATAGTATTTTCTAATTTCAAAAATTAAAAATACATTTGATTATTTAAAAAAATTAAAATAATAGTTATTTTTGCATAACATTGTAGAACAACTATTAAATTGATAAAATTAAGAAAAAGTCAAATTAATTTTGACAATGGACCCATTGCTATAATCCTTGGCATGGACTAATAATTATATTTTATGAAACATTATAAAATAACTACAAAACATACACAACTAATAATAACAAGTCAATTGAATTTTGACTCTGAAACCGTCATTATAATCCCTCCCTAGCAAGGACTAAAAAATAATTATAAAATAGATAAATTACATGTCTTATATAGGTTTATCTGTATCAACTTTACTCAAACTTTAGGGGGACTATGAATATATGAGTGGATATCATTTTCACTAAAAGTATGATGAGGTTCTAAAAAAAGACATGCCTTGTAGATTTATCTTTATCAACTTTACCCAAATGTCTAGGAGGGATATGAGGATTTGAGTGGGGAATATGAGCTTCATGATATTTCTTCACACCCTACTCACACCCTGATCACGTTACCTCCTTGTCTATATTACCCTCAAAACCTTCATAGTTCAATTCTTGTGAACTCTAAGAAACCTAATTTATCCAGGTGAAATCCGTACTACCATCCTTCCTTATGTTCTATCAAACCCTCTAGAATTAATTGGGGAATGAGGGTAGCGTGGAACCTGTCCTTGATGAGTTAATTGATACGACACCTTAACAACTTATGATCTTCTGATCTGTGCCCAATATCACTCGTCTTGATGTCCCATCGGTGTCACCAATAGCCTCAATTACTAACCCTCCTGCATTGATGAAAGCAACATGATCTCTACTAGTTGGAACCTTGTGACTAGCCTATCCATGATAAAATGATGTCCGTTGAGCGTCTAACGACCATCGGTCACAAATTCGACAATAAGCTTTCATAGGTCGAATGCATACCGTTTGGATATATCATATAGTGCTTTTATATATATATATATATTTTAATTATTAAAACATATGAAAGAAAGTCACTGTTGAATGATGCGTTGGATGTGGTATAGCATGTTATTTAAGACTGCGAGCAGTAGTGCTTTGAATGTAATTTGGCTTAGTTCTCTGATTGCTATTTTGGCTTTTAGCATATTGCATTTAATACGGCAAGCAGGAGTGCTTTGAAATTTATTTTGGCGGATTATGTATGTATTTTCATTATTAAAATAGGTAACAAAGTCAATCTAAATTAAATATCATTTAAACTACCTCATTGCTTCGTAAATAATTACTTCATTATTGGTGGTAGACTAGTTATCCCAATTATTATAAAAATTGATGCTTTGAAATTTTCAAAATGATTGAAATCTTCTTCTGTTTAAAAATCATAATTATTATAAGATTTTCAAGCTTTGAAATTTTCAAAAATGATCTACCAGGCTCCCAACGTGTATAATCGTCCACTTGTTTTCCCATGCATTTCGGCGCTTCCATATGCACAACTGCTTTAAATGGCCCCAACAACGGCCATAACTTTGCCGAGGTTTCATTCCAGAGAAGAGTTTTGATCACAGTGCGACAGCTAGGGATTGTTTATTAGATCATCTCTGGTTAATATCTGCTGTTTTTCGGTTTTTTTTATCTGTTCTGATTGTTAGAAAAATGGCACCAGCAGTTGCAGTTGCGGAAGTGAGGACTGTGAAATCCCTAGCAGATCTGGGGATTAAGAATTTACCTGTGAATTACGTGAAGGACGAGGATGAACGACCAACTGTGGCGTACAATAATTTCAGCAAAGAGGTGCCCGTCATTTCACTTGCCAATGCAGGAGCCGGAGGAGCAGAGCGCGCACAGCTAATAAGAGAACTCAGAGCGGCGTGCGAAGAGTGGGGAATGTTCCAGATCATAGATCATGGCGTCCCTCCAGAACTGAACTCTCAAATAATGTGTTGTGCGGACGAGTTCTTCTCGCTTTCGGTGGAAGAGAAGAGGCAGTACGCCATAAAGGCTGGGCAGTTCGTGGGATATGGAAATGGGAGTTTTATCAACGATGACCCCTTGATGGACTGGAGAGAACTCTACGTCGCCACATGCTCCCCAGCTCGGGACATCGAAAGCTGGCCTGCAAACCCGGTTCAGTTCAGGAAAGCTTTAGCCAAGTACAGCGATGCGACATTGAAGTTAGCGAAAACGCTACTTGGGCTCATCTCAGAATCACTTGGAGTTGAAGCAGATGCAATCGAGAAAGCCTGCGGAGAGGGGCAACAGAAGCTTCTCTTGAATTACTACCCGACTTGCCCCCGCCCCGATTTAACGTTAGGCCTAAAGAGACATACCGATCCAGGAACTCTTACCATTTTACTGCAAGACAAAGTTGGAGGCCTTCAAGCCACAAAGGACGATGGTAAAACGTGGGTTACAGTGGAACCCATTGAAGGAGCTTTCGTTGTAAATCTCGGAGACCAGATGCATGTGAGTATTTATATTTATTACTGTTTTTTGTTTGTAATACAATATTTGTATGGGATATATTGGACGGATAAATTCCGGCCGTATGGGATATATTGGGATAAACAGAAACTCATGTGTCAGGATACAATATAGAACATAAAAGTAATCGACATGTTATAGGATTTCGATTAAACTATTTGTGAATAACATTACACGAAAATAACAATTCGAACAGTACTAATTACTAAATTGTTGCTATATTGATGATGATGAAGGTTCTGAGCAACGGTATTTTGAAGAGCGCGGATCATCAGGCTGTTGTAAATCCGAAGGTTCTGAGGCAATCCGTAGCGACATTCTACAACCCCCATCCAGACTCCGTTGTTTATCCTCTGGATGCATTAACGTCAGCGTCGAGTGAGGGGAAAAGATTTGAGCGTTACGTTTACAGCGAATTCTACCAGAGGAAGATGACGAAGCACGTCCTGGACAGGCAGATCAAACGCAGTAAGGGAATACGTTTAGTGCAGCAGCCACAAGTGTAGTTGTGCTGCAATTATCTAGCATTGACTCTAATACAGGAACACGTTTTGGTTGCCCACAAAGAGATGCCAAAGGAATGTCAAATGCAAACTTGTGGTGTCTTCCAGATTCTACATTACAATGGGAATATTGGTTGTCTTCTATCTGCAGAAGTTGTAGGCAACATTCAATTCCTTTTACTCGCCCTGCATGTTCTTGCCTTGACTTCAAAGGTCCACACTGATTGCATTTTATTAAGCATGACCCAATGCCAAACAGGTAATACGTTTGCTGCAGCAGCCAGAAGTGTAGTTGTACTGCTGCAATTCAGCTTACATCCACGGCTCAGAAGTGTAGTTGTACTGCTGCATTTCAGCTTACATTCCATGGAAGATTGATTTAATGTCATATATTTTCAATGTTTACATAATTAAAAATTAACATTGTTATTATTTTTTTGGCAGTGTCATGAAATAGTTGAAACTATTTAGTGTAATATTGTCACTAGTCAATTTCCTGGAAATTAAAGTGTTTTATATTACTTTCTTGGAAATTCAAGTGTTTTATAGTACATTTAGCTTGTGATATTGAATTAAGGAATGCATTCTCAATTATTTTCAGATATATATATACCTCAATTTTGATAATTGAAATTGTCTCAAGGAGTAAACAGATTTCATTAGAATGAGTGTTATGCAAAGTCAAATATAAATTTAAAAAGTTAGCTTTTATATGATATGTTTTCTAAGAATAATATAGTGGATCTAAAAATCATTTGCCTTAATTTTAATTTATGTGAAATTTAAAACTCATCATTCCATGAAGACATGACATTATCATTCGTTGACATAACCATTTAATAACATTGTGTCCTTCAAATCCTTTAGTATAGTAAAATATCATCTCACACTTATTTAAAATGCCAAGAGAAAATGGATCCGGGTAAAGTGCAACAGAGGAGTACATCAAAATAATGCTTAACTTATTTAAGATAACTCCATGTTTTATAAGATATAAAACTAAGCCAAAAGGGATGACTGAGTAAGATGACTAAGAAAAATAAGGAAGCTTTAGGGAGGAGCACAAACCTCAAAGGAAAAATTACCTAACACTGTCGTATCCACATCCAAAATGCAGTAACTCAATAATATGTCATTGTTGTTTATACTTACCATATAGCCCAACATTGACTACATATCTTCATCAACAAAGACATGAACTGATACAACACATATCTTCTATGTTTTATGGGGATATCAGTTAATCGCTTAAGAGGATTTTGTGCTCAATGTCAATTTTAGTGTAACTTCTCCTTCAAATTTATCTATTCAATATTATTGAGCATGCATGTAATGATGGTTTTGTTGTTCACTTTGTAATGTACAACTAGACACCAATAGTTGGAAAACAATTGCACCTTGCATGTGCTATAAGAAAAAATAAACTTTGATATGCATTATGCCAATATAAAAGATTGTTTCTTAGTTGAAATTCAAGTGATTGAAATCACCAATTGACTCCCTCACATGGATTGTTATTTATCAAGGATATATTATGTCTTTTGAATACTATACCTAGTAATAAAGATTCTCTTTATCACTTTAAGAATTGGGAGCCAATATCATCTATTGAGTGCTCTCTTTTATGTCTTACTAACTACCAACTCTACTTATACATATAGCATAGTCTAATGTAATAATAAAGGAAAATAATTCTATGTTTAAATGAAAAATTGCCTAGGACTATCGTTGACCACATATCTTCATCATCAAAGACATGAATCGCTACAACCCATTTATAGAACAAGGATGATTCTTTAATGCCAACATTATCTAGCATTTACTATAATAAATGAGCAATTTTGATTTTGGTTTCCCACGGAGAGATGTTAAAGGAATGACAAATGCAAACTTGAGGTGTAATATAATTCTAGATTATAATGGGAATTAGTTGTCTTCTATCTCGGAAATGTTGTAGGTTTTGTTGTTAGGAAACATTCCATGCCTTTTGGGAACCCATGTTCTTACCTTGGCTTGGAAGGTCCACACTCATTGATATTTATTATTCTTGAACCAATGCCAAAAAGGTATCCTTGGCACTATGTATATAACTACTACATTTGGCTACAAATTATGGCGTTGTTTTGAACGTTTTGTTGTCTCAAAAGTGATGAAATATAGAAAATAAAAGTGTTGGTATTTTTTCATCGACAAAAAATTGTATTATTTTTCACTGGAGAAATTGCCACCATTTTATGACAAGTTACTACCATGTGACATGTTACCATTCATTTTCTGCTCTCTCTTTACATCGTAATTCGAACTCTTTAGTGATAAACATTTCTCTCAAGACTTGCAACGTTAAATTTGTTTTGATGGTTTTGGATCATTGATTAGATGTTGAAATCCCAAGTGGAAATATGTTTTAAAAGATGATGCATATAAATTGATGAGTGTGAGCAATGCCCTCTTTCTTTCTTTAATGTCATTTCCAAGATATTAATTTTCAATCTTGGATTTTTGAGAGGTATGTATTTATCCATTCCATATATATATAAATAATTATAGTTTGAGAAATATGATTGCTAATTGCACAATAGAGAAAAGCATAACGAAATTCACGGTTTGAGTGAGAATTTCTTTTTATTTCTCTAAATTCTAATTAGGATATATAGCTTAAGAAAGAGAAAAGAGAAATTAAACTAATAGAGCTTAATTGTAATTATATTAAGGAGAATATTTTTAGCATATGTATGACTCCATTTCCTCATTAAGCATGGCATATTAGAGCCAAAATTATAATTCTTAGGGCCTATATAACTTCCAAGCTAAATCTATAGAAATCAGAAGTCTAAGAGGGAGCCTAATAATATAATCTCTTATTGAATTTTCCAAGCCACATTAATCCTACTAATTTTTTTAATAAAACTATGTGTTAAAGAAATTACGGAGGAACAATAAATTAGAAGCTATATTGATTTAGTAAGATTGATGGGTGTTGGGAATTAAACACAAAACTCCTTGCACAACAAGGCCATACATACGCTACACCTATTATTTTCATTATTTTTGAATAGGAAAAAAACCCATTTCCTAAAAATTCAAAACATAAATTTATTAAATAGAATAACAGAAAACCACAAAATTGACAAAAAAAATTAAGAAAAAAAACTTATTCAAAGAAATTAACAAAATAAAAATTAATTTGCCTAGCTGTGAACTATGTAGACCTTGGAAAGTTGTGAGCTAGTTAGACCTTGGAAAGTCGCAGCCTCGGTGACCATCGTCAGCTCCTTGGGGACCAACTATGGTTGGCATAGTCACGACCAGTAATTATTTTTCAATCTTCGATTTTTGAGAGGTATGTATTCATCCATTAGATAGATATATAAGTATTTCTACTATGAGAAATATGATTTAATTGCACAATGAGACAAACATAAGGAAATTCATTTTTCAAGTGAGAATTTCTCCTTGTTTCTCTAAATTCTAATTAGGCTATATAGTTTAGAAAAACTTCATATACAAAATTTCCTCGAGAATTCTTTATACAGATTGAAGGGAACTTCTATTAAAGTAGAGAAAAAGTATATTAACAAAGAAAAGAGAAAAGAGAAATTAAAGTAATAACTCTTAATGGTAATTCTATTAAGGAAAATATTTAATATTAGAATTTAGATTGCACATCAATGGCAACATTAGGTTCTGATATATGTAACAATCCAACCTAGATGTAGATAGAAAAAACAGTCCCACTTAGAATTATTTGCACAAAGAGATAGCCACAATAGAGAATAAATATTGAACATAGAACTGGAGGAAAATCACTACAGTGGGAAGAATTCCACTATGATATTATTAATCAGCTTGAATACAATATATAGATTCTCTCAAGAGACTTAGTGGCAATTCGAGTAGCTCACCATAATGAGGGATTACCTAGAATATTCCCCCCACTGTTCTAGGAAAATATCTCTATGGATAGGTTGATATCCTGTTGGGATTGTAAGAGGCCTCTATTTTCCTACCCAAGACAGAAAGAAAACAAGTACACACTATAATTCTCCCATATCTAGCTCATACATCAAGAAGTAAGCTATGAAGAACAAAGCAGGTAGATAGCTTACCTCGCTTCAATGGTTGTCCTTGATGCTCCTAAGTTACTTCAAATCCTAGCCTTCAATCATGGGCTTGTGAACCTGTTCACAATGGAAAGACAACACCTTCTCCAAACAAATATATGTATAAACAAAGATCTAACTATGAAAGTACAATCAATTCAATGCATTCACCATTAAAGACATGAAATTAGGAGAAATAGGCTATGTTGTATTAAAAGAAAGCATTAAGGAAGTTATACAACATGTGCTATACCTGACTCATGGTTGATTTGAACTCCTCCAACTCTCTTTCAGAATTCCTTCAAGACTCATAAGACCATAATATCCACCTCTCTAAGTGCGCTCCCCCACTTTGCCATGGGTAGGAGGTTCATTATATCGGTTAGGGAGGCCTAAACAATTAGGAGAGATATTTGGATCAAGGGAGGATGAAGTGGATCAAGGGATCTTGGGACTCCTTAGGTTATAAAGAGGATATGAGGCAAAGGGTAGATTAATCCCATAAAGATCTCCACGAAAGATCAGATCCAAAGATCATGGAACTACCTCCTAGGCAACATTTTCACACTTTGCACATAGAGCAACGTGCAATAAAGAGGGATTTTTGTGCTTTGCAAAGCAGGCAAGGCACGAAAATCATAATTTTTTTGTGTTATGGTGACCTACAGGGGCGCGATAATCGTTCCCTCACCAACTAGCAAGGCGCAAAAACATGGCTTAAAAAGGCTTGAAGAAGTAAGGTACAAGCTGGATTTCAAGGCTTAGATAATAAGGAAGCCTCTCAGGATGACATGTGGATTGAGGAACTAACACACACTGTGTTCTGACCTGCATCGGGAACATTAACTCCATCATAATAAGGCATGGAAGCTGCAAGTGACAAAATGAGGTGTAACAGGTTGTCCCTAAAGTGTGAGGTCATAAATGGAATTGATGGTTCAGACACTTTAGCAACTCATGAATGAAAGATAAGTGTAGAGGTGCCTACAAACCACGGGTGGTTCAATGAGCGAACTTGTTACATAGCACGATCGTTCGTGAGATATTAAAGAATATCCCTAATTTCACTAAATAGTGGAAAAAGCCTCCTAAAATTGCATTGTTGAACCCCCTCCCAATATACCTTACCAATTATGAAAACCCCTAGTTTCACGAGATATTGTACGTATCCATTTTTATCAACCCATTTTAATACCCCCTTTATATAATATTATCAAGTTGTAACAAGAAGGATCCCTAAAGAACCTTAGTATAAGAATACAAGATGCTAAATAAAATAATAATATAAAGCTAATCATTATCCCAGCATGATTACAGGGGCGACCAATGAATTTGTAGCATTGGATATTGGAAAACCCAATGCAATAGTAACGGGGAAGGCAAAATGTGTGAAAGGCGACCTACTCAAGAGATCAATGTAACAAAGAATGTAAAAGATTGATAGTCCCATAGTATAGAATATATTATGAGTTTATTTTAGATTTCAAACTAAAAATGTTTACATCTTGATGGAGTTGAAAAATTAACTATTTCAATATATGTATGCATTAAAAAATATACTTGTTATATTTATATTTTTTGCTTTCATTTGTTATAACTATTATAATATTAATGGACAAAACCCTACATAATCAAATTTTTACTTATCAAATTCCATCATGATTATAATGCACAATGTTGAATTTAATTTAAGAAAAAAAATTATACCATTTATTTGTAAATGAAAGATATGACAATATATATTTTAAAAAGATTTTTATATTCATATATATTTATGATAATGTTATTAAAATAAAATAAAAAAATTATTTATTTTACCTATTATGATAGTAGATCCATCTTAAACCCGGATTTACCTAGCATCCATAGGGATCCAATCCAATTTTTTTTGCCTTAAAATTTTTACCATGTTCAAAAAAATTTACACCTTGTGCTCGGTAAATTTGGGTTTGACATGGATTTTTTAATTATTTTATTTGGTTGTAATTATTTATTTTATGAGCACGCATGAATTTAGTTTTTGTAATGTAACATCAGATTAGGTTAAGTTACATTATGTGACAAAATCTCCCCATCCTCTCGTGCAATAAAAATAAAAATTATAAAAAATTAAAAGGTTAAGAAAATATTAGAACTTAGACGCTAACTTTCAACATCATAGTGAAGTAAAATGATTCTGTGTTGATGTTATACATGGTATAATTAGAATTTTAATTAACATTCATGATATAGTTAGTAAAAGTTGAAACGATAATTAATATATATCAATTATATTTGTATTTGTTTTTTTTTTTAATTCAAAATTTAGATGAATTTATAACATTTTTACCTATGGTATAGTTAGAATTTTAGGTAACATCATATCATTGAGAATTGAGTTAAAATAGAAAAATAAAATAACATTTATACTATAAAAATTATCTATATATAAGAGTTTAACTAGTTATCTTTTTTAATACATTTTAATTTGGTAATATCTTAAATGTTATTTATTTTCATAATATTTTAATTTACAAAAATAAAGAAAATTTATGAAAATATTTCTTCACATTTTAATGTTAAAAATAAAACTAAATTGTTAAAACCAATAAAACATTTTTAATGTAAAATGATTAATATATTTACTAAAACTATTTACAACATAGAAGAAACAAAACAAATGTTATATACAAAGATATTTACATCATTATCTTAAGAAAAATAAAACATAGGATGGTGTACAAAAAATAAACAAAAACAACAATAAAAATGTTAATCAACAAAATTATTTTTACTATCAAATAGAGGTACATATCTTCTTTCAATAATTCGAAGAATGCAAGCAAAAAACAAAAGTTAGTTTTAGAAAACACATTTCCATATATTTACACATAACACTGAAATCTTCTTGCTCTCTAATACAAACTTCCATACACAATGAATGCATGATTTATTGAAAACTAGTCCTAATAAGTCCGATGAAAATAACAATCCAAAGGTGCTTCCATTTCATAGAAAAGATCAGATCTAGCTCAAATTTTTGTAGAACTACCTACTTCCTCTAGTTATCATCAATCTAACTTGTTCTCCAATACTTGGCTATGGATTTGATTAGGAAGCTATTTAAATATTTGCTACAGTCTCATTAACATATTGGTGGACTGTTACATATTTGATACTATCATCTTCCATTTTCCCTTTCCATGTTGTAAATATTTGCTCTTAGGAGCATATTTATGTTGAATGTCCAATAACTAATCTGGGATAAGAGACATTCGAAAAATCCTTTCTCTTTAGGTCAGATTTATGTTCAATGTATCTATAACTAGTCTAGGCTGACAGAAAACTCAGAGATATTTGGCACAATTGAACTCTATGTATCATGTGGCTGATTGGTCTTCCATAGCCCTCTTTTAATATAAAAAATTCACATTTTTCTATCCTATCCCAAAAATAGAAATTGGCATAAAGATAAGTCTGGGCCTTGCATACTATGTGAAGGGAGTGAAGTAGGATTCCATTAGAAGAATGTTTAGTAATTCAAAAAACTTACTTACTTCATATACCATGTTTCCTTATTGTAGGCTTTCTAGATTGATTGCGGGCGAAACAAAAAGGCGGATGCTTTCTTGCTTGCCGTCAGAGTTGGGAACAGGCACAAAGTCTCGATAGAACAAATTTTAGGAAACCTTCTCACTCATTCGCTATTCTTGACTAATAAATTATCATTTTGATCGGGTCGGATTAAACATGCCTACCTCTTATCACGGTACAATAAAAGGATATTTTATAATTACTTAACTATTACTTTTCTCGATGTTTCTATTTAGTTGGCTAGATGCAATCCATTGCTTCACGGTTGAGCACTTTTATGATGCTATAAACCTTTGGCGAGAGGAAAGAGGATAGATCCAGAGAGAGGGGTAAATAGGTAATAACATAAACAACTGTTCTCTCACACTCGTTGCTGGGATTACTAAACACACACTCGCATATTTTTTACACACATAAAATTAAAACTATCCTCTAATAGAAAAAGGTAGGCTACTGCATTTTACTACGACATTACCGGTCCAAGAGTAAAGCAGAACCAAGAAACCAGGAGTCTTAATCAAAGAGCAGAGTCAAAAGCAATATATATATTGAACACGCATCGAGATGTGAAGCTATCAGTTTAAGATCCATTGTACCCAAATTCCATGAACAAATAAAGATAGCATGTAGAAATTTAATGAAATGTGAAGAAAGCAAAACTCCGCAGGGTATTTTGGACATTTTCATGTTTCATAGAAAAGGTAGCAAAACATGTAGGCAACGATGTTACATAGTATAAAATAGAATATGAATACTTACCCGCGAGCTTCGATTTCATGGTGGACATGACTACAAGCTTGACGAAGGACTAAAGGCGCTCCTACTTCTTGTTATTCCTTGCCTTCGTAAATATTCGGGTCAAAATATGGGGGAATGCGTTCCTATCCAGGTTCAAAGTAGTTGAATGGCAAAGAAACAAAAGAAAAACAATGCTCACAGCAAGATAGACACTTCCCTTTCAACTAAAATGGAATTTCCACAGTTTGCAGCTGGGTGTTTTTGGGGATGGAGCTTTCCCTCGAGAGAATGGATAAAATCACCAACACTAAGGTTCGATATTCAAGGAAATCTTCACAATCCCACATACCCTGATGTTTGTACTGAAAAGTTGAACCACTCTAAGATTGTGAGGGATCAACCCTAATTAATGCGCCTATGAAATCCTTCCGAGATCTTCCAGCAAAATCCTTAATCGTCCAATGATCTTAGGGTTCCATTCTAATTTGGTGATACCTAGGGTTGAGGTCCATTTTTTAATTATTTGGCAGCCATGAAGGAGATCGAGAACAACACATCTAGTCTTCACTGTAATCTTAATGAGTGATCTGTACTATGTTACAAAAATGGTTCTTTCTTCTAGATAATGAATGCAGGAGATATGTACCACGGATCTCGATCGTGTCAGATGGTTTGGATTTTGTTAAACATATTGTTAGATGCTTTGGTTTTGTAAAACAAAAACAAAAAAGGTTTTTTTTTTGTTCTTTCTTCTAGATAATGAATGCAAGAGATTTGCAAAACATTTAGTAAATGTACTACGTATCTTCTTAGATGCTTTGAAATTTGTAAATTTATTGTGAAAGGCTTTTGTTTTATAAAACAATTAAATATATCTGTATTTTGATTATTGTAAAATAACTAATATGTAACAATTAAATATAAATATTTTGGATTTGTGTAAAATGATTAATATATGTATTATCAATTATCATGTGGTAGGTATGTGGTAGGCAATTTGAGGATTTTTTTTCAAACAAAATAAATTTTTTAAAAATTTATTGTCACCTCCAAGGCTAATTTGTCGAATCAAACCATGTAGCCTATCAAAATTTAGCATTTTTTAATTTCCGAAATTAGAAAAATATTTTATTATTTTTAAAGAATTAAAATTAACGAGCACAATAGCTGCAAAGCAGCTAGTCCCTGCCTTGGGAGTATGTTTTTTGTTTTATTGACCTATGAATATAATCAAATGTTTATAATTTATATACAAAACGACAGATTTACAATTTCTTTAACTGGAGACATAAGGAAATTTGATAAAAAAGATAAAACATTTAGAATTTGATGTTTGCTTTTATTGTACAGAATAATTAGGAAATATTATTTTATGAATTATAAAATTTAATTTTAATTTTAGAGAAGGAGATATAATTTCATCGTTATCAAAATTCTATTCAATGGAATTAAGAGGAGTGAAATTAACAAGAAAACAAAAATAAGTAGCAACGTAATTCACAAAACAAAAGTCTGTATAAGTAACTAATAAGTAATGTAGTTAAATATGTGTTATGACATCAAGCAATATGTGCAGATGCAAAATTGCAACATTGCTAGAATACCTGAAATACTAATATTGAAAGCACTGCACATTTCCAAAAATCTGGACTGTTAGAAGTAAGCAATTGTTTGCACAGTTCCAACTCAAAAAAATAAATTTGTAAGCCTCAGCATGCTTGTACAGGTAACATAAATGTCCTTTCTCTATTTGTATTTACAAGGTTTTCAACATATTTGCAATACATAACAGAAGGAAGTTTAAGAATGTATTTAACATTTTGCAAATTGTAACTCTAAAGAATTTGAAAAGCACAATAGTTTCAGACATACCTGTTTCTTTGAAACTTCTGTTTGCATAATGCATTCATTGCGTGGCTTATCTCTTGATGTCAAGAATTATATTTTCATAACTGAGTGTAAACTTCCCGCCAATAAAAAAGTTGCACAACATGTAGATAACAACATATATTTTTTTTAGATAATCTTCATATGAGAGTGCAATCAAATCTGGGAACACCTTTGTTAAAATGTCATCCTTGAGTATGCATGATACTTTTGCATTTTTTGTACTAATTATGGTACAGTGTAATCGATGCAAATAGTTGACAGGACATTCGCTACTACATTTGGCACAATGTACAGTTGTGCCTTGCACTCTTCTGAAATTTAATATAGCTAAATTGCATTTTGAACATGTGGGTTGAAATGGATTGGAATATATGTTTGCTACATGCAATGTGCCTTGAACCTATTTGACATTATCCAGTGTCACTTAGTTGAAATCTATTTATGGAAAATATGTTTGATATAATGTATGTTTATATAGTTGTGGTGCCTTACCTGATTTGTGGACTTCAAGAATGTTGTTAGATCATTCAATGGATTCTTTGATTTTAGCGTTGTTATGAATGTTGATTGCCCTGTACGCAGTGTACATGGCTGTGAATTTTTTTGTCTCACCAGGTTTCTTAATAGGAAAATATGGAACTCTTTTTTTGAAAGTTGTTCTTGAATCGCATTGGACTTTGCCTCGAACGTTGAATATAAATGTATCTAAATTTAAAAAACAGATTTATGTTAAGCCTATTATTTTCATTATTTATAATAGGAATAAAGACAAAGAAGATAATATTTACAAATATGAATAGGTAGAAATAGTCTTACAGTTGTGATCCGCAATATGAGCATGATAGATCTGAAATAAAACTAAAGATCCAGATAAATCTGAATGCAAGACCCAAACTGAATACAAAGATGGAGGGTGAGGCTAGGAGAGCCTCACCTCTCAACGAAAAAACCAAGAGAACTCTCAGAGCCAACAACCATACAACAAACTAAGACACACAAGACTGGAACAAGAAAACTCGTTTGTATTTTGAGGCAAGGTGCCTTTTTATAGATTACAAGGAGAGAGCATATTAAACGCTATTCATTATTATAATAATATCTAATCTAATATTATGGCTAATACATTAAACCTAGCATATTGAAACTAATATCCAAAATGGGGAGTGTGCCTCCCATACAGATCATTCCTCCCGGTCTAAGTGGAAAGCGTCCCTGCTTTCCTTCCTCCCAGTCTAAATTTGAAGCCATGTTTACAAAGAAGAGAAACCACATGTAGAAGAGGTGCCATTGTCGCAACTTGATGAAGATTTTGATGATGTGTAAAAGATGCGAGCAGGTGGGGTGCCCATACAGGTGCTACTGAACATCTTGTGAAAATAATCTCGAGGAAGAGATCTATGTATCTCCTCCCTGGGTGGGATGTGGAGTTGGTGTAAGATGCGAGCAGGTGGGGTGCCCATGAAGCTGCTGTGCGTCATCCTACAAAAATAAACTAGAGGGAGAGATTTGTATGTGTTTTAGATCTGTGTACGTCCTCTCTACGTGGTGCAGATCTGTGTATCACCGGCATATGAACTGATACTGATCCTGACAAGGGTGTGATTTGATACAAAATCTTGAAGCTACCTCGAAAGCCTATGAAGGCCTTTTCTGCAAACAAAACTTTGTTAAGTGCTGGAGAATATTGTTGGAGGAAATAGCAAAAATGGAACTTTGAAAGAGAACTATTATTGGAAGAGAACTACAAAAAATGTGAGCCGAGAGGTGAGCTTGGACTCGGAGAGGGACTGGGTCCCTATGGAAAGGCTGTTGAAGCGGAAGGAAATGAGAGCCATGTTGAAGATGGCGTTGGCAAATGACAAATGAACTTCTAAACTGTGTTGAAGATGCCGTTGGAGATGACTTGTTGATAAATGCGAAATGTGCTTTTGAATAATGTTGAATAACGTTAAAGGTGCTCCAGCCTTTTTTGAGATCATGTTAGATTGCTTTGAATCTGAAGGATCTATAACATCATTGTTCATAGACTGATTTCCTTCTCTGAGTAGCCATCCAATGCCGACCATCATTTTTTGATTACACAGCTTTTCTGGCTTTATCCTAAGCTGTATAAGGGCTAACTAAAATGCGTGGGAAAGCAATTCTTGCAAAAATTGCAATTTGGAGGCAAGGTATAAGAATTCCATTTTTTTATTTGTTGGGGCTGCAATAAAGCATCCTAAGACGGGTTCAACAAAGCATCATTTATTTTATTTGTTGGAGGTTCAAGAAAAGATCATTTATTTTATTTGTTGCGGGTTCAATAAAACATCATTTATTTTATTTGTTGTGGGTTCTAAAACCTATCTTAGAATTGTATCCTACACAGAAAATATCTTTTCTAATACACATAAAATCCGTATCTCTAGATGTGTTGTGCTATTCTAATTAAATAACAAACACCCCCCCCAAAAAAAAAAAATTAAATAACAAAACACAATAAATTATTTACTACTTTATAAATGATTAGTCATGTAACGTCGCCAATTTCCATGTTAGATAGAGGCAATGCTCAGTATCACTATAAAACAAGATTATCAACAGGAGATTACCAAAAGGGATTCAAATTTATAAACCACAATGATTGAAGGGAGAGTGCATTCAGAAGGTTAAATGTTGCCTCTACGAGGCAAATGGTTTTGGTGCCACCCCATAGGGTAAAAAAGGGAAGTCCTGCTCAATGCATAATTTTACAGGCTCAAGATATATGGGCAAAAAACTCCCACATGCAACGACTATTTTTACCTTATAGCTAAGAGGTTAAATTATATGTTTTTGAGGGTGCTGAATCTATTTCTACCATCAAAATCCCAATTAAACACGATTTTGCAAAATAAAAAAACACCAGATTCCAAATTGATTGTCTGATCCAAATCCTCCAATTTTTAGACAACTCCTAAACTATATAAGAATGGTATTTAGTTTCAGTTTAAATTATATAGGAATGGTATCTAGTTTCAGGTATGATACTGACACTAAATTTTATTAATAATAAAAAGTATATGGCAGGCTTGGGAACTTGACCCATAGCCCTCAGTCGGAGACCTCGATTCAAACGCACCAAGCATCTCATGAGTGAAACACCAACAATGAAAAGGATGCACAAACAAAAAAATCTAAATAAAGACAAGGCCACTTGGTGGATGCGAACGGGAGGATCGAATCTACACGCGGGAATGAATGCGTTGAGTGATGAGTGGTTTGAGACCATCTGCACATGCCGCAGACATTGGCTTGGCACAAAGACGCTGCGTAAATAAGGAAGCAAGACAACCAACACAAGCTGGAAAAAGAAGATCATTGAAATGCCTTCTTTTATGTTGCAATTATCGAATGAAAGGCGGCCTGAGTGGGAGGATCATGAATTTTAAATGATAGTCAAAGTTATTCACTAGCGAGTTCTCCTGTTTATTCATATAAATGTTATTCAAATGAATTGCATTTTTGGAGAACTCGCTCACAAGTTTTGGCCTTCACGGACCTTCTATTATTATTATTATTTTACACTTAAGTTAAACGATGAAAAGACCTCTTACAATTAGGCGTTTTCTACATTTTTTTGGATTATATTTCATATCGTGTAGGTGTTTTTTCAATTTTCTTAAAACCCCAGAAAGGTTTTCTCAATTTTCTTAAAATGCTCTGGCGGAATTCCTTGATGAGACTTAGGCCTTTGAATTGAAAAGAATTTGCAAAATTTGATGAGAATGGGAGGTCGTATTCTCTCAGAAATTGCAATTTGGACTGTTGTTGGCTGGCTTGGTAGCTCTCCTTTGATAGGCTGGGAATCAACGTTTTATGGTGGCAAGCAGAACTCATTTTTTTGTTTGCCCTCTCCTTTGATAAGCTGGGAATCAACGATTTATGGTGGCAAGGAGAAGTCATTTTTTTTGTTTGCATGGGCACTCTGTTGTAATACAAGGTTTGACCTATATCGTTGCAGGTTAATGGGTTGAAAGCATAGTCACCAAATTCGGCAGAATTGGGCTTAATAATTCTTAAATTCAAAAATTAGGTTTGATTGGGCCAAATTGGGCTGAAGAACTAGGAAACTAGATTCCATTTGGCTTTCAATTCACCCAATTTAGATTCGGTACAGTCTACAAACGTTGGCCTGCTGATTTTTGAACAAGAAATCTAAGATGCGCAATATTTCCTAATTTGCCACAAATATCTGCAATAATTCCTAGTTTATATCAAACTCTACCATAATTTCTGCATAAATTCCTAATTTATACCAAAATCTACCATAATTTCTACAAATGGATGCGTTTATCTCATTTAACAAACAAAAACATGAAATTGGAACAAAGGGAAGTTGGGAACAACGGAGGGAAAGTAAAACTTAATTTCAAATTTCCAAACAATAGGGCTAACTAAAATGCGTGCCAGAGCAATTCTTACTGCAACAAATCCCATGAAACTCAGACCAAGTTTTTTGAGATTGCCAATTTTTTTTTATGAGAAGGAAGCCATCTGCTAAGTACAAAGAGAGCATCCAATGTCGACCATCATTTTTGGCTTTCTAAGCTTTTCTGTATCTATAGTTAGCTGTTTAAGGGCTAACTAAAATGTGTGGCAGAGCAATTCTTTCAGAAATTACGATCTGGAGTGGTGCTGGTTGGCTTGGTAGCTCTCCTTTGATGAGCTGGGAATCAATGTTCCATGGTGGCAAGCAGAAGTCATTGTTTTTGTTTGCATGGGCACTCTGTTGTAATACAAGGTTTGACCTATATCGCTGCAGGTAAATGGTTTCAAAGCATAGTTACCAAATTCGGCAGAATTGGGCTTAATAATATGCAAATTCAGAAATTAGGTTTGACTGGGCCAAATTGGGCTGAAGAACTAGGAAATTAGATTCCATTCGCTTCTCATTACACCCAATTTAGATTCGGCACAATCTACAAAGCTTGGCTTGTTTTTTTTTGAACAAGAAATTTAAGATATGCAGTATTTCCTAATTTGTCACAAATATCTGCAATAATTCCTAGTTTATATCAAAATCTACCATAATTTCTGCATAAATTCTTAATTTATACCAAAATCTACCATAATTTCTACAAATGGATGCGTTTATCTAATTTGACAAACAAAACCAGGAAACTGGAACAAAGGGAAGTTGGGAACAATGGAGGGAAAGTAAAACTTAATTTCCGATTTCCAAACAATTGCCAATTATGGGTACATAGGTGAATATTCTTCCTTGAATATCATCATATTTTGTTAGTGCAATTCCGTTATGATATATCAAAACATGGAACTTTGCTGAGAATTGAAAGAAAAATATAAAAAAATATTGAAATAAACCACTCACAAGTGTTTTTCCCCTGGCAAGTGCCTCTCCTCTGAAAGCAAGATGATATTTGAACATTAAACTAGCAGCACGCAGTAAACCACTCACTGAACTAGCAACATGCAGTAAACCACTCACTGAACAAGCTAGCAGCACGCAGTATCCAGTCACTGAACAAGCTAGCAAACCACTCACTGAACAAGCTACCAGGACGCAGTAAACCACGCACTGAACAAGCTACAGGGACGCAGTAAACCACTCACTGAACAAGTTAGCAACACGTAGTAAACCACAGGGAAGGTAATGGACAGTATAACAAGCCGCGAACAATGCATAGCTGCAAAATGAAACAAGTGTATTAAATATTTTCGAATCAAGCGTATTAAATGAAACCAGTGTATTCATTCGATGCCATACGCAGTAAAGCACAGGGAGGAGCAGTGTAACAAGCCGCGAATGCTGCACAACTGTAAAATATACTAACTGCATTAAATGTTTTGAAAAGGAAGCCAGTGTTAAATGTTTTGAAAGCCACACCACCAAACGTTATGCATTAGATGAGATAAAAAAATTCTAATATATAATTTTGAAATTTGTTATCATATTATTCAAAATTCTGTGCATAATCTAGGGACCTATGTTTGCATAACTTAGAATTATGTGAATAATTTGATAGTGCCATACATGGCTTTTGAAATTTGATATCATATTCTTCAAAATTCTGGGCATAATATAGGGACCTACGTTTCCTTAATTTAGAAGTATGTGAATAATTTGATAGTTCCATACACGGCTTTGTATTAAGTGTTAAATTCATTTGGCACAGATTGTACAAAAGGTACGACCACCTCATATTACTCCATCAAAAAAACCACAACAGAGAGATAACACCCCGTATTTGCCTGCCTGAATTTGTTGGAAACGACGTCATGAACTCTTGTAACCAAGCTAGTATTTGGTTCATTAACAAACATAATCGTTTTTTTGATGCCTCGCAATGAGTATGCATACACGACAAATATAAAGATGAAATATAATGATTAAGAGTATTTGTTCATTAATTATTGATAATTAATTTAAATAAAAATTAATCGATCATATTATGAGTAATAGTAATTTAACCTTTGATTTGAATAATATAATTTAATAATTATTTATAATAAATTCAAAATATGATATAACTCATAAAATTTATGAAGACTGAACCTCAAAACTTTTTCCAAAATCAATATTTATGACCATATTGACGGGATGACAGGAAGGAAGAAGGGCAGGACAAGCATTAAATTTGACGGGACAAAGGGTGGTACGATATTACACATATGTCAAATATATGTGTTTTATTGTTTTTTTTTAATTTTTAATTATTTTATATATTTGTTTAGTAGAATTAAAATGAGGTAAAAAGTGTCATATCAAGCTTTTAGACTATGGCTATGTGTCAATTTGAGAAATTTTTTTAAATAATTTTTTTTAAAAACTAATTGTCACCTCCAACCAGGGGTATTTAGGCAGATCAACCCTTCCAATCAATAACAAAATAGTATTTTCTAGTTTCAAAAATTAAAAATACATTTGATTATTTAAAAAAATTAAAATTAATAGTTATTTTTGCATAACATTGTAAAACAACTATTAAATTGATAAAATTAAGAAAAAGTCAAATTAGTTTTGACAATGGACCCATTGCTATAATCCTTGCCTTGGCATGGACTAATAATTATATTTTATGAAATATTATAAAATAACTACAAAACATACACAACTAATAATAACAAGTCAATTGAATTTTGACTCTGAAACAGTCATTATAATCCCTCCCTAGCAAGGACTAAAAAATAATTAGAAAATAGATCAATTACATGTCTTATTTAGGTTTATCTGTATCAACTTTACTCAAACTTTAGGGGGACTATGAATATATGAGTGGATATCATTTTCACTAAAAGTATGATGAGGTTCTAAAAAAAGACATGCCTTGTAGATTTATCCTTATCAACTTTACCCAAATGTCTAGGAGGGATATGAGGATTTGAGTGGGGAATATGAGCTTCACGATATTTCTTCACACCCTACTCACACCATGATCACCTTATCACACCCAGTGTCACTCCCTCCTTGTCTAAATTACCCTCAAAACCTTCATAGTTCAATTCTTGTGAACTCTAAGAAATATCACTCGTCTTAATGTCCCATAAGTGTCACCAATAGCCTCAATTACTAACCCTTCTGCATTGATGAAAGCAACATGATCTCTACTAGTTGGAACCTTGTGACTAGCCTATCCATGATAAAATGATGTCCGTTGAGCGTCTAACGACCATAGGTCACAAATTCCACAATAAGCTTTCATAGGTCGAAAGCATACCGTTTGGATATATCATATAGTGTTTTCATTCATATATATATATATATATTAATTATTAAAACATATGAAAGAAAGTCAGTGTTGAATGATGCGTTGGATGTGGTATAGCATGTTATTTAAGACTGCGAGCAGTAGTGCTTTGAATGTAATTTGGCTTAGTTCTCTGATTGCTATTTTGGCTTTTAGCATATTGCATTTAATACGGCAAGCAGGAGTGCTTTGAAATTTATTTTGGCGGATTATGTATGTATTTTCATTATTAAAATTGGTAACAAAGTCAATCTAAATTAAATATCATTTAAACTACTTCATTGCTTCGTAAATAATTACTTCATTATTGGTAGACTAGTTATCCCAATTATTATAAAAATTGATGCTTTGAAATTTTGAAAATGATTGAAATCTTCTTCTATTTAAAAATCATAATTATTATAAGATTTTCAAGCTTTGAAATTTTCAAAAATGATCTACCAGGCTCCCAACGTCTATAATCGTCCACTTGTTTTCCCATGCATTTCAGCGCTTCCATATGCACAACTGCTTTAAATGGCCCCAACAACGGCCATAACTTTGCCAAGGTTTCATTCCAGAGAAGAGTTTTGATCACAGTGCGACAGCTAGGGATTGTTTATTAGATCATCTCTGGTTAATATCTGCTGTATTTTGGTTTTTTTTATCTGTTCTGATTGTTAGAAAAATGGCACCAGCAGTTGCAGTTGCAGAAGTGAGGACTGTGAAATCCCTAGCAGATCTGGGGATTAAGAATTTACCTGTGAATTACGTGAAGGACGAGGATGAACGACCAACTGTGGCGTACAATAATTTCAGCAAAGAGGTGCCCGTCATTTCCCTTGCCAATGCAGGAGCCGGAGGAGCAGAGCGCGCACAGCTAATAAGAGAACTCAGAGCGGCGTGCGAAGAGTGGGGAATGTTCCAGATCATAGATCATGGCGTCCCTCCAGAACTGAACTCTCAAATAATGTGTTGTGCGGAGGAGTTCTTCTCGCTTTCGGTGGAAGAGAAGAGGCAGTACGCCATAAAGGCTGGGCAGTTCATGGGATATGGAAATCAGAGTTTTATCAACGTTGACCCCTTGATGGACTGGAGAGAACTCTACGTCGCCACATGCTCCCCAGCTCGGGACATCGAAAGCTGGCCTGCAAACCCGGTTCAGTTCAGGAAAGCTTTAGCCAAGTACAGCGATGCGACGTTGAAGTTAGCGAAAACGCTACTTGGGCTCATCTCAGAATCACTTGGAGTTGAAGCAGATGCAATCGAGAAAGCCTGCGGAGAGGGGCAACAGAAGGTTCTTTTGAATTACTACCCGACTTGCCCCCGCCCCGATTTAACGTTAGGCCTCAAGAGACATACCGATCCAGGAACTCTTACCATTTTACTGCAAGACAAAGTTGGAGGCCTTCAAGCCACAAAAGACGATGGTAAAACAAGGGTTACAGTGGAACCCATTGAAGGAGCTTTCGTTGTAAATCTCGGAGACCAGATGCATGTGAGTATTTATATTTATTACTATTTTTTGTTTGTAATACAATATTTACGCCGATTCTTTTAACTTTTGGGGGTGGAGGCTGGGTGGCAGATTTATTGTATATTTAATAATCAACGGCTGGATTTTGAAAGCGGGGGAATATGCTTTGTCTGGTGCATTAATGAAGCATTCAGATCTGCTGAAATAACTCACGGGCATATTTAAATCCAATCGTCATTAATAATTTTTAAAAAAATAAGGTTATTACACATGGCTGGCAGTTTCAAACCTTGGCAGGGCGCTCCTCTTCAATGTAACGCTTACTACCTTCACCTCCTTGGCCGATTAAGGATCCACCACCCACCGTTACATTTTATATGTTAACAGATATCTACAATCGCTGCCCGTCAAGGTGTCGAGGATCTCTATCGACGCCCGTATGGACCTGGGCGTGTTGCTTGTCTTCTGCTGGTGATTTCTGCTGGTGATGGGAGTTCCAATTTTGGTAACAGATTTCGCTAAGAAGATCTGGTTTAGCTGGTGCTTGCAATGGTAAACAATTTACAATCTACACCTATGCTCTCATATCTATAGTGATTCCCTTATATCTTTGTTCTGAATTAGTTTTTGTGGTTTCTTATCAATCTGTGTGACACAGGTCGATCTGCCTTGCACATCTAAAGGCCCGTTCTTGCAGCAACGCCGTCATATCTGCAGCTTTCACTCTCACTTTCAGCACGGAAGCAACCGCCGCCAAATTCACCTTCACAACAGCCGATGGGACATGGCAGGCTTGATCTTGTTCGTGGGGTTCCCATGTTCCTTCTTGGCAATCAGCTGAACTTTGTCTCGGAGACTTTGGGGTGTTTCAAGTCTTGTCTCCTTCCTCTTCATGACCGAATGTGGGTCGCAGTGTGCTCAGGCAAATCGTGGAGGTCGAGGTCTTGTGTTCCAAACTTGTTGGGATCTCGGAAATCAATAATATTTTGTATGATATTTTTAAATAGTGAGCCACTCTCCACACTAACGCTCCTCTCGAATGCTCCATTCTCTCTTCTTGAGCGTTAACAATCCATGGTTGCCTGCCTTATTTTTTACGATTTCCTGGCATTAACTTATTATATTGTGTGTGCAGTGGTAGCATTTCCAGTCTCAAAAGGGGATCCATTTGCGATGACCTAGCGCTGAATTTTTCAGGTAGCAGCTGGATCTAAACAATTTCGCATTTTATTTTGCAGGCAGTAGCTGGATCTAAACAATTTCGTATTTATTTTTGCAGGCACTGGCTGGATTAGGGTTCAATTTCATAGTGCAGCAAGGTTCGTGTAGCTCGATGAAGGCCTGGTTTGTTGCGGAAGCCGCGATCACGATTTATGTCTAGTCGGTTCTCTCTGGTTTTTATTTTCTTCATCTTCTCATCATGAGGCTTCCTCAATTTCACTCTCACTGTGTTTGGTGTGTACGTCAAGGTGGAGGGCATCTCTATGAACAGTCTACCCTACCCTCGTGTACTCACTCGATTCTTATTCTGCTCTTTTTTCCACACTTTCGATTCTATGATCAAGTTATGACTACAATTTAAATTGTGATAGTTTGTGCACGATGGGGAGGCTAGAGGGTGTATCCCATGGCTACACAGCTTGAAGGTGTGCGGCTCTGTGCAGGGATCCAACTGGACTGAAAACACATGAACGAAAAGAGGGAGCGCCTTCTTCCCTATTGCCCCACAGCAAACCCAACCACTGCTCCATCACACCCCAATCAATGAGATAGCTCTGATTTCCACCAAATCATTCAATTGGTGAGTCGCTTACGGATTTCCTGATATTTTATTTCTACCCTTCAATTTCATTTTTCTTACATTTTGATAGACTTTGCATTAATCATTATGTTAGCGTAGATCTAATCTACAATGAATTATTTACACAGAAGTGTAATCTACAATGAATTTCCAGTACATATGGTGCGGTGACAGCGCAGAAGCCAAAGAACTCAGGAACAATTTTCTTGATGAAAATAACATGTCCAAAAACATTGATAATCCAAAAGATGTAGGTTTATTACAAAGATCTCAATAAGTTTCATTTTTAGCTATAGCCCTCAAATTGAATATTATTTTTGTATGACATTGTCTTTAGAATTTTATAGAATTGGTGTGTCCCACTTGGTTTCAGCATATATACTGTCAATGGTTTCAACATGCTAGCAGGAAGCTCATCTCAATGTGAACAAATATTTAAAGAAAATTTTTAGCATTTGAAAATGTATGAGGTTCAGATCTATAGAATGGTAGAACAAATGTTTAAAGAAAATTTTCAACACTTGAAAATGTATGCTGTTTTAGATCTGTGCAATGCTTTAACAAATATTTAAAAAAAAATTAGCATTTCAAAATATATGTGGTTTTAGATCTGTAGAATGTTTGAAAAAATATTTAAAGAAAATTTTCAGCTTTTGAAAATGTATGCCGTTTCATATCTCTTGAATGCTTTGAAAATGTATGCGGTTTCGGATCTGTCCAAGGTTTTGAAAATGTATGCAGTTTCAGATTTGTCCAAGGTTTTGAAATGTTGTGGTTTCATAAATTTTGTTTCAAATATTTTAAAGAAAAACTTCAAAATTCACATAAAATAAAATAAAAACCATAAAAATAACCAAACATTATTAATTTTATTGAGTTTATTAATAATTGTGATTATTGATTATGTGAATTTATTGTAATTTAAAATTAATTTAATTTCTATTTTACATATTTGCCTCTGGAAATTCGACCACACATTTCTCCGAGTTTTCATTAAAGAAGGGATGAGCCAAATTAACATTCAATGAACTGTCTTGACAACTATATTGAATAGGTAGAGCAATAAGCAACCACCCAAAATTTCAAGATAATTTTGCACAGCCATTAAAAAAAATTGATTGATTTTTATTTGTGTTTTATTTTTATTATAAAAAACCTATAATATTTATGGCTTGTAATATTATCGTGTATAAATAAAATTTTGCCACTTGAAATAAATAAATTTAATAGTTTTTCATTCCCATTTTTTAAAATGTTAAAATTTTAAATAGTTAATTTATTTTCTTAATTTATAAAAAAGAATCCTTAATATTCACTAAGCAGTTAATTTATTTTCTTAATTTATAAAAAAGAATCCTTAATATTCACTAAGCAGTTAATTTATTTTCTTAAATTCTAAAAAAACCTAAATCTTAGGTAATCAAAAATGATTTTAAATCATAATTCAAAACGAAAAGGTACTTTCATTCATCCCTGTCCACGATCAACTTGAATAACATTGATAATTCTATTTTAATTAAATTATCGGCAATCAATCTCAATTAGCTTTAATCATTTTCATTTTCAGTTTTCAATAGCTAATTGAGAATATTTGTATTTTCAATTCTCAATAGGTAGTGGAATTTGTATTTATCAAAGTGGTATTTTTTAGTTGGATCGCTTATAATTAACAAGTAGGTTTTATTGTTAAGCATGACTACATCTATTTCATATATGGAAAAGATTTGGGCTGATATCCTTTTTGATTCACTTTCACTTGTTAACGCATTGTGGTGTTGGATTTGTAACTTAAAAGTAGTTGCATCTTTGGAAAGAATTAAGTTTGCTAACCTCCAATAATATCAATCCAAAAAACACCTATCATACCCTTGCACTTGGCCTTACTGCTTCACATTCATCGATCGGATAGCTCACTACCCAAACCATATACCACCACAAACAAGGAATCTCTCAACATTGAATAGCGCTGTTGCAACTCACTCATGAGTTTTAAGATAGTGGCAAATGGGGCTTAATATGATCTTTTTAGGTTTTATATATAAAGAGTAATACTTTAGATAAATTTTAATTTTTACTTTAGTTAAGAATATTATGGTTTGTTGGTGGGATAGATAGATTTTATGAAGGTGGTAAAACAAAAAAAAATTACCTTATTGAGTAAGATTTAGACTTAGTTTATTTCTTTATAAGTTTTACTTTTTAGTTTTGTTGAGTAAGACTTAGTTTAAGAGATTTTTTTGATATGTTTAATAAATTTAGAGTTAAATTTATATTTATAAAATTGCTTTTTTGTATTTAATAAATTTTGAATTAATTTTGATTTTAAATAGTAAAAATATATAAATAAAAAATGAGAAGTGAATTTTTAGGTAAGGATATCTAATTTTTACAAAACTTTGTAATCATAATTTGAAAATATAAAACTTTTAATTGAATTTTTCAAAAATTCAATTAAAATATTTAAATTTAATATGAAACTAAATTTTCATTTATAATATATTTAATTTAAAAAAAACTCTTAAATACATTTACATTGTATAGTTAATACATTTACATAACTCTTATTACCAAAGCGAGGAATATATTTTTTTTAAAATAGCCATTTTAAAATGTGGTTGTGATGTTTTGTATTTTAAGTATTTACAACTTGCTAAATGTATAATAATATATATGTTAAAGATTATGAAAGGAGATATTTAATTGTTAGTATTAAACTTAATATTTGTTGGCGATGTTAGTATAGAAAATAAATTATATTTTTTATAAAATAATTTAATAATAATATAATATTTTTTCAACATTTATATTTACATTTTATTTTATAAATAAAAATTATTAATTCAAAATAATATAAAATATTGTTATAGTTATTTATATTGTTGTATATAATAAAATAAAATATAATAACAATGATTAATATTAATATTAAAATATTTTTAGGATTTTATGATTTGGATGTTCTTGTTATAGTTCATTAAAATATAGTTTAGCTATTAATTATTTTCAATGTTAATTATATTATGGTAATTTTTTTAATGTTTTTTATTAAAATAATAAAACAATTATTTCAATAAATTATTCAAGATTATTAATCACATCCATATCCTTATACCATTACCATTAATGTTAATAAATTAATCATATTAATATAATATATATATATGTTTAACTATAATTAAACACAATCTTATAACCTTATAAAGTTATTATTCTTATTTATTAAATATTTTATTTTTACCTTATTACTTCTTAATTGTGGCTATACAACATATAAATAATATTAATAATGCTCACAATAATATTAAGAACATTAATATTAATATTAATAATAACACTAATAATATTCAACTAAAGAGAACCATAGTTAACTAAAGAGAACCAAAATCCAACCATGCTCAACCAAAGCCAACAAAAAGTCAACCATGGTCAACCAAAGTCACCCAAAAGTCAACCCAAGTCAACCATGGTCAACCAAAAATCAAGCTAAAGTCAACCATCGTCAACCAAATTCAAATTGTTGTCAACCGTGTATAACTAAAGTCTACAAACATTAACCATAATGGTCAACCATAACCAATCAAAGTTAACCAAAAGTCAACCCATGGTCAACCAAAGTCCACCATTCTCAACCTGGTCAAGAATAGTCAACCATGGTAAACCAAAGTAAAAAATGGTCAACCAAAAGTCAACCATGGTAACGCATAGTGCACCAAAGTCAACCAAAATAAAACCAAAGTAAACCAAATTCAACCATGGTTAACCAAATGGTTACCAAAGTAACCATGGCTATCCAAAGTCTTCCAAAATTCGACCATGGTCAACCAAAGCCAACCAAAATTCGGCCTGTGGTCAACTAAAGTCAACCAAACCTACACCTTGGTCAACAAAAGTCATCCATATTCAACCATAGTCAACCAAAATCAACCATTGTGAACCAAAAGTTAACCATGGTTAACCATAGTCAAGCAAAATCAACCAAAGTCAACCAAAAGTGAACCAAAGTCAACAATGGTTAACCATGGTCAACCATACTTAACCATGGTGAACCAAAAGTCAACCATGGTCAATCCTGGTAAACCATTATCAATAAAAAATAAGCCAACGTAAACCAAATTCAACGAGGGTCAACCAAAATCCACCAAATGTCAATCATAGTGAACTAATGTCAACTATTATTAAGCAAAATTCAACCAAAAGTTAACCATGGTTAACCAATGTGAATTGATGTCAGCCATAGTAAATCAAAGTCAACCATGGAAACCAAAGTCAACTAGGTTAACTTTGGTTAGCGAAAGTAAACTTTGGTTAGCCATAGTCAAATAAAGTCAACTATGGTCAATCAAAGTCAACCATGGTCAACCATAGTTAACCAAAGTCAACTAAAGTCAGCCATGGTCAGCCAAATTCAACCATGATCAACCATTGTCACCCAAAAGTCAATCCCAGTCAACTTTGTTCAGCCAAAGTCAACCTGTAGTCAACCACAGTTAACTAAATTCAACCATGGTTGGCCAATGTCAACCATAGTTAGCCATGGTCATCCAAATTCAACCAAGGTCAACCAAAGTCAATTTTGGGTGGCTAAAGTAAATTATAATCAACGAGAGTCAATCATAGTCGACCAAAGTCAATCACAGTTGACCAAAGTCAACCATGGTCAACTAAAGGAAACCATGGTTAACTAAAGTCAACCATCATCAACTAAAGTCAACCATCGTCAACTAATGTCAACCATGGTCAACCATGTTTAACCATTTTCAATCATAATAAACTAATGGTTGACTATTTTTAACCATAGTCAATCATAGTCAACCATGATCAACCATGGTCAACCATAGCCATCCATAGTAACCCGTGGTCAACCAAAGCCAACTATGATTAATCAAAGTAAACCATGGTTGACCAAAGCTACCCATGGTCAATGATGTTCAACCAAAGTCAACTATGATCAACCATAGACGACCATAGTCAACCAAAACCAACCATGGTTTACAAAAGTCATCTAAGGTTAACCAAAGTCAACTCTCGTCAACCATGCTCGAGGATTTTCAACCATAGTCAACCATGAACATTCAAAGTCAACAATGTTCAACTATTGTCAACCATGGTCAACCATTATTAACCATAGTCAACCAAATTCAAACATGGTCAACCATAGTAAACCACAAGTTAGCTCACGAGCATCAAGGTTTATACTTTTGTTATTATTGTTATCATTGTTATTATTATTGTTATTAAAAAAAAAATATTATTATTAAAGTTGTCAATCCTTATTTTTATTTATTATTGTTATAATTATATTTTCTTATTTTCATTTACAATTATTTTAATTAATAATTAATAGTAAATTAATAATTTAAACTCAATTAATAATTATTATTTAGTAATTTCTTATTTTTATTATTTTAATTAATTTCTTATTTTCATTTAAAATTATTATAATTTATTTTTATTTTTCTTGTAATTAATTTTATTATTATAAAATATTTTAAAAATTGCTATTTAATAATAATAATAATTATTATCATTATTATTATTATTGTTATTGTTGTTGTTGTAATTGTTATTATTATTTTAAATAATAATAATTATTGTTACTGTTATTATTATTTTAAATAATAATAATAATAATAATTCTTGTTATTATTATTTTTAAATACTTTATAATAATAATAATAATATTCTTATTATTTTTATTTTTTAAATATTTATAATTATAAAAGTATTTATAAAAATATATATAATTATAATAATTATAAATGAAAATATGAAAATAATAATAATAATAAAAACAAAAACAACCACATAATAATAATAAATAATTATTAATTAATTAATTATTATTAATTAATAATGATTAATTAAAATACTGTAAATGAAAATAAAAAAATATATTTATAAAGAAAAAGAATATTAAAATAATAAAGAAAATGTATATTTAGAAACAAAAAGAATATTTCATGTTAAAAATTTATTTATACAAAAGTTATATGATATATTGATTAACACTTACTTATATATATAAACGTCTTACTTATATATATAAATGTGAAACATTGTTCAATCATTATATTATAAAATATTAATAATCTTATTAATTAATTAATTAATTATTTATAGTTAATATATTATTAATAATCTTATTTCTGAGTAATAACAAAATATAATTATAATAATTATAAATGAAAATAAAAAATTAATAATAAAAAATTATTATTAATTAAAATAATTGTAAATAAAAATAAGAAAATATATTTATAATAATAATAAATGAAAATAATCTGTAATGAGAATTGACAATTTTAATAATAATAATAATAATAATAATAATAATTATTATTATTATTATTATTATTTTAAATAATAACAATTATTATTATTATTATTTTTAAATATTTTATACTAATAATAAATATTATTATTATTATTATTATTTATTTTAAGATATTTTACAATAATAAAAATAATTATAAATATCAAAATACAATTATAATAGTTATGAATGAAAATAAGAAAAAAATAATAATAAATATTTATTTATTATTAATAATTAATTAAGATAATTATTAATAATAGTCAACCATAAGAAAGTAATGCCAGCTATGGTCAAACATAGTCAATCATGGACAACCATGGTTAACCATTCTCAACCATAATAAACCAATGGTTGACCATTGTTAACCATAGTCAATCATAGTCAACTATGATCGACCATGGTCAACCATAGCCATCCATAGTAACCCGTGGTCAACCAAAGTCAATTATGATTAATCAAAGTAAACCATGGTTGACCAAAGTTACTCATGGTCAATGATGTTCAACCAAAGTCAACCATGGTCAACCATAGACGACCATGGTCAACCAAAACCAACCATGGTTTACAAAAGTCATCTAATGTCAACCAAGTCAACGCTGGTCAACCATGCTCAAGGATTTTCAACCATGAAAATTCAAAGTCAACAATGTTCAACTATTGTCAACCATGATCAACCAAAGTCAACCATAATTAACCATGGTCAACCAAATTCAATCATGGTCAAACATAGTCAACCACAAGTTAGCTCATGAGCATCAAGATTTATACTTTTGTTATTATTATTATAGTTGTTGTTATTATAATTATTATTAAAAGAAATATTATTATTAAAGTTGTCAATCCTCATTATAAATTATTTTCATTTATTATTGTTGTAATTATATTTTCTTATTTTTATTTACAATTATTTTAATTAATAATTAATAATTAATAGTAAATTAATAATAATTATTTATTAATATTTTTATTATTTTAATTAATTTCTTATCTTCATTTAAAATTATTATAATTTATTTTATTTATTTTTATAATTAATTTTATTATTATAAAATATTTTAAAATTGCTATTTAATAATAATAATAATTATTATTATTATTATTGTTATTGTTGTTGTTGTTATTGTTATTATTATTTTAAATAATAATAATTATTCTTATTGTTATTATTATTTTAAATAATAATAATTATTGTTATTATTATTTTTAAATATTTTGTAATGATAATAATAATATTCTTATTATTTTTATTTTCTAAATATTAATAATTATAAAAATATTTAAAAAAAATATATAATTATAACAATTATAAATAAAAATATGAAATTAATAATAATAATAATAAAAACGACAACAACCACATAATGATAATAAATAATTATTAATTAAAATAACTTTAAATGAATATAAGAAAATATATTTATAAAGAAAAAGAATATTAAAAGAATAAAGAAAATGTATATTTAGAAACAAAAAGAATATTTCATGTTAAAAATTTAATTATACAAAAGTTATATGATATATTGATTAACACTTACTTATAGATAAACGTAAAACATTGTTTAATCATTATATTATAAAATATTAATAATCTTATTAATTAATTATAAATAATATATTATTAATAATCCTATTTATCAACAATAACAAAATATAATTATAATAATTATAAATGAAAATAAGAAATTAATAATAGCAATAATAATAAAAAATAATTATTAATTAAAATAATTGTAAATAAAAATAAGAAAAATATATTTATAATAATAATAATAATAATAAATATTATTATTATTATTTTTCTTTTATTTTAAGATATTTTATAATAATAAAAATAATTATAAATATAAAATATAATTTATAATAATTATGAATGAAAATAAGAAAATAGTAATAATAAACAATAAATATTTATTTATTATTAATAATTAATTAAGATAATTGAAAATGAAAATAAGAAAATATAATTATAACAATAATAAATGAAAATATTTTATAATGAGAATTGACAACTTTAACAATAATAATTTTTTTTTAATTATAATAATAATAATAAAAGATATTTTTCTTATTATTATAAAAACATATGCCATATGCCATATTACGATGTATTGTTTACCATAAGAATATATGTTTACACAACTATTATTATTGTAATATATTTCAATATTTGTTATTTATAATAATAATAATAATAATAAATGATATTATTATTATAATTAAATAGTTTTTATTATATAATATTATAATAAAAAAAATTTAATTAAATAATAATTATTAATATTTTTACAACCATAATATTAATATTAAAAGTTACGAAAAATATTCTCGCGGGGGACCGTCAACTAGCAAGCCATATTAATATTAATAATATGGCTTATATATGCCGATCGGCGTATATCAACCATGGCCACACATTTAAATGTGGTTGATATACGCCGATCGACCGTATATAAGCCATATTATTAATATTAATATGGCTTGCTAGTTGTATGGGGATATATTGGGCGGATAAATTCCGGCCGTATGGGATATATTAGGATAAACAGAAACTCATGTGTCAGGATACAATATAAAACATAAAAGTAATTGACATGTTATAGGATTTCGATTAAACTATTTGTGAATAACATTACACGAAAATAACAATTCAAACAGTACTAATTACTAAATTGTTGCTATATTGATGATGATGAAGGTTCTGAGCAAAGGTATTTTGAAGAGCGTGGATCATCAGGCTGTTGTAAATCCGAAGGTTCTGAGGCAATCCGTAGTGACATTCTACAACCCCCATCCGGACTCCGTTGTTTATCCTCTGGATGCATTAACGTCAGCGTCGAGATAGGGGAAAATGATTTGAGCGCTACGCTTACAACGAATTCTACCAGAGGAAGATGACGAAGCGCGTCCTGGACAGCAGATAAAAACGCAGTAAGGGAATACGTTAGTGCAGCAGCCACAAGTGTAGTTGTGCTGCAATTATCTAGCATTGACTCTAATACAGGAACACGTTTTGGTTTCCCACAAAGAGATGCCAAAGGAATGTCAAATGCAAACTTGTGGTGTCTTCCAGATTCTACATTACAATGGGAATATTGGTTGTCTTCTATCTGCAGAAGTTGTAGGCAACATTCAATTCCTTTTACTCGCCATGCATGTTCTTGCCTTGACTTCAAAGGTCCACATGATTGCATTTTATTAAGCATGACGCAATGCCAAACAGGTAATACGTTTGCTGCAGCAGCCAGAAGTGTAGTTGTACTGCTGCAATTCCGCTTACATCCACGGCTCAGAGCTAATAGTTGTACTGCTGCATTTCAGCTTACATTCCATGGAAGATTGATTTAATGTCGTATATTTTAAATGTTTACATAATTAAAAATTAACATTGTTTTTATATTTTTTTTGCTGAGTGTCATGAAATAGTTGAAACTATTTAGTGTAATATTGTCACTAGTCAATTTCCTAAAAATTAAAGTGTTTTATATACTTTCTTGGAATTAAAGTGTCTTATAGTACATTTAGCTTGTGATATTGAATTAAGGAATGCATTCTCAATTATTTTCATATATATATATACCTCAATTTTGATAATTGAGATTGTCTCAAGGAGTAAACAGATTTCATTAGAATGAGTGCTATGCAAAGTCGAAATATAAATTTAAAAAGTTAGCTTTTATATGATATGTTTTCTAAGAATAATATAGTGGATCTAAAATCATTTGCCTTAATTTTAATTTATGTGAAATTTAAAACTCATCATTCATGAAGACATGACATTATCATCCGTGACATAACCACTCAATAACATTGTGTCCTTCAAATCCTTTAGTATAGTAAAATCTCATCTCACACTTATTTAAAATGCCAAGAGAAAAATGGATCCGGGTAAAGTGCAACAGAGGAGTACATCAAATAATGCTTAACTTATTTAAGATAACTCCATGTTTTATAAGATATAAAACTAAGCCAAAAAGGATGACTGAGTAAGATGACTAAGAAAAATAAGGAAGCTTTAGGGAGGAGCACAAACCTCAAAGGAAAAATTACCTAACACTGTCGTATCCACATCCAAAATGCATTAACTCGATAATATGTCATTGTTGTTTATACTTACCATATAGCCCAACATTGACTACATATCTTCATCAACAAAGACATGAATGGATACAACACATATCTTCTATGTTTTATGGGGATATCAGTTAATGGCTTAAGAGGATTTTGTGCTCAATGTCAATTTTAGTGTAACTTCTCCTTCAAATTTCTCTATTCAATATTATTGAGCATTGCATGTAATGACGGTTTTGTTGTTCACTTTGTAATGTACAACTAGACACCAATAGTTGAAAAACAATTGCACCTTGCATGTGCTATAAGAAAAAATAAACTTTGATATGCATTATGCCAATATAAAACATTGTTTCTTAGTTGAAATTCAAGTGATTGAAATCCACCAATTGACTCCCTCACAAGGATTGTTATTTATCAAGGATATATTATGTCTTTTGAATACTATACCTAGTAATAAAGATTCTCTTTATCACTTTAAGAATTGGGAGCCAATATCATCTATTGAGTGCTCTCTTTTATGTCTTACTAACTACCAACTCGAACTTATACATATAGCATAGTCTAATGTAATAATAAAGGAAAATAATTATATGTTTAAATGAAAAATTGCCTAGGACTATTGTATCCACATTCAAAATGCAGTAACTCGATAATCTCTCATTGTTGTATATACTTACCATATTACCCAACGTTGACCACATATCTTCATCATCAAAGACATGAATCGCTACAACCCATTTATAGAACACGGATGATTATTTAATGCCAACCTTTATCTAGCATTTATTATAATAAATGAGCAATTTTGATTTTGGTTTCCCACGGAGTGATGTTAAAGGAATGACAAATGCAAACTTGAGGTGTAATATAATTCTAGATTATAATGTGAATTAGTTGTCTTCTATCTGGGAAATGTTGTAGGTTTTGTTGTTAGGAAACATTCCATGCCTTTTGGGCACCCATGTTCTTACCTTGGCTTGGAAGGTCCACACTCATTGATATTTATTATTCTTGAACCAATGCCAAAAAGGTATCCTTGGCACTATGTATAATACTACTACATTTGGCTACAAATTATGGCGTTGTTTTGAACGTTTTGTTGTCTCAAAAGTGATGAAATATAGCACATCAAAGTGTTGGTATTTTTTCATCGACAAAAAATTGTATTATTTTTCACTGGAGAAATTGCCACCGTTTTATGACAAGTTACTACCATGTGACATGTTACCATTCATTTTCTGCTCTCTCTTTACATCGTAATTCGAACTTTTTAGTGATAAACATTTCTCTCAAGACTTGCAACGTTAGATTTGTTTTTGATTGTTTTGGATCATTGATTAGGTGTTGAAATCCCAACTGGAAATATGTTTTAAAAGATGATGCATATAAATTGATGAGTGTGAGCAATGCCCTCTTTCTTTCTTTAACGTCATTTCCAAGATATTAATTTTCAATCTTGGATTTTTGAGAGGTATGTATTTATCCATTCCATATATATAATAAATAATTATAGTTTGAGAAATATGATTGCTAATTGCACAATAGAGAAAAGCATAACGAAATTCACGTTTAAGTGAGAATTTCTTTTTATTTCTCTAATTCTAATTAGGCTATATAGCTTAAGAAAGAGAAAAGAGAAATTAAACTAATAGAGCTTAATTGTAATTATATTAAGGGAGAAATATTTTTAGCATATGTATGCCATTTCCTCATTAAGCATGCCATATTAGAGCCAAAATTATAATTCTTAGGCCTATATAACTTCCAAGCTAAATCTATAGAAATCAGAAGTCTAAGAGGGAGCCTAATAATATAAACTCTTAACGAATTTGCCAAGCCACATTAACCCTACTATTTTTTTTTAATAAAACTATGTGTTTAAAGAAATGATGGAGGAACAATAAATTAGAAGCTATATTGATTTAGTAAGATTGATGGGTGTTGGGAATTAAACACAAAACTCCTTGCACAACAAGGCCATACATACGCTACACCTATTATTTTCATTATTTTGGAATAGGAAAGAAACTCATTTCCTAAAAATTCAAAACATAAATTTATTAAATAGAATAACAGAAAACCACCAAATTGACAAAAAAAATTAAGAAAAAAAACTTATTCAAAGAAATTAACAAAATAAAAATTAATTTGCCTAGCTGTGAACTATGTAGACCTTGGAAAGTCGCAGCCTCGGTGACCATGGTCGGCTCCTTGGGGATCAACTATGGTTGGCATAGTCACGACCAGTAATTATTTTTCAATCTTCGATTTTTGAGAGGTATGTATTCATCCATTAGATAGATATATAAGTATTTCTACTATGAGAAATATGATTGTTAATTGCACAATGAGACAAACATAAGAAAATTCATTTTTCAAGTGAGAATTTCTCCTTGTTTCTCTAAATTCTAATTAGGCTATATAGTTTAGAAAAACTTCATATACAAAATTTCCTCGAGAATTCTTATACAGATTGAAGGGAACTTCTATTAAAGTAGAGAAAAACTATATTAACAAAGAAAATAGAAAAGAGAAATTAAAGTAATAACTCTTATGGTAATTCTATTAAGGAAAATATTTAATATTAGAATTTAGATTGCACATCAATCGCAACATTAGGTTCTGATATATGTAACAATCCAACCTAGATGTAGATAGAAAAAACAGTCCCACTTAGAATTATTTGCACAAAGAGATAGCCAGAATAGAGAATAAATATTGAACATAGAACTGGAGGAAAATCACTCCAGTGGGAAGAATTCCACTATGATATTATTCATCAACTTGAATACAATATATAGATTCTCTCAAGAGACTTAGTGGCAATTCGAGTAGCTCACCATAATGAGGGATTACCTAGAATATTCCCCCCATTGTTCTAGGAAAATATCTCTATGGATAGGTTGATATCCTCTTGGGATTGTAGAGGCCTCTATTTTCCTACCCAAGACAGAAAGAAAAACAAGTACACACTATAATTCTCCCATATCTAGCTCATACATCAAGAAGTAAGCTATGAAGAACAAAGCAGGTAGATAGCTTACCTCGCTTCAATGGTTGTCCTTGATGCTCCTAAGTTACTTCAAATCCTAGCCTTCAATCATGGGCTTGTGAACCTGTTCACAATGGAAAGACAAAACCCTTCTCCAAACAAATATATGTATAAACAAAGATCTAACTATGAAAGTACAATCAATTCAATGCATTCACCATTAAAGACATGAAATTGGGAGAAATAGGCTATGTTGTATTAAAAGAAAGCATTAAGGAAGTTATACAACATGTGCTATACCTGACTTTTGGTTGATTTGAACTCCTCCAACTCTCTTTCAGAATTCCTTCAAGACTCATAAGACCATAATATCCACCTCTCTAAGTGCGCTCCCCCACTTTGCCATGGGTAGGATGTTCATTATATCGGTTAGGGAGGCCTAAACAATTAGGAGAGATATTTGGATCAAGGGAGGATGAAGTGGATCAAGGGATCTTGGGCCTCCTTAGGTTATAAAGAGGATATGATTCGAAGGGTAGATTAATCCCACAAAGATCTCCACAAAAGATCAGATCCAAAGATCATGGAACTACCTCCTAGGCAACATTTTCACACTTTGCACATAGAGCAACACACAATAAAGAGGGATTTTTGTGCTTTGCAAAGCAGGCAAGGCACGAAAATCACGATTTTTCCGTGTTATGGTGACCTACAGGGGCGCAATAATCGTTCCCTCACCAACTAGCAAGGCGCAAAAACATGGCTTAAGAAGGCTTAAAGAATTAAGGTACAAGCTGGATTTCAAGGCTTAGATAATAAGGAAGACTCTCAGGATGACATGTGGATTGAGGAACTAACACACACTGTGTTTTGACCTGCATCGGGAACATTAACTCCATCATAATAAGGCATGGAAGCTGCAAGTGACAAAATGAGGTGTAACAGGTTCTCCCTAAAGTGTGAGGTCATAAATGGAATTGATGGCTCAGACACTTTAGCAACTCATGAATGAAAGATAACTGTAGAGGTGCCTGCAAACCACGGGTGGTTCAATGAGGAAACTTGTTACATAGCACGATCGTTCGTAATATATTAAAGAATATCCCTAATTTCACTAAATAGTGGAAAATTCCTCCTAAAATTGTATTGTTGAACCCCCCTCCCAATATACCTTAGAAATTATGAAAACCCCTATTTTCACGAGATATTGTAGGTATCCATTTTTATCAACCCATTTTAATACCCCCTTTATATAATATTATCAAGTTGTAACAAGAAGGAGCGCTAAAGAACCTTAGTATAAGAATACAAGATGCTAAATAAAATAATAATATAAAGCTAATCATTATCCCAGCGTGATTACAGGGGCGACCAATGAATTTGTAGCATTGGATATTGGAAAACCCAATGCAATAGTAACAGGGAAGGCAAAATGTGTGAAAGGCGACCTACTCAAGAGATCAATGTAACAAAGAATGTAAAAGATTGATAGTCCCATAGTATAGAATATATTATGACTTTATTTGAGATTTCAAACTAAAAATGTTTACATCTTGATGGAGTTGAAAAATTAACTATTTCACTATATGTATGCATTAAAAAATATACTTGTTATATTTATATTTTTTGCTTTCATTTGTTATAACTATTATAATATTAATGGACAAAACCCTACATAATCAAATTTTTACTTATCAAATTCCATCATGATTATAGTGCACAATTTTGAATTTAATTTAGAAAAAAAATGATACCATTTATTTGTAAACGAAAGATATGACAATATATATTTTAATTATGATCGTAGATCTATCTTAAACCCGGATTTACCTAGCATCCATAGGGATCCAATCCAATTTTTTTTGCCTTAAAATTTTTACCATGTTCAAAAAAATTTTACACCTTGTGCTCGGTAAATTTGGGTTTGACATGGATTTTTTAATTATTTTATTTGGTTGTAATTATTTATTTTATGAGCACGCATGAATTTAGTTTTTGTAATGTAACATAACATTAGGTTAAGTTACATTATGTGACAAAATCTCCCCATCCTCTGGTGCAATCAAAATAAAAATTATAAAAAATTAAAAGGTTAAGAAAATATTAGAACTATATTTTTTATGTTTATAATTTTATAGCACACTAAATAACGTATTTCTTTTAAAGGTCCAAGTCTACTAGACCTCCAAGTCTAGTAGACCAAACTCATAGATGCTAACTTTCAACATCATAGTGAAGTAAAATGATTCTATGTTGATGTTATACATGGTATAATTAGAATTTTAATTAACATTCATGATATAGTTAGTAAAAATTGAAACGATAATTGATATATATCAATTATATTTGTATTTGTTTTTTTTTAAATTCAAAATTTAGATGAATTTATAACATTTTTACCTATGGTATAGTTAGAATTTTAGGTAACATCATATCATTGAGAATTGAGTTAAAATAGAAAAATAAAATAAAATTTATACTATAAAAATTATCTATATATAAGAGTTTAACTAGTTATCTTTTTTTAATACATTTTAATTTGGTAATATCTTAAATGTTATTTATTTTCATAATATTTTAATTTACAAAAATAAAGAAAATTTATGAAAATATTTCTTCACATTTTAAGGTTAAAAATAAAACTAAATTGTTAAAACCATTAAAACATTTTTATTGTAAAATGATTAATATATTTACTAAAACTATTTACAACATAGAAGAAACAAAACAAATGTTACATACAAAGATATTTACATCATTATCTTAAGAAAAATAAAACATAGGATGGTGTACAAAAAATAAACAAATACAACAATAAAAATTTTAATCAACAAAATTATTTTTACTATCAAATAGATATACATATCTTCTTTCAATAATTCAAAGAATGCAAGCAAAAAACAAAAGTTAGTTTTAGAAAACACATTTCCATATATTTACACATAACACTGAAATCTTCTTGCTCTCTAATACAAACTTCCATACACAATGAATGCATGATTTATTGAAAACTAGTCCTAATAAGTCCGATGAAAATAACAACCCAAAGGTGCTTCCATTTCATAGAAAAAATAAGATCTAGCTCAAATTTTTGTAGAACTACCTACTTCCTCCAGTTATCATCAATCTAACTTGTTCTCCAATACTTGGATATGGATTTAATTAGGAATCTATTTAAATATTTTCTACAGTCTCATTAACACATTGGTGGACTGTTACATATTTGATACTATCATCTTCCATTTCCCTTTCCATGTTGTAAATATTTTCTCTTAGGAGCATATTTATGTTGAATGTCCAATAACTAATATGGGATATGAGACATTCGTAAAATATTTTCTCTTTAGGTCATATTTATGTTCAATGTATCTATAACTAGTCTAGGCTGACAGAAAACTCGGAGATATTTGGCACAATTGAACTCTATGTATCATGTGGCTGATTGGTCTTCCATAGCCCTCTTTTAATATAAAAAATTCACATTTTTCTATCCTATCCCAAAAATAGAAATTGGCATAAAGATAAGTCTGGGCCATGCATACTATGTGAAGGGAGTGAAGTAGGATTCCATTAGAAGAATGTTTAGTAATTCAAAAAAACTTACTTACTTCATATACCATGTTTCCTTATTGTAGGCTTTCTAGATTGATTGCGGGCGAAACAAAAAGGCGGATGCTTTCTTGCTTGCCGTCAGAGTTGGGAACAGGCACAAAGTATCGGTAGAACAAATTCTAGGAAACCTTCTCACTCATTCGCTATTCTTGAATAATAAAATCTCATTTTGATCGGGTCGGATTAAACATGCCTACTTCTTATCACGGTACAATAAAAGGATATTTTATAATTACTTAACTATTACTTTTCTAGACATTTCTATTTAATTGGCTAAATGCAATCCATTGCTTCACGGTTGAGCGCTTTTATGCTGCTATAAACCTTTGGCGAGAGGAAAGAGGATAGAGCCAGAGAGAGGAGTAAATAGGTAATAATATAAACAACTGTTCTCTCACACTCGTTGCTGGGATTACTAAACACACACTCGCATATTTTTTACACACATAAAATTAAAACTATCCTCTAATAGAAAAAGGTAGGCTACTGCATTTTACTACGACATTACCGATCCAAGAGTAGAGTAGAACCAAGAAACCAGGAGTCTTAATCAAAGAGCAGAGTCAAAAGCAATATATATATTGAACACGCATGGAGATGTGAAGCTATCAGTTTAACATCCATTGTACCCAAATTCCATGAACAAATAAAGATAGCCATGTAGAAATTTAATGAAATGTGAAGAAAGCAAAACTCCGCAGGGTATTTTGGACATTTTCATGTTTCATAGAAAAGGTAGCAAAACATGTAGGCAACGATGTTACATAGTATAAAATAGAATACGAATACTTACTCGCGAGCTTCGATTTCAGGGTGGACATGACTACAAGCTCGACGAAGGACTAAAGGCACTCCTACTTCTTGTTATTCTTTGCCTTCGTAAATCTTCGGGTCAAAATATGGGGGAATGCGTTCTTATCCAGGTTCAAAGTAGTCGAATGGCAAAGAAACAAAAGAAAAACAATGCTCACAGCAAGATAGACACTTCCCTTTCAACTAAAATGGAATTTCCATAGTTTGTAGCTAGGTGTTTTTGGGGATGGAGCTTTCCCTCCACAGAATGGATAGAATCACCAACACTGAGGTTTGATATTCAAGGAAATCTTCACAATCCCACATACCCTGATGTTTGTACTGAATATTTCAACCACTCTAAGATTGTGAGGGATCAACCCTAATTAATGCGCCTATTAAATCCTTCCGAGATCTTCCAGCAAAATCCTTAATCATCCAACGATCTTAGGGTTCCATTCTAATTTGGTGATACCTAGGGTTGAGGTCCATTTTTTAATTATTTTGCAGCCATGAAGGAGATCGAGAACAACACATCTAGTCTTCACTGTAATCTTAATGAGTGATCTGTACTATGTTACAAAAATGGTTCTTTCTTCTAGATAATGAATGCAAGAGATATGTACCACGGATCTCGATCGTGTCAGATGCTTTGGATTTTGTTAAACATATTGTTAGATGCTTTGGTTTTGTAAAACAAAAACAAAAAAGGTTTTTTTTTGTTCTTTCTTCTAGATAATGAATGCAAGAGATTTGCAAAACATTTAGTAAATGTATTGCATATCTTCTTAGATGCTTTGAAATTTGTAAAATTATTGTGAAAGGCTTTTGTTTTATAAAACAATTAAATATATGTGTATTTTGATTTGTGTAAAATAATTAATATGTAACAATTAAATATAAATATTTTGGATTTGTGTAAAATGATTAATATATGTATTATCAATTATCATGTGGTAGGTATGTGGTAGGCAATTTGAGGATTTTTTTTCAAACAAAATAAATTTTTTAAAAATTTATTGTCACCTCCAAGGCTAAATTGTCGAATCAAACCATGTAGCCTATCAAAATTTAGCATTTTTTAATTTCAGAAATTAGAAAAATATTTTATTATTTTTAAAGAATTAAAATTAACAAGCACAATAGCTGCAAAGCAGCTAGTCCCTGCCTTGGGAGTATGTTTTTTGTTTTATTGACCTATGAATATAATCAAATGTTTATAAGTTATATACAAAACGACAGATTTACAATTTCTTTAACTGGAGACATAAGGAAATTTGATAAAAAAGATAAAACATTTAGAATTTGATGTTTGCTTTTATTGTACAGAATAATTAGGAAATATTATTTTATGAATTATAAACTTTAATTTTAATTTTAGAGAAGGAGATATAATTTCATCGTTATCAAAAATCTATTCAATGGAATTAAGAGGAGTCAAATTAACAGGAGAACAAAAAAAACTAGTATATTCAGTGAAATTAACAAGAGAACAAAAATAAGTAGCAACGTAATTCACAAAACAAAAGTCTGTATAAGTAACTAATAAGTAACGTAGTTAAATATGTGTTATGACGTCAAGCAATATGTGCAGATGCAAAATTGCAACATTGCTAGAATAGCTGAAATACTAATATTGAAAGCACTGCACATTTCCAAAAATTTGGACTGTTAGAAGTAAGCAATTGTTTGCATAGTTCCAAGTCAAAAAAAGAAATTTGTAAGCCTCAGCATGCCTGTACAGGTAACATAAATGTCCTTTCTCTATTTTTATTTACAAGGTTGTGAACATATTTGCAATACATAACAGAAGGAAGTTTAAGAATGTATTTAACATTTTGCAAATTGTAACTCTAAAGAATTTGAAAAGCACAATAGTTTTAGACATGCCTGTTTCTTTGAAACTTCTGCTTGCATAATGCATTCATTGCGTGGCTTATCTCTTGATGTCAAGAATTATATTTTCATAACTGAGTGTAAACTTCCCGTCAATAAAAAAAGTCGCACAACATGTAGATAACAACATATATTTTTTTTAGATAATCTTCATATGAGAGTGCAATCAAATCTAGGAACAGCTTTGTTAAAATGTCATCCTTTAGTATGCATGATACTTTTGCATTTTCTATACTAATTATGGTACAGTGTAATCGATGCAAATAGTTGACAGGACATTCGCTGCTACATTTGGCACAATGTACAGTTGTGCCTTGCACTCTTCTGAAACTTAATATACCTAAATTGCATTTTGAGCATGTGGGTTGAAATGGATTGGAATATATGTTTGCTACATGCAATGTGCCTTGAACCTATTTGACATTATCTAGTGTCACTTAGTTGAAATCTATTTATGGAAAATATGTTTGATATAATGTATGTTTATATAGTTGTGGTGCCTTACCTGATTTGTGGAATTCAACAATGTTGTTAGATCATTCAATGGCTTCTTTGCTTTTAGCGTTGTTATGAATGTTGATTGCCTTGTACGCAGTGTACATGGTTGTGAATCTTTTTGTCTCACCAGGTTTCTTAATAGGAAAATATGGAACTCTTTTTTTGAAAGTTGTTCTTGAATCGCATTGAACTCTGCCTCGAACGTTGAATATATGTAGTGCCCTATCTAGGCACTGGGTCTCTACTTATCCATTTATGTGTGAATACCAAATTTTTCTTCGTTTGCCTTCTAAAAGAAGAGAATCAACCGTCTATATTTCAGGTTTCTAAAAGTTCATAAGTCTATGCAAATTAAATAAACATAAACTTAAGGATTTTCATTCTAACCCTGTTCTTATTTCATGCATAATCTGAAAGTAAAAGAAAATACCTTTTATTCAAGCTAGATGAGTAAAATACCTGGGCCCGTAGATTTGCAGTAAGATGAGAAGACTTACGTGGTGAATTCTGTATGGTAACTTAGCAACCCAAAATGATGTGTCCACCTTGCCGATTAGCTATCATCTTGCTGACCCTAGGAAATCAACGAATTTCCTAGCCCCTGAGCCCACAGACCGGTAATCCCGAGAACAACTTTCCATCCATCCTTTCCATGGTAATCTTTTGCTGAGTTAACCCCCTCCTCAGTCTTTTCATTTGAGTTTCCCACCTCCTCAAAGCTTCGAGTTAACCCCCTCCTCGGTATTCCTCCTTTTTCACAAAATAAACCTCACAGTTCTCCCCCAAAAATCCCCCTTACTACTTTGTAAAACCCCTCTTTATAGAAAATCCCTTCCTCCATAATTCCATAGCTTCCTTATCACTCCATCGCCCTAGCTGTCACCATTTTGGAAGTACAAATCATTAATGCCACCCCTTTTTAAGGCATAAAGGTGGATTATATATTATTTTAAATCACCCAAATTCTCTCTGGTAGTGGAATTATTCAATGATTTACTTAAACAATCCTTTTTTTAATTTATTTTGGAATGATTCTATTCCTTAATTTAAATGAATAATCTATTTAATAAATCATTCAATCCTCTATGCTTTATATAAATATTATCATCATCATTATCATTAATTAATTAGTAACAATAATAACATAATAATTAATAATAATAGAAATTAAATTAATTGTGAATAGAATTTAGAAATATTTATTTGGTTAATGGATAAGGGTCACATAGTACCTCTATGTATAAATAATGAAATATACTTTAATGGTTTATTTAATCATGATCAACAATTATATAGCACACTTTTCTAGTATTCATGTTTAACTATTATACTTCATATTGGAGTCACCTTCACCTGAGGATGCTTACAAGTAACGACTCTTATCTTAATTGTTCATTACAATGTTTACATACAAGACTAATTAACTTATTTTATACATTAGAACTTGATAATCTTTTACTAATTAAATCACTCATTAAATACTTAATGGAGTTATCAAGGATAACTTATAACATTGTTAAATCTTGGTAAGTAGGTTGTAAACAATATTATTGCGCATGTGCATAGTGTGCATGCGTGGCCAGCATATGCACAAGACGGACATGTGCTATAAACATACGTCATATTTCCTATGCATATTAGCTAGCTAATACTAATAATACTTTATGCAAACTGAACAAGTGTACATTCATCATAATATTACTAAAACATCGTTGGTTATTTTATCAGTTAACCTTTAAGATTTCATTTCGTTATTTTGATGATTACATTTAATCAATCATTCAGGTGCAAGGAAAGCTACCTACTACCACTAACTCCAGGTCCATGAATACCCAACCCTCAACAGTACTAACTATCATATCCTCCCATCCGAACCTACTGCCACAACCTCCCTGTCCCTCCTCTGCTAGTATAAAAGTGGATGTCGGACTCAACGACCTGACCACATAGAACTTGAGAGCGATAGCATTAGCTGAACAACGGACCTATCCTCTCCTAGCAGGCATCCAACCATCGTCATCACACATACATGGGGAGCGTGTCTCAGCACGGCCCTCCCACGATCTCGGGTATCATAGGAACATAGGGTGGGCAACACATCCATCCCTCTCAACATACTAGGCCTACGCCCTTACCAAATCATACTCTGCTTCTCTCGAGATTATTGGTCCATGTCATCGTTTCATCAATTTCGGTTGCTAAGGTTTACTGCATGGATAGGTTCTTCTCCGCATACCAGATCAAGTACCCGGCTATCCCATAGCCCTCGTGTCCTGTAGGTTAGTATTCTGCAAGATACACCTTTTAGAACAAGCATTTCCATTCGATTACCAATTGATCCATATCATCAACATCATTTCATTTCACATCACACTTTCATCACAGGTATGTATGGAATATAACTGTTCTATCAATTTCATCATAGGATGGCATCCATGTACAACACCATATATTTTACATTCTATCATTGTCTGATCCATATTATCAGCATCATTTATTTCATCACATAAAAGCATATTTACCACATCATATATATATATCACATTTCCTCCAGGACGATTATCAAACATACATTGTCATTATGAAATAAAAGAATCTCATGATAATCATAACTTAATAACTGCATGAATATAGTAACATCATTAACACAGTAGCAACATATTATCATGTCTATCATGCCGAAAATATAGTTCACGCTATCTAGCTGAGTCCAACAGGTAATAAGCAATTAAAGTGAAAGGTGTCTAACTCATAAACATGCCTAGTCAACATATGGGGCGTTACAATATAAATGTATCTAAATTTAAAAAACATATTTATGTTAAGGCTATTATTTTTGTTATTTATAGTAGGAATAAAGACAAAGAAGATAATATTTACAAATATGAATAGGTAGAAATAGTCTTATAGTTGTGATCCGCAATATGAGCATGATAGATCTGAAATAAAACTAAATATCAAGATAAATCTGAATGGAAGACCCAAACTGAATACAAAGATGGAGGGTGAGGCTAGGAGAGCCTCACCTCTCAACGGAAAAACCCAAGAGAACTCTCAGAGCCAACAACCATACAACAAACTAAGACACACAAGACTGGAACAAGAAAACTCGTTTGTATTTTGAGGCAAGGTGCCTTTTTATAGATTACAAGGAGAGAGCATATTAAACGCTATTCATTATTATAATAATATCTAATCTAATATTATGGCTAATACATTAAACCTAGCATATTGAAACTAATATCCAAAATGGGGAGTGTGCCTCCCATACAGATACTTCCTCCCGGTCTAAGTGGAAAGCGTCCGTGCTTTCCTTCCTCCCAGTCTAAGTTTGAAGCCATGTTTACAAAGAAGAGAAACCACATGTAGAAGAGGTGTCGTTGTCGCAACTTGATGAAGATTTTGATGATGTGTAAAAGATGCGAGCAGGTGGGGTGCCCATACAGCTGCTACTGAACATCTTGTGAAAATAATATCGAGGAAGAGATCTATGTATCTCCTCCCTGGGTGGGATGTGGAGTTGGTGTAAGATGCGAGCAGGTGGGGTGCCCATGAAGCTGCTGTGCGTCATCCTACAAAAATAAACTAGAGGGAGATATTTGTATGTGTTTTAGATCTGTGTACGTCCTCTCTACGTGGTGTAGATCTGTGTATCATCGGCAAATGAACTGATACTGATCCTGACAAGGGTGTGATTTGATACAAAATCTTGAAGCTACCTCGAAATCCTATGAAGGCCTTTTCTACAAACAAAACTTTGTTAAGTGCTGGAGAATATTGTTGGAGGAAATAGCAAAAATGGAACTTTGAAAGAGAACTATTATTGGAAGAGAACTAGAAAAAATGTGAGCCGAGCAGTGAGCTTGGACTCGGAGAGGGACTGGGTCCCTATGGAAAGGCTGTTGAAGCCGAAGGAAATGAGAGCCATGTTGAAGATGGCGTTGGCGAATGACAAATGAACTTGTGAACTGTGTTGAAGATGCCGTTGGAGATGACTTGTTGATAAATGCGAAATGTGCTTTTGAATAATGTTGAATAACGTTAAAGGTGCTCTAGCCTTTTTTGAGATCATGTTAGATTGCTTTGAATCTGAAGGATCTATAACATCATTGTTCATAGACTGATTTCCTTTTCTGAGTAGCCATCCAATGCCGACCATCATTTTTGGCTTACACAGCTTTTCTGGCTTTATCCTTAGCTGTATAAGGGCTAACTAAAATGCGTGGGAAAGCAATTCTTGCAAAAATTGCAATTTGGAGGCAAGGTATAAGAATTCCATTTTTTTATTTGTTGGGGGTGCAATAAAGCATCCTATGACGGGTTCAAGAAAGCATCATTTATTTTATTTGTTGGAGGTTCAAGAAAAGATCATTTATTTTATTTGTTGCGGGTTCAATAAAACATCATTTATTTTATTTGTTGTGGGTTCTAAAACCTATCTTAGAATTGTATCCTACACAAAAAATATCTTTTCTAGTACACATAAAATCTGTATCTCTAGATGTGTTGTGCTATTCTAATTAAATAACAAACACCCCTCCCCCCAAAAAAATTATTAAATAACAAAACACAATAAATTATTTACTACTTTATAAATGATTAGTCATGTAACGTCACCAATTTCCATGTTAGATAGAGGCAATGCTCAGTATCACTATAAAACAAGATTATCAACAGGAGATTACCAAAAGGGATTCAAATTTATAAACCAAAATGATTGAAGGGAGAGTGCATTCAGAAGGTTAAATGTTGCCTCTACGAGGCAAATAGTTTTTGTGCCACCCCATAGGGTAAAAAAGGGAAGTCCTGCTCATTGCATAATTTTACAGGCTCAAGATATATGGGCAAAAAACTCCCACATGCAACGACTATTTTTACCTTATAGCTAAGAGGTTAAATTATATGTTTTTGAGGGTGCTGAATCTATTTCTACCATCAAAATCCCAATTAAACACGATTTTGCAAAATAAAAAAACACCAGATTCCAAATTGATTGTCTGATCCAAATCCTCCAATTTTTAGACAACTCCTAAACTATATAAAATTTGTATTTAGTTTCAGTTTAAATTATATAGGAATGGTATCTAGTTTCAGGTATGATACTAACACTAAATTTTATTAATAATAAAAAGTATATGGCAGACTTGGCAACTTGACCCATAGCCCTCAGTCGGAGACCTTGATTCAAATGCACCAAGCATCTCGTGAGTGAAACACCAACAATGAAAAGGATGCACAAACAAAAAAACCTAAATAAAGACAAGGCCAGTTGGTGGATGCGAACAAGAGGATCGAATCTACAGGCGGGAATGAATGCGTTGAGTGATGAGTGGTTTGAGACCATCTGCACATGCCGCAGACATTGGCTTGGCACAAAGACGCTGCGTAAATAAGGAAGCAAGACAACCAGCACAAGCTGAAAAAAGAAGATCGTTGAAATGCCTTCTTTTATGTTGCAATTATCGAATGAAAGGCGGCCTGAGTGGGAGGATCGTGAATTTTAAATGATAGTCAAAGTTATTCGCTAGCGAGTTCTCCTATTTATTCATATAAATGTTATTCAAATGAATTGCATTTTTGGAGAACTCGCTCACAAGTTTTGGCCTTCCCGGACCTTCTATTATTATTATTATTTTACACTTAAGTTAAACGATGAAAAGACCTCTTACAATTAGGCGTTTTCTCCATTTTTTGGATTATAGTTCATATCCTGTAGGTGTTTTTCCAATTTTCTTAAAACCCCAGAAAGGTTTTGTCAATTTTCTTAAAATGCTTTGGCGGAATTCCTTGATGAGACTTAGGCCTTTGAATTGAAAAGAATTTGCAAAATTTGATGAGAATGGGAGGTCGTATTCTCTCAGAAATTGCAATTTGGAGTGTTGTTGGCTGGCTTGGTATCTCTCCTTTGATAGGATGGGAATCAACGTTTCATGGTGGCAAGCAGAAGTCATTTTTTTTGTTTGCGCTCTCCTTTGATAAGCTCGGAATCAACGATTTATGGTGGCAAGCAGAAGTCATTTTTTTTGTTTGCATGGGCACTCTGTTGTAATACAAGGTTTGACCTATATCGTTGCAGGTTAATGGGTTGAAAGCATAGTCACCAAATTCGGCAGAATTGGGCTTAATAATTCTTAAATTCAAAAATTAGGTTTGATTGGGCCAAATTGGGCTGAAGAACTAGGAAACTAGATTCTATTTGGCTTTCAATTCACCCAATTTAGATTCGTTACAGTCTACAAACGTTGGCCTGCTGTTTTTTGAACAAGAAATCTAAGATACGCAATATTTCCTAATTTGCCACAAATATCTGCAATAATTCCTAGTTTATATCAAACTCTACCATAATTTCTGCATAAATTCCTAATTTATACCAAAATCTACCATAATTTCTACAAATGGATGCGTTTATCTCATTTAAAAAACAAAAACATGAAATTGGAACAAAGGGAAATTGGGAACAACGGAGGGAAAGTAAAACTTAATTTCAAATTTCCAAACAATAGGGCTAACTAAAATGCGTGGCAGAGCAATTCTTGCTGCAACACATCCCATGAAACTAAGACCAAGTTTTTTGAGATTGCGAATTTTTTTTTATGAGAAGAAAGCCATCTGCTAAGTACAAAGAGAGCATCCAATGCCGCCCATCATTTTTGGCTTTCTCATCTTTTCTGTCTCTATAGTTAGCTGTTTAAGGGCTAACTAAAATGCGTGGCAGAGCAATTCTTACAAAAATTGCGATCTGGAGTGGTGTTGGTTGGCTTGGTAGCTCTCCTTTGATGAGCTCGGAATCAATGTTCCATGGTGGCAAGCAGAGGTCATTTTTTTTGTTTGCATGGGCACTCTGTTGTTGTCACATCTCCGTAAATCTGTTAGTGTTATTTAAAGAAAATAACTTTTTCTTTTTATATCACATGCCGTTAACCAAATCAGGCTTTAATAACATAAAAGACCTCAATCATCTATAATACACCTTCTCGATACTGGTTATTATCCAAGGATGAAACACAATGACATAACATACCCATGTGTCGATTCAGTATTGTGACATCCCCAAAGAGCTGAAAACTTAAAACTGTTATTTGAATCATTCAACACATTAATTGTAAACATGAATATACTTAAAACACAACATACCTTTCATGATCAATACAAAGATTATCTATAACTCATGTCTTACCAATCACTTAGTCAAGTACTGATGTAAACGATAGCACCATCACAATGTCTTAGGACAATTTATGTAACATACCCCTCAAGACATATGATAAAGATAAGTAAATCCACTTCGATACAAGAAATGTAAATATCATTATTTTTACCCTATGTCCATGTTTCCTCATAATAACATATAATCATAAAATCAAAGATCACCATCATTACCATGAACATTGCATAAATAAATACTAAAGGCCATAATGTATTAGCTTATATCACAAGTTTACCTTGAACTTACCCATGGAACTTTTACCTATTAGGGATAACGTATCTGTGCTTATGTATTATTTCTACAACCAGTTCTCATATTTAATTTCCATGATATTTAAAGATCTCCACAAACTTAGAATTTAGAATCATCATCCCATTATCCTAACATCAAACAATTGACGATTAGATAAACATCAAAATATATTCAGCATCAATAAAGAAGATTAGAGATACATACATATAATCTAAAACAACAACATCACCATGATACACATACGAGAGAACATATTTACATGGTTCACCCATATCCATGGGCTATGTCCACCAAGAGTGCTATTTTATTAATCATCAAACCCAAAGGTTTACACCCTTGAACGGGGCTACAATCCTCATTCATCGCTTTCTAGCTGCTTAACTCATTGAGAGCATCTTTAAGTCTATTTGTTACTTACAGAAAATCTCATCTCTGTATTTATATTCCGATATAATCAAATCCTATTAGTATGGGATCCATCCAACTCCTAGTCACAATAAATCATAACATCCCGTATATAATCACACAACTCACTCCACTTAGTTTGCAACATATATCTATAAAAAGTATATATAGACAACTACCTACACCATACTTAACTATAAAAAGTATATGTATATAGACAACTACCTACACCATACTTAACTATAAAAAATATATGTAGACGACTACCTACACCATACTTAACATGTAGCGCATATATATAGATCTCTATATTAAATAGTCAAACTAAATAAAATTTATCAAACACTCGGATTCTATAAAACAGAGTCGTATGTTTTCAATCCGTTTCATTTCCAGCATCTCTACAGAAAAACTACGAACAATTGACAGAAAACCTGAGCATGCAACAATAATCAACTATGCTTTTGATTCCACATCCCGTACCCACAGTGAATGACAGCATACAAGAATGGTCCAATACCCTGGCAGCATAGGTAAGTATTTGACAGGTTAAAAATTGTTTCAACTATGATAAAGGCATTTGGTCAACATAGCGAAACTCGTCCTCCACGACAGCCTACAATATTACCATACATTCATAGCATAACGAGGTCTACGATTCAATAACGTAATGCATAGAAAACTAGCATCTTTGTTGAAAACTAGCATAAAACAGACAGAGGTCAGAAACTACTGCCTCGGGAATCATTTTTCAGAAGTAATAATGCAAACCAAAATAAAATTCTAACACATGAGTTCAGGGATCGGCTACCCCGGTCGTCCCTTTCTCCAACATAATAAACAGCATGAAGGTATCGGCATACCAATCCAATATATACAGAGCATAAAACAAAACATAGATCAGACTTTCATCTCTCGGAATCAAGCATTTCTCCAAAAGAAAACAACCAATCCAAAATACAAAGGCGATTTTCTATTAGCTGCGTTTTTCAAGAACACAACAGGGTAATATTATTTCTATCCGATCGATCTAGCATATAAAAGATCCTAAGCATACATTGTCTCATTAAACCCATGGAACAATCTGCATTCATTTTTTTAATCTCTGGATCAAATAATAAGGAAGAACAAGGTTTAAGTAGAAGTCCCGCGAGCTACTAAAGGAGAAAGTGGGTCGATCCTTCCCTTGGGAGATCGCCCAACTTGAAATTTAAAAGCTACAACCTAGAACCTCTGTACCGAAAATCATTCCGAGGAGATCAAAATATCTATAACTCAAAATATGAAGTGACTTAGATCAAAGATTCCTTTTGCAGAGAACCACACTTAGATCAATGCCGTTATCACAACAATCTATGCATACATTAGGTATAAACAAAATAAACAACAGAAATACAGACAACTAGTCGTCCTTTCCATCCACTCAGTGTTGAACAAACCAACAAACAAATACTTCGCCGGTACATGAACCCCATCGAAGGAAGCCTAAAATAAGGATCCACGATGATAAAAATATACACAGATCCAACAGGCATACGTATTCCATACAAAAGGCATTTAAGTAGCAAGGTCCAGAATGCATACTCATACCAAATAGGAAGAGATCTAAGAAACAAGATACAGGAGGACACAACATATACTATCTATCGATAACTATCTATGTAACAAAAATGCTGGGAAAATGTAAACATTACCTGATGTACTATGTACCGTGACCCATTTGCTATGCTCGGTCCAGTGGTGATATTTGATGCAGATCGCAAGTTTCGAACTGGTTCACAAACTTCCCCTTGCCTAGAGAGTTCGTCCTCTTCCTCTCTTCCTGCACCATCAAGCCACCGGCATTTTTCCCCCTTGACCTGGAGGCTGCGATCTCCTTATAACAATGAATGTTCTTCGATGAGATCGCCCATCTACCCATAAATTCTCCACTTGGCGCACTTGGTGTTACGAGGAGTCGGCCTCACTCTTGTCACGGATAACTCTCCACTTGGCAAGATTGCTAAGTTAGCTGGTCGCTTTAATAAGCCTTACTCTTAAGCCGTCGAAAAACCCGTTTGTGGAAAAATCCAACAATTCTACCTAATACACTTGCATTTGTCTTTAATTCTTCCTATCGGGATAGCTAAAGACTTTATTCTTTATAAAATACGCTCTTATACTTACCTCTTGATAATTTAGCTTTGTGACCGTGCTATTCAAGTCATTGGATGCGTACACATTATAGGTTATGGTACCCATATGTTATCATAACACCTTATATGTTTTGTCCCAACCTATAATTAAAATATATAGATATACGTAACCAATCCAACAGATAGCACTAAAACACATATATATATTAATCCAATATATTATCAAAACAAAATACATATATAGATTATATACTTCCATAACTCATGTTTACTAGGATAATCTCCTTTTTAGGCAAGATCCTCTATTTATCATGTTTATGATAAAAATCATAATCAACTACAATAATTTTGAAGTTCTATAATACTTCTCGTATAATATATATATATATATATAGATGTCGTAGTGTTTTAATATGTGATTGGGAATTATCAATTTTATGGTTTTTCTAGTTAAAATAACACTCATGACCATAACATGAGTTTCCAGGTCCACTGGTGGGGCCTTGGCCTTGAGCTCCTCACCAGTAACCAAGTGTACAGCAATATTTTCATTTTTAACATAATAGGTCATAAAGGAGGGATATCACAGTTGTAATACAAGGTTTGACCTATATCGCTGCAGGTAAATGGTTTCAAAGCATAGTTACTAAATTCGGCAGAATTGGGCTTAATAATTTGCAAATTCAGAAATTAGGTTTGACTGGGCCAAATTGGGCTGAAGAACTAGGAAATTAGATTCCATTCGCTTCTCAATTCACCCAACTTAGATTCGGCACAGTCTACAAAGCTTGGCTTGTTGTTTTTTGAACAAGAAATTTAAGATATGCAGTATTTCCTAATTTGTCACAAATATCTGCAATAATTCCTAGTTTATATCAAAATCTACCATAATTTCTGCATAGATTCTTAATTTATACCAAAATCTACCATAATTTCTACAAATGGATGCGTTTATCTAATTTGACAAACAAAAAAAGGAAACTGGAACAAAGGGAAGTTGGGAACAATGGAGGGAAAGTAAAACTTAATTTCCGATTTCCAAACAATTGCAAATTATGGGTACATAGGTGAATATTCTTCCTTGAATATCATCATATTTTGTTAGTGCAATTCCGTTATGATATATCAAAACATGGAACTTTGCTGAGAATTGAAAGAAAAATATAAAAAAATATTGAAATAAACCACTCACAAGTGTTTTTCCCCTGGCAAGTGCCTCTCCTCTGAAAGAAAGATGATATTTGAACATTAAACTAGCAGCACGCAGTAAACCACTCACTGAACTAGCAGCATGCAGTAAACCACTCACTGAACAAGCTAGCAGTACGCAGTATCCACTCACTGAACAAGCTAGCAAACCACTCACTGAACAAGCTACCAGGATGCAGTAAACCACTCACTGAACAAGCTACCAGGACGCAGTAAACCACTCACTGAACAAGCTAGCAACACGTAGTAAACCACAGGGAAGGTAATGGACAGTATAACAAGCCGCGAACAATGCATAGCTGCAAAATGAAACAAGTGTATTAAATATTTTCGAAGCAAGCGTATTAAGTGTAACCAGTGTATTCATTCAATGCCATACGCAGTAAACCACAGGGAGGAGCAGTGTAACAAGCCGCGAATGCTGCACAACTGTAAAATATACTAACTGCTTTAAATGTTTTGAAAAGGAAGCCAGTGTTAAACGTTTTGAAAGCCACACCACCAAACGTTATGCATTAGATGAGATAAAAAAATTCTAATATATAATTTTGAAATTTGTTATCATATTATTCAAAATTCTGTGCATAATCTAGGGACCTATGTTTGCATAACTTAGAATTATGTGAATAATTTGATAGTGCCATACATGGCTTTTGAAATTTGATATCATATTATTCAAAATTATGGGCATAATCTAGGGACCTACGTTTGCTTAATTTAGAAGTATGTGAATAATTTGATAGTTCCATACACGGCTTTGTATTAAGTGTTAAATTCATTTGGCACAGATTGTACAAAAGGTACGACCACAGAGAGACAACACCCCGTATTTGCCTACCTGAATTTGTTGGAAACGACGTCATGAACTCTTGTAACCAAGCTAGTATTTGGTTCATTAACAAGCATAATCGTTTTTTTGATGCCTCGCAATGAGTATGCATACACGACAAATATAAAGATGAAATATAATGATTAAGAGTATTTGTTCATTAATTATTGATAATTAATTTAAATAAAAATTAATCGATCATATTATGAGTAATAGTGATTTAACTTTTGATTTGAATAATATAATTTAATAATTATTTATAATAAATTCAAAATATGATATAACTCATAAAATTTATGAAGACTGAACCTCAAAACTTTTTCCAAAATCAATATTTACTAGTTTCTTGAGGCAGGGCAGGACCGACATGACCATATTGACGGGATGACGGGAAGGAAGAAGGGTAGGACAAGCATTAAATTTGACAGGACAAAGGGTGGTACGATATTACACCTATGTCAAATATATGTGTTTTATTGTTTTTTTTTAATTTTTAATTATTTTATATATTTGTTTAGTAGAATTAAAATGAGGTAAAAACTGTCATATCAAGCTTTTAGACTATGGCTATGTGTCAATTTGACAAATTTTTTTAAATAATTTTTTTTAAAAACTAATTGTCACCTCCAACGAGGGGTATTTAGTCAAATCAACCCTTCCAATCAATAACAAAATAGTATTTTCTAATTACAAAAATTAAAAATACATTTGATTATTTAAAAAAATTAAAATTAATAGTTATTTTTGCATAACATTGTAAAACAACTATTAAATTGATAAAATTAAGAAAAAGTCAAATTAGTTTTGACAATGGACCCATTGCTATAATCCTTGCCTTGGTATGGACTAATAATTATATTTTATGAAACATTATAAAATAACTACAAAACATACACAACTAATAATAACAAGTCAATTGAATTTTGACTCTGAAACCGTCATTATAATCCCTCCCTAGCAAGGACTAAAACATTTAGAAAATAGATCAATTACATGTCTTATATAGGTTTATCTGTATCAACTTTACTCAAACTTTAGGGGGACTATGAATATATGAGTGGATATCATTTTCACTAAAACTATGATGAGGTTCTAAAAAAAGACATGCCTTGTAGATTTATCTTTATCAACTTTACCCAAATGTCTAGGGGGGATATGAGGATTTGAGTGGGGAATATGAGCTTCACGATATTTCTTCACACCCTACTCACACCGTGATCACGTTATCACGCCGAGTGTCACTCCCTCCTTGTCTATATTACCCTCAAAACCTTCATAGTTCAATTCTTGTGAACTCTAAGAAACCTAATTTATCCATGTGAAATCCGTACTACCATCCTTCCTTATGTTCTATCAAACCCTCTAGAATTAACTGGGGAATGAGGGTAGTGTGGAACCTGTCCTTGATGAGTTAATTGATACGACTCCTTAACAACTTCTGATCTTCTGATCTATGCCCAATATCACTCGTCTTGATGTCCCATCGGTGTCACCAATAACCTCAATTACTAACCCTCCTGCATTGATGAAAGCAACATGATCTCTACTAGTTGGAACCTTGTGACTAGCCTATCCATGATAAAATGATGTCCGTTGAGCGTCTAACGACCATAGGTCACAAATTCGACAATAAGCTTTCATAGGTCGAAAGCATACCGTTTGGATATATCATATAGTGCTTTCATATATATATATATATATATTTTAATTATTAAAACATATGAAAGAAAGTCCGTGTTGAATGATGCGTTGGATGTGGTATAGCATGTTATTTAAGACTGCGAGCAGTAGTGCTTTGAATGTAATTTGGCTTAGTTCTCTGATTGCTATTTTGGCTTTTAGCATATTGCATTTAATACGGCAAGCATGAGTGCTTTGAAATTTATTTTGGCGGATTATGTATGTATTTTCATTATTAAAATAGGTAACAAAGTCAATCTAAATTAAATATCATTTAAACTACTTCATTGCTTAGTAAATAATTACTTCATTATTGGTAGACTAGTTATCCCAATTATTATAAAAATTGATGCTTTGAAATTTTCAAAATGATTGAAATCTTCTTCTGTTTAAAAATCATAATTATTATAAGATTTTCAAGCTTTGAAAATTTCAAAAATGATCTACCAGGCCCCCAACGTGTATAATCGTCCACTTGTTTTCCCATGCATTTCGGCGCTTTCATATGCACAACTGCTTTAAATGGCCCCAACAACGGCCATAACTTTGCCAAGGTTTCATTCCAGAGAAGAGTTTTGATCACAGTGCGACAACTAGGGATTGTTTATTAGATCATCTCTGGTTAATATCTGCTGTTTTTCGGTTTTTTTTATATGTTCTGATTGTTAGAAAAATGGCACCAGCAGTTGCAGTTGCGGAAGTGAGGACTGTGAAATCCCTAGCAGATCTGGGGATTAAGAATTTACCTGTGAATTACGTGAAGGACGAGGATGAACAACCAACTGTGGCGTACAATAATTTCCGCAAAGACGTGCCCGTCATTTCCCTTGCCAATGCAGGAGCCGGAGGAGCAGAGCGCGCACAGCTAATAAGAGAACTCAGAGCGGCGTGCGAAGAGTGGGGAATGTTCCAGATCATAGATCATGGCGTCCCTCCAGAACTGAACTCTCAAATAATGTGTTGTGCGGAGGAGTTCTTCTCGCTTTCGGTGGAAGAGAAGAGGCAGTACGCCATAAAGGCTGGGCAGTTCGTGGGATATGGAAATGGGAGTTTTATCAACGATGAACCCTTGATGGACTGGAGAGAACTCTACGTCGCCACATGCTCCCCAGCTCGGGACATCGAAAGCTGGCCTGCAAACCCGGTTCAGTTCAGGAAAGCTTTAGCCAAGTACAGCGATGCGACGTTGCAGTTAACGAAAACGCTACTTGGGCTCATATCAGAATCACTTGGAGTTGAAGCAGATGCAATCGAGAAAGCCTGCGGAGAGGGGCAACAGAAGGTTCTCTTGAATTACTACCCGACTTGCCCCCGCCCCGATTTAACGTTAGGCCTCAATAGACATACCGATCCAGGAACTCTTACCATTTTACTGCAAGACAAAGTTGGAGGCCTTCAAACCACAAAAGACGATGGTAAAACGTGGGTTACAGTGGAACCCATTGAAGGAGCTTTCGTTGTAAATCTCGGAGACCAGATGCATGCGAGTATTTATATTTATTACTGTTTTTTGTTTGTAATACAATATTTGTATGGGATATATTGGGCGGATAAATTCCGGCCGTATGGGATATATTGGGATAAACAGAAACTCATGTGTCAGGATACAATATAAAACATAAAAGTAATCGACATGTTATAGGATTTCGATTAAACTATTTGTGAATAACATTACACGAAAATAACAATTCGAACAGTACTAATTACTAAATTGTTGCTATATTGATGATGATGAAGGTTCTGAGCAACCGTTTTTTGAAGAGCGCGGATCATCAGGCTGTTGTAAATCCGAAGGTTCTGAGGCAATCCGTAGCGACATTCTACAACCCCCATCCAGACTCCGTTGTTTATCCTCTGGATGCATTAACGTCAGCGTCGAGTGAGGGGAAAAGATTTGAGCGCTACGTTTACAGCGAATTCTACCAGAGGAAGATGACGAAGCACGTCCTGGACAGGCAGATCAAACGCAGTAAGGGAATACGTTTAGTGCAGCAGCCACAAGTGTAGTTGTGCTGCAATTATCTAGCATTGACTCTAATACAGGAACACGTTTTGGTTGCCCACAAAGAGATGCCAAAGGAATGTCAAATGCAAACTTGTGGTGTCTTCCAGATTCTACATTACAATGGGAATATTGGTTGTCTTCTATCTGCAGAAGTTGTAGGCAACATTCAATTCCTTTTACTCGCCCTGCATGTTCTTGCCTTGACTTCAAAGGTCCACACTGATTGCATTTTATTAAGCATGACGCAATGCCAAACTGGTAATACGATTGCTGCAGCAGCCAGAAGTGTAGTTGTACTGCTGCAATTCAGCTTACATCCACGGCTCAGAAGTGTAGTTGTACTGCTGCATTTCAGCTTACATTCCATGGAAGATTGATTTAATGTCATATATTTTCAATGTTTACATAATTAAAAATTAACATTGTTATTATTTTTTTTGGAAATAGTTGAAACTATTTGGTGTAATATTGTCACTAGTCAATTTCCTGGAAATTAAAGTGTTTTATATTACTCTCTTGGAAATTAAAGTGTTTTATAGTACATTTAGCTTGTGATATTGAATTAAGGAATGCATTCTCAATTATTTTCATATATATATATATATCTCAATTTTGATAATTGAGATTGTCTCAAGGAGTAAACAGATTTCATTAGAATGAGTGCTATGCAAAGTCGAAATATAAATTTAAAAAGTTAGCTTTTATATGATATGTTTTCTTAAGAATAATATAGTGGATCTAAAAATCATTTGCCTTAATTTTAATTTATGTGAAATTTAAAACTCATCATTCCATGAAGAGATGACATTATCATCTGTTGACATAACTACTCAATAACATTGTGTCCTTCAAATCCTTTAGTATAGTAAAATCTCATCTCACACTTATTTAAAATGCCAAGAGAAAATGGATCCGGGGTAACAGAGGAGTACATCAAAATAATGCTTAACTTATTTAAGATAACTCCATGTTTTATAAGATATAAAACTAAGCCAAAAGGGATGACTGAGTAAGATGACTAAGAAAAATAAGGAAGCTTTAGGGAGGAGCAGAAACCTCAAAGGAAAAATTACCTAACACTTACGTATCCACATCCAAAATGGAGTAACTCGATAATATGTCATTGTTGTTTATACTTACCATTTAGCCCAACATTGACTACATATCTTCATCAACAAAGACATGAATGGATACAACACATATCTTCCATGTTTTATGGGGATATCAATTAATGGCTTAAGAGGATTTTGTGCTCAATGTCAATTTTAGTGTAACTTCTCCTTCAAATTTCACTATTCAATATTATTGAGCATGCATGTAATGATGGTTTTGTTGTTCACTTTGTAATGTACAACTAGACACCAATAGTTGGAAAACAATTGCACCTTGCATGTGCTATAAGAAAAAATAAACTTTGATATGCATTATGCCAATATAAAACATTGTTTCTTAGTTGAAATTCAAGTGATTGAAATCACCAATTGACTCCCTCACATGGATTGTTATTTATCAAGGATATATTATGTCTTTTGAATACTATACCTAGTAATAAAGATTCTCTTTATCACTTTAAGAATTGGGAGCCAATATCATCTATTGAGTGCTCTCTTTTATGTCTTACTAACTACCAACTCTACTTATACATATAGCATAGTCTAATGTAATAATAAAGGAAAATAATTCTATGTTTAAATGAAAAATTGCCTAGGACTATCGTATCCACATTCAAAATGCAGTAACTCGATAATCTCTCATTGTTGTATATACTTACCATATAACCCAACGTTGAACACATATCTTCATCATCAAAGACATGAATCGCTACAACCCATTTATAGAACAAGGATGATTCTTGAACCAATGCCAAAAAGGTATCCTTGGCACTATGTATATAACTACTACATTTGGCTACAAATTATGGCATTGTTTTGAACGTTTTGTTGTCTCAAAATTGATGAAATATAGAAAATCAAAGTGTTGGTATTTTTTCATCGACAAAAAATTGTATTATTTTTCACTGGAGAAATTGCCACCATTTTATGACAAGTTACTACCATGTGACATGTTACCATTCATTTTCTGCTCTCTCTTTACATTGTAATTTGAACTCTTTAGTGATAAACATTTCTCTCAAGACTTGCAACGTTAGATTTGTTTTGATGGTTTTGGATCATTGATTAGGTGTTGAAATCCCAACTGGAAATATGTTTTAAAAGATGATGCATATAAATTGATGAGTGTGAGCAATGCCCTCTTTCTTTCTTTAACGTCATTTCCAAGATATTAATTTTCAATCTTGGATTTTTGAGAGGTATGTATTTATCTATTCCATATATCTATAAATAATTATAGTTTGAGAAATATGATTGCTAATTGCACAGTAGAGAAAAGCATAGCGAAATTCATGGTTTAAGTGAGAATTTCTTTTTATTTCTCTAAATTCTAATTAGGGTATATAGTTTAAGAAAGAGAAAAGAGAAATTAAACTAATAGAGCTTAATTGTAATTATATTAAGGAGAATATTTTTAGCATATGTATGACTCCATTTCCTCATTAAGCATGCCATATTAGAGCCAAAATTATAATTCTTAGGGCCTATATAACTTCCAAGCTAAATCTATAGAAATCAGAAGTCTAAGAGGGAGCCTAATAATATAAACTCTTATCGAATTTGCCAAGCCACATTAATCCTACTAATTTTTTTAATAAAACTATGTGTTAAAGAAATTACGGAGGAACAATAAATTAGAAGCTATATTGATTTAGTAAGATTGATGGGTGTTGGGAATTAAACACAAAACTCCTTGCACAACAAGGCCATACATACGCTACACCTATTATTTTCATTATTTTGGAATAGGAAAGAAACCCATTTCCTAAAAATTCAAAACATAAATTTATTAAATAGAATAACAGAAAACCACCAAATTGACAAAAAAAATTAAGAAAAAAAACTTATTCAAAGAAATTAACAAAATAAAAATTAATTTGCCTAGCTATGTAGACCTTGGAAAGTTGTGAGCTAGTTAGACCTTGGAAAGTCGCAGCCTCGGTGACCATGGTCGACTCCTTGGGGATCAACTATGGTTGGCATAGTCACGACCAGTAATTATTTTTCAATATTGGATTTTTGAGAGGTGTGTATTCATCCATTAGATAGATATATAAGTATTTCTACTATGAGAAATATGATTGTTAATTGCACAATGAGACAAACATAACGAAATTTATTTTTCAAGTGAGAATTTCTCCTTGTTTCTCTAAATTCTAATTAGGCTATATAGTTTAGAAAAACTTCATATACAAAATTTCCTCGAGAATTCTTTATACAGATTGAAGGGAACTTCTATTAAAGTAGAGAAAAAGTATATTAACAAAGAAAAGAGAAAAGAGAAACTAAAGTAATAACTCTTAATGGTAATTCTATTAAGGAAAATATTTAATATTAGAATTTAGATTGTACATCAATCGCAACATTAGGTTCTGATATATGTAACAATCCAACCTAGATGTAGATAGAAAAAACAGTCCCACTTAGAATTATTTGCACAAAGAGATATCCAGAATAGAGAATAAATATTGAACATAGAACTGGAGAAAAATCACTCCAGTGGGAAGAATTCCACTATGATATTATTCATCAACTTGAATACAATATATAGATTCTCTCAAGAGACTTAGTGGCAATTCGAGTAGCTCGCCATAATGAGGGATTACCTAGAATATTCCCCCCACTGTTCTAGGAAAATATCTCTATGGATAGGTTGATATCCTCTTGGGATTGTAAGAGGCCTCTATTTTCCTACCCAAGACAGAAAGAAAACAAGTACACACTATAATTCTCCCATATCTAGCTCATACATCAAGAAGTAAGCTATGAAGAACAAAGCAGGTAGATAGCTTACCTCGCTTCAATGGTTGTCCTTGATGCTCCTAAGTTACTTCAAATCCTAGCCTTCAATCATGGGCTTGTGAACCTGTTCACAATGGAAAGACAACACCTTCTCCAAACAAATATATGTATAAACAAAGATCTAACTATGAAAGTACAATCAATTCAATGCATTCACCATTAAAGACATGAAATTGGGAGAAATAGGCTATGTTGTATTAAAAGAAAGCATTAAGGAAGTTATACAACATGTGCTATACCTAACTCATGGTTGATTTGTACTCCTCCAACTCTCTTTCAGAATTCCTTCAAGACTCATAAGACCATAATATCCACCTCTCTAAGTGCGCTTCCCCACTTTGCCATGGGTAGGAGGTTCATTATATCGGTTAGGGAGGCCTAAACAATTAGGAGAGATATTTGGATCAAGGGAGGATGAAGTGGATCAAGGGATCTTGGGCCTCCTTAGGTTATAAAGAGGATATGATTCGAAGGGTAGATTAATCACACAAAGATCTCCATGAAAGATCAGATCCAAAGATCATGGAACTACCTCCTAGGCAAAATTTTCACACTTTGCACATAGAGCAACACGCAATAAAGAGGGATTTTTATGCTTTGCAAAGCAGGCAAGGAACGAAAATCATGATTTTTTCGTGTTATGGTGACCTACAGGGGCGCGATAATCGTTCCCTCACCAACTAGCAAGGCGCAAAAACATGGCTTAAAAAGGCTTAAAGAAGTAAGGTACAAGCTGGATTTCAAGGCTTAGATAATAAGGAAGACTCTCAGGATGACATGTGGATTGAGGAACTAACACACATTGTGTTATGACCTGCATCAGCAACATTAACTCCATCATAATAAGGCATGGAAGCTACAAGTGACAAAATGAGGTGTAACAGGTTCTCCCTAAAGTGTGAGGTCATAAATGGAATTGATGGCTCAGACACTTTAGCAACTCATGAATGAAAGATAACTATAGAGGTTCCTGCAAACCACGGGTGGTTCAATGAGCGAACTTGTTACATAGCACGATCATTCGTAAGATATTAAAGAATATCGCTAGTTTCACTAAATAGTGGAAAATGCCTCCTAAAATTGTATTGTTGAACCCCCCTCCCAATATACCTTACAAATTATGAAAACCCCTAGATTTACGAGATATTGTAGGTATCCATTTTTATCAACCCATTTTAATACCCCCTTTATATAATATTATCAAGTTGTAACAAGAAGGAGCTCTAAAGAAGGTTAGTATAAGAATACAAGATGCTAAATAAAATAATAATATAAATCTAATCATTATCCCAGCGTGATTACAGGGGTGAACAATGAATTTGTAGCATTGGATATTGGAAAACTCAATGCAATAGTAAGGGGGAAGGCAAAATGTGTGAAAGGCGACCTACTTAAGAGATCAATGTAACAAAGAATGTGAAAGATCGATAGTCCCATAGTATAGAATATATTATGAGTTTATTTTAGATTTCAAACTAAAAATGTTTACATCTTGATGGAGTTGAAAAATTAACTATTTCAATATATGTATGCATTAAAAAATATACTTGTTATATTTATATTTTTTGCTTTCATTTGTTATAACTATTATAATATTAATGGACAAAACCCTACATAATCAAATTTTTACTTATCAAATTCCATCATGATTATAATGCACAATGTTGAATTTAATTTTTTTTTAAAAATGATACCATTTATTTGTAAACGAAAGATATGACAATATATATTTTAAAAAGATTTTTATATTCATATATATTTATGATAATGTTATTAAAATAAAATAAAAAATTATTTATTTTACCTAATTATGATCGTAGATCCATCTTAAACCCGGATTTATCCATAGGGATCCAATCCAATTTTTGTTGCCTTAAAATTTTTACCATGTTCAAAAAAATTTACACCTTGTGCTCGGTAAATTTGGGTTTGACATGGATTTTTTAATTATTTTATTTGGTTGTAATTATTTATTTTATGAGCACGCATGAATTTAGTTTTTGTAATGTAACATAACATTAGGTTAAGTTACATTATGTGGCAAAATCTCCCCATCCTCTGGTGCAATCAAAATAAAAATTATAAAAAATTAAAAGGTTAAGAAAATATTAGAACTTTATTTTTTATGTTTATAATTTTATAGCACACTAAATAACGTATTTCTTTTAAAGGTCCAAGTCTACTAGACCTCCAAGTCTAGTAGACCAAACTCATAGACGCTAACTTTCAACATCATAGTGAAGCAAAATGATTCTATGTTGATGTTATACATGGTATAATTAGAATTTTAATTAACATTCATGATATAGTTAGTAAACGTTGACACGATAATTAATATATATCAATTATAATTGTATTTGTTTTTTTTTTAATTCAAAATTTACATGAATTTATAACATTTTTACCTATGGTATAGTTAGAATTTTAGGTAACATGATATCATTGAGAATTGAGTTAAAATAGAAAAATAAAATAAAATTTATACTATAAAATTTATCTATATATAAGAGTTTAACTAGTTATCTTTTTTTAATACATTTTAATTTGGTAATATCTTAAATGTTATTTATTTTCATAATATTTTAATTTACAAAAATAAAGAAAATTTATGAAAATATTTCTTCACATTTTAAGGTTAAAAATAAAACTAAATTGTTAAAACAAATAAAACATTTTTATTGTAAAATGCTTAATATATTTACTAAAACTATTTACAACATAGAAGAAACAAAACAAATGTTACATACAAAGATATTTACATCATTATCTTAAGAAAAATAAAACATAGGATGGTGTACAAAAAATAAACAAAAACAACAATAAAAATTTTAATCAACAAAATTATTTTTACTATCAAATAGAGGTACATATCTTCTTTCAATAATTCAAAGAATGCAAGCAAAAAACAAAAGTTAGTTTTAGAAAACACATTTCCATATATTTACACATAACACTGAAATCTTCTTGCTCTCTAATACAAACTTCCATACACAATGAATGCATGATTTATTGAAAACTAGTCCTAATAAGTCCGATGAAAATAACAATCCAAAGGTACTTCCATTTCATAGAAAAACTCAGATCTAGCTCAAATTTTTTTAGAACTACCTACTTCCTCTAGTTATCATCAATCTAACTTGTTCTCCAATACTTGGCTATGGATTTGATTAGGAAGCTATTTAAATATTTTCTACAGTCTCATTAACATATTGGTGGACTGTTACATATTTGATACTATCATCTTCCATTTTCCCTTTCCATGTTGTAAATATTTTCTCTTAGGAGCATATTTATGTTGAATGTCCAATAACTAATCTGGGATAAGAGACATTCGAAAAATCTTTTCTCTTTAGGTCAGATTTATGTTCAATGTATCTATAACTAGTCTAGGATGATAGAAAACTTGGAGATATTTGGCACAATTGAACTCTATGTATCATGTGGCTGATTGGTCTTCCATAGCCCTCTTTTAATATAAAAAATTCACATTTTTCTATCCTATCACAAAAATAGAAATTGGCATAAAGATAAGTCTAGGCCTTGCATACTATGTGAAGGGAGTGAAGTAGGATTCCATTAGAAGAATGTGTAGTGATACAAAAAACTTACTTACTTCATATACCATGTTTCCTTATTGTAGGTTTTCTAGATTGGTTGCGGGTGAAACAAAAAGGCGGATGCTTTCTTGCTTGCCGTCAGAGTTGGGAATAGGCACAAAGTCTCGGTAGAACAAATTCTAGGAAACCTTCTCACTCATTCGCTATTCTTGACTAATAAAATCTCATTTTGATCGGGTCGGATTAAACATGCCTACCTCTTATCACGGTACAATAAAAGGATATTTTATAATTACTTAACTATTACTTTTCTGGACGTTTCTATTTAATTGGCTACATGCAATCCATTGCTTCACGGTTGAGCGCTTTTATGCTGCTATAAACCTTTGGCGAGAGGAAAGAGGATAGAGCCAGAGAGAGGAGTAAATAGGTAATAACATAAACAACTGTTCTCTCACACTCGTTGCTGGGATTACTAAACACACACTCGCATATTTTTTACACACATAAAATTAAAACTATCCTCTAATAGAAAAAGGTAGGCTACTGCATTTTACTACGACATTACCGGTCCAAGAGTATAGCAGAACCAAGAAACCAAGAGTCTTAATCAAAGAGCAGAGTCAAAAGCAATATATATATTGAACACGCATCGAGATGTGAAGATATCAGTTTAAGATCCATTGTACCCAAATTCCATGAACAAATAAAGATAGCCATTGTAATATCCCTTTTTCAAATTTTATTAAAATGCCCAATTTTCCACTTTTTTTCCCAATTTCGACCTTTGACTAGTTTTACTGTTTTGACCTCCAAATCAACCCAAATGCTCCCCAAATCTTCTGTAGGAGTGTATGAATTGTATTGAGACTTGAATATAAGGTTCAGGGATATTTTATGGCCCTCCAAATACTGCTGCAAACTTGATTTGTATTCTGATCAATATATGTAATTTTGACTAGTAATTTGTGCATCAAATCCCCCTCGGGTAACACTGCAAATGGCCTTCCAAATGCCTCCAAACTCCCAAAAATTTATGAACAGAGGTATATAATGTGTTAAGTATGTGATTAAGGTCTCATATCCACCATTAATTGATTTTTAATACTGTTCTAACTCTCTCACATTCAACAGCAAAAACCCCCAATTCGACCCTTGGGGAAATGACACTATTTCACCTCCCAATACAACTAAACTGAGTAAAAATGCTTCAAATGCTCAAGTACAGTACATGAAACTTGTATAAGACATCCATGGCAATATATTTATCACAAATATATCAGAGAATCATCCATACATTCGAAATCATCATCAATACATTGGCTCACAACAAGATAGTGGGGAAATGGCATTGTTCTTCCATTAAAAATGAGATTTATACATTTCTACTTGGAATTTCGACCTGAAACTTTTTGGAGATGAAGAACAGAGTATTTACTTCATATTACAAAAGAAATGGGGCATTAGAAGCTCCCCCAAAGAGTACAATAGCTCACCAAAAACGCCCTCCCTCAAGGAGCACGAATATGCCTTCAAAACTGGAAACGGTGGAGAGAAAGTGCTGCACTAAACCAAACCATGAAACTTCCTGTAGCTGCTACCTGCAAATATAAACTCCATTAAAGCACCATGAAAGACCTGAGTGGCCTCTCCAAACACCAACTTGGATGGGAATCTTTCACCCTCGAAATTGGCTAAGGCAAGAAACTAGTCATCCACTAGCTCTCTCTTCACAAATTCAATTTTTCTCAAATCATCAAAAGTCATTCTCATACTTGATTTCTATATTTTATAACCAACATTAGCCTTCAAGGGGTCGAAATCCTCTCAATAGATTCAATAATTTTTCATTTAGAAAATATTCCTCATTTGCCACTTGTCTCCTAGTTCCAACCTTCCATCTTCTCCCAAATTCGAATTTGAGTCTCTTTAGATTCCTCCAACTCCATGAGTGCCTTATTGAGCCTATTTTTGGGGCTGACATGTCATAATGCTCAGGTGTAAGAAGTCAGGTCTGAATTTTGTCATAAAATGTCATAGATGCTTCATTATTGTTGTCATAAAACTAGGGAATCTAGCCCATGTGTCCACTAGTCTCCAATTTGACTCTTCCTCTCCCATGGAGGTTACTATTCCTTCCCATTTCGACCTAATATGCTCAATGCCATGTGTTATGACTTACCAACTCACCCAAGAGTGTTCACCTTCCCATGAATTCGAATTGGCAAGAGAGAGCTGCCATGTGTCATTGAAAAATCAAGCTAGTGTGGGTCCCATCACCTCCATATGTCTCCAAAACCACTTGCCACCTAGAATTTCTCTTGAATTTATTTATTCATCATATTAAATTCTTGAACCCTTCTAATGTTTAAATATCATTTATTAGTTTCCTTATTACCATCCCACATGTGCCCATCCAACCTAGGAAACTAGTAGGATTGATGGGATTGTCTTACTATGCACTTATTTGAATGGGGACATTACAGTCCTCCCCACCCAAGATTGCTTGTCCTCAAGCAATTTCAAATTTGGATGCTGCAAAATCTTCTCCTCTTCCCATGTGGAATCTTCATTTGGTAAGTCCTTCCATTGCACTAAATATTCTTTGATGATTCTACTCCTCAACCTTCTTTCCCGTGTCTTCAAAATCTTTTCCGGAAAAAGGGTGAGCTGACCTTCATCATCCAAAGGAGGAAGTATTTCTGAAGTGATGATTTTCTGACCAAGAGCTTTCTTAAGACAAGAAACATGAAATACATTGTGGATTTTACTCCCTTCCGGAAGTTCTAGTTCATATGCTACTTCTCCAACCTTCCGCACTACCTTGTATGGCCCATAGTACCTTGGTTTTAATTTTTCTGCTCCATTCTTTTTTAGAGATGTTTGTTTATAGGGATGCAACCTTAAATATACTAAATCATTGACTTGAAAGGTTCTCTCTTCTCTATGTCTATCAGCATATTGTTTTTGTTGATTTTGAGCAACCTGCAAATTGTCTTTCAAGAGCTTTAAAATTTCTTGGCTCTCTTCCACCCAATCTTTAGCCTTTGGGGCTCTACTATCACCAAATATAATGTCAGCAAATGTAAGTGCATCATAACCATATAATGCTTTGAAAGGAGACATTCCTATTGACATATGATAAGTGGTGTTGTAGCAAAACTCACCCAAGTGTAGCCATTTTGCCCATGCTTTTTGCTGCCCTCCCACATAGTTTCTTAGGTATCCTTCCAACCATTGGTTTATCCTCTCTGTTTGTCCATCAGTTTGTGGATGATAGCTGGTACTTGGAGTCAATTGAGTGCCTACCAATCTAAAAAGTTCTTGCCAAAAAGCACCCATGAATCTACTATCTCTATCACTGACAATGCTCTTGGGGAGCCCATGCAATCTGAAGATTTCTTTGAAAAAAATATCAGCCACTTGTGCAGCACTAAAAGATGATGTAACAGCAAAGAAATGAGCAAATTTTGTCAGCCTATCAACTACCACATAGATGCAATCCTTACCTAAGGATTTAGGCAATCCGGTGATGAAATCCATGGAAATACTGTCCCATTTTTGCTCCGGAATGGGCAATGGTTGTATTAGGCCCGCTGGACATGTAAGTTCTGATTTTTTTTGTTGACATGCTTTACATTCATTCACATACTTCTGAACATCTTCCTTCAGCCCCTTCCAAAAAAATATTTGCCTCAACTGTCTATAATTTTTGAAGATCCCCGGATGGCCCGCTAGTGGGGAATCATGTGCTTCTTGCAAAATTCGGTACTTGAGCTTGGAGTTATGAACTAAATAAATTCTTCCCTTATAATATATCAGCCCATTCAAAATCCTATAATTATCATTCCCTTTGATTCCATCCAACACATCACAAGCAAATTTGTCTTTGGCATATTCAACTAGTAGCATGTTTTTCCAATCCTTGGCAATATCCATGAGAGAAAAGGAAGGCCTTCTTGACAAAGCATCTGCAACTATATTATTCTTTCCTTTGAAATATTCAATATCAAAATCATAAGCTTGAATCTTGCTTACCCACTTTTGTTGCCTTTCATTTAGATCCTTTTGGGTGAGAAAGTGTCTTAGACTATTATGGTCAGTTTTCACCACAAACTTGCTGCCCACCAAGTATTGTCTGAATTTGGCCAATGCATGCATAATGGCCAGCATTTCTTTATCATAGATGGAGTAAAGTTTTTCATGAGGCTGCAACTTTCTAATCTCAAAGGCTATGGGGTGTTGGCCTTGCTTTAGGACAGCCCCTATTCCTCCACCTGAAGCATCACATTCCACAACAAAAGGTTTAGTAAAATCAGGAAGTGCAAGTATGGGACAACTACTCATTACCTCTTTCATTTTTTGGAATGCTTTTTCAGCCTCTTCATCCCACTTGAAAGCATCCTTCTTAGTCAAATCAGTGAGTGGAGAAGTCAACTTGGAGAACCCTTTCACAAATTTTCTGTAGTAGGTGCATATGCCAATAAAGCCTCTCAATTCGGTAATATTTTTTGGTGATGGCCATTCCAAGATAGCCCTGATTTTTTCCATGTGTACCTTCACTCCTTCTTTCCCAATAATGTGCCCAAGATACAGTAGTTCTTTCATCCCAAACTCACATTTTGATAATTTAGCAAATAAGGACTCTTCTTGCAAGATTTTCAACACAATCTCTAACTGTTGCAAATGCTCTTCCCATGTTTTACTGTAAATGAGAATATCATCAAAGAAAACCAAAACAAACCTTCATAGTTGCTTGCAAAATATCCTATTCATACATGCTTGAAAGGTGGCTGGAGCATTAGTTAACCCAAAAGGCATGACAAGAAATTCAAAGTGGCCAAAATGACATCGAAAAGCGGTCTTTTGCACATCTTCATCTTTCATTCGAATTTGGTGATACCCTGATCTAAGGTCAATTTTTGAGAAGTATTTGGCCCCATGTAGCTCATCCATGAGCTCATCAATCGTAGGAATAGGATACCTATTCTTGATAGTCTTTTTGTTCAAGGCTCTGAAATCTATGCACATTCTCAATGTTCTATCTTTTTTCTTCACTAGCACTACTGAAGAAGCATAAGGGCTAGAGCTTGGTCTAATGAGCCCCAACTCTAGGAGTTCTTGGATAGCTTTTTCAATCTCATCTCTAAACCTTTTAGGATGTCTATAAGGTGGTATTTGAATGGGTGAAGTACCCTCCTCCAAAACAATACTGTGCTCAACCCCCCTATCTGGTGGCCTACCATGTGGAAGGTCTCTAAAAACCTTTTCATATTTTTGCAAAAGTCTCTCTATCTCCTTTGGGTGTTTGACAATATTTATAGTTGGCTTGGGAGATGTAATATGACATTCAGCAGCCCATTCTATATCCCCATGCCTCAATATAGATCTCATGCTATTGCAAGTCACTACTTGATTTGGATAAGTGTGTTGCCCTCTCACAACTCTTTGTACTCCTTTCGAATCTTGGAATTTCATTTCGGGAATTTGATAATTTACTGTATGCTCTCCTATTGAATACAACCATTGCACTCCCAAAACCACATTAGTATCAGCAACATCAACCACATAAAAACTATCAACAAAAGTATAGTTACCTACGGTGACTTACAGCTTTGGAACCCATGTTTTGCATTGCATTGTGTTGTGACCGGGAATGACAACTGTGAAGCCATCAAATGGTTCAATAGGTATCTTTCTTTTCTCTACCATCTCTGCATCAATGAAGTTATGAGTGGCTCCTCCATCTACCAAAACTGAAGTTCTTTGTCCTTGTACCACACCTTTTCATCGGATAGTATGATAGCGAGGTACTGCTGAAAGCACTGCCATTCTTGCTTTGTCCGGTGAAGGCTGATTTTCTTCTTGTCTTTCCTCTTCTACTGTTGTCTCATATGCCTCTTCTTGATCTGAAATATGTCCATCTTCATCCATGCCCCCATCATACCCGTCATTATCAGAAAATACTTCTATGTATTGAGCCTTTCCTTTGGTACATTTGTGCCCCGGTGTCCATGGTTGGAAGCATGTGAAGCATAGTTTCTTTTTTCTAAGTTCATCCCTGTTTAGTCCCTCTTTTTTATTCCTCTCAAATGACTCTCTTTGCCAAGGTTTCTTATCATATCCATCCCTTTGCCAAGGTTTCTTTTCAAATTTATAGCTAGGCTTAGGAGGAAATCTCGTTCTAGGAAGCACATTTTGGAGATCCCTAGTCAAGCTCATTGCATCTTTTAATGTAGTTGGCTTGTGGGCTTTGACCAAACCTCTTAAGGGTTCAGCCAAACCTTCAGTGAACAGCAATACTAATCTTCCCATAGATACATCAGCCACCTTGACTGATAATTTTTGAAAGTCCAACATATATTCGGTAGGGGACCCAGTTTGCTTCAATTGAGCTAGTTCTTTGAAAGGCAATTCTGGATCTTTTTGTTCAAATCTTTCTAGTACCCTGTCAACAAATTCTCCATATGTTTTAACCTGATTATGACCCAAGGTTTTCAGCCCATGAAACCACCATTCATTGGCATCTCCTTCCAAATGCAAAATGGCCATTTTTAATGCATCCTCTTCCAACATAGGATTCAGCTGAAAATATATATCTAATTTTTGCACCCAAGTGTTAGCAGAATTTTGAGAAGAACCATCAAAAGTAGGAAGTGACATTTTTCCAATAGCACTATTCAATTCTTTGTTTTGGAATGGACTCCTATTGTCTCCCTTCATTTTAATCTTTTGCATAGCATCAATGTAGTCACTGAGTGGTACACCTCTTTTACACTCTTCATTCAAATCATTCCAATCATTTACTAGTTTCTTGTAATCCAATTCAAGATTGGGTTCTTCTTTGGGTGTGAGAAATTTAGGTGCAGTATGCCTTTGTGTACTTTGAAATTCATCAGGTCTATTATGAGGTCCTGTACTTGAGAAAATATGCTCATTCCCTTTCATCTTTTCCCCTGAGTGTGAACCACTATTATCTCCTATCATCCCTTTGCCTGAAAGTTGGCTACCCAACAATTCGAAACCTTTCATCATTTGTTTATTCATATCTAGCATAACCATGGTAAGTCCTTCAAAACATGGTTTTAAGACTTCAATAAATTCCTCCTTATGTCTTAATTTTTCCTCCTCCTCTCTACCCATTGTTTTAGAAAATAACTCTTTTTCTGCTACTATCTCTTCTTCAACCAAAACTTCTTCAACTACTGATTCAAAGGGTGGTGTTTTATTTGTTTGGCTTCTTGTTAATACCATCAGGTGCCAAGACCATGCTCTGATACCACTTGTAATATCCCTTTTTCAAATTTTATTAAAATGCCCAATTTTCCACTTTTTTTCCCAATTTCGACCTTTGACTAGTTTTACTGTTTTGACCTCCAAATCAACCCAAATGCTCCCCAAATCTTCTGTAGGAGTGTATGAATGGTATTGAGACTTGAATATAAGTTTCAGGGATATTTTATGGCCCTCCAAATACTGCTGCAAACTTGATTTGTATTCTGATCAATATATGTAATTTTGACTAGTAATTTGTGCATCAAATCCCCCTCGGGTAACACTGCAAATGGCCTTCCAAATGCCTCCAAACTCCCACAAATTTATGAACAGAGGTATATAATGTGTTAAGTATGTGATTAAGGTCTCATATGCACCATTAATTGATTTTTAATACTGTTCTAACTCTCTCACATTCAACAGCAAAAACCCCCAATTCGACCCTTGGGGAAATGGCACTATTTCACCTCCCAATACAACTAAACTGAGTAAAAATGATTCAAATGCTCAAGTACAGTACATAAAACTTGTAGAAGACATCCATGGAAATATATTTATCACAAATATATCAGAGAATCATCCATACATTCGAAATCATCATCAATACATTGGCTCACAACAAGATAGTGGGGAAATGGCATTGTTCTTCCATTAAAAATGAGATTTATACATTTCTACTTGGAATTTCGACCTGAAACTTTTTGGAGATGAAGAAAAGAGTATTTAATTCATATTAAAAAAGAAATGGGGCATTAGAAGCTCCCCCAAAGAGTACAATAGCTCACCAAAAATGCCCTCCCTCAAGGAGCACGAATATGCCTTCAAAACTGGAAACGGTGGAGAGAAAGTGCTGCACTAAACCAAACCATAAAACTTCCTGTAGCTGCTACCTGCAAATACAAACTCCATTAAAGCACCATGAAAGACCTGAGTGGCCTCTCCAAACACCAACTTGGATGGGAATCTTTCACCCTCGAAATTGGCTAAGGCAAGAAACTAGTCATCCACTAGCTCTCTCTTCACAAATGCAATTTTTCTCAAATCATCAAAAATCATTCTCATACTTGATTTCTACATTTTATAACCAACATTAGCCTTCAAGGGGTCGAAATCCTCTCAATAGATTCAATAATTTTTCATTTAGAAAATATTCCTCATTTGCCACTTGTCTCCTAGTTCCAACCTTTCATCTTCTCCCAAATTCGAATTTGAGTCTCTTTAGATTCCTCCAACTCCATGAGCGCCTTCTTGAGCCTATTTTTGGGGCTGACATGTCATAATGGTCAGGTGTAAGAAGTCAGGTCTGAATTTTGTCATAAAATGTCATAGATGCTTCATTATTGTTGTCATAAAACTAGGGAATCTAGCCCATGTGTCCACTAGTCTCCAATTTGACTCTTCCTCTCCCATGGAGGTTACTATTCCTTCCCATTTCAACCTAATATGCTCAATGCCATGTGTTATGACTTACCAACTCACCCAAGAGTGTTCACCTTCCCATGAATTCGAATTGGCAAGAGAGAGCTGCCATGTGTCATTGAAAAATCAAGCTAGTGTGGGTCCCATCACCTCCATATGTCTCCAAAACCACTTGCCACCTAGAATTTCTCTTGAATTTATTTATTCATCATATTTATTAAATTCTTGAACCCTTCTAATGTCTAAATATCATTTATTAGTTTCCTTATTACCATCCCACATGTTCGCATCCAACCTAGGAAACTAGTAGGATTGATGGGATTGTCTTACTATGCACTTATTTGAATGGGGACATTACAGCCATGTAGAAATTTAATGAAATGTGAAGAAAGCAAAACTCCGCAGGGTATTTTCGACATTTTCATGTTTCATAGAAAAGGTAGCAAAACATGTAGGCAACGATGTTACATAGTATAAAATAGAATATGAATACTTACTCGCGAGCTTCGATTTCAAGGTGGACATGACTACAAGCTCAACGAAGGACTGAAGGCGCTCCTACTTCTTCTTATTCTTTGCGTTCGTAAATCTTCGGGTCAAAATATGGGGGAATGCGTTCCTATCCAGGTTCAAAGTAGTCGAATGGCAAAGAAACAAAAGAAAAACAATGCTCACAGCAAGATAGACACTTCCCTTTTAGCTAAAATGGAATTTCCACAGTTTGCAGCTGGGTGTTTTTGGGGATGGAGCTTTCCCTCCAGAGAATGGATAGAATCACCAACACTGAGGTTCGATATTCAAGGAAATCTTCACAATCCCAGATACCCTGATGTTTGTACTGAAAAGTTCAACCACTCTAAGAATGTGAGGGATCAACCCCAATTAATGCGCCTATGAAATCCTTCTGAGATCTTCCAGCAAAATCCTTAATCGTCCAACGATCTTAGGGTTCCATTCTAATTTGGTGATACCTAGGGTTGAGGTCCATTTTTTAATTATTTGGCAGCCATGAAGGAGATCGAGAACAACACATCTAGTCTTCACTGTAATCTTAATGAGTGAACTGTACTATGTTACAAAAATGGTTCTTTCTTCTAGATAATGAATGCAGGAGATATGTACCGCGGATCTCGATCGTGTCAGATGCTTTGGATTTTGTTAAACATATTGTTAGATGCTTTGGTTTTGTAAAACAAAAAAAAAGGTTTTTTTTTGTTCTTTCTTCTAGATAATGAATGCAAGATATTTGCAAAACATTTAGTAAATGTACTGTGTATCTTCTTAGATGCTTTGAAATTTGTAAAATTATTGTGAAAGGCTTTTGTTTTATAAAACAATTAAATATATGTGTATTTTTATTTGTGTAAAATAATTAATATGTAACAATTAAATATAAATATTTTGGATTTGTGTAAAATGATTAATATATGTATTATCAATTATCATGTGGTAGGTATGTGGTAGGCAATTTGAGGATTTTTTTTCAAACAAAATAAATTTTTTAAAAATTTATTGTCACCTCCAAGGCTAATTTGTCGAATCAAACCATGTAGCCTATCAAAATTTAGCATTTTTTAATTTCAGAAATTAGAAAAATATTTTATTATTTTTAAAGAATTAAAATTAACAAGCACAATAGCTGCAAAGCAGCTAGTCCATGCCTTGGGAGTATGTTTTTTGTTTTATTGACCTATGAATATAATCAAATGTTTATAATTTATATACAAAACGACAGAATTACAATTTCCTTAACTAGAGACATAAGGAAATTTGATAAAAAAGATAAAACATTTAGAATTTGATGTTTGCTTTTATTGTATAGAATAATTAGGAAATATTATTTTATGAATTATAAACTTTAATTTTAATTTTAGAGAAGGAGATATAATTTCATTGTTACCAAAAATCTATTCAATGGAATTAAGAGGAGTGAAATTAACACGAGAACAGAAATAACTAGTATATTCAGCGAAATTAACAAGAGAACAAAAATAAGTAGCAACGTAATTCACAAAACAAAAGTCTGTATAAGTAACTAATAAGTAACGTAGTTAAATATGTGTTATGACGTCAAGCAATATGTGTAGATGCAAAATTGCAACATTGCTAGAATAGCTGAAATACTAATATTGAAAGCACTGCACATTTCCAAAAATCTGGACTGTTAGAAGTAAGCAATTGTTTGCACAGTTCCAAGTCAAAAAAAGAAATTTATAAGCCTCAGCATTCTTGTACAGGTAACATAAATGTCCTTTCTCTATTTGTATTTACAAGGTTGTCAACATATTTGCAATACATAACAGAAGGAAGTTTAAGAATGTATTTAACATTTTGCAAATTGTAACTCTAAATAATTTGAAAAGCACAATAGTTTCAGACATACCTGTTTCTTTGAAACTTCTGTTTGCATAATGAATTCATTGCGTGGCTTATCTCTTGATGTCAAGAATTATATTTTCATAACTGAGTGTAAACTTCCCGTCAATAAAAAAGTCGCACAACATGTAGATAACAACATATATTTTTTTTAGATAATCTTCATATGAGAGTGCAATCAAATCTGGGAACACCTTTGTTAAAATGTCATCCTTCAGTATGCATGATACTTTTGCATTTTTTGTACTAATTATGGTACAGTGTAATCGATGCAAATAGTTGAAAGGACATTCGCTGCTACATTTGGCACAATGTACAGTTGTGCCTTGCACTCTTCTGAAATTTAATATAGCTAAATTACATTTTGAGCATGTGGGTTGAAATGGATTGGAATATATGTTTGCTACATGCAATGTGCCTTGAACCTATTTGACATTATCCAGTGTCACTTAGTTGAAATCTATTTATGGAAAATATGTTTGATATAATGTATGTTTATATAGTTGTGGTGCCTTATCTGATTTGTGGACTTCAACAATGTTGTTAGATCATTCAATGGCTTCTTTGCTTTTAGCGTTGTTATGAATGTTGATTGCCCTGTACGCAGTGTACATGGATGTGAATCTTTTTGTCTCACCAGGTTTCTTAATAGGAAAATATGGAACTCTTTTTTTGAAAGTTGTTCTTGAATCGCATTGAACTCTGCCTCGAACGTTGAATATAAATGTATCTAAATTTAAAAAACAGATTTATGTTAAGCCTATTATTTTTGTTATTTATAGTAGGAATAAAGACAAAGAAGATAATATTTACAAATATGAATAGGTAGAAATAGTCTTATAGTTGTGATCCGCAATATGAGCATGATAGATCTGGAATAAAACTAAATATCAAGATAAATCTGAATGCAAGACCCAAACTGAATACAAAGATGGAGGGTGAGGCTAGGAGAGCCTCACCTCTCAACGGAAAAACCCAAGAGAACTCTCAGAGCCAAAAACCATACAACAAACTAAGACACACAAGATTGGAACAAGAAAACTCGTTTGTATTTTGAGGCAAGGTGCCTTTTTATAGATTACAAGGAGAGAGCATATTAAACGCTATTCATTATTATAATAATATCTAATCTAATATTATGGCTAATACATTAAACCTAGCATATTGAAACTAATATCCAAAATGGGGAGTGTGCCTTCCATACAGATCATTCCTCCCGGTCTAAGTGGAAAGCGTCCCTGCTTTCCTTCCTCCCAGTCTAAGTTTGAAGCCATGTTTACAAAGAAGAGAAACCACATGTAGAAGAGGTGCGGTTGTCGCAACTTGATGAAGATTTTGATGATGTGTAAAAGATGCGAGCAGGTGGGGTGCCCATACAGCTGCTACTGAACATCTTGTGAAAATAATCTCGAGGAAGAGATCTATGTATCTCCTCCCTGGGTGGGATGTGGAGTTGGTGTAAGATGCGAGCAGGTGGGGTACCCATGAAGCTGTTGTGCGTCATCCTACAAAAATAAACTAGAGGGAGAGATTTGTATGTGTTTTAGATCTGTGTACGTCCTCGCTACGTGGTGTAGATCTGTGTACCACCGGCAAATGAACTGATACTGATCCTGACAAGGGTGTGATTTGATACAAAATCTTGAAGCTACCTCAAAAGCCTATGAAGACCTTTTCTGCAAACAAAACTTTGTTAAGTGCTGGAGAATATTGTTGGAGGAAATAGCAAAAATGGAACTTTGAAAGAGAACTATTATTGGAAGAGAACTAGAAAAAATGTGAGCCGAGCAGTGAGCTTGGACTCGGAGAGGGACTGGGTCCCTATGGAAAGGCTGTTGAAGCCGAAGGAAATGAGAGCCATGTTGAAGATGGCATTGGCGAATGCCAAATGAACTTCTGAAGTGTGTTGAAGATGCCATTGGAGATGACTTGTTGATAAATGCGAAATGTGCTTTTGAATAATGTTGAATAACGTTAAAGGTGTTCCAGCCTTTTTTGAGATCATGTTAGATTGCTTTGAATCTGAAGGATCTATAACATCATTGTTCATAGACTGATTTCCTTTTCTGAGTAGCCATCCAATGCCAACCATCATTTTTGGCTTACACAGCTTTTCTGGCTTTATCCTTAGCTGTATAAGGGCTAACTAAAATGCGTGGGAAAGCAATTCTTGCAAAAATTGCAATTTGGAGGCAAGGTATAAGAATTCCATTTTTTTGTTTGTTGGGGGTGCATTAAAGCATCCTATGAGGGGTTCAAGAAAGCATCATTTATTTTATTTGTTGGAGGTTCAAGAAAAGATCATTTATTTTATTTGTTGCGGGTTCAATAAAACATCATTTATTTTATTTGTTGTGGGTTCTAAAACCTATCTTAGAATTGTATCCTACACAGAAAATATCTTTTCTAGTACACATAAAATCCATATCTCTAGATGTGTTGTGCTATTCTAATTAAAAAACAAACACACCCCCCCCCAAAAAAAAAAAAATTAAATAACAAAACACAATAAATTATTTACTACTTTATAAATGATTAGTCATGTAACGTCGCCAATTTCCATGTTAGATAGAGGCAATGCTCAGTATCACTATAAAACAAGATTATCAACAGGAGATTACCAAAAGGGATTCAAATTTATAAACCAAAATGATTGAAGGGAGAGTGCATTCAGAAGGTTAAATGTTGCCTCTACGAGGCAAATGGTTTTGGTGGCACCCCATAGGGTAAAAAAAGGAAGTCCTGCTCAATGCATAATTTTACAGGCTCAAGATATATTGGCAAAAAACTCCCACATGCAACGACTATTTTTACCTTATAGCTAAGAGGTTAAATTATATGTTTTTGAGGGTGCTGAATCTATTTCTACCATCAAAATCCCAATTAAACACGATTTTGCAAAATAAAAAAACACCAGATTCCAAATTGATTGTCTGATCCAAATCCTTCAATTTTTATACAACTCCTAAACTATATTAAAATGGTATTTAGTTTCAGTTTAAATTATATAGGAATGGTATCTAGTTTCAGGTATGATACTGACACTAAATTTTATTAATAATAAAAAGTATATGGCAGACTTGGCAACTTGACCCATAGCCCTCAATCGGAGACCTCGATTCAAACGCACCAAGCATCTCGTGAGTGAAACACCAACAATGAAAAGGATGCACAAACAAAAAAACCTAAATAAAGACAAGGCCACTTGGTGGATGCAAACGGGAGGATCGAATCTACATGCGGGAATGAATGCGTTGAGTGATGAGTGGTTTGAGACCATCTGCACATGGCACAGACATTGGCTTGGCACAAAGGCGTTGCGTAGATAAGGAAGCAAGACAACCAGCACAAGCTGAAAAAAGAAGATCGTTGAAATGCCTTCTTTTATGATGCAATTATCGAATGAAAGGTGGCCTGAGTGGGAGGATCATGAATTTTAAATGATAGTCAAAGTTATTCGCTAGCGAGTTCTCCTGTTTATTCATATAAATGTTATTCAAATGAATTGCATTTTTGGAGAACTCGCTCACAAGTTTTGGCCTTCATAGACCTTCTATTATTATTATTATTATTTTACACTTAAGTTAAACGATGAAAAGACCTCTTACAATTAGGCGTTTTCTCCATTTTTTTGGATTACAGTTCATATCCTGTAGGCGGTTTTTCAATTTTCTTAAAACCCCAGAAAGGTTTTGTCAATTTTCTTAAAATGCTCTGGCGGAATTCCTTGATGAGACTTAGGCCTTTGAATTGAAAAGAATTTGCAAAATTTGATGAGAATGGGAGGTTGTTTTCTCTCAGAAATTGCAATTTGGAGTGTTGTTGGCTGGCTTGGTAGCTCTCCTTTGATAGGCTGGGAATCAACGTTTCATGGTGGCAAGCAGAAGTCATTTTTTTTGTTTGCACTCTCCTTTAATAAGCTGGGAATCAACGATTTATGGTGGCAAGCAGAAGTCATTTTCTTTTTTTGCATGGGCACTCTGTTGTAATACAAGGTTTGACCTATATCGTTGCACGTTAACGGGTTGAAAGCATAGTCACCAAATTCGGCAGAATTGGGCTTAATAATTCTTAAATTCAAAAATTAGGTTTGATTGGGCCAAATTGGGCTGAAGAACTAGGAAACTAGATTCCATTTGGCTTTCGATTCACCCAATTTAGATTCGGTACAGTCTACAAACGTTGGCCTGCTGTTTTTTGAACAAGAAATCTAAGATACGCAGTATTTTCTAATTTGCCACAAATATCTGCAATAATTCCTAGTTTATATGAAACTCTACCATAATTTCTGCATCATTTCCTAATTTATACCAAAATCTACCATAATTTCTACAAATGGATGCGTTTATCTCATTTAACAAACAAAAACATGAAATTGGAACAAAGGGAAGTTGGGAACAATGGAGGGAAAGTAAAACTTAGTTTCAAATTTCCAAACAATAGGGCTAACTAAAATGGGTGGCAGAGCAGTTCTTGCTGCAACGAATCCCATGAAACTCAGACCAAGTTTTTTGAGATTGCCAATTTTGTTTTATGAGAAGGAATCCATCTACTAAGTGCAAAGAGAGCGTCCAATGCCGACGATCATTTTTGGATTTCTCAGCTTTTCTGTCTCTATAGTTAGTTGTTTAAGGGCTAACTAAAATGCGTGGCAGAGCAATTCTTTCAGAAATTACGATCTGGAGTGGTGCTGGTTGGCTTGGTAGCTCTCCTTTGATGAGCTCGGAATCAATGTTCGATGGTGGCAAGCAGAAGTCATTTTTTTTGTTTGCATGGGCACTCTGTTGTAATACAAGGTTTGACCTATATCGCTGCAAGTAAATGGTTTCAAAGCATAGTTACCAAATTTGGCAGAATTGGGCTTAATAATTTGCAAATTCAGAAATTAGGTTTGACTCGGGCAAATTGGGCTGAAGAACTAGGAAATTAGATTCCATTCGCTTCTCAATTCACCCAATTTAGATTTGGATGCGTTTATCTAATTTGACAAACAAAAACAGGAAACTGGAACAAAGGGAAGTTGGGAACAATGGAGGGAAAGTAAAACTTAATTTCCGATTTCCAAACAATTGCAAATTATGGGTACATAGGTGAATATTCTTCCTTGAATATCATCATATTTTGTTAGTGCAATTCCGTTATGATATATCAAAACATGGAACTTTGCTGAGAATTGAAAGAAAAATATAAAAAAATATTGAAATAAACCACTCACAAGTGTTTTTCCCCTAGCAAGTGCCTCTCCTCTGAAAGCAAGATGATATTTGAACATTAAACTAGCAGCACGCAGTAAACCACTCACTGAACTAGCAGCATGCAGTAAACCACTCACTGAACAAGCTAGCAGCACGCAGTATCCACTCACTGAACAAGCTAGCAAACCACTCACTGAACAAGCTACCAGGACGCAGTAAACCACTCACTGAACAAGCTACCAGGACGCAGTAAACCACTCACTGAACAAGCTAGCAACACGTAGTAAACCACAGGGAAGGTAATGGACAGTATAACAAGCCGCGAACAATGCATAGCTGCAAAATGAAACAAGTGTATTAAGTATTTTCGAAGCAAGCGTATTAAATGTAACCAGTGTATTCATTCGATGCCATACGCAGTAAACCACAGGGAGGATCAGTGTAACAAGCCGCGAATGCTACACAATTGTAAAATATACTAACTGCATTAAATGTTTTGAAAAGGAAGCCAGTGTTAAACGTTTTGAAAGCCACACCACCAAACGTTATGCATTAGATGAGATAAAAAAATTCTAATATATAATTTTGAAATTTGTTATCATATTATTCAAAATTCTGTGCATAATCTAGGGACCTATGTTTGCATAACTTAGAATTATGTGAATAATTTGATAGTGCCATACATGGCTTTTGAAATTTGATATCATATTATTCAAAATTCTGGGCATAATCTAGGGACCTACGTTTGCTTAATTTAGAAGTATGTGAATAATTTGATAGTTCCATACACGGCTTTGTATTAAGTGTTAAATTCATTTGGCACATATTGTACAAAAGGTACGACCACCTCATATTACTCCATCAAAAAAACCACAACAGAGGGACAACACCCCGTATTTGCCTGCCTGAATTTGTTGGAAACGACGTCATGAACTCTTGTAACCAAGCTAGTATTTGGTTCATTAACAAACATAATCGTTTTTTTGATGCCTCGCAATGAGTATGCATACACGACAAATATAAAGATGAGATATAATGATTAAGAGTATTTGTTCATTAATTATTGATAATTAATTTAAATAAAAATTAATCGATCATATTATGAGTAATAGTGATTTAACTTTTGATTTGAATAATATAATTTAATAATTATTTATAATAAATTCAAAATATGTTATAACTCATAAAATTTATGAAGACTGAACCTCAAAACTTTTTCCAAAATCAATATTTACTAGTTTCTTGAGGCAGGGCAGGACCGACATGACCATATTGACGGGATGACGGGAAGGAAGAAGGGCAGGACAAGCATTAAATTTGAGGGGACAAAGGGTGGTCGATATTACACATATGTCAAATATATGTGTTTTATTGTTTTTTTTTTAATTTTTAATTATTTTATATATTTGTTTAGTAGAATTAAAATGAGGTAAAAACTGTCATATCAAGCTTTTAGAGTATGGCTATGTGTCAATTTGAGAATTTTTTTTAAATAATTTTTTTTTAAAACTAATTGTCACCTCCAACCAGGGGTATTTAGTCAAATCAACCCTTCAAATCAATAGCAAAATAGTATTTTCTAATTTCAAAAATTAAAAATACATTTGATTATTTAAAAAAATTAAAATTAATAGTTATTTTTGCATAACATTGTAAAACAACTAATAAATTGATAAAATTAAGAAAAAGTCAAATTAGTTTTGACAATGGACCCATTGCTATAATTCCTGCCTTGGCATGGACTAATAATTATATTTTATGAAACATTATAAAATAACTACAAAACATACACAACTAATAATAACAAGTCAATTGAATTTTGACTCTGAAACCATCATTATAATCCCTCCCTAGCAAGGACTAAAAAATAATTAGAAAATAGATCAATTACATGTCTTAGATAGGTTTATCTGTATCAACTTTACTCAAACTTTAGGGGGACTATGAATATATGAGTGGATATCATTTTCACTAAAAGTATGATGAGGTTCTAAAAAAAGACATGCCTTGTAGATTTATCTTTATCAACTTTACCCAAATGTCTAGGGGGGATATGAGGATTTGAGTGGGGAATATGAGCTTCACGATATTTCTTCACATCCTACTCACACCCTCATCACGTTATCACGCTGAGTGTCACTCCCTCCTTGTCTATACTACCCTCAAAACCTTCATAGTTCAATTCTTGTGAACTCTAAGAAACCTAATTTATCCCCTCTAGTCCTTGATGAGTTAATTGATACGACTCCGTAACAACTTCTGATCTTCTGATCTGTGCCCAATATCACTAGTCTTGATGTCCCATCGGTGTCACCAATAGCCTCAATTATAGCCTCAATTACTAACCCTCCTGCATTGATGAAAGCAACATGATCTCTACTAGTTGGAACCTTGTGACTAGCCTATCCATGATAAAATGATGTCCGTTGAGCGTCTAACGACCATAGGTCACAAATTCGACAATAAGCTTTCATAGGTCGAAAGCATACCTTTTGGATATATCATATAGTGCTTTCATATATATATATATATTTTAATTATTAAAACATATGAAAGAAAGTCAGTGTTGAATGATGCGTTGGATGTGGTATAGCATGTTATTTAAGACTGCGAGCAGTAGTGCTTTGAATGTAATTTGGCTTAGTTCTCTGATTGCTATTTTGGCTTTTAGCATATTGCATTTAATACGGCAAGCAGGAGTGCTTTGAAATTTATTTTGGCGGATTATGTATGTATTTTCATTATTAAAATAGGTAACAAAGTCAATCTAAATTAAATATCATTTAAACTACTTCATTGCTTCGTAAATAATTACTTCATTATTGGTAGACTAGTTATCCCAATTATTATAAAAATTGATGCTTTGAAATTTTCAAAATGATTGAAATCTTCTTCTGTTTAAAAATCATAATTATTATAAGATTTTCAAGCTTTGAAATTTTCAAAAAATGATCTACCAGGCTCCCAACGTGTATAATCGTCCACTTGTTTTCCCATGCATTTCGGCGCTTCCATATGCACAACTGCTTTAAATGGCCCCAACAACGGCCATAACTTTGCCAAGGTTTCATTCCAGAGAAGAGTTTTGATCACAGTGCGACAGCTAGGGATTGTTTATTAGATCATCTCTGGTTAATATCTGCTGTTTTTCGGTTTTTTTTAATCTGTTCTGATTGTTAGAAAAATGGCACCAGCAGTTGCAGTTGCGGAAGTGAGGACTGTGAAATCCCTAGCAGATCTGGGGATTAAGAATTTACCTGTGAATTACGTGAAGGACGAGGATGAACGACCAACTGTGGCGTACAATAATTTCAGCAAAGAGGTGCCCGTCATTTCCCTTGCCAATGCAGGAGCCGGAGGAGCAGAGCGCGCACAGCTAATAAGAGAACTAAGAGGGGCGTGCGAAGAGTGGGGAATGTTCCGGATCATAGATCATGGCGTCCCTCCAGAACTGAACTCTCAAATAATGTGTTGTGCGGAGGAGTTCTTCTCGCTTTCGGTAGAAGAGAAGAGGCAGTACGCCATAAAGGCTGGGCAGTTCGTGGGATATGGAAATGGGAGTTTTATCAACGATGACCCCTTGATGGACTGGAGAGAACTCTATGTCGCCACATGCTCCCCAGCTCGGGACATCGAAAGCTGGCCTGCAAACCCGGTTCAGTTCAGGAAAGCTTTAGCCAAGTACAGCGATGCGACGTTGAAGTTAGCGAAAACGCTACTTGGGCTCATCTCAGAATCACTTGGAGTTGAAGCAGATGCAATCGGGAAAGCCTGCGGAGAGGGGCAACAGAAGGTTCTCTTGAATTACTACCCGACTTGCCCCCGCCCCGATTTAACGTTAGGCCTCAAGAGACATACCGATCCAGGAACTCTTACCATTTTACTGCAAGACAAAGTTGGAGGCCTTCAAGCCACAAAAGACGATGGTAAAACGTGGGTTACAGTGGAACCCATTGAAGGAGCTTTCGTTGTAAATCTCGGAGACCAGATGCATGTGAGTATTTATATTTATTACTGTTTTTTGTTTGTAATACAATATTTGTATGGGATATATTGGGCGGATAAATTCCGGCCGTATGGGATATATTGGGATAAACAGAAACTCATGTGCCTGGATACAATATAAAACATAAAAGTAATCGACATGTTATAGGATTTCGATTAAACTATTTGTGAATAACATTACACGAAAATAACAATTCGAACAGTACTAATTACTAAATTGTTGCTATATTGATGATAATGAAGGTTCTGAGCAACGGTATTTTGAAGAGCGCGGATCATCAGGCTGTTGTAAATCCGAAGGTTCTGAGGCAATCCGTAGCAGTCTACAACCCCCATCCAGACTCCGTTGTTTATCCTCTGGATGCATTAACGTCAGCGTCGAGTGAGGGGAAAAGATTTGAGCGCTACGTTTACAGCGAATTCTACCAGAGGAAGATGACGAAGCACGTCGTGGACAGGCAGATCAAAGGCAGTAAGGGAATACGTTTAGTGCAGCAGCCACAAGTGTAGTTGTGCTGCAATTATCTAGCACTGACTCTAATACAGGAACACGTTTTGGTTGCCCACAAAGAGATGCCAAAGGAATGTCAAATGCAAACTTGTGGTGTCTTCCAGACTCTACATTTCAATGGGAATATTGGTTGTCTTCTATCTGCAGAAGTTGTAGGCAACATTCAATTCCTTTTACTCGCCCTGCATGTTCTTGCCTTGACTTCAAAGGTCCAAAGGTCCACACTGATTGCATTTTATCAAGCATGACGCAATGCCAAACAGGTAATACGTTTGCTGCAGCAGCCAGAAGTGTAGTTGTACTGCTGCAATTCAGCTTACATCCACGGCTCAGAAGTGTAGTTGTACTGCTGCATTTCAGCTTACATTCCATGGAAGATTGATTTAATGTCATATATTTTCAATGTTTACATAATTAAAAATTAACATTGTTATTATTTTTTTTGGCAGTGTCATGAAATAGTTTAAACTATTTAGTGTAATATTGTCACTAGTCAATTTCCTGGAAATTAAAGTGTTTTATATTACTTTCTTGGAAATTAAAGTGTTTTATAGTATATTTAGCTTGTGATATTGAATTAAGGAATGCATTCTCAATTATTTTCATATATACCTCAATTTTGATAATTGAGATTGTCTCAAAGAGTAAACAGATTTTATTAGAATGAGTGCTATGCAAAGTCTAAATATAAATTTAAAAAGTTAGCTTTTATATGATATGTTTTCTATGAATAATATCGTGGATATAAAAATCATTTGCCTTAATTTATGTGAAATTTAAAACTCATCATTCCATGAAAACATGACATTATCATCCGTTGACATAACCACTCAATAACATTGTGTCCTTCAAATCCTTTAGTATAGTAAAATATCATCTCACACTTATTTAAAATGCCAAGAGAAAATGGATCGGGGTAAAGTGCAACAGAGGAGTACATCAAAATAATGCTTAACTTATTTAAGATAACTCCATCTTTTATAAGATATAAAACTAAGCCAAAAGGGATGACTGGGTAAGATGACTAAGAAAAATAAGGAAGCTTTAGAGAGGAGTAGAAACCTCAAAGGAAAAATTCCCTAACACTGTCGTATCCACATCCAAAATACAGTAACTCGATAATATGTCATTGTTGTTTATACTTACCATATAGCCCAACATTGACTACATATCTTCATCAACAAAGACATGAATGGATACAACATATTCTTCTATGTTTTATGGGGATATCAGTTAATGGCTTAAGAGGATTTTGTTGTCAATGTCAATTTTAGTGTAACTTCTCCTTCAAATTTCTCTATTCAATATTATTGAGCATGCATGTAATGATGGTTTTGTTGTTCACTTTGTAATGTACAACTAGACACCAATAGTTGGAAAACAATTGCACCTTGCATGTGCTATAAGAAAAAATAAACTTTGATATGCATTATGCCAATATAAAACATTGTTTCTTAGTTGAAATTCAAGTGATTGAAATCACCAATTGACTCCCTCACATAGATTGTTATTTATCAAGGATATACTATGTCTTTTGAATACTATACCTAGTAATAAAGATTCTCTTTATCACTTTAAGAATTGGGAGCCAATATCATCTAGTGAGTGCTCTCTTTTATGTCTTACTAACTACCAACTCTACTTATACATATAGCATAGTCTAATGTAATAATAAAGGAAAATAATTCTATGTTTAAATGAAAAATTGACTAGGACTATCGTATCCACATTCAAAATGCAGTAACTCGATAATCTCTCATTGTTGTATATACTTACCATATAACCCAAGGTTGACCACATATCTTCATCATCAGAGACATGAATCGCTACAACCCATTTATAGAACAAGGATGATTCTTTAATGCCAACATTATCTAGCATTTACTATAATAAATAAGCAATTTTGATTTTGGTTTCCCACAGAGAGATGTTAAAGGAATGACAAATGCAAACTTGAAGTGTAATATAATTCTAGATTATAAGGGGAATTAGATGTCTTCTATGTGGGAAATGTTGTAGGTTTTGTTGTTAGGAAACATTCCATGCCTTTTGGGCACCCATGTTCTTACCTTGGCTTGGAAGGTCCACACTCATTGATATTTATTATTCTTGAACCAATGCCAAAAAGGTATCCTTGGCACTATGTATATAACTACTACATTTGGCTACAAATTATGGCGTTGTTTTGAACGTTTTGTTGTCTCAAAAGTGATGAAATATAGAAAATCAAAGTGTTGGTATTTTTTCATTGACAAAAAGTTGTATTATTTTTCATTGGAGAAATTGCCACCATTTTATGACAAGTTACTACCATGTGACATGTTACCATTCATTTTCTGCTCTCTCTTTACATCGTAATTCGAACTCTTTAGTGATAAACATTTCTCTCAAGACTTGCAACGTTAGATTTGTTTTGATGGTTTTGGATCATTGATTAGGTGTTGAAATCCCAACTGGAAATATGTTTTAAAAGATGATGCATATAAATTGATGAGTGTGAGCAATGCCCTCTTTCTTTCTTTAACGTCATTTCCAAGATATTGATTTTCAATCTTGGATTTTTGAGAGGTATGTATTTATCCATTCCATATATATATAAATAATTATAGTTTGAGAAATATGATTGCTAATTGCACAATAGAGAAAAGCATAACGAAATTCATGGTTTAAGTGAGAGTTTCTTTTTATTTCTCTAAATTCTAGCTAGGCTATATAGCTTAAGAAACAGAAAAGAGAAATTAAACTAATAGAGCTTAATTGTAATTATATTAAGGAGAATATTTTTGGCATATGTATGACTCCATTTCCTCATTAAGCATGCCATATTAGAGCAAAAATTATAATTCTTAGGGCCTATATAACTTCCAAGCTAAATCTATAGAAATGAGAAGTGTAAGAGGGAGCCTAATAATATAAACTCTTATCAAATTTGCCAAGCCACATTAATCCTACTAATTTTTTAAATAAAACTATGTGTTAAAGAAATTACGGAGGAACAATAAATTAGAAGCTATATTGATTTAGTAAGATTGATGGGTGTTGGGAAATAAACAAAAAACTCCTTGCACAACAAGGCCATACATACGCTACACCTATTATTTTCATTATTTTGGAATAGGAAAGAAACCCATTTCCTAAAAATTCAAAACATAAATTTATTAAATAGAATAACAGAAAACCACAAAATTGACAAAAAAAAATTAAGAAAAAAAACTTATTCAAAGAAATTAACAAAATAAAAATTAATTTGCCTAGCTATGAACCATGTAGACCTTGTAAAGTTGTGAGCTAGTTAGACCTTGGAAAGTCGCAGCCTCGGTGACCATGGTCGGCTCCTTTGGGATCAACTATGGTTGGCATAGTCACGACCAGTAATTATTTTTCAATCTTGGATTTTTGAGAGGTATGTATTCATCCATTAGATAGATATATAAGTAATTCTACTATGAGAAATATGATTGTTAATTGCACAATGAGACAAACATAAGGAAATTCATTTTTCAAGTGAGAATTTCTCCTTGTTTCTCTAAATTCTAATTAGGCTATATAGTGTAGAAAAACTTCATATACAAAATTTCCTCGAGAATTCTTTATACAGATTGAAGGGAACTTCTATTAAAGTAGAGAAAAAGTATATTAACAAAGAAAATAGAAAAGAGAAATTAAAGTAATAACTCTTAATGGTAATTCTATTAAGGAAAATATTTAATATTAAAATTTAGATTGCACATCAATCGCAACATTAGGTTCTGATATATGTAACAATCCAACCTAGATGTAGATAGAAAAAACAGTCCCACTTAGAATTATTTGCACAAAGAGATAGCCAGAATAGAGAATAAATATTGAACATAGAACTGGAGGAAAATCACTCCAGTGGGAAGAATTCCACTATGATATTATTCATCAACTTGAATACAATATATAGATTCTCTCAAGAGACTTAGTGGCAATTCGAGTAGCTCACCATAATGAGGGATTACCTAGAATATTCCCCCCACTGTTCTAGGAAAATATCTCTATGGATAGGTTGATATCCTCTTGGGATTGTAAGAGGCCTCTATTTTCCTACCCAAGACAGAAAGAAAACAAGTACACACTATAATTGTCCCATATCTAGCTCATACATCACGAAGTAAGCTATGAAGAACAAAGCAGGTAGATAGCTTACCTCGCTTCAATGGTTGTCCTTGATGCTCCTAAGTTACTTCAAATCCTAGCCTTCAATCATGGGCTTGTGAACCTGTTCACAATGGAAAGACAACACCTTCTCCAAACAAATATATGTATAAACAAAGATCTAACTATGAAAGTACAATCAATTCAATGCATTCACCATTAAAGACATGAAATTGGGAGAAATAGGCTATGTTGTATTAAAAGAAAGCATTAAGGAAGTTATACAACATGTGCTATACCTGACTCATGGTTGATTTGTAATCCTCCAACTCTCTTTCAGAATTCCTTCAAGACTCATAAGACCATAATATCCACCTCTCTAAGTGCGCTCCCCCACATTGCCATGGGTAGGAGGTTCATTATATCGGTTAGGGAGGCCTAAACAATTAGGAGAGATATTTGGATCAAGGGAGGATGAAGTGGATCAAGGGATCTTGGGCCTCCTTAGGTTATAAAGAGGATATGATTCGAAGGGTAGATTAATCCCACAAAGATCTCCAGGAAAGATCAGATCCAAAGATCATGGAACTACCTCCTAGGCAACATTTTCACACTTTGCACATAGATCAACACGTAATAAAGAGGGATTTTTGTGCTTTCCAAAGCAGAAAAGGAACGAAAATCACAATTTTTTCGTGTTATGGTGACCTACAGGGGCACGATAATCGTTCCCTCACCAACTAGCTAGGTGGGAAAACATGGCTTAAAAAGGATTAAAGAAGTAAGGTACTGGATTTCAAGGCTTAGATAATAAGGAAGACTCTTAGGATGACATGTGGATTGAGGAACTAACACACACTGTGTTCTGACCTTCATCGGGAACATTAACTCCATCATAATAAGGCATGGAAGCTGCAAGTGACAAAATGAGGTGTAACAGGTTCTCCCTAAAGTGTGAGGTCATAAATGGAATTGATGGCTCAGACACTTTAGCAACTCATGAATGAAAGATAACTATAGAGGTGCCTGCAAACCACGGGTGGTTCAATGAGCGAACTTGTTACATGGCACGATCATTCATAAGATATTAAAGAATATCCATAATTTCACTAAATAGTGGAAAATGCCTCCTAAAATTGTATTGTTGAACCCCCCTCCCAATATACCTTACCAATTATGAAAACCCCTAGTTTCACGAGATATTGTAGGTATCCATTTTTATCAACCCATTCTAATACCCCCTTTATATAATATTATCAAGTTGTAACAAGAAGGAGCCCTAAAGAACCTTAGTATAAAAATACAAGATGCTAAATAAAATAATAATATAAAGCTAATCATTATCCCAGCGTGATTACACGGGCGACCAATGAATTTGTAGCATTGGATATTGGAAAACCCAATGCAATAGTAATGGGGAAGGCAAAATGTATGAAAGGCGACCTACTCAAGAGATCAATGTAACAAAGAATGTAAAAGATTGATAGTCCCATAGTATAGAATATATTATGAGTTTATTTTAGATTTCAAACTAAAAATGTTTACATCTTGATGGAGTTGGAAAATTAACTATTTCAATATATGTATGCATTAAAAAATATACTTGTTATATTTATATTTTTTGCTTTCATTTGTTATAACTATTATAATATTAATGGACAAAACCCTACATAATCAAATTTTTACTTATGAAATTCCATCATGATTATAATGCACAATGTTGAATTTAATTTAAGAAAAAAAATGATACCATTTATTTGTAAACGAAAGATATGACAATATATATTTTAAAAAGATTTTTATATTCATATATATTTATGATAATGTTATTAAAATAAAAATAAAAATTATTTATTTTACCTAATTATGATCGTAGATCCATCTTAAACCCGGATTTACCTAGCATCCATAGGGATCCAATCCAATTTTTTTTGCCTTAAAATTTTTACCATGTTCAAAAAAATAGACACCTTGTGCTCCGTAAATTTGGGTTTGACATGGATTTTTTAATTATTTTATTTGGTTGTAATTATTTATTTTATGAGCACGCATGAATTTAGTTTTTGTAATGTAACATAACATTAGGTTAAGTTACATTATGTGACAAAATCTCCCCATCCTCTGGTGCAATCAAAATAAAAATCATAAAAAATTAAAAGGTTAAGAAAATATTAGAACTTTATTTTTTATGTTTATAATTTTATAGCACACTAAATAACATATTTCTTTTAAAGGTCCAAGTCTACTAGACCTCCAAGTCTAGTAGACCAAACTCATAGATGCTAACTTTCAACATCATAGTGAAGTAAAATGATTCTATGTTGATGTTATACATGGTATAATTAGAATTTTAATTAACATTCATGATATAGTTAGTAAAAGTTGAAACGATAATTAATATATATCAATTATATTTGTATTTGTTTTTTTTTTAATTCAAAATGTAGATGAATTTATAACATTTTTACCTATGGTATAGTTAGAATTTTAGGTAACATCATATCATTGAGAATTGAGTTAAAATAGAAAAAAAAAAATTATAGTATAAAAATTATCTATATATAAGAGTTTAATTAGTTATCTTTTTTTAATACATTTTAATTTGGTAATATCTTAAATGTTATTTATTTTCATAATATTTTAATTTACAAAAATAAAGAAAATTTATGAAAATATTTCTTCACATTTTAAGGTTAAAAATAAAACTAAATTGTTAAAACCAATAAAACATTTTTATTGGAAAATGCTTAATATATTTACTAAAACTATTTACAACATAGAAGAAACAAAACAAATGTTACATACAAAGATATTTACATCATTATCTTAAAAAAAGTAAAACATAGGATGGTGTACAAAAAATAAACAAAAACAACAATAAAAATTTTAATCAACAAAATTATTTTTACTATCAAATAGAGGTACATATCTTCTTTCAATAATTCAAAGAATGCAAGCAAAAAACAAAAGTTAGTTTTAGAAAACACATTTCCATATATTTACACATAACACTGAAATCTTCTTGCTCTCTAATACAAACTTCCATACACAATGAATGCATGATTTATTGAAAACTAGTCCTAATAAGTCCGATGAAAATAACAATCCAAAGGTGCTTCCATTTCATAGAAAAAATCAGATCTAGCTCAAATTTTTGTAGAACTACCTACTTCCTCTAGTTATCATCAATCTAACTTGTTCTCCAATACTAGGCAATGGATTTGATTAGGAAGCTATTTAAATATTTTCTACAGTCTCATTAACATATTGGTGGACTGTTACATATTTGATACTATCATCTTCCATTTTCCCTTTCCATGTTGTAAATATTTTCTCTTAGGAACATATTTATGTTGAATGTCCAGTAACTAATCTGGGATAAGAGACATTCGAAAAATCTTTTCTCTTTAGGTCAGATTTATGTTCAATGTATCTATAACTAGTCTAGGCTGATAGAAAACTTGGAGATATTTGGCACAATTGAACTCTATGTATCATGTGGCTGATTGGTCTTCCATAGCCCTCTTTTAATATAAAAAATTCACATTTTTCTATCCTATCCCAAAAATAGAAATTGGCATAAAGATAAGTTTGGGCCTTGCATACTATGTGAAGGGAGTGAAGTAGGATTCCATTAGAAGAATGTGTAGTAATTCAAAAAACTTACCTACTTCATATACCATGTTTCCTTATTGTAGGCTTTCTAGATTGATTGCGAGCGAAACAAAAAGGCAGATGCTTTCTTGCTTGCCGTCAGAGTTGGGAACAGGCACAAAGTCTCGGTAGAACAAATTCTAGGAAACCTTCTCACTCGTTCGCTATTCTTGACTAATAAAATCTCATTTTGATCGGGTCGGATTAAACATGCCTACCTCTTATCACGGTACAATAAAAGGATATTTTATAATTACTTAACTATTACTTTTCTGGACGTTTCTATTTAATTGGCTAGATGCAATCCATTGCTTCACGGTTGAGTGCTTTTATCCTGCTATAAACCTTTGGCGAGAGGAAAGAGGATAGAGCCAGAGAAAGGAGTAAATAGGTAATAACATAAACAACTGTTCTCTCACACTCGTTGCTGGGATTACTAAACACACACTCGCATATTTTTTACACACATAAAATTAAAACTATCCTCTAATAGAAAAAGGTAGGCTATTGCATTTTACTATGACATTACCGGTCCAAGAGTAGAGCAGAACCAAGAAACCAGGAGTCTTAATCAAAGAGCAGATTCAAAAGCAATATATATATTGAACACGCATCGAGATGTGAAGCTATCAGTTTAAGATCCATTGTACCCAAATTCCATGAACAAATAAAGATAGCCATGTAGAAATTTAATGAAATGTGAAGAAAGAAAAACTCCGCAGGGTATTTTCGACATTTTCACGTTTCATAGAAAAGGTAGCAAAACATGTAGGCAACGATGTTACATAGTATAAAATAGAATACGAATACTTACTCGCAAGCTTCGATTTCAGGGTGGACATGACTACAAGCTCGACTAAGGACTGAAGGCACTCCTACTTCTTGTTGTTCTTTGCTTTCGTAAATCTTCGGGTCAAAATATGGGGGAATGCATTCCTATCCAGGTTCAAAGTAGTCGAATGGCAAAGAAACAAAAGAAAAACAATGCTCACAGCAAGATAGACACTTCCCTTTCAGCTAAAATAGAATTTCCACAGTTTGCAGCTGGGTGTTTTTGGGGATGGAGCTTTCCCTCCAGATAATGGATAGAATCACCAACACTGAGGTTCGATATTCAAGGAAATCTTCACAATCCCACATACCCTGATGTTTGTACTGAAAAGTTCAACCACTCTAAGATTGTGAGGGATCAACCCTAATTAATGTGCCTATGAAATCCTTCAAGATCTTCCAGCAAAATCCTTAATCATCCAACGATCTTAGGGTTCCATTCTAATTTGGTGATACCTAGGGTTGAGGTCCATTTTTTAATTATTTGGTTTCCATGAAGGAGATCGAGAACAACACATCTAGTCTTCACTGTAATCTTAATGAGTGATCTGTACTATGTTACAAAAATGGTTCTTTCTTCTAGATAATGAATGCAGGAGATATGTACCATGTATCTCGATCGTGTCAGATGCTTTGGATTTTGTTAAACATATTGTTAGATGCTTTGGTTTTGTAAAACAAAAAAAAAAAGGTTTTTTTTTGTTCTTTCTTCTAGATAATGAATGCAAGAGATTTGCAAAACATTCAGTAAATGTATTGCATATCTTCTTAGATGCTTTGAAATTTGTAAAATTATTGTGAAAGGCTTTTGTTTTATAAAACAATTAAATATATGTGTATTTTGATTTCTGTAAAATAATTAATATGTAACAATTAAATATAAATATTTTGGATTTGTGTAAAATTATTAATATATGTATTATCAATTATCATGTGGTAGGTATGTGGTAGGCAATTTGAGGATTTTTTTTCAAACAAAATAATTTTTTTAAAAATTTATTGTCACCTCCAAGGCTAATTTGTCGAATCAAACCATGTAGCCTATCAAAATTTAGCATTTTTTAATTTCAGAAATTAGAAAAATATTTTATTATTTTTAAAGAATTAAAATTAATAAGCACAATAGCTGCAAAGCAGCTAGTCCCTACCTTGGGAGTATGTTTTTTGTTTTATTGACCTATGAATATAATCAAATGTTTATAATTTATATACAAAACGATAGATTTACAATTTCTTTAACTGGAGAGATAAGGAAATTTGATAAAAAAGATAAAACATTTAGAATTTGATGTTTGCTTTTATTGTACAGAATAATTAGGAAATATTATTTTATGAATTATAAACTTCAATTTTAATTTTAGAAAAGGAGATATAATTTCATCGTTATCAAAAATCTATTCAATGGAATTAAGAGGAGTGAAATTAACACGAGAACAAAAAAAACTAGTATATTCATTGAAATTAACAAGAGAACAAAAATAAGTAGCAACGTAATTCACAAAACAAAAGTCTGTATAAGTAACTAATAAGTAACGTAGTTAAATATGTGTTATGACGTCAAGCAATATGTGCAGATGCAAAATTGCAACATTGCTAGAATAGCTGAAATAATAATATTGAAAGCACTGCACATTTCCAAAAATATGGACTGTTAGAAGTAAGCAATTGTTTGCACAGTTCCAAGTCAAAAAAAGAAATTTGTAAGGCTCAGCATTCTTGTACAGGTAACATAAATGTCCTTTCTCTATTTGTATTTACAAGGTTGTCAACATATTTGCAATACATAACAGAAGGAAGTTTAAGAATGTATTTAACATTTTGCAAATTGTAACTCTAAATAATTTGAAAAGCACAATAGTTTCAGACATACCTGTTTCTTTGAAACTTCTGTTTGCATAATGCATTAATTGCGTGGCTTATCTCTTGATGTCGAGAATTATATTTTCATAACTGAGTGTAAACTTCCCGTCAATAAACAAGTCACAAAACATGTAGATAACAACATATATTGTTTTTAGATAATCTTCATATGGGAGTGCAATCAAATCTGGGAACACCTTTGTTAAAATGTCATCCTTCAGTATGGATGATACTTTTGCATTTTCTGTACTAATTATGGTACAGTGTAATCGATGCAAATAGTTGAAAGGACATTCGCTGCTACATTTGGCACAATGTACAGTTGTGCCTTGCACTCTTCTGAAATTTAATATAGCTAAATTGCATTTTGAGCATGTGGGTTGAAATGGATTGGAATATATGTTTGCTACATGCAATGTGCCTTGAACCTATTTGACATTATCCAGTGTCACTTAGTTGAAATCTATTTATGGAAAATATGTTTGATATAATGTATGTTTATATAGTTGTGGTGCCTTACATGATTTGTGGACTTCAACAATGTTGTTAGATCATTCAATGGCTTCTTTGCTTTTAGCGTTGTTATGAATGTTGATTTCCCTATACGCACTGTACATGGCTGTGAATCTTTTTGTCTCACCAGGTTTCTTAATAAGAAAATATGGAACTCTTTTTTTGAAAGTTGTTCTTGAATTGCATTGAACTCTGCCTCGAACGTTGAATATAAATGTATCTAGATTTAAAAAACAGATTTATGTTAAGCCTATTATTTTTGTTATTTATAGTAGGAATAAAGACAAACAAGATAATATTTACAAATATGAATAGGTAGAAATAGTCTTACAGTTGTGATCCGCAATATGAGCATGATAGATCTGAAATAAAACTAAATATCAAGATAAATCTGAATGCAAGACCCAAACTGAATACAAAGATGGAGGGTGAGGCTAGGAGAGCCTCACCTCTCAACGAAAAAAACCAAGAGAACTCTCAGAGCCAACAACCATACAACAAACTAAGACACACAAGACTGGAACAAGAAAACTCGTTTGTATTTTGAGGCAAGGTGTCGTTTTATAGATTACAAGGAGAGAGCATATTAAACGCTATTCATTATTATAATAATATCTAATCTAATATTATGGCTAATACATTAAACCTAGCATATTGAAACTAATATCCAAAATGGGGAGTGTGCCTCCCATACAGATCATTCCTCCCGGTCTAAGTGGAAAGCGTCCCTGCTTTCCTTCCTCCCAGTCTAAGTTTGAAGCCATGTTTACAAAGAAGAGAAACCACATGTAGAAGAGGTGCGGTTGTCGCAACTTGATGAAGATTTTGATGATGTGTAAAAGATGCGAGCAGGTGGGGTGCCCATACAGCTGCTACTAAACATCTTGTGAAAATAATCTCGAGGAAGAGATCTATGTATCTCCTCCCTGGGTGGGATGTGTAGTTGGTGGAAGATGCGAGCAGGTGGGGTGCCCATGAAGCTGCTGTGCGTCATCCTACAAAAATAAACTAGAGGGAGAGATTTGTATGTGTTTTAGATCTGTGTACGTCCTCTCTACGTGGTGTAGATCTGTGTACCACCGAAAAATGAACTGATATTGATCCTGACAAGGGTGTGATTTGATACAAAATCTTGAGGCTACCTCGAAAGCCTATGAAGGCCTTTTCTGCAAACAAAACTTTGTTAAGTGCTGGAGAATATTGTTGGAGAAAATAGCAAAAATGGAACTTTGAAAGAGAACTATTATTGGAAGAGAACTAGAAAAAATGTGAGCCGAGCGGTGAGCTTGGACTCAGAGAGGGAATGGGTCCCTATGGAAAGGCTGTTGAAGCCGAAGGAAATGAGAGCTATGTTGAAGATGGCATTGGCAAATGCCAAATGAACTTCTGAATTGTGTTGATGATTCCGTTGGAGTTGACTTGTTGATAAATGCGAAATGTGCTTTTGAATAATGTTGAATAACGTTAAAGGTGCTCCAACCTTTTTCGAGATCATGTTAGATTGCTTTGAATCTGAAGGATCTATAACATCATTGTTCATAGACTGATTTCCTTTTTTGAGTAGCCATCCAATGCCGACCATAATTTTTGGCTTACACAGCTTTTTTGGCTTTATCCTTAGCTGTATAAGGGCTAACTAAAATGCGTGGGAAAGCAATTATTGCAAAAATTGCATTTTGGAGGCAAGGTATAAGAATTCCATTTTTTTATTTGTTGGGGGTGCAATAAAGCAGACTATGACGGGTTCAATAAAGCATCATTTATTTTATTTGTTGGAGGTTCAAGAAAAGATCATTTATTTTATTTGTTGCGGGTTCAATAAAACATCATTTATTTTATTTGTTGTGGGTTCTAAAACCTATCTTAGAATTGTATCCTACACAGAAAATATCTTTTCTAGTACACATAAAATCCGTATCTCTAGATGTGTTGTGCTATTCTAATTAAATAACAAACACCCCCCCCCCCCCCAAAAAAAAAATTAAATAACAAAACACAATAAATTATTTACTACTTTATAAATGATTAGTCATGTAACGTCGCCAATTTCCATGTTAGATAGAGGCAATGCTCAGTATCACTATAAAACAAGATTATCAACAAGAGATTACCAAAAGGGATTCAAATTTATAAACCAAAATGATTGAAGGGAGAGTGCATTCAGAAGGTTAAATGTTGCCTCTACGAGGCAAATGGTTTTGGTGCCACCCCATAGGGTAAAAAAGGGAAGTCCTGCTCAATGCATGATTTTACAGGCTCAAGATATATTGGCAAAAAACTCCCACATGCAACGACTATTTTTACCTTATAGCTAAGAGGTTAAATTATATGTTTTTGAGGGTGCTGAATCTATTTCTACCATCAAAATCCCAATTAAACACGATTTTGCAAAATAAAAAAACACCAGATTCCAAATTGATTGTCTGATCCAAATCCTCCAATTTTTAGACAACTCCTAAACTATATAAAAATGGTATTTAGTTTCAGTTTAAATTATATAGGAATGCTATCTAGTTTCAGGTATGATACTGACACTAAATTTTATTAATAATAGAAAGTATATGGAAGACTTGGCAACTTGACCCATAGCCCTCAGTCCGAGACCTCGATTCAAACGCACCAAGCATCTCGTGAGTGAAACACCAACAATGAAAAGGATGCACAAACAAAAAAACCTAAATAAAGACAATGCCACTTGGTGGATGCGAACGGGAGGATCGAATCTACACGCGGGAATGAATGCGTTGAGTGATGAGTGGTTTGAGACCATCTGCACATGCCGCAGACATTGGCTTGGCACAAAGACGCTGCGTAAATAAGGAAGCAAGACAACCAGCACAAGCTGAAAAAAGAAGATAGTTGAAATTCCTTCTTTTATGTTGCAATTATCGAATGAAAGGCGGTTTGAGTGGGAGGATCATGAATTTTAAATGATAGTCAAAGTTATTCGCTAGCGAGTTCTCCTGTTTATTCATATAAATGTTATTCAAATGAATTGCATTTTTGGAGAACTCGCTCACAAGTTTTGGCCTTCACGGACCTTTTATTATTATTATTATTTGACACTTAAGTTAAACGATGAAAATACCTCTTACAATTAGTCGTTTTCTCCATTTTTTTGGATTACAGTTCATATCCTGTAGGCGTTTTTTCAATTTTCTTAAAACCCCAGAAAGGTTTTGTCAATTTTCTTAAAATGCTCTGGCGGAATTCCTTGATGAGACTTAGGCCTTTGAATCGAAAAGAATTTGCAAAATTTGATGAGAATGGGAGGTCGTATACTCTCAGAAATTGCAATTTGGAGTGTTGCTGGCTGGCTTGGTAGCTCTCCTTTGATAGGCTGGGAATCAACGTTTCATGGTGGCAAGCAGAAGTCATTTTTTTTGTTTGCGCTCTCCTTTGATAAGCTGGGAATCAATGATTTATGGTGGCAAGCAGAAGTCATTTTTTTTTTTTGCATGGGCACTCTGTTGTAATACAAGGTTTGACCTATATCGTTGCAGGTTAGCGGGTTGAAAGCATAGTCACCAAATTCAGCAGAATTGGGCTTAATAATTCTTAAATTCAAAAATTAGGTTTGATTGGGCCAAATTGGGCTGAAGAACTAGGAAACTAGATTCCATTTTCCTTTCAATTCACCCAATTTAGATTCGGTACAGTCTACAAACGTTGGCCTGCTGTTTTTTGAACAAGAAATCTAAGATACGCAGTATTTCCTAATTTTCCACAAATATCTGCAATAATTCCTAGTTTATATCAAACTCTGCCATAATTTCTGCATAAATTCCTAATTTATACCAAAATCTACCATAATTTCTACAAATGGATGCGTTTATCTCATTTAACAAACAAAAACATGAAATTGGAACAAAGGGAAGTTGGGAACAATGGAGGGAAAGTAAAACTTAATTTCAAATTTCCAAACAATAGGGCTAACTAAAATGCGTGGTAGAGCAATTCTTGCTGCAACGAATCCCATGAAACTCAGACCAAGTTTTTTGAGATTGCCAATTTTTTTTATGAGAAGGAAGCCATCTGCTAAGTACAAAGAGAGTATCCAATGCCGACCGTCATTTTTGGCTTTCTCAGCTTTTCTGTCTCTATAGTTAGCTGTTTAAGGGCTAACTAAAATGCGTGGAAGAGCAATTCTTTCAGAAATTGCGATCTAGAGTGGTGCTGGTTGGCTTGGTAGCTCTCCTTTGATAAGATGGGAATCAATGTTCCATGGTGGCAAGCAGAAGTCATTTTTTTTGTTTGCATGGGCAATCTGTTGTAATACAAGGTTTGACCTATATCGCTACAAGTAAATGGTTTCAAAGAATAGTTACAAAATTCGGCAGAATTGGGCTTAATAATTTGCAAATTCAGAAATTATGTTTGACTGGGCCAAATTGGGCCAAAGAACTAGGAAATTAGATTCCATTCGCTTCTCAATTCACCCAATTTAGATTCGGCACAGTCTACAAAGCTTGGCTTGTTGTTTTTTGAACAAGAAATTTAAGATATGCAGTATTTCCAAATTTGTCACAGATATCTGCAATCATTCATAGTTTATATCAAGATCTACCATAATTTCTGCATAAATTCTTAACTTATACCAAAATCTACCATAATTTCTACAAATGGATGCGTTTATCTAATTTGACAAACAAAAACAGGAAACTGGAACAAAGGGAAGTTGGGAACAATGGAGGGAAAGTAAAACTTAATTTCCGATTTCTAGACAATTGCAAATTATGGGTACATAGGTGAATATTCTTCCTTGAATATCATCATATTTTGTTAGTGCAATTCCTTTATGATATATCAAAACATAGAACTTTGCTGAGAATTGAAAGAAAAATATAAAAAAATATTGAAATAAACCACTCACAAGTGTTTTTCCCCTGGAAAGTGCCTCTCCTCTGAAAGCAAGATGATATTTGAACATTAAAATAGAAGCACGCAGTAAACCACTCACTGAACTAGGAGCATGCAGTAAACCACTCACTGAAATTTAAAACTCATCATTCCATGAAGACATGACATTATCATCCGTTGACATAACCACTCAATAACATTGTGTCCTTCAAATCCTTTAGTAAAGTAAAATCTCATCTCACACTTATTTAAAATGCCAAGAGAAAATGGATCCGGGTAAAGTGCAACAGAGGAGTACATCAAAATAATGCTTAACTTATTTAAGATAACTCCATGTTTTATAAGATATAAAACTAAGCCAAAAGGGATGACTGAGTAAGATGACTAAGAAAAATAAGGAAGCTTTAGGGAGGAGCAGAAACCTCAAAGGAAAAATTACCAACCACTGTCGTATCCACATCCAAAATGCAGTAACTCGATAATATGTCATTGTTGTTTATACTTACCATATAGCCCAACATTGACTACATATCTTCATCAACAAAGACATGAATGGATACAATACATATCTTCTATGTTTTATGGGGATATCAGTTAATGGCTTAAGAGGATTTTGTGCTCAATGTCAATTTTAGTGTAACTTCTCCTTCAAATTTCTCTATTCAATATTATTGAGAATGCATGTAATGATGGTTTTGTTGTTCACTTTGTAATGTACAACTAGACACCAATAGTTGGAAAACAATTGCACCTTGCATGTGCTATAAGAAAAAATAAACTTTGATATGCATTATGCCAATATAAAACATTGTTTCTTAGTTGATATTCAAGTGATTGAAATCACCAATTGACTCCCTCACATGGATTGTTATTTATCAAGGATATATTATGTCTTTTGAATACTATACCTAGTAATAAAGATTCTCTTTATCACTTTAAGAATTGGGAGCCAATATCATCTCTTGAGTGCTCTATTTTATGTCTTACTAACTACCAACTCTACTTATACATATAGCATAGTCTAATGTAATAATAAAGGAAAATAATTCTATGTTTAAATGAAAAATTGCCTAGGACTATTGTATCCACATTCAAAATGCAGTAACTCGATAATCTCTCATTGTTGTATATACTTACCATATAACCCAACGTTGACCACATATCTTCATCATCAAAGACATGAATCGCTACAACCCATTTATAGAACAAGGATGATTCTTTAATGCCAACATTATCTAGCATTTACTATAATAAATGAGCAATTTTGATTTTGGTTTCCCACGGAGAGATGTTAAAGGAATGACCAATGCAAACTTGAGGTGTAATATAATTCTAGATTATAATGGGAATTAATTGTCTTCTATCTGGGAAATGTTGTAGGTTTTGTTGTTAGGAAACATTCCATGCCTTTTGGGCACCCATGTTCTTACCTTGGCTTGGAAGGTCCACACTCATTGATATTTATTATTCTTGAACCAATGACAAAAAGGTATCCTTGGCACTATGTATATAACTACTACATTTGGCTACAAATTATGGCGTTGTTTTGAACGTTTTGTTGTCTCAAAAGTGATGAAATATAGAAAATCAAAGTGTTGGTATTTTTTCATCGACAAAAAATTGTATTATTTTTCACTGGAGAAATTGCCACCATTTTATGACAAGTTACTACCATGTGACATGTTACCATTCATTTTCTGCTCTCTCTTTACATCGTAATTCGAACTCTTTAGTGATAAACATTTCTCTCAAGACTTGCAACGTTAGATTTGTTTTGATGGTTTTGGATCATTGATTAGGTGTTGAAATCCCAACTGGAAATATGTTTTAAAAGATGATGCATATAAATTGATGAGTGTGAGCAATGCCCTCTTTCTTTCTTTAACGTCATTTCCAAGATATTAATTTTCAATCTTGGATTTTTAAGAGGTATGTATTTATCCATTCCATATATACATAAATAATTATAGTTTGAGAAATATGATTGCTAATTGCACAATAGAGAAAAGCATAATGAAATTCACGGTTTAAGTGAGAATTTCTTTTTATTTCTCTAAATTCTAATTAGGCTATATAGCTTTAGAAAGAGAAAAGAGAAATTAAACTAATAGAGCTTAATTGTAATTATATTAAGGAGAATATTTTTAGCATATGTATGACTCCATTTCCTCATTAAGCATGACATATTAGAGCCAAAATTATAATTCTTAGGGCCTATATAACTTCCAAGCTAAATCTATAGAAATCAGAATTCTAAGAGGGAGCCTAATAATATAAACTCTTATCGAATTTGCCAAGCCACATTAATCCTACTAATTTTTTTAATAAAACTATGTGTTAAAGAAATTATGGAGGAACAATAAATTAGAATCTATATTGATTTAGTAAGATTGATGGGTGTTGGGAATTAAACACAAAACTCCTTGCACAACAAGGCCATACATATGCTACACCTATTATTTTAGTTATTTTGGAATAGGAAATAAACCCATTTCCTAAAAATTCAAAACATAAATTTATTTAATAGAATAACAGAAAACCACAAAATTGACAAAAAAAATTAAGAAAAAAAACTTATTCAAAGAAATTAACAAAATAAAAATTAATTTGCCTAGCTGTGAACTATGTAGACCTTGGAAAGTTGTGAGCTAGTTAGACGTTGGAAAGTCACAGCCTCGGTGACCATGGTCGGCTCCTTGGGGATCAGCTATGGTTGGCATAGTCACGACCAGTAATTATTTTTCAATCTTGGATTTTTGAGAGGTATGTATTCATCCATTAGATAGATATATAAGTATTTCTACTATGAGAAATATGATTGTTAATTGCACAATGAGACAAACATAAGGAAATTCATTTTTCAAGTGAGAATTTCTCCTTGTTTCTCTAAATTCTAATTAGGCTATATAGTTTAGAAAAAATTCATATACAAAATTTCCTCGAGAATTCTTTATACAGATTGAAGGGAACTTCTATTAAAGTAGAGAAAAAGTATATTAACAAAGAAAATAGAAAAGAGAAATTAAAGTAATAACTCTTAATGGTAATTCTATTAAGGAAAATATTTAATATTAGAATTTAGATTGCACATCAATCGCAATATTAGGTTCTGATATATGTAACAATCCAACCTAGATGTAGATAGAAAAAACAGTCCCACTTAGAATTATTTGCACAAAGAGATAGCCAGAATAGAGAATAAATATTGAACATAGAACTGGAGGAAAATCACTCTAGTGGGAATAATTCCACTATGATATTATTCATCAACTTGAATACAATATATAGATTCTCTGAAGAGACTTAGTGGCAATTCGAGTAGCTCACCATAATGAGGGATTACCTAGAATATTCCCCCCACTGTTCTAGGAAAATATCTCTATGGATAGGTTGATATCCTGTTGGGATTGTAAGAGGCCTCTATTTTCCTACCCAAGACAGAAAGAAAACAAGTACACACTATAATTCTCCCATATCTAGCTCATACATCAAGAAGTAAGCTATGAAGAACAAAGCAGGTAGATAGCTTACCTCGCTTCAATGGTTGTCCTTGATGCTCCTAAGTTACTTCAAATCCTAGCCTTCAATCATGGGCTTGTGAACCTGTTCACAATGGAAAGACAACACCTTCTCCAAACAAATATATGTATAAACAAAGATCTAACTATGAGAGTACAATCAATTCAATGCATTCACCATTAAAGACATGAAATTGGGAGAAATAGGCTATGTTGTATTAAAAAAAAGCATTAAGGAAGTTATACAACATGTGCTATACCTGACTCATGGTTGATTTGAACTCCTCCAACTCTCTTTCAGAATTCCTTCAGGACTCATAAGACCATAATATCCACCTCTCTAAGTGCGCTCCCCCACTTTGCCATGGGTAGGAGGTTCATTATATAGGTTAGGGAGGCCTAAACAATTAGGAGAGATATTTGGATCAAGGGAGGATGAAGTGGATCAAGGGATCTTGGGCCTCCTTAGGTTATAAAGAGGATATGATTCGAAGGGTAGATTAATCCCACAAAGATCTCCATGAAAGATCAGATCCAAAGATCATGGAACTACCTCCTAGGCAACATTTTCACACTTTGCACATAGAGCAACACGCAATAAAGAGGGATTTTTATGCTTTGCAAAGCAGGCAAGGCACGAAAATCATGATTTTTTCGTGTTATGGTGACCTACAGGGGCACGATAATCGTTCCCTCACCAACTAGCAAGGCGCAAAAACATGGCTTAAAAAGGATTAAAGAAGTAAGGTACAAGCTGGATTTCAAGGCTTAGATAATAAGGAAGACTCTCAGGATGACATGTGGATTGAGGAACTAACACACACTGTGTTCAGACCTGCATTGGGAACATTAACTCCATCATAATAAGGCATGGAAGCTGCAAGTGATAAAATGAGGTGTAACAGGTTCTCGCTAAAGTGTGAGGTCATAAATGGAATTGATGGCTCAGACACTTTATCAACTCATGAATGAAAGATAAATGTAGAGGTGCCTGCAAACCACAGGTGGTTCAATGAGTGAACTTGTTACATAGCACGATCGTTCGTAAGATATTAAGGAATATCCCTAATTTCACTAAATAGTGGAAAATGCCTCCTAAAATTGTATTGTTGAACCCCCCTGTAACATACCCAAAACTACTGGTGTTATTTTGGATAAAATAACATTATTTTGACTTCTTTTGTTAATCAGCAAAATTGTGAGATATTTTGAAAAATTTCCACAATGCCTACTTAAGTCATAGGCAGATACTACTAAAGACTTCATGAAATACTTGAAATTAGAGAACTCATAATTAAAATCATTTACTGCCACATGCATCCAATTAAACATAAAACTACCAAAATTTACACATAAGATACAGATACGAGACATATAACATAAGATACACATACGAGACACATAAGGTCCTCCATAGAAGACACCAATATAACATGGTTCACCCACTCTTGGGCTACATCCACAAAATGATCATATTCATTTATTAATCAAGGTGAGTTACATACAGTAACCAGTTGTGGTGACATTTATCTTCTTTTCTCAAAGCCTCTCTTCTAGAGAGCATACAAGAAAAATGTCAGTGCTAACATCTAAACAAATTCACATATCTTCCTTTGGTAATACTAGCAGCGTTCTTCTCCAAGAAATCAACACTTACATCAACAGAAGAATAGATCTAACTCTAGTTTACTGTATATAACTATATATATAGTCTTTGGCATTTACACTACCTCTATCCACATCAGTATTTTTAGGAAATCTATCGAGGTGAGTTACAGGAATAATGCATCTCGCAACAACTGCTAAACCGTGAAACATAGATGATGCAAAATATTACCTAACATCCATCTATCAACAAAAGCATTCTAGTGGCCATAAGAAGCCGAGATAATACAAGAATAATTTGTCATACATAACATTACCGAAGTGGAGGGATCCGACTCTTCTCGAGCCGTCCTATCCCAACTACATTACCAAAATATCCGTAATCTAATTCAAAGCATAATTAATAAAGGAGTGGAGGGATCAGGCTCTCCTTGAGCCGTCCTCTCCCAACTACCTCATCAAAATCCTCTGTAAGCAAATACAAAAAGGAGGGGCACTGTAACTCTGTATCACACGATCGAGTATGCACAATACCAAAACGGAGGCCCGTAAACTCTGTAGCAGAGTAAGAACAATATAATAGTGGATGGATCCATAACTCTATAACATATTATAATCAATACGACAATGGATGGATCTATAAGCTCTATAGCTGAAGGTAAAAAGGAGCATTTTTCAGAAACCGTAACTCTGTATCACACGATCGAGTATGCACAATACCAAAACGGAGGCCCGTAAACTCTGTAGCAGAGTAAGAACAATATAAAAGTGGACGGATCCATAACTCTATAACATATTATAATCAATACGACAATGGATGGATCTATAAGCTCTGTAGCTGAAGGTAAAAAGAAGCATTTTTCAGAAACCGTAACTCTGTATCACACGATCGATTATGCACAATACCAAAACGGAGGCCCGTAAACTCTGTAGCAGAGTAAGAACAATATAAAAGTGGATGGATCCATAACTCTATAACATATTATAATCAATACGACAATGGATGGATCTATAAGCTCTGTAGCTGAAGGTAAAAAGGAGCATTTTTCATAAATATAGATCTCCATCTTAGTCCATAGAAGTATATAGAGATTATACTACGATAGCAATAAAAATATAGAGATCCATCTTAGTCGATAGTAGCACATAGAGATTATACTCCCCTAGCAACATTAAAAATACAGAGATTTATCTTAGTCGATAGCAAAAAAATATAGCACAGAGAATCCGAACTTCAAATGTACTGAGATCCACGATTTCACATCAAAAATGGAAAGAAATCGATTTCATCAATAAATACGAACAACAACCGATTTCATAAACAATCATGAACAATAACTATAGAAGACTACGATCCAATCTAAAGTACTCGACAGAGGTTAAATCTCAACTTGAACTCAGTTGCAGAGAATTGTATCCCTCTATCACTAGGAGCAGATCTATAAAAAAAATAGCACTCAGATTTTAAAAGCTTTAAAGAGACATCATATCTCTGTCCAAGGATAAGAGAGATTAAATAGAGATAATCACATTTCTAAATTCCAATATCAGACCCCGAACGAAAAGGGAATTAATTTCAGATCCTACATAGAGGTTGTTTCATTGCCAATGCTGAGAGCAGATCAGTTGAGGGAACTCATACCTCTATAATGCTCAGAATAGACCCAACAAAAGAGTTAGTTCAGATCTCACAGAGAAGCCATACCCCACTCGCATTGAGAGCAGATCTATAAAGAGTAGCACACAAATTTTAAACAGAAGTCATACCTCTGTCAACACTGCGAGGAGATCGAACCCAGAGAAATTGTATCACTTCATGTGCGTATCACGCTCAGAGAAAGACGGCTTACAATGGCGCCCTCCTCATGATGGCGGAAACCCCATTCCTAATTCGTTGACAGCAGTCTCGTATCACCGTATTCCCCCCCGGTAGAAATAAACGATCCCTTTCTATGAAGAAAACAATCATACGCTTTATGCAGAGAAAGACATATCAATCCCTAAAATCTGAGAATGTATCCCCCTTTATGCATGAAATCCTACGATTTTAAATAAGACCCCGATCCTATGATCGACAGCATGCACTGACCTGCAACTCCAGGTTGTCAGTTAGTTAAGTCTTAACTGAAGGGACAAATGGCGAACGTAAGGAGTTTGTGTGCTCCATTAAGGAGACACCCTCCTAAACTCTCTCGGCGCTCCAATAATGGAACAACCTTTTTAAATCTCGCCAGGAAAAGCCAAGACCATCTTATGAGTACTATAACTCCACTTTTTAGTATAATTTATATATATATATCTATATATATATATAAACCCAAACATGCACATGTAGTATTTTCCCACTCCTTTGTATATTATATATATAATATGAATAAAGACATAGTATAGTCCTAGACGTATTGTTTCACCACTCTTTTATTTCATAAAAAGAGGGTAATGCTTAGTCTTAAAGATGGTTTGATAATGTTGGCATATAAAGGTATTTATCATTTGTTTAGGAGTAACCCTAGTTTCTTAGAATGGTCACATAAGAAGAATCAATTATTCGCATGCGGCGACTAGCCGTTTATCCTAAACTTAGGATGATTACCTTCTCCCTTAAAGTATTAAATAAGTATATTTTTTTTTTACCATTTTTTCCAACGTTCATAGGATTAGGATGACCCACCATCATCATTAGTACTCTCTTAGTGGATTTGGTTGCCATCGCTTAGTTGTGTTGCTGCCCTCAATCTCTCAAGTTTACAACTTACAACTAGGTATTTACCACATAGCTCACAAGGTCTTCTGGTGGGGCCTTGGCCTTGAGCTCCTCACCAGAAGTAAATGCAATTTACATTTAAAACTACAAATAAATATGGTACAAACGAGGATGTTACATCCTCCTCCCCTAATGAGTAATACGGTCCTCGGTGTTTCAATGATTTGTCTTCTGTTTTGAATTATCCTTTGTTTTCTTTGAAATTTTTGTTTGATCTTCTCCAAACTTTCATGATCTTTTCCATTCGTTTTTGTTCAGAACCTGTATTTTGTGCAACAAAACCAGTCTCATAAGATTTTTTCAGTAACATATCATTATTCAGAACATAAGTAAATAAGCCACTGTTGTCATACAACTTTTACTATCCATGCCAATATTACAATCAACAATGAATCCAACATTCCAAGAATTTTAGACTGTTTAACTTAACCAAACACATCATTCACTTGCTCCCGGAAATTCTTGCCTACACCTCAATGCTCACACAGCAATCCTTTCGAAATTTCTTGCCTAACACCTCAGTGCTCACACAGCAATTCATTTGGAGATCCTTGTCTAACACCTCAGTGCTCACATGACAATTTTCTCCCATGCATACTAAGCAGCGTCCTGCCTCCCGCATATGCATTCTCTTTATAGATTGCCTAGGTCTTTACAGCCAACTGATTCTTTCGAGAATCATGGAGGGTGTCAACTCCCCAATTTATAAGGGGTGTTTCAGTGCCATTAATGCACTCTTCCTCGATTCCCCTCAAGCCTTCTCGCTTGAGTCCAGGAATTTATCTTCGATAATAACCATTTATTATTTCTTGCAATTTTTTGTCAATTACAATATGCCACGTAATAACAGTAAGTAGATTCACTTATGTGCTTATCATTCATGATAACTAGCACACATCTATCACCAAACCAGGTTTTGTGCCATACTACACAAAAAAAAATGTAATCACTTACCCTTGAGCGATTTTGTTCCACTCACCTACACCAATGGATTTATAATCCACGTTCCTTTTTGTTTATCACATTGGTCGTAATTATGATGCATCCTGAAATGTTAGTAACTAAACAACATAACCCAATGTTAATCCATGGTAATAAGCATCTCGAAATATGACCAGTAAAATAAGATGCACTAAGTGAATCATCACTTACTCTTGAGTGGTTAACTCAGCTATTTATCCGCGTGAATAATCAAATTCCATTTTGATTGGTTATATTCATAGCGAAATCCTGCAATGTTAGTTCATAACCACTATACGACATCTATTTATAGGAATATTAATAGCACTGTCACGTCTTTCACTTGTCTATCTTTTATCGACTCCTACTAAGGAAAAAAATCATTCGAGTTTTACACAAATGCTCACGAGTGATAAGCTAGATATGTATGGACTCAAGTCGTGATTCTACTTATAGTGTCATCAATGAAACAATATAATTTAACCACCCAACATTTATAACTTGCATCGAGGTCTTGTTGACAAAGTGACATATACCCGCATAAAATTACGCTCTTCCACAAGTTCAACCGAGTTTTGACCATCTGCCACAATAACAAAACCGAATATTGTAAGGAGGTTTTTCTTCTATATATAAAATAAGAAGGTCATCCTTCATACTACAATCTCCACATGTGGTCATCTAAAATAAACCTTATTTTCACACTAAGCATAACCAATTCAATTAATAGGACTATGTAATGTCTTACACATGAAATAACACTCTTCCTATGATGATCCATGAACATTATGATTGCTTAATCTCGAATGTTAGCTTTCACCATTCCAAATACCACTCCTATTGATGCAATTTTTATTTGTATTCACTAACTTCATATAAGCACACTCAAATGTCCAAAAATCACATTCACATACCTTATAAAGATAACCATATAACTTTGTAGGGGCGACCATGTATCTCCTTATTATAAGACCCTCCTATGTCGAGGTACCAGTTTACTTGTATTATCACATAACAGTTTTACTAAACATCCCATGAATCTTACCTTTATCTATTTCATTGTTGTTCAACAGTGATGTGTGGGAAATAACATTTGCTTGACCACAATATTTCCAGTTTTAGTTCAATAGCAATTATGTACATAAACAAGGTTCCACCAACAACATAGCAGTATAACAATGATCATGGTGATTTACACGAATCTAGTGGTCACTTTACTAAACAGAGTACACACAAACAAAATCATGAAAGCAAAGATAAAACCCCGTCCAAGACTGCAACAATTGTTGTCATAAATTTACTACCGGGATCAAGGTTGGATGTTAGCAAAACTTAAAGAGCAATACACATAGTGGATTTCACGCTGGAATGCACCAGGCAAAGGCAATGCTAGTCCTGTCATCTACGATTATAGAAGATGCATAAATCTAAAATTAACATGCCTCAGTAGTAACTGAAGATACATCTAGCCAAGGTGAAGAATCATGGCGATTTCTATCTTGCACTCAGTTCAAGTGAAAATAGAAGTTGGGATCATACTCTCATCAGGAGAAGACACCTATCTACTAACACCAAGGCTTAAGCTAAGACTTTGATATCCCAAAACAGGTAACAAATAAAGAAAAAACAGAGATCGTGTACTACACGAATCATACCTGGGTTCCAGGTTCCATCCAGAGACCCAACAAGAAGATTACATTCCTCAAGATATTGATACTGCAATGAAATACACACTGCTTTATCCATCTAGTAGATGATTCACATGCAGGGGTTCAAGTTCTATCCAGGCACAATCTCGAAGAAGACACTAATCCATATATAGGGCTGCATGTAAAAGATAACTACTATATTTATCCAGAGATAAAAATACACGCACAGAGTTAAAAAGAATCAATTCTACTTGGTCTAAAGAGCAGCATAATGAAAGCAAAACTTGACACGCAGAAAAGAGAGACGAGCCTGGTTTCATTCACCCATATGGGATTCTCCCAGCTTCAAAGATAGCATGGAATAATTTGTCACGCCGAGTTGGTTTAACTACAGAGGTTTAAGCAACAACAGAAATCCTCTATTGTAGAGGTCGTTCATCCTTTTCTAAGCGGTGATTACACCATACGAGCACCATACTCCCGACCTGTGGGTTGTAATTGGGTCCATCAAGCTAATCCCCCTTCCCACATTTTATGCGACACTAAACCTGTGAACTCCATCCGCCTCCACATAATACAATATGAACACGTGGTACAGTGAGTATTAGACCACGAAAAATACAGAAAATGCTATAGGCCATTTGGGTATTCGCACAACCCAAAACTGATACAGACTTTTGTTTTTGCAGGTAGGATAAGACAACCATCAACATCATCAGACACACTTTAATCATTTACTTGAGATTAGCATTGAATTTTAGAAGACTATCCTATATATACGGAAAATCGAAGAGCATCATACTACAATCCAACAAAATGACAAATTTTTAATAATGAAAAATCATTCGACATATCCTCTAATCAACTAAGCATCATCATCGAAGCACATTTTAATCATTCACCTATGATTAGTATTGAACAATTAGAAAATTAGTATGGAGAATTAGAAGTACTAGTGACCCTTAAACAAGGTTTTGAAAAACAAGTTCATGTCTATCAATCATGACCAAGTACATGCAAATCACCATACCCAAATACACACAAGCACCATTAGAATGTTCAATTAAACCGATTAAATTGAATTCCTTTAATTCATCACTATAGTTTTAATATTTCACATGAGAATGACTTTTTCTATGCATTTATTCCACCATGCAAGACTAATACAATGTCATACAATCCAATAGACTTTCTATTTTTTTCAGCATGTAACCTAGTGCAAAATACAAGACAAAAATGAAGTATAATTTTCTATACTTACAGTTTAACCCGATGAGTAATGGAATCCCATATTTTGTAATCGGATAATGTACTCTCATCCATTTGTTCCCGGCATTCAAAACAACAATTTGTTTGTTAGTTTCAAAATCCTGCATACTTCTTTACCTTATGTTGAGCCCCTATTGGCCCGAGTGCTGAAACCTCAGCTCTGATACCATATGTAACATACCCAAAACTACTTGTGTTATTTTGGGTAAAATAACATTATTTTGACTTCTTTTGTTAATCAGCAAAATTGTGAGATTTTTTGAAAAATTTCCACAATGCCTACTTAAGTCATAGGCAGATACTACTAAAGACTTCATGAAATACTTGAAATTAGAGAACTCATAATTAAAATCATTTACTGCCACATGCATCCAATTAAACATCAAACTACCAAAATTTACACATAAGATACAGTTACGAGACATATAACATAAGATACACATACGAGACACATAAGGTCCTCCATAGAAGACACCAATATAACATGGTTCACCCACTCTTGGGCTACGTCCACAAAATGATCATATTCTTTTATTAATCAAGGAGAGTTACATACAGTAACCAGTTGTGGCGACATTTATCTTCTTTTCTCAAAGCCTCTCTTCTAGAGAGCATACAAGAAAACTGTCGGTGCTAACATCTAAAAAATTCACATATCTTCCTTTGGTAATACTAGCAGCATTCTTCTCCAGGAAATCAACACTTACATCAACAGAAAAATAGATCTAACTCTAGTATACTGTATATAACTATATATATAGTCTTTGGCATTTACACTACCTCTATCCACATCAGTATTTTTAGGAAATCTATTGAGGTGAGTTACAGGAATAATGCATCTCGCAACAATTGCTAAACCCTGAAACATAGATGTAAAATACACCTAACATGCATCTATAAACAAAAGCATTCTAGTGGCCATAAGAAGTAGAGATAATACAAGAATAATTTGTCATACATAACATTACCGAAGTGGAGGGATCCGACTCTTCTGGAGCCGTCCTATCCCAACTACATTACCAAAATACCAAAACGGAGGCCCGTAAACTCTGTAGCAGAGTAAGAACAATATAAAAGTTGATGGATCCATAACTCTATACCATATTATAATCAATACGACAATGGATGGATCTATAAGCTCTGTAGCTGAAGGTAAAAAGGAGCATTTTTCAGAAACCGTAACTCTGTATCACAAGATCGAGTATGCACAATACCAAAACGGAGGCCCGTAAACTCTGTAGCAGAGTAAGAACAATATAAAAGTGGATGGATCCATAACTCTATAACATATTATAATCAATACGACAATGGATGGATCTATAAGCTCTGTAGCTGAAGGTAAAAAGGAGCACTTTTCAGAAATACAGATCTCCATCTGAGTCCATAGAAGTATATAGAGATTATACTACGATAGCAATAAAAATATAGAGATCCATCTTAGTTGATAGTAGCACTTAGAGATTATACTCCCCTAGCAACATTAAAAATACAGCAATTTATCTTAGTCGATAGCAAAAAAATATAGCACAGAGAATTCGAACTTCAAATGCACCAAGATCCACGATTTCACAACAAAAATGGAAAGAAATCGATTTCATAAATAAATACAAACAACAACCGATTTCATCAACAATCATGAACAATAAATATAGAAGACTACGATCCAATCTAAAGTACTCGACAGAAGTTAAATCTCAACTTGAACTCAGTTGCAGAGAATCGTATCCCTCTATCACTAGGAGCAGATCTATAAAAAAAATAGCACTCAGATTTTAAAAACTTTAAAGAGACATGATATCTCTGTCCAAGGATAAGAGAGATTAAATAGAGATAATCACATTTCTAAATTCCAATATCAAACCCCGAACGAAAAGGGAATTAATTTCAGATCCTACATAGAGGTTGTATCATTGCCAATGCTGAGAGCAGATCAGTTGAGGGAACTCATACCTCTATAATGCTCAGAATAGACCCAACAAAAGAGTTATTTCAGATCTCACAGAGAAGCCATACCCCACTCGCATTGAGAGCAGATCTATAAAGAGTAGCACACAAATTTTAAACAGAAGTCATACCTCTGTCAACACGGCGAGGAGATCGAACCCAGAGAAATTGTATCACTTCATGTGCGTATCACGCTCAGAGAAAAAGGGTTTACAATGGTGCCCTCCTCATGATGGCGGAAACCCCATTCCTAATTCGTTGACAGCAGTCTCTTATCACCGTATTCCCCCCCGGTAGAAATAAACGATCCCTTTCTATAAAGAAAACAATCATACACTTTATGTAGAGAAAGACATATCAATCCCTAAAATCTGAGAATGTATCCCCCTTTATGCATGAAATCCTGCGATTTTAAATAAGACCCCGATCCTATGATCGACAGCATGCAGCGACCTGCAGCTCCAGGTTGTCAGTTAGTTCAGTCTTAACTAAAGGGACAAATGGCGAATGTAAGGAGTTTGTGTGCTCCATTAAGGAGACACCCTCCTAAACTCTCTCGGCACTCCAATAATGGAACAACCTTCTTAAATCTCACCAGGAAAAGCCAAGACCATCTTATGAGTACTATAACTCCACTTTTTAGTATAATTTATATATATATATATCTATATTTATATATAAACCCAAACATGCACATGTAGTATTTTCCCACTCCTTTGTATATTATATATATAATATGAATAAAGACATAGTATAGTCCTAGACGTATTGTTTCACCACTTTTTTATTTCATAAAAAGAGGGTAATGCTTAGTCTTAAAGATGGTTTGATAATGTTGGCATATAAAGGTATTTATCATTTGTTTAGGAGTAACCCTAGTTTCTTAGAATGGTCACATAAGAAGAATCAATTATTCACATGCGGCGACTAGCCGTTTATCCTAAACTTAGGATGATTACCTTCTCCCTTAAGGTATTAAATAAGTATATATTTTTTTTACCATTTTTTTCAACGTTCATAGGATTAGGATGACCCACCATCATCATTAGTACTCTCTTAGTGGATTTGGTTGCCATTGCTTAGTTGTGTTGCTACCCTCAATCTCGCAAGTTTACAACTTACAACTAGGTATTTACCACATAGCTCACAAGGTCTTCTGGTGGGGCCTTGGCCTTGAGCTCCTCACCAGAAGTAAATGCAATTTACATTTAAAACTACAAATAAATATCGTACAAAAGAGGATGTTACACCCCCTCCCAATATACCTTAAAAATTATGAAAACCCCTAGTTTCACGAGATATTATAGGTATCCATTTTTATCAACCCATTTTAATACCCCCTTTATATAATATTATCAAGTTGTAACAAGCACGAGCCCTAAAGAACCTTAGTATAATAATACAAGATGCTAAATAAAATAATAATATAAAGCTAATCATTATCCCAGCGTGATTACAGGGGCGACCAATGAATTTGTAGCATTGGATATTGGAAAACCCAATGCAATAGTAACGGGGAAGGCAAAATGTGTGAAAGGCGACCTACTCAAGAGATCAATGTAACAAAGAATGTAAAAGATTCATAGTCCCATAGTATAGAATATATTATGAGTTTATTTTAGATTTCAAACTAAAAATGTTTACATCTTGATGGAGTTGAAAAATTAACTATTTCAATATATGTACGCATTAAAAAATATACTTGTTATATTTATATTTTTTGCTTTCATTTGTTATAACTATTATAATATTAATGGACAAAACCCTACATAATCACATTTTTACTTATCAAATTCCATCATGATTATAATGCACAATGTTGAATATAATTTAAGAAAAAAAATGATACCATTTATTTGTAAACGAAAGATATGACAATATATATTTTAAAAAGATTTTTATATTCATATATATTTATGATAATGTTATTAAAATAAAATAAAAAATTATTTATTTTACCTAATTATGATCGTAGATCCATCTTAAACCCGGATTTACCTAGCATCCATAGGGATCCAATCCAATTTTTTTTGCCTTAAAATTTTTACCATGTTCAAAAAAATTTACACCTTGTGCTCGGTAAATTTGGGTTTGACATGGATTTTTTAATTATTTTATTTGGTTGTAATTATTTATTTTATGAGCACGCATGAATTTAGTTTTTGTAATGTAACATAACATTAGGTTAAGTTACATTATGTGACAAAATCTCCCCATCCTCTGGTGCAATCAAAATAAAAATTATAAAAAAATTAAAGGTTAAGAAAATATTAGAACTTTATTTTTTATGTTTATAATTTTATAGCACACTAAATAACGTATTTCTTTTAAAGGTCCAAGTCTACTAGACCTCCAAGTCTAGTAGACCAAACTCATAGACGCTAACTTTCAACATCATAGTGAAGTAAAATGATTCTATGTTGATGTTATACATGGTATAATTAGAATTTTAATTAACATTCATGATATAGTTAGTAAAAGTTGAAACGATAATTAATATATATCAATTATATTTGTATTTGTTTTTTCTTTAATTCAAAATTTAGATGAATTTCTAACATTTTTACCTATGGTAGTTAGAATTTTCGGTAACATCATATCATTGAGAATTGAGTTAAAATAGAAAAAAAAAAAAATTATACTATAAAAATTATCTATATATAAGAGTTTAACTAGTTATCTTTTTTTAATACATTTTAATTTGGTAATATCTTAAATGTTATTTATTTTCATAATATTTTAATTTACAAAAATAGAGAAAATTTATGAAAATATTTCTTCACATTTTAAGGTTAAAAATAAAACTAAATTGTTAAAACCAATAAAACATTATTATTGTAAAATGCTTAATATATTTACTAAAACTATTTACAACATAGAAGAAACAAAACAAATGTTACATACAAAGATATTTACATCATTATCTTAAAAAAAATTAAACATAGGATGGTGTACAAAAAATAAACAAAAACAACAATAAAAATTTTAATCAACAAAATTATTTTTACTATCAAATAGAGGTACATATCTTCTTTCAATAATTCAAAGAATGCAAGCAAAAAACAAAAGTTAGTTTTAGAAAACACATTTCCATATATTTACACATAACACTGAAATCTTCTTGCTCTCTAATACAAACTTCCATACACAATGAATGCATGATTTATTGAAAACTAGTCCTAATAAGTCCGATGAAAATAACAATCCAAAGATGCTTCCATTTCATAGAAAAAATCAGATCTAGCTCAAATTTTTGTAGAACTACCTACTTCCTCTAGTTATCATCAATCTAACTTGTTCTCCAATACTTGGCTATGGATTTGATTAGGAAGCTATTTAAATATTTTCTACAGTCTCATTAACATATTGGTGGACTGTTACATATTTGATACTATCATCTTCCATTTTCCCTTTCCATGTTGTAAATATTTTCTCTTAGGAGCATATTAATGTTGAATGTCCAGTAACTAATCTGGGATTAGAGACATTCGACAAATCTTTTCTCTTTAGGTCAGATTTATGTTCAGTGTATCTATAACTAGTCTAGGCTAACAGAAAACTCAGAGATATTGGGCACAATTGAACTCTATGTATCATGTGGTTGATTGGTCTTCCATAGCCCTCTTTTAATATAAAAAATTCACATTTCTCTATCCTATCCCAAAAATAGAAATTGGCATAAAGATAAGTCTGGGCCTTACATACTATGTGAAGGGAGTGAAGTAGGATTCCATTAGAAGAATGTGTAGTAATTCAAAAAACTTACTTACTTCATATACCATGTTTCCTTATTGTAGGCTTTCTAGATTGATTGCGAGCGAAACAAAAAGGCAGATGCTTTCTTGCTTGCCGTCAGAGTTGGGAATAGGCACAAAGCCTCGGTAGAACAAATTCTAGGAAACCTTCTCACTCATTCGCTATTCTTGACTAATAAAATCTCATTTTGATCGGGCCGGATTAAACATGCCTACCTCTTATCATGGTACAATAAAAGGATATTTTATAATTACTTAACTATTACTTTTCTGGATGTTTCTATTTAATTGGCTAGATGCAATCCATTGCTTCACGGTTGAGAGCTTTTATGCTGCTATAAACCTTTGGCGAGAAGAAAGAGGATAGAGCCAGAGAGAGGAGTAAATAGGTAATAACATAAACAACTGTTCTCTCACACTCGTTGCTGGGATTACTAAACACACACTCGCATCTTTTTTACACACATAAAATTAAAACTATCCTCTAATAGAAAAAGGTAGGCTACTGCATTTTACTATGACATTACTGGTACAAGAGTAGAGCAGAACCAAGAAATGAGGAGTCTTAATCAAAGAGCAGAGTCAAAAGCAATATATATATTGAACACGCATCGAGATGTGAAGCTATCAGTTTAAGATCCATTGTACCAAAATTCCATGAACAAATAAAGATAGTCATGTAGAAATTTAATGAAATGTGAAGGAAGCAAAACTCCGCAGGGTATTTTGGACATTAGCACGTTTCATAGAAAAGGTAGCAAAACATGTCGGCAACGATGTTACATCGTATAAAATATAATACGAATACTTACTCGCGAGGTTCGATTTCAGGGTGGACATGACTACAAGCTCGATGAAGGACTGAAGGCGCTCCTACTTCTTGTTATTCTTTGCCTTCGTAAATCTTTGGGTCAAAATATGGGGGAATGCGTTCCTATCCAGGTTCAAAGTAGTCGAATGGCAAAGAAACAAAAGACAAACAATGCTCACAGCAAGATAGACACTTCCCTTTCAGCTAAAATGGAATTTCCACAGTTTGCAGCTCGGTGTTTTTGGGGATGGAGCTTTCCCTCCAGAGAATGGATAGAATCACCAACACTGAGGTTCGATATTCAAGGAAATCTTCACAATCCCACATACCCTGATGTTTGTACTGAAAAGTTCAACCACTCTAAGATTGTGAGGGATCAACCCTAATTAATGCGCCTATGAAATCCTTCCGAGATCTTCCAGCAAAATCCTTAATCATCCAACAATCTTAGGGTTCCATTCTAATTTGGTGATACCTAGGGTTGAGGTCCATTTTTTAATTATTTGGTAGCCATGAAGGAGATCGAGAACAACACATCTAGTGTTCACTATAATCTTAATGAGTGATCTGTACTATGTTACAAAAATGGTTCTTTCTTCTAGATAATGAATGCAGGAGATATGTTGTAACACACCCAAATTGTGCGAGTTAGTAAAGCGGTGATTTTTAGAAAATTTGCATAACAATAATGACACTTCAAAATGTAATTCACTCCTGTAAGGACCAAGATTCTGAACACATTTCCATGATAATAAATGGAGATTAGTTAAATTGAAATATTCATCATGCACCATTTTTAACTTGAAACATACTCATGAAGTTCTTACTATAGAGTAGTAAACTTACTGTTAACTGAATCCGGAGTTGTCCATAACTATGTGATCGTCACAACACACCATGATCAATATTAATTTATCCTTTAGTAATGAAACATTCTATATAATATGCATGTTCATAAGGAACAAATTCTATTAACATATTAATATAACTAATATGAGGAGACGAGATATAATAACCAAGTCATCATGACTACTCAACGAAATAAACCATCAGAATCATGCACAACGAGACCACCCATAGGAGAACATATATACATGGTTCGCCCAACTTATCCTTTATGTATAAGAAATAACTACACTTCCACCTATATATATATAAGGATGATTCTCGAAATAAGTTACATGCCTTTACTCCTAAATCAAGAATCCTATACAAATAGGATGCAAAACATTCATTTAAAATAATTCTTACCAACATTACTTTCACAATTTAAAATAATTCTTACCAACAATACTTTCACAACTTATTCGGTCAAGCAAAGTTCTAAATTAATAATTCCAACATTTCCTACCAGGAATCATCTAACAACCTCTCCTATTATGCCTAGAACAATTGTACATGAGTATAAGCATTTCTTCGTATAACATATCCATCCATTGTAAATTGATCCAAGCAAAGGTTAACTATACCAACCAATTTTTATGTAACATATTCAGACTAACTTGTATTGAATATCATTAGGTCTTATTTTGAACATCTAATTTAACCATAGACATCATTCATAGTTTTTCGAGTGAGTTTAACTCAAAACCTTACTTAGGACAAGACCCATCAAAATCATCATAACTCAAAGTCTCAATTAGAACAAGATACATCAAGCACAACCATGACAGAGATGAATATAGTTGGTTCACCCGAACTACGGGCTACGTCCACAAAACTGTTGAATCATATATTATTTAATCGAAGATCGGGTTTACAACACAACCGTTGTAATATTCCCTTGTCCATTTCCTAACAGCTTCTCTTAGAACTTCTCTCATAGAGACTAAGTTCAAGACAATAATTCTAACAGCAAAAGTTTATAAAGGCCTATCCCAGGCATATAATAACCAGTAGAGCCCTTCTCAAGCGTTCAAATGGTAAATATGAAATAGATTACAGAGGTTCCAAACATAACAATTTACATTTTAGTCATTTTATCATTACTGGACTATTTCGCGCTGCCGACTTAGATACAAGAAGAATCCTAAGATTTAAAATAAAGGGATCCCACTCATGCCGAGCTGCTTATTCCTAGATATCTAGTCCTTGGGATCTATCCACCGAATTACATGCAATAAAATAATTAAATAAATAAAAAGGTACAACCAGAGATTCTGGCACCAGAATTTATCTTACTGAACTATCAATTCGTGTGCACTCAAAAGACTGAGAAAAACTATTACTAAAATAGACTATATGACAAATTAATAGGTCCTGACAGCATTAACCCTCCCGTGATAGTAATGTTCATAACATATAAAGAATCTAGAAATCCTCCCTCGGAATCTATGGTAGTGGCTCCATTGTAAGTCAGAACGATTGGTCAGCATAAAAGATGCCTAGATAATAAAAGGCTTTAACGCTATTTCACAATAAGACTCAGGAAATATTAAGCAGAGGATTTTTCTAAGCATTCGCGCTATCATCGGGATCTCCAGCAACATCATACAGGATGTAAACTAAAAATTCATGCTTACATCGGTTTAGCGGCTCAATCGTAAGTCAGAACGATTTGTCAGCCTAATTCCATCACACATCCGGGATTAGAAATGGATAACTATTTTCCATAAGCTCATAGACACATACTCAATCTCTAGATCATTTATCAAGTAAGCACGACGAATAGAGCAATACAAAGCATTCGAAATGCAGTAAAAACATTAAGAAAACATTAACAGGGTTTCTATCCATTCAAGGAGGACGCAGAGCATGCAAACGCAGTAAATTCATCCAGCGATACATCAACAGTCATGAGCTATAAATATGAAAACAAACGGACCTCAGGGCTATGCCTCTTTTAATTGGTTTGGGCAAGCAATGTGAAAAGATTTCAGGTGATTCCATATGGATCCCAAACGTAGGCAGCTCAACGCATGCGCAGGCGTTCAATGGAGTTTCGTCCGTTCTAACTAAAACCATACAGAAAGAAAAACAATTCAAAGCATTCCAACCAAAACAAAATTTTATGCAGGAACGCGATCTTACAAACCTTGGTAATATTAATACCCTAAAATTCTATACATTGGCAGAGTTCATACAATAATAGTAACAGCCAGGAATGCACACCGATTCTCATCGATATGGAAACAATGCGGTGGAATACCGGATAGGAAATTAAATAGACAGACGTACAACATAAAAACCCGAGGATATTTCCATTTATCGGGTATGAGGATATTTCCATTTATCGGAAAAACCCGAGCCAAAACTTCTCCAGGTTACCTAGGAAGTGTAAGGCAGAGATTTTCATATTCAACGATATTGCATTCAAGTTTCAAACTTCCTAACAACAAAATAATGCTCCATTGAATGGAAATGAGAAATGATTAGAGATTTGCATGGATTGATCTTGATAAAGCTCTGCATATTTTAGCAAGGGTCCAATTGGCAACAACACAAAGTGTGAGAGGAAAACAGCGAAATACCTGAGATCGCTAGCAAGCATTTAGAAGATACTGTGATTGTTTATTGAATTCCCATATTGAATTCCCATCGCAAGGACTTGTCCCTCCTCAGCGCAGGTATCCCCCTTTCTCCCCCTTGTTCGCATTCCTACCCCTCATTTATAATTCCGCATGCTCCTTGGAGAGTCCGCCCAGGAGCGGTAGCTTTCCCTTAGAGGCTACTGATAGTAACTACAAGAACAGTATGTTCCCTTCGTGGAAGTGTGGGAAATCCCCCTGTTAGACATGGATCTCTATTGTTATTAATACTCATCAAAACAGTTGTTGTGGCAACCGTATATCACCGAGAATTATGTGAGGTTGTCCTCTTGTTCTCGGCGCGCTTCTACATGAGAAGGGGTTTTATGCTTAACAAGCCTTAATATATATATATATATATATCTGAGTATTATATTATCTATATATATATAATGTAACCTCCCTTTGTTCCCAAATAAAGGGTATAATCACATATCCTAAATGAAACTTTACTTCTCCAAAATTAATAAGGGTATTGTAAAGCTTAGGGATTATCTCTAGGAAATAAATGTTTGTTTATTTAAAATACGATTATCTCTAGGGTTTATTACAATTTGCACTATATATCTCTATGTATATACCAGATTCCTTTTCTAGGATTTTAGGCTCGTCCTTAAATCTAGGACATGTCTCTCGCACATGACGGTAATTGTTGGTTAAGATACAAAAGTGCGAGACATGATTTTCCCTTGGTTGGGATTTAAGTAGCATAATTCCATAAGGTAGCTCAATATTCTCTAGTAGAAGATATCCTCATGTCACTAGTTTATGGTAGGTCTACTTAGGTGGACATTTTTGGTGTTTTGAGTTTTATCGTCCATTCACTTGACTTCAAAATCCTATGGGCTCAAGGTGACAAATGGTCTCTCTCCCTTCTAGGGGATTCATGCTCCGTCGGTAAGTTGCATCCAACGTTTGGTTTTGTCGTCTATGAACATAATTAAACAAATAAATAAAAAGTTTGTTCGGTTTTCTCATGGGGCCTTGGCCTTGAGCTTCTCATGAGGAACCAATAATTGATAACATTTACAAAATGAGGGCATAAAGGAGGGATATTACATCCTCCTCCCCTTAAAATTAACACCGTCCTCAGTGTTCATACTTTTCTGCAATTAGTCTTTTCTTCTAGAATCATCTGTTTCTTGCTTCATCATTTTGTGTTGACTTTCTTTGAACTTTCATGATTTCTGCACGTTATTATTGCTCGTAACCTGCATTTTCAACTTCAAAACTGGAAAATATTGTTTAGTAAACACATCATTAATTCCATAATCAACTCTTAGAAGCATAAACAATGCGCCCCTTTTTATTACAACATATCATTTGTAATCCATGGAATATCTTTAGTGTTGGTTTGTGCTTTTATCATCACAAGCACACATAATTCCAGTGCTTCCAACAATGTAGATTGACAATTAATTAAAAACACATCATTCATTTGATCCAGGGAATTATTACCTAGCACTCCAGTGCTCACCCAGCAATCCCTTCGGAAATGCATACTAAGCAGCGTCCTGCCTCCCGCATATGCATTATGTTATAGTTTGCCTAGGTCTTTACAGCTTGCCGATTCCTTCAAGAATCCTATCGGCTGTCAACTCCCTGATTTCTCGGGAGTGTTTCAGTGTCGTTAACGCACTCTCACATAATTCCCCTCAAACCTTCTTGTTTGAGTCATGGAATCTATTTCCCCTCAAATCTTTTCGCTTGAGTCCAGGAAAATCTCTTTCAAATTTATCAATTAGTTCGTCATATTACATTTTGTAACCATACGATTACTCTGACAAATTTGGGTCTAGTTCTTCATTCAACAATAATTATAAAAATATTAAAAGAATATGTAGTAGTTGTGATGTGGATCTTAAATCCTCACCCTCTTATTTTACCATGCATAACATTTATGCTCTTGTCTTTCCTCAAGCTACACAGAATTTTGACCATCTACCAAATTCACTTGTTAGTAACAAAATAAATATTTGTAAGAATATATTTTTCCTATGCAGAAATAAGATCGTCTATACCTGATCATCTACATAAAACATTCTTTTCTTACTAAGCTTTTGTGAGTAAACAACAAAACTGGTATGTACCCATGTTGTCAAATACCTCTATTCATTATAAAACCATCTTATATTAATAAAGATCTATACATCGTATTTACCTACTCATGGTAACTCACTTCTAAGCATATAGGTGTTTTCTTTATTACCCTTGACATAGTAAGTATCCTTCTTCATGTTACTACTTTGAACTATGCCAACTTCAACTTCATGGATTTTCAGATATGAAAGTTGTAACATAATATGTTTCATACCTCATTCATTTTAGATACACTTTAGTCATATCCCGGTATCACCAATCTCATCAGAAAATAATTAAACCATAAACTTTGATGAGCAATAAACCGTCAATATACACAAGAATAATTATCTCACTAGGGGAATTTTCATGTTTTACTTCAAAGTAATGCATTCGTCATTACTCTAATCTTGGTAATAACCTAAACCCAAAATTTTCCACCAAGACAAAATACACACAGCATCAGAAGATAGCATAACATATAAAAAAATGCTTCATGACAGATAATAAGAACCAGTGAGAGTTGTTTCATTGGTAATTTCCTTCCTTCTCATGAATCCAAAGACTAGGGTCAAACTCTAATTCATTTAGTCTAGTAACTTGTTTGGAAGGACGCTATATTTTCCCATCTATCATTCGATTCCCATTTAGTTATACAACTTTTATTTGTATGCATTTAACATTGTGTAAGTAACAACGCATTGTTTACATATATATATTTGCACACTTTATAGAGATAAATACATACCTTTTAAGTAATCATAACCATTTCCTTTGTTGAACCTACAGGCAAGGTTACAAGCGTGCTTCAATGACACACAACATCCTTATGACAATTGCATACTATAATGAAAATAAGGAGACTACTAACAATTGTTCTCCTCTTTGATGTGACCCTTTCTTAGTCATAGAAAAAGTCACACTAATTTGTAATTTTAGGCACCTTTCGACTAGTTAGACTATGCTACTTTCTTCATAACTAGGAAACATTAAATACCTCAGTTACATGCTTTATTCCCATTGGCTCCTCTTGTAGCATGCACTTTTACAGCTTTTACTAAAAGGCGTTTATACAAAAAAACAAGGAAACTTTATACGAAGAAAAGAACTTAATCATTGAAAATCAAGAACATCACATTTTCTCAAATCTTAATGGACCTTTAACTTACTTTTTATCCCACTTAACGAATCTTTTCTAGCAGATCTAAATTTGCTTAGGTAGTCCATCTAAAGCTCCTATTTGGGTATCTTGATGACTAGGTCAATCAAATCCGATTTATATAAAAACAACATAATGTATAAACCGTACTTCCTATTATAAAGCGGTTGTTGAGACTGAAAGGTGTCAGCGTTTTCGGAATGGCATGAGACGTAAAGAAAGTAATAAACATTTGAATCGAACTATCCAGTTGAAAGAGTTAGGAGAGTTCCCTCGCATATAAGCCTTTCATTCAGAACTAGGATCCGTTACTAGAAATTTTTCATAATTCCAATAGTCTAGCTATTTTAATCTTTCTAAAGAGTTATTTCTTGCCATTACATAAAACTAATTATAAAGTAAGAGGAAATATTCTTCTATAATATATTCCAATTACTACTCCTTCAAATACATAATGAAACAATGTTCAGATATAAATAACTCTATGTTATTATAATGCTTCAGAAAGTGGGACATACTTACTTGTGATTCCAGACAACTTGTCGGTTACCTCTTGTCAAGTGTTGAACTAAGTCTGTCTCGATACTTATTTCCAAGTGGAGTCCCTTTCCTGGTTCGTCCAATTTATTTCCTCATGCTGAGCCCACTATAGGCCCTAGTGTAGCAACTTGTGCTCTGATACCATATGTAACACACCCAAACTGTGCGAGTTAGTAAAGCGGTGATTTTTAGAAAATTTGCATAACAATAATGACACTTCAAAACGTAATTCACTCCTGTAAGGACCAAGATTCTGAACACATTTCCATGATAATAAATGGAGATTAGTTAAATTGAAATATTCATCATGCACCATCTTTTAACTTGAAACATACTCATGAAGTTCTTACTATAGAGTAGTAAACTTACTGTTAACTGAATCCGGAGTTGTCCATAACTATGTGATCGTCACAACACACCATGATCAATATTAATTTATCCTTTAGTAATGAAAAATTCTATATAATATGCATGTTCATAAGGAACAAATTCTATTAACATATTAATATAACTAATATGAGGAGACTAGATATAATAACCAAGTCATCATGACTACTCAACGAAATAAACCATCAGAATCATGCACAACGAGACCACCCATAGGAGAACATATATACATGGTTCGCCCAACTTATCCTTTATGTATAAGAAATAACTACACTTCCACCTATATATATATATAAGGATGATCCTTGAAATAAGTTACATGCCTTTACTCCTAAATCAAGAATCTTATACAAATAGGATGCAAAACGTTCATTTAAAATAATTCTTACCAACATTACTTTCACAATTTAAAATAATTCTTACCAACATTACTTTCACAACTTATTCGGTCAAGCAAAGTTCTAAATTAATAATTCCAACATTTCCTACCAGGAATCATCTAACAACCTCTCCTATTATGCCTAGAACAATTGTACATGAGTATAAACATTTCTTCGTATAACATATCCATCCATTGTAAATTGATCCAAGCAAAGGTTAACTATACCAACCAATTTTTATGTAACATATTCAGACTAACTTGTATTGAATATCATTAGGTCTTATTTTGAACATCCAATTTAACCATAGACATCATTCATAGTTTTTCGAGTGAGTTTAACTCAAAACCTTACTTAGGACAAGACCCATCGAAATCATCATAACTCAAAGTCTCAATTATAACAAGATACATCAAGCACAACCATGAGAGAGATGAATATAGGTGGTTCACCTGAACTACGGGCTACGTCCACAAAACTGTCGAATCATATATTATTTAATCGAAGATCAGGATTACAACACAACCGTTGTAATATTCCCTTGTCCACTTCCTCACAGCTTCTCTTAGAACTTCTCTCATAGAGACTAAGTTCAAGACAATAACTCTAACAGCAAAAGTTTACAAAGGCCTATCCCAGGTGTAATATCCTTCCTTTATACGCCCATTTTGTAAAAATGTATTTGATTATTGGTTCTGGTGAGGAGCTCAAGGCCAAGGCCCCACCAGGAAAACCTTATAACTCAGTTGATTTAACTCTTAAGTGTAGGGATGAAAACGATGGCACAATTAAAATTAGAAGCGATTGAATCCTCGAGGAGGAAGGGTGAAGCGACTAGGAATCTGCGAGAGTATATATGTGATAAAGAACCATAGATAATGGAAGCGAAAGAATAAGTATGATCACCAAAGACTCGAAGGGCTCACCTAAGTAGGGTCTAACATAAACTTACGACTAGATGATTCGTCTCTTCTACAAAAGTTTTACGAGCTATTTTGTTCAACCATTAAGCTTTCTATGTTGCTTCACTTAGGATTATCATAAATCACATAAAGCTCCAAAGAGGATGAAGTGGTCATAATCTACAAGAGTAATATTAGACCCTTCCATGAGTGAGTAACCTTTTATACAAATATATATATATGTGATATATGTATATTTGTGGAGTTAGCTAATAATTATAAATGTGATGTATATATATATATGATCAAAAGAACATAGAGCTAGTTATATATATATATATATATATATATATATATATATATATATATATATATATATATATATATATATATATATATATATATATCAACGTGTTAACTAGAGAAATGCATTTATGCATAGGATATAATTATATATATATAGTCTCTATACATATATGCAAATTAATCCCTACGTTAAAGCTTGTCTTACTCCTTCATAACTATGACATTGTTTAGATGCTTATCATCGACTACTTACTAAGTGGATATTAAAGATATATATATGAATATATATATATATATATACGAGGCACATGCAAATAGTGGTGGTATCACCTTGATCCACTCATGCCCTTACCAAGAGAATTTCAGTATGCTTAGTAAAACTCGTTACCTCCAGGAGACACGATTCCCCCTATCTCGGTTTCAACATCACCACTTGTAATGGGTTTAGAACTTTGGTTCTAAGGTTTTCTTCAAGATGCGAATAGTAGAGGGAACACCGCCCTCGATTCTTGCAATGATCTGATTCCCTTTACTATTTGCCACTCCACTCATTGATGATGGGAGTTATGACCTCAACGGATTCTAGTGGGGAGGTCACCTCCCATGAGCGGACTCTCCAAAGGGGAAGCCGAATGATATAAGGGAGGTCGGAACTTCGAGAAGGGGAGGAAAGGAAAACCTACAACCTGGTCGTTGTTATTGATAGAGTCGAAAGGAAATAGAAGGGAGGCATGTGACTTCTGCAGGTGTACGATCTCAAAATAGATGGCAGAAATGATTGTTACGATGGAAAGAACAAGAACAACGCAGCCTGGAATGGGAATGCAATCCGATGATAAGTTATTTCTTACCTCTGCGTAATTGTTGAATTATTTCTCTTCCTGGCATACTTTTAATTGGGATGATGTGATTGTGATTTTCTGATTATGAGAGGCGTGTTATACCCTTCCCCTATGAGTTGAGTCCAGATCAATATCTCAGGTTTTTGTTTTTATCTCCCTTTTTTATTAGTTCCTCCATCTGGTATCGCTGTAGAGGGCGATCTATAAACATGAGCGTATTTGTTTTAGAATTGGATGTTAGTAAATAACGATCCATTGCCGGTAAGGAACAGTTTTTCTTTGCTATACATTTTTAGATCAGGGTATATTTTATCCTAAATCGTGTTGCCTTCTAGCAAATCCGCACATGATAATGGATGTGCATCAGAGAATAGATCTTCTGAAAATGAACTCGAAGTAATACATATTCGGGATAGTATAGTGTTTAATTTCCCAGCTGTTTAATGATTTGGACATCGGTAAAGTCACTGAGTTAACTGCGGAGGTAGCGTTAGTGTTGAGTGGCATTTGCATCTCTACATCAATTATGTAGTAATATTTATATTTTATTCATCACATCTCGGTGGAAAAGATCTACGAATTCATGACTGAGTCGGTTGCATATCGACCTCTGCGCTGGCATATATTTTAAACAACGCAATTTCTGCATTTCGCGATCCATGCACTCTATGGATGCACACCTTAAAATCTTGGTTTCGATGTAGGTGGGATCTCGTCCTAAATCAACGCCTCCAAATTAGGGTTATCAGTGTATGTGCCAAAAACGGTTGTTTGTACATATTCATGTTGTCAATTATTAAAGCCCAAACGTAAACAATTAGATCAAGTCGTAAGATCTTGCTATTGATGGAAATTGTTGGATAGTCAGACCTGGTGATTCAGTCGATTTTTCTTTTTACTTATTTTAATTACTGAGCTAATTTGCCGCCGTTGATCTGGGGAATGGCGTAAACTGCCTTCTGTTGGCAGATTAATTATTGTATTTACTGAACTCAAATCGTTGCCTAAACCTTGTTGTTATTTGTTGAATAATTATTTAATACAGAACTATGGTTTGCATGATAAAGTTTAGCGCCAACTCTGTATGGACTGATGGAATTTGTTGGATAGTCAGACCTGGTGATTCGGTCGATCTTCCTTTTTACTTATTTTAATTACTGAGCTAATTTTCCGCCCTTGATCTGGGGAATGGCGTAAACTGCCTTCTGTTGGCAGATTAATTATTGTATTTACTGAATTCGAATCGTTGCCTAAACCTTGCTGTTATTTGTTGAATAATTATTTAATACATAACTATGGTTTGCATGATAAAGTTTAGCGCCAACTCTGTATGGACTGATGGAATTTCCATCATGCGCTGGCTGTGTGATTAGTAACATATAATTTATATTAATGAATTGAGCATATTCTGCTTGAATCATTGGATAGTACTTTAACCATGCTTAAAGAGAGAGTTGCAGAAGGGTTTTGCCTTTTGATTTTTGTTGAGAACTGCAGATCTAACGTTTATCTCCACCTGCATTTATTACAGAGTAGTTAAAACCCCATACATCAAATATTAACGTTGGGGATATGTTTTCAGCATGGCCCATAGTCCTGATGCTACAAAGATAGGATAGATTTCTGTCATCATTAGAGGACTGCATTGTAATTAATGAAGTGTGCTCTCTTCGAGAGGCCTGGTGAAAATGGGAATGTCATGGAATGCAACAGTTGTGTTGCGGTTGTAAATGTTATTCCGATGATTAATACAAGTGGAGACCTGGCCTTGTGGACATAGCCCCTAGGGTGAACCACCTACATATGGTATCGTGTGTTTTTATGATAGTTCATTGTTTAGATTAAATGATTTATGATGGTTCATTGTTTAAATTAAATGATTTATGATGGTTCATTGTTTAAATTAAATGATTTATGATGGCTCATGGTTTAGTTAGATGTATCTTTCCTTTAGTCCCGTTAATGGCATTTTATATCGGTTGAGTAAGTGATTTGCGTAATTAATAAAGACTATAAGATATTAAGAGCCGACATATGGGCCTTATAGTTTTGTTCTCATTATGTTGTTTACAATAATAATGGATGTGCAAGGAGTAATAATTCCCTCTTGATAGATAAACGCCGTTAAGCATTTGTAAGAATAAAAGTTGTGATTTATATTATAGATGAATGATCATTATGGAGTTGGAATGAATGTACTAGGATTATCTTGTGATTACATGAATGTTAGTAAAAAGCCTTTTGGTATGGAGTTGGTTAACTGCCAAAAAAAAAATAATCTTCTTTTCTTGCAACACTCTCACAAAATAATACTAACTCATTCATGGAGATGTTACATATGGTATCAGAGCCTAGGTTGCAAACACTCAGGCTTAGATGGGCTCAGTTGAAGAAATAATATAAGCTGATCAAGGGAACTCCATCGATAAGACGCAAACAAAGGACTTATGTTCTAAAGAATCAACAGGAGGTAATCGACAAGATGTCTTTTAAATCGCAAGTAAGTATGCTCCACTCGTTGAAGTATTCTAAAGGAAAAGCATAGTCGATGAGTGAGCAGTTTATATGTTTCATTTCGTATCTAAGTGATCCTGTATTGATAAATACTAGAGGATGAATATCTCCTCATGCAATTCCATTGAATTACAAGAAAGTATCCTTTGAAAATGATTATATTAATTGGACTATGTTTCTATCTTTATCTTAAGTGATCTTGTTAAATATTTTCATATTGATCATAACGACAGAAACATAGGAGCCTTGAAAGTTCATAAGTTTATGAGGATTGTATAAGCATAATTAGGATCATTCACCCTATGAAAGATGTATACTCCTACCCGGTCGATTGATGCCATGAGTAAGGTTTTAGTACTTATACAAGTCAAGTCATAGGCATTCATTCTAAATACTTGATTGATTTAATTCTGTATTATGATGATTAGAAAGGTTTTAAGGCTTGGAAATGTGAGTGTACAAATGAAGGCAGGATAACAAGTATATCGAATTATAAGGGTGGAATGGACAATGGTTAGTGCATATAAAAATATGTAGGTATAGGTGAAAGGATTGAAGCACTTAGAAAAGTTGATATAGTATGTGAATTATGAAATGAGTAAGGTGCAATTAGGTCATTATATGAAGGACTATAAATTTGCCATGAATTACTTGGTTCTCACACTTATGCTGAAATGATTGTATTAATTATGTACATGAGATTGTAGGATGGAGATAATCCTTATTATATTAGATAAATACATAAATGGTACTAAGGAGTAACTCCTGAAAATTCTCCTTATTGGCTAAATGTTATTGAGAAAAGGTGTAGAAGATGTTTGTACATTACATTGAATGTTACATGCGATGGTTTCGATATAGAATACTAGTTTTGTGTTCTTACTTATTTGTTATATGGGACATGTGACATGGTAGAGAAGAATGATTAGTTGAATCTATAAATATATAATAGATCTTCAAGGTTAATGTAAGTAATGTTACATAAAAGATATATATATATATATATATATATACCATCCAAACCATAGATGGTTAGAAGAGTTGTAAAACTTTTATGAAAGATTAACAAAGGGCCATCCTCAAGGTAAAAGATTGAAAGGATAGGAATTAACTTCATTTGGTTTAGATGGACATTCTACTGTGTGAAATTTTATATGACTAGGAAATTGCCATCCTTGTGAATGATTTCATGACCTTCGACTTAACTCTACTTCCACAAACGAGTATCATTCGTCATTATAACCTTAGCTGAAGATTTCAAGGAATAAAAGAGAATAATTGTTAAGAATCCCCTTGTCTCTTTGTGGTATAGTATTGTATAGAATAATGAAGTATAAAATGTGTGACATGGGGACACGTTGGTAGCCTTGCTTGTAGGTGCAAAAGGATGATGGTTATAATTACTCAAGAAGTATACATGTGTATTCTAAGTAGTTAACAGGATGCATATGATGAATTGTTATGATTTCATTTTTATATATATATCCTATTTTCAGGGAATTCTTACTAGGAATGTTGGGATACTCGGAGTGGTTGACAGAAAGATTATACCTTCATGTGATCAAAGCTTTATGTTATATGTATGGATACCTTGATAATCTGTTTCGTTTTGATATATAGATTATATGTTATGGAGGGGATTACTAATGTGTGTTAATACAAGTTAAACGTGCACCTTGGCATATGAGGGCCATACAATAAAGCGATATGCAGTCTCCCCCATAAAGGTATGTAATTATCATTAGAAAAATATATGCAAGAATATATATGTAGACGATTTATTGTTACTCACATGATGTTGGCATATGCAAGAAAAATGGATACTTAATACAGTGAAGGAAAGGATTGAGGTGAAGTGATCGTAATAAAGAAGAACGTATTTTTAAGGCACTATGTAATCCTATTTGGGTCAATTTAGATGACCAAGTATGGATATTATAATGTGAAGAGTAATCATCTTATTTTTTTTGCATAGAAAAATATTTTCTTACAATTAATTTGTCTTGTTACTAACAGGTGAAGTTGGCGGATGGTCAAAACTTTATGCAGCTTGTGGAAAGACAAGAGCATGAATATTATCCAAGGTAAAATAAGTGGGTGAGGATTTAGAACCCACATCACAACTGTTATTTATTCTTGTGATTTTGATAATTATTGTTGAACAAAGCACTCGACCCAGATTGGTCAGAGTAATCGTATGGGTACAGAATGTAATATGACGAAATAAAGTGATTAAATTGAAAGTGATTTTTCTAGACTCAAGCAAGCGGCTTGGGGAAAATCAATTCCGGGACTCAAGCGAGGAAGCTTGAGGGGAATTGTGTAAAGAGTGTTGTAAAGACATTGAAATACTCCCTAAAATCAGGGATTGAACAGCCACTAGGATTCTTGGAGAATCGGCTGGCTGTAAGACCTAGGCAAGCTATAAGAAACTGTATATGTGGGAGGCAGGACGCTGCTTAGTATACATGAAAGAAATGCTTGCTGCGTGAGCACTAAGGTGTTAGGCAAGACATGAATGAGATGTTTGCTGTTTGAGCACGAAGGTGTTAGGCAAGACATGAGAGAAAGGATTGCTGCGTGAGCACTAAGGTGTTAGGCAAGAATTTCCTAGATCAAGTGAATGCTGTTGGTTGATTTAGTCAACAGTATAGAATCATGGAGCACTAGATTTACTCCATATATTGCAAGTGATATGTGCTATAAAGAACTCATGATTTATGTTTTGAGTTGATTAGGGATTTGATGGTAAGTTTTACGGTTTCTTTGACTCCTGGTTTTTGTAGTCAAGAATGAAGATGTGATCAAGAGGAACTGGTAAAGCAAGTAAAGAATGATTCGAGAAGAGAACACAATTTGCAAATGTATGAACACCGAGGACGGTGTTATTCTTAAGGGGAGGAGGATGTAATATCCTTCCTTTATACGCCCATTTTGTAAAAATGTATTTGATTATTGGTTCTGGTAAGGAGCTCAAGGCCAAGGCCCCACCAGGAAAACCTTAAAACTCAGTTGATTTAACTCTTAAGTGTAGGGATGAAAACGATGGCACAATTAAAATTAGAAGCGATTGAATCCTCGAGGAGGAAGGGTGAAGCGACTAGGAATCTGCGAGAGTATATATGTGATAAAGAACCATAGATAATGGAAGCGAAAGAATAAGTATGATCACCAAAGACTCGAAGGGCTCACCTAAGTAGGGTCTAACATAAACTTACGACTAGATGATTCGTCTCTTCTACAAAAGTTTTACGAGCTATTTTGTTCAACCATTAAGCTTTCTATGTTGCTTCACTTAGGATTATCATAAATCACATAAAGCTCCAAAGAGGATGAAGTGGTCATAATCTACAAGAGTAATATTAGACCCTTCCATGAGTGAGTAACCTTTTATACAAATATATATATATGTGATATATGTATATTTGTGGAGTTAGCTAATAATTATAAATGTGATGTATATATATATATGATCAAAAGAACATAGAGCTAGTTATATAGATATATATATATATATATCAACGTGTCAACTAGAGAAATGCATTTATGCATAGGATATAATTATATATATATAGTCTCTATACATATATGCAAATTAATCCCTCCGTTAAAGCTTGTCTTACTCCTTCATAACTATGACATTGTTTAGATGCTTATCATCGACTACTTACTAAGTGGATATTAAAGATATATATATGAATATATATATATATATATACGAGGCACATGTAAATAGTGGTGGTATCACCTTGATCCACTCATACCCTTACCAAGAGAATTTCAGTATGCTTAGTAAAACTCGTTACCTCCAGGAGACACGATTCCCCCTATCTCGGTTTCAACATCACCACTTGTAATGGGTTTAGAACTTTGGTTCTAACGTTTTCTTCAAGATGCGAATAGTAGAGGGAACACCGCCCTCAATTCTTGCAATGATCTGATTCCCTTTACTATTTGCCACTCCACTCATTGATGATGGGAGTTATGACCTCAACGGCTTCTAGTGGGGAGGTCACCTCCCATGAGCGGACTCTCCAAAGGGGAAGCCGAATGATATAAGGGAGGTCAGAACTTCGAGAAGGGGAGGAAAGGAAAACCTACAACCTGGTCGTTGTTATTGATAGAGTCGAAAGGAAATAGAAGGGAGGCATGTGACTTCTGCAGGTGTACGATCTCAAAATAGATGGCAGAAATGATTGTTACGATGGAAAGAACAAGAACAACGCAGCCTGGAATGGGAATGCAATCCGATGATAAGTTATTTCTTACCTCTGTGTAATTGTTGAATTATTTCTCTGCCTTGCATACTTTTAATTGGGATGATGTGATTGTGATTTTCTAATTATGAGAGGCGTGTTATACCCTTCCCCTATGAGTTGAGTCCATATCAATATCTCAGGTTTTTGTTTTTATCTCCCTTTTTGATTAGTTCCTCCATCTGGTATCGCTGTAGAGGGCGATCTATAAACATGAGCGTATTTGTTTTAGAATTGGATGTTAGTAAATAACGATCCATTGCCGGTAAGGAACAGTTTTTCTTTGCTGTACATTTTTAGATCAGGGTATATTTTATCCTAAATCGTGTTGCCTTCTAGCAAATCCGCACATGATAATGGATGTGCATCAGAGAATAGATCTTCTGAAAATGAACTCGAAGTAATACATATTCGGGATAGTATAGTGTTTAATTTCCCAGTTGTTTAATGATTTGGACATCGGTAAAGTCATTGAGTTAACTGCGGAGGTAGCGTTAGTGTTGAGTGGCGTTTGCATCTCTACATCAATTATGTAGTAATATTTATATTTTATTCATCACATCTCGGTGGAAAAGATCTACGCATTCATGACTGAGTCGGTTGCATATCGACCTCTGCGCTGGCATATATTTTAAACAACGCAATTTCTGCATTTCGCGATCCATGCACTCTATGGATGCACACCTTAAAATCTTTGTTTCGATGTAGGTGGGATCTCGTCCTAAATCAACGCCTCCAAATTAGGGTTATCAGTGTATGTGCCAAAAACGGTTGTTTGTACATATTCATGTTGTCAATTATTAAAGCCCAAACGTAAACAATTAGATCAAGTCGTAAGATCTTGCTATTGATGGAAATTGTTGGATAGTCAGACCTGGTGATTCGGTCGATTTTTATTTTTACTTATTTTAATTACTGAGCTAATTTGCCGCCCTTGATCTGGGGAATGGCGTAAACTGCCTTCTGTTGGCAGATTAATTATTGTATTTACTGAACTCAAATCGTTGCCTAAACCTTGCTGTTATTTGTTGAATAATTATTTAATACAGAACTATGGTTTGCATGATAAAGTTTAGCGCCAACTCTGTATGGACTGATGGAATTTGTTGGATAGTCAGACCTGGTGATTCGGTCGATCTTCGTTTTTACTTATTTTAATTACTGAGCTAATTTGCCGCCCTTGATCTGGGGAATGGCGTAAACTGCCTTCTGTTGGCAGATTAATTATTGTATTTACTGAATTCGAATCGTTGCCTAAACCTTGCTGTTATTTGTTGAATAATTATTTAATACAGAACTATGGTTTGCATGATAAAGTTTAGCGCCAACTCTGTATGGACTGATGGAATTTCCATCATGCGCTGGCTGTGTGATTAGTAACATATAATTTACATTAATGAATTGAGCATATTCTGCTTGAATCATTGGATAGTACTTTAACCATGCTTAAAGAGAGAGTCGCAGAAGGGTTTTGCCTTTTGATTTTTGTTGAGAACTGCAGATCTAACGTTTATCTCCACCTGCATTTATTACAGAGTAGTTAAAACCCCATACATCAAATATTAACGTTGGGGATATGTTTTCAGCATGGCTCATAGTCCTGATGCTACAAAGATAGGATAGATTTCTGTCATCATTAGAGGACTGCATTGTAATTAATGAAGTGTGTTATCTTCGAGAGGCCTGGTGAAAATGGGAATGTCATGGAATGCAACAGTTGTGTTGCGGTTGTAAATGTTATTCCGATGATTAATACAAGTGGAGACCTGGCCTTGTGGACGTAGCCCCTAGGGTGAACCACCTACATATGGTATCGTGTGTTTTTATGATAGTTCATTGTTTAGATTAAATGATTTATGATGGTTCATTGTTTAAATTAAATGATTTATGATGGTTCATTGTTTAAATTAAATGATTTATGATGGCTCATGGTTTAGTTAGATGTATCTTTCCTTTAGTCCCGTTAATGGCATTTTATATCGGTTGAGTAAGTGATTTGTGTAATTAATAAAGACTATAAGATATTAAGTGCCGACATATGGGCCTTATAGTTTTGTTCTCGTTATGTTGTTTACAATAATAATGGATGTGCAAGGAGTAATAATTCCCTCTTGATAGATAAACGCCGTTAAGCATTTGTAAGAATAAAAGTTGTGATTTATATTATAGATGAATGATCATTATGGAGTTGGAATGAATGTACTATGATTATCTTGTGATTACATGAATGTTAGTAAAAAGCCTTTTGGTATGGAGTTGGTTAACTGCCAAAAAAAAATAATCTTCTTTTCTTGCAACACTCTCACAAAATAATACTAACTCATTCATGGAGATGTTACACCAGGCATATAATAACCAGTAGAGCCCTTCTTAGGCGTTCAAATGCTAAAATATGAAATAAATTACAGAGGTTCCAACCATAACAATTTACCTTTTAGTCATTTTATCTTTACTGGACTATTTCGCGCTGTCGACTTAGATATAGGAAGAATCCTAAGATTTAAAATAAAGGGATCCCACTCATGCCGAGATGCTTATTCCTAGATATCTAGTCTCTGGGATCTATCCACCGAATTACATATAATAAAATAATTAAATAAATAAAAAGGTACAACCAGAGATTCTGGCACCATAATTTATCTTACTGAACTATCAATTCGTGTGCACTCAAAAGTATGAGAAAAACTATTACTGAAATAGACTATATGACAAATTAATAGGTCCTGACAGCATTAACCCTCCCGTGACAGGAATGTTCATAACATATAAAGAATCCAGAAATCCTCCCTCGGAATCTATGTTAGTGGCTCCATCGTAAGTCAGAACGATTGGTCAGCATAAAAGATGCCTAGATAATAAAAGGCTTTAACGCTATTTCACAATAAGACTCAGGAAATATTAAGCAAAGGATTTTTCTAAGCATTCGCGCTATCATCGAGATCTCCAACAACATCATATAGGCTGTAAGCTAAAAATTCATGCTTACATCGGTTTAGCGGCTCAATCGTAAGTCAGAACGATTTGTCAGCCTAATTCCATCACACATCCAGGATTAGAAATGCATAACTACTTTCCATAAGCTCATATACGCATACTCAATCTCCAGATCATTTATCAAGTCAACACGACGAATAGAGCAATACAGAGCATTCGAAATGCAGTAAAAACATTAAGAAAACATCAACATGGTTTCTATCCATTCCAAGGAGGACGCAGAGCATGAAAACGCAGTAAATTCATCCAGCGATACATCAACAGTCATGAGCTATAAATATGAAAACAAATGGACCTCAGGGCTACGCCTCTTTTAATTGGTTTGGGCAAGCAATGTGAAAAGATTTTAGGTAATGCCATATGGATCCCAAACGTAGGCAGCTCAACGCATGCGCAGGCGTTCAATGGAGTTTCGTCCGTTCTAACTAAAAGCATACAGAAAGAAAAACAGTTCAAATCATTCCAACCAAAACAATATTTTATGCAGGAACGCGATCTTACAAACCTTCGTAATATTAATACCCTAAAATTCTATACGTTGGCAGAGTTCATACAATAATAGTAACAGCCAGGAATGCACACCGATTCTCATCGATCTGGAAACAATGCGGTGGAATACCGGGTAGGAAATTAAATAGACAGACGTACAACATAAAAACCCGAGGATATTTCCATTTATCGGGTATGAGGATATTTCCATTTATCGGAAAAACCCGAGCCAAAACTTCTCCAGGTTACCTAAGATGTGTAAGGCAGAGATTTTCATATTCAACGATATTGCATTCAAGTTTCAAACTTCCTAACAACAAAATACTTCCCCATCGAATGAAAATGAGAAATGATTAGAGATTTGCATGGATCGATCTTGATAAAGCTCTGCATATTTTAGCAAGGGTCCAATCGGCAACAACACAAAGTGTGAGAGGAAAACAGCGAAATACCTGAGATTGCTAGCAAGCATTGAGAAGATACCATGATTGTTTATTGAATTCCCATATTGAATTCCCATCACAGGGACTTCTCCCTCCTCAACGCAGGGATCCCCCTTTCTCCCCCTCGTTCGCATTCCTACCCCTCATTTATAATCCCGCATGCTCCTTGGAGAGTCTGCCCAGGAGCGGTAGCTTTCCCTTAGAGGCCGCTGATAGTAACTACAAGAACAGTATGTTCCCTTCGTGGAAGTGTGGGTAATCCCCCCGTTAGACATGGAGCTCTATTGTTATTAATACTCATCAAAACAGTTGTTGTGGCAACCGCATATCACCGAGAATTATGTGAGGTTGTCCTCCTGTTCTCGGCGCGCTTCTACATGAGAAGGGGTTTTACGCTTAACAAGCCTTAATATATATATATATATATATCTGAGTATTATATTATCTATATATATATAATGTAACCTCCCTTTGTTCCCAAATAAAGGGTATAATCACATATCCTAAATGAAACTTTACTTCTCCAAAATTAATAAGGGTATCATAAATCTTAGGGATTATCTCTAGGAAATAAATGTTCGTTTATTTAAAATACGATTATATCTAGGGCTTATTACAATTTGCACTATATATCTCTATGTATATACCAGATTCCTTTTCTAGGATTTTAGGCTCATCCTTAAATCGAGGACATGTCTCTCTCACATGACGGTAATTGTTGGTTAAGATACAAAAGTGCGAGACATGATTTTCCCTTGGTTGGGATTTAAGTAGCATAATTCCATAAGGTAACTCAATATTCTCTAGTAGAAGATATCCTCATGTCACTAGTTTACGGTAGGTCTACTTAGGTGGACATTTTTGGTGTTTTGAGTTTTATCGTCCATTCACTTGACTTCAAAATCCTATGGGCTCAAGGTGACAAATGGTCTCTCTCCCTTCTAGGGGATTCATGCTCCGTCGTGTCAAATGCTTTGGATTTTGTTAAACATATTGTTAGATGCTTTGGTTTTGTAAAGCAAAAAAAAGAGGTTTTTTTTTGTTCTTTCTTCTAGATAATGAATGCAAGAGATTTGCAAAACATTTAGTAAATGTACTGCGTATCTTCTTAGATGCTTTGAAATTTGTAAAATTATTGTGAAAGGATTTTGTTTTATAAAACAATTAAGTATATGTGTATTTTGATTTGTGTAAAATAATTAATATGTAACAATTAAATATAAATATTTTGGATTTGTGTAAAATGATTAATATATGTATTATCAATTATCATGTGGTAGGTAGGTGGTAGGCAATTTGAGGATTTTTTTCAAACAAAATAATTTTTAAAAAAATTTATTGTCACCTCCAAGGCTAATTTGTCGAATCAAACCATGTAGCTTATCAAAATTTAGCATTTTTTAATTTCAAAAATTAGAAACATATTTTATTATTTTAAAAAAATTAAAATTAACAAGCACAATAGCTGCAAAGCAGCTAGTCCCTGCCTTGGGAGTATGTTTTTTGTTTTATTGACCTATGAATATAATCAAATGTTTATAATTTATATACAAAACGACAGATTTACAATTTCTTTAACTCGAGACATAAGGAAATTTGATAAAAAAGATAAAACCTTTAGAATTTTATGTTTGCTTTTATTGTACAGAATAATTAGGAAATATTATTTTATGAATTATAAACTTTAATTTTAATTTTAGAAAAGGAGATATAATTTCATCGTTATCAAAAATCTATTCAATGGAATTAAGAGGAGTGAAATTAACAAGAGAACAAAAAAAACTAGTATATTCAGTGAAATTAGCAAGAGAACAAAAATAAGTAGCAACGTAATTCACAAAACAAAAGTCTGTATAAGTAACTAATAAGTAATGTAGTTAAATATGTGTTATGACGTCAAGCAATATGTGCAGATGCAAAATTGCAACATTGCTAGAATAGCTGAAATAATAATATTGAAAGCACTGCACATTTCCAAAAATATGGACTGTCAGAAGTAAGCAATTGTTTGCACAGTTCCAAGTCAAAAAAAGAAATTTGTAAGCCTCAGCATTCTTGTACAGGTAACATAAATGTCCTTTCTCTATTTGTATTTACAAGGTTGTGAACATATTTGCAATACATAACAGAAGGAAGTTTAAGAATGTATTTAACATTTTGCAAATTGTAACTCTAAAGAATTTGAAAAGCACAATAGTTTCAGACATACCTGGTTCTTTGAAACTTCTGTTTGCATAATTCATTCATTGCGTGGCTTATCTCTTGATGTTAAGAATTATATTTTCATAATTGAGTGTAAACTTCCCGTCAATAAAAAAGTCGCACAACATGTAGATAACAACATAAATTTTTTTTAGATAATCTTCATATGAGAGTCCAATCAAATCTGGGAACACCTTTGTTAAAATGTCATCCTTCAGTATGCATGATACTTTTGCATTTTCTGTACTAATTATGGTACAGTGTAATCGATGCAAATAGTTGACAGGACATTCTCTGCTACATTTGGCACAATGTACAGTTGTGCCTTGCACTCTTCTGAAATTTAATATAGCTAAATTGCATTTTGAGCATGTGGGTTGAAATGGATTGGAATATATGTTTGCTACATGCAATGTGCCTTGAACCTATTTGACATTATCGAGTGTCACTTAGTCGAAATCTATTTATGGAAAATATGTTTGATATAATGTATGTTTATATAGTTGTGGTGCCTTACCTCATTTGTGGACTTCAACAATGTTGTTAGATCATTCAATGGGTTCTTTGCTTTTAGCGTTGTTATGAATGTTGATTGCCCTGTACGCAGTGTACATGGCTGTGAATCTTTTTGTCTCACTAGGTTTCTTAATAGGAAAATATGGAACTCTTTTTTTGAAAGTTGTTCTTGAATCGCATTGAAGTCTGCCTCGAACGTTGAATATAAATGTATCTAAATTTAAAAAACAGATTTATGTTAAGCCTATTATTTTTGTTATTTATAGTAGGAATAAAGACAAAGAAGATAATATTTACAAATATGAATAGGTAGAAATAGTCTTACAGTTGTGATCCGCAATATGAGCATGATAGATCTGAAATAAAACTAAATATCAAGATAAATCTGAATGCAAGACCCAAACTGAATACAAAGATGGAGGGTGAGGCTAGGAGAGCCTCACCTCTCAACGGAAAAACCCAAGAGAACTCTCAGAGCCAACAACCATACAACAAACTAAGACACACAAGACTGGAACAAGAAAACTCGTTTGTATTTTGAGGCAAGGTGCCTTTTTATAGATTACAAGGAGAGAGCATATTAAACGCTATTCATTATTATAATAATATCTAATCTAATGTTATGGCTAATACATTAAACCTAGCATATTGAAACTAATATCCAAAATGGGGAGTGTGCGTCCCATACAGATCATTCCTCCCAGTCTAAGTGGAAAGTGTCCCTGCTTTCCTTCCTCCCAATCTAGGTTTGAAGCCATGTTTACAAAAAAAGAGAAACCACATGTAGAAGAAATGCCGTTGTCGCAACTTGATGAATATTTTTACGATGTGTAAAAGATGCGAGCAGGTGGGGTGCCCATACAGGTGCTACTGAACATATTGTGAAAATAATCTCGAGGAAGAGATCTATGTATCTCCTCCCTGGGTGGGATGTGGAGTTGGTGTAAGTTGCGAGCAGGTGGGGTGCCCATGAAGCTGTTGTGCGTCATCCTACAAAAATAAACTAGAGGGAGAGATTTGTATGTGTTTTAGATCTATGTACATCCTCTCTACATGGTGTAGATCTGTGTACCACCGGAAAATGAACTGATACTGATCCTGACAAGGGTGTGATTTGATACAAAATCTTGAAGCTACCTCGAAAGCCTATGAAGGCCTTTTTTGCAAACAAAACTTTGTTAAGTGCTGGAGAATATTGTTGGAGGAAATAGCAAAAATGTAACTTTGAAAGAGAACTATTATTGGAAGAGAACTAGAAAAAATGTGAGCCAAGCGGTGAGCTTGGACTTAGAGAGGAACTGGGTCCCCATGGAAAGGCTGTTGAAGCCGAAGGAAATGAGAGCCATGTTGAAGATGGCGTTGGCGAATGCCAAATGAACTTATGAACTGTGTTGAAGATGCCGTTGGAGATGACTTGTTGATAAATGTGAAATGTGCTTTTGAATAATGTTGAATAACGTTAAAGGTGCTCCAGCCTTTTTTGAGATCATGTTAGATTGCTCTAAATCTAAAGGATCTATAACATCATTGTTGATAGACTGATTTCCTTTTCTGAGTAGCCATCCAATGCCGACCATCATTTTTGGCTTACACAGCTTTTCTGGCTTTATCCTTAGCTGTATAAGGGCTAACTAAAATGCGTGGGAAAGCAATTCTTGCAAAAATTGCAATTTGGAGGCAAGGTATAAGAATTCCATTTTTTTATTTGTTGGGTGTGCAATAAAGCATCCTATGACGGGTTTAAGAAAGCATCATTTATTTTATTTGTCGGAGGTTCAAGAAAAGATCATTTATTTTATTTGTTGTGGGTTCAATAAAACATCATTTATTTTATTTGTTGTGGGTTCTAAAACCTATCTTAGAATTGTATCCTACACAGAAAATATCTTTTCTAGTACACATAAAATCTGTATCTCTAGATGTGTTGTGCTATTCTAATTAAATAACAAACACCCCCCCCCCAAAAAAAAAAAATTAAATAACAAAACACAATAAATTATTTACTACTTTATAAATGATTAGTCATGTAACGTCGCCAATTTCCATGTTAGATAGAGGCAATGCTCAGTATCACTATAAAACAAGATTATCAACAGGAGATTACCAAAAGGGATTCAAATTTATAAACCAAAATGATTGAAGGGAGAGTGCATTCAAAAGGTTAAATGTTGCCTCTACGAGGCAAATGGTTTTGGTGCCACCCCATAGGGTAAAAAAGGGAATTCATGCTCAATGCATAATTTTATAGGCTCAAGATATATGGGCAAAAAACTCCCACATGCAACGACTATTTTTACCTTATAGCTAAGAGGTTAAATTGTATGTTTTTGAGGGTGCTGAATCTATTTCTACCATCAAAATCCCAATTAAACACGATTTTGCAAAATAAAAAAACACCAGGTATATAAAATGGTATTTAGTTTCAGTTTAAATTATATAGGAATGGTATCTAGTTTCAGGTATGATACTGACACTAAATTTTATTAATAATAAAAAGTATATTGCAGACTTGGCAACTTGACCGATAGCTCTCAGTCGGAGACCTCAATTCAAACACACCAAGCATCTCGTGAGTGAAACACCAACAATGAAAAGGATGGACAAACAAAAAAACCTAAATAAAGACAAGGCCACTTGGTGGATGCGAATGGGAGGATCGAATCTACACGCGGTAATGAATGCGTTGAGTGATGAGTGGTTTGAGACCATCTACACATGCCGCATACATTGGCTTGGCACAAAGACGCTGCGTAAACAAGGAAGAAAGACAACCAGCACAAGCTGAAAAAAGAAGATTGTTGAAATGCCTTATTTTATGTTGCAATTATCGAATGAAAGGCGGTCTGAGTGGGAGGATCATGAATTTTAAATGATAGTCAAAGTTATTCGCTAGCGAGTTCTCTTGTTTATTCATATAAATGTTATTCAAATGAATTGCATTTTTGGAGAACTCACTCACAAGTTTTGGCCTTCACGGACCTTCTATTATTATTATTATTTTACACTTAAGTTAAACGATGAAAAGACCTCTTACAATTAGGCATTTTCTCCATTTTTTTGGATTACAGTTCATATCCTATAGGCGTTTTTTCAATTTTCTTAAAACCCCATAAAGGTTTTGTCAATTTTCTTAAAATGCTCTGATGGAATTCCTTGATGAGACTTAGGCCCTTGAATTGAAAAGAATTTGCAAAATTTGATGAGAATGGGAGGTCGTATTCTCTCAGAAATTGCAATCTGGAGTGTTGCTAGCTGGCTTGGTAGCTCTCCTTTGATAGGATGGGAATCAACGTTTCATGGTGGCAAGCAGAAGTCATTTTTTTTGTTTGCGCTCTCCTTTGATAAGCTGGGAATCAATGATTTATGGTGGCAAGCAGAAGTCATTTTTTTTATTTGCATGGGCACTCTGTTGTAATACAAGTTTTGACCTATATCGTTGCACGTTAACGGGTTGAAAGCATAGTCACCAAATTCGGCAGAATTGGGCTTAATAATTCTTAAATTCAAAAATTAGGTTTGATTGGGCCAAATTGGGCTGAAGAACTAGGAAACTAAATTCCATTTGGCTTTCAATTCACCCAATTTAGATTTGGTACAGTCTACAAACGTTGGCCTGCTATTTTTTGAACAAGAAATCTAAGATACACAGTATTTCCTAATTTGCCACAAATATCTGCAATAATTCCTAGTTTATATCAAACTCTACCATAATTTCTGCATAAATTCCTAATTTATACCAAAATCTACCACTCACAAGTGTTTTTCCCCTGGCAAGTGCCTCTCCTCTGAAAGCAAGATGATATTTGAACATTAAACTAACAACACGCAGTAAACCACTCACTGAACAAGCAGCATGCAGTAAACCACTCACTGAACAAGCTAGCAGCACGCAGTATCCACTCATTGAACAAGCTAGCAAACCACTCACTAAACAAGCTACCAGGACGCAGTAAACCACTCACTGAACAAGCTACCAGGACGCAGTAAACCACTCACTGAACAAGCTAGGAACACGTAGTAAACCACAGGGAAGGTAATGGACAGTATAACAAGCCGCGAACAATGCATAGCTGCAAAATGAAACGAGTCTATTAAATATTTTCGAAGCAAGCGTATTAAATGAAACCAGTGTATTCATTCGATGCCATACGCAGTAAACCACAGGGAGGAGCAGTGTAACAAGCCGCGAATGGTGCACAACTGTAAAATATACTAACTGCATTAAATGTTTTGAAAAGGAAGCTAGTGTTAAACGTTTTGAAAGCCACACTACCAAACCTTATGCATTAGATGAGATAAACAAATTCTAATATATAATTTTGAAATTTGTTATCATATTATTCAAAATTCTGTGCATAATCTAGGGACCTATGTTTGCATAACTTAGAATTATGTGAATAATTTGATAGTGCCATACATGGCTTTTGAAATTTGATATCATATTATTCAAAATTCTGGGCATAATCTAGGGACCTACGTTTGCTTAATTTAGAAGTATGTGAATAATTTGATAGTTCCATACACGGCTTTGTATTAAGTGTTAAATTCATTTGGCACAGATTGTACAAAAGGTATGACCACCTCATATTACTCCATGAGAAAAAGCACAACAGAGGGACAAGACCCCGTATTTGCCTGCCTAAATTTGTTGGAAACGATGTCATGAACTCTTGTAACCAAGCTAGTATTTGGTTCATTAACAAACATAATCGTTTTTTTGATGCCTCGCAATGAGTATGCATACACGACAAATATAAAGATGAAATATAATGATTAAGAGTATTTGTTCATTAATTATTGATAATTAATTTAAATAAAAATTAATCGATCATATTATGAGTAAATATGATATAACTCATAAAATTTATGAAGACTGAACCTCAAAACTTTTTCCAAAATCAATATTTACTAGTTTCTTGAGGCAGGGCAGGACCGACATGACCATATTGACGGGATGACGAGAAGGAAGAAGGGCAGGACAAGCATTAAATTTGACGGGACAAAGGGTGGTACGATATTACACATATGTCAAATATATGTGTTTTATTGTTTTTTTAATTTTTTAATTATTTTATATATTTGTTTAGTAGAATTAAAATGAGGTAAAAACTAATTGTCACCTCCAACCAGGAGTATTTAGTCAAATCAACCCATCCAATCAATAACAAAATAGTATTTTCTAATTTCAAAATTTAAAAATACATTTGATTATTTAAAAAAATTAAAATTAATAGTTATTTTTGCATAACATTGTAAAACAACTATTAAATTGATAAAATTAAGAAAAAGTCAAATTAGTTTTGACAATGGACCCATTGCTATATTCCTTGCCTTGGCATGGACTAATAATTATATTTTATGAAACATTATAAAATAACTACAAAACATACACAACTAATAATAACCAGTCAATTGAATTTTGACTCTGAAACCGTCATTATAATCCCTCCCTAGCAAGGACTAAAAAATAATTATAAAATAGATCAATTACATGTCTTATATAGGTTTATCTCTATCAACTTTACTCAAACTTTAGGGGGACTATGAATATATGAGTGGATATCATTTTCACTAAAAGTATGATGAGGTTCTAAAAAAAGACATGTCTTGTAGATCTATCTTTATCAACTTTACCCAAATGTCTAGGGGGGATATGAGGATTTGAGTGGGGAATATGAGTTTCACGATATTTCTTCACACCCTACTCACACCTTGATCACGTTATCACGCCCAGTGTCACTCCCTCCTTGTCCATATTACCCTCAAAACCTTCATAGTTCAATTCTTGTGAACTCTAAGAAAGCTAATTTATCCATGTGAAATCCGTACTACCATCCTTCCTTATGTTCTATCAAACCCTCTAGAATTAACTGGGGAATGAGGGTGTCACCAATAGCGTAAATTACTAACCCCCTTGCATTGATGAAAGCAACATGATCTCTACTAGTTGGAACCTTGTGACTAGCCTATCCATGATAAAATGATGTCCGTTGGTCGTCTAACGACCATAGGTCACAAATTGGACAATAAGCTTTCATAGGTCGAAAGCATACCGTTTGGATATATCATATAGTGCTTTCATATATATATATATATATTTTAATTATTAAAACATATGAAAGAAAGTCAGTGTTGAATGATGCGTTGGATGTGGTATAGCATGTTATTTAAGACTGCGAGCAGTAGTGCTTTGAATGTAATTTGGCTTAGTTCTCTGATTGCTATTTTGGCTTTTAGCATATTGCATTTAATACGGCAAGCAGGAGTGCTTTGAAATTTATTTTGGCGGATTATGTATGTATTTAAACTACTTCATTGCTTCGTAAATAATTACTTCATTATTGGTAGACTAGTTATCCCAATTATTATAAAAATTGATGCTTTGAAATTTTCAAAATGATTGAAATCTTTTTCTGTTTAAAAATCATAATTATTATAAGATTTTCAAGCTTTGAAATTTTCAAAAATGATCTACCAGGCTCCAACGTGTATAATCGTCCACTTGTTTTCCCATGCATTTCGGCGCTTCCATATGCACAACTGCTTTAAATGGCCCAAACAACGGCCATAACTTTGCCAAGGTTTCATTCCAGAGAAGAGTTTTGATCACAGTGCGACAGCTAGGGATTGTTTATTAGATCATCTCTGGTTAATATCTGCTGTTTTTCGGTTTTTTTTATCTGTTCTGATGGTTAGAAAAATGGCACCAGCAGTTGCAGTTGCGGAAGTGAGGACTGTGAAATCCCTAGCAGATCTGGGGATTAAGAATTTACCTGTGAATTACGTGAAGGACGAGGATGAACGACCAACTGTGGCGTACAATAATTTCAGCAAAGAGGTGCCCGTCATTTCCCTTGCCAATGCAGGAGCCGGAGGAGCAGAGCGCGCACAGCTAATAAGAGAACTCAGAGCGGCGTGCGAAGAGTGGGGAATGTTCCAGATCATAGATCATGGCGTCCCTCCAGAACTGAACTCTCAAATAATGTGTTGTGCGGACGAGTTCTTCTCGCTTTCGGTGGAAGAGAAGAGGCAGTACGCCATAAAGGCTGGGCAGTTCGTGGGATATGGAAATGGGAGTTTTATCAACGATGACCCCTTGATGGACTGGAGAGAACTCTACGTCGCCACATGCTCCCCAGCTCGGGACATCGGAAGCTGGCCTGCAAACCCGGTTCAGTTCAGGAAAGCTTTAGCCAAGTACAGCGATGCGACGTTGAAGTTAGCGAAAACGCTACTTGGGCTCATCTCAGAATCACTTGGAGTTGAAGCAGATGCAATCGAGAAAGCCTGCGGAGAGGGGCAACAGAAGGTTCTCTTGAATTACTACCCGACTTGCCCCCGCCCCGATTTAACGTTAGGCCTCAAGAGACATACCGATCCAGGAACTCTTACCATTTTACTGCAAGACAAAGTTGGAGGCCTTCAAGCCACAAAAGACGATGGTAAAACGTGGGTTACAGTGGAACCCATTGAAGGAGCTTTCGTTGTAAATCTCGGAGACCAGATGCATGTGAGTATTTATATTTATTACTGTTTTTTGTTTGTAATACAATATTTGTATGGGATATATTGGGCGGATAAATTCCGGCCGTATGGGATATATTGGGATAAACAGAAACTCATGTGTCAGGATACAATATAAAACATAAAAGTAATCGACATGTTATAGGATTTCGATTAAACTATTTGTGAATAACATTACACGAAAATAACAATTCGAACAGTACTAATTACTAAATTGTTGCTATATTGATGATGATGAAGGTTCTGAGCAACGGTATTTTGAAGAGCGCGGATCATCAGGCTGTTGTAAATCCGAAGGTTCTGAGGCAATACGTAGCGACATTCTACAACCCCCATCCAGACTCCGTTGTTTATCCTCTGGATGCATTAACGTCAGCGTCGAGTGAGGGGAAAAGATTTGAGCGCTACGTTTACAGCGAATTCTACCAGAGGAAGATGACGAAGAACGTCCTGGACAGGCAGATCAAACGCAGTAAGGGAATACGTTTAGTGCAGCAGCCACAAGTGTAGTTGTGCTGCAATTATCTAGCATTGACTCTAATACAGGAACACGTTTTGATTGCCCACAAAGAGATGCCAAAGGAATGTCAAATGCAAACTTGTGGTTGTCTTCTATCTGCAGAAGTTGTAGGCAACATTCAATTCCTTTTACTCGCCCTGCATGTTCTTGCCTTGACTTCAAAGGTCCACACTGATTGCATTTTATTAAGCATGACGCAATGCCAAACAGGTAATACGTTTGCTGCAGCAGCCAGAAGTGTAGTTGTACTGCTGCAATTCAGCTTACATCCACGGCTCAGAAGTGTAGTTGTACTGCTGCATTTCAGCTTACATTCCATGGAAGATTGATTTAATGTCATATATTTTCAATGTTTACATAATTGAAAATTAACATTGTTATTATTTTTTTGGCAGTGTCATGAAATAGTTGAAACTATTTAGTGTAATATTGTCACTAGTCAATTTCCTGGAAATTAAAGTGTTTTATATTACTTTCTTGGAAATTAAAGTGTTTTATAGTACATTTAGCTTGTGATATTGAATTAAGGAATGCATTTTCAATTATTTTCATATATATATACCTCAATTTTGATAATTGAGATTGTCTCAAGGAGTACACAGATTTCATTAGAATGAGTGCTATGCAAAGTCGAAATATAAATTTAAAAAGTTAGCTTTTATATGATATGTTTTCTAAGAATAATATAGTGGATCTAAAAATCATTTGCCTTAATTTTAATTTATGTGAAATTTAAAACTCATCATTCTATGAAGATATGACATTATCATCTGTTGACATAACCACTCAATAACATTGTGTCCTTCAAATCTTTTAGTATAGTAAAATCTCATCTCACACTTATTTAAAATGCCAAGAGAAAATGGATCCGGGTAAAGTGCAACAGATGAGTACATCAAAATAATGCTTAACTTATTTAAGATAACTCCATGTTTTATAAGATATAAAACTAAGCCAAAAGGGATGAGTGAGTAAGATGACTAAGAAAAATAAGGAAGCTTTAGGGAGGAGCACAAACCTCAAAGGAAAAATTACCTAACACTATCGTATCCACATCCAAAATGCAGTAACTCGATAATATGTCATTGTTGTTTATACTTACCATATAGCCCAACATTGACTACATATCTTCATCAACAAAGACATGAATGGATACAACACATATCTTCTATGTTTTATGGGGATATCAGTTAATGGCTTAAGAGGATTTTGTGCTCAATGTCAATTTTAGTGTAACTTCTCCTTCAAATTTCTCTATTCAATATTATTGAGCATGCATGTAATGATGGTTTTGTTGTTCACTTTGTAATGTACAACTAGACACCAATAGTTGGAAAACAATTGCACCTTGCATGTGCTATAAGAAAAAATAAACTTTGATATGCATTATGCCAATATAAAACATTGTTTCTTAGTTGAAATTCAAGTGATTGAAATCACCAATTGACTCCCTCACATGGATTGTTATTTATCAAGGATATATTATGTCTTTTGAACACTATACCTAGTAATAAAGATTCTCTTTATCACTTTAAGAATTGGGAGCCAATATCATCTATTGAGTGCTCTCTTTTATGTCTTACTAACTACCAACTCTACTTATACATATAGCATAGTCTAATGTAATAATAAAGGAAAATAATTCTATGTTTAAATGAAAAATTGCCTAGGACTATCGTATCCACATTCAAAATGCAGTAACTCGATAATCTCTCATTGTTGTATATACTTACCATATAACCCAACGTTGACCACATATCTTCATCATCAAAGACATGAATCGCTGCAACCCATTTATAGAACAAGGACGATTCTTTAATGCCAACATTATCTAGCATTTACTATAATAAATGAGCAATTTTGATTTTGGTTTCCCACGGAGAGATGTTAAAGGAATGACAAATGCAAACTTGAGGTGTAATATAATTCTAGATTATAATGGGAATTAGTTGTCTTCTATCTCGGAAATGTTGTAGGTTTTGTTGTTAGGAAACATTCCATGCCTTTTGGGCACCCGTGTTCTTACCTTGGCTTGGAAGGTCCACACTCATTGATATTTATTATTCTTGAACCAATGCCAAAAAGGTATCCTTGGCACTATGTATATAACTACTTGTCTCAAAAGTGATGAAATATAGAAAATCAAAGTGTCTACCATGTGACATGTTACCATTCATTTTCTGCTCTCTCTTTACATCGTAATTCGAACTCTTTAGTGATAAAAATTTCTCTCAAGACTTGCAACGTTAGATTTGTTTTGATGGTTTTGGATCATTGATTAGGTGTTGAAATCCCAACTCGAAATATGTTTTAAAAGATGATGCATATAAATTGATGAGTGTGAGCAATGCCCTCTTTCTTTCTTTAACGTCATTTCCAAGATATTAATTTTCAATCTTGGATTTTTGAGAGGTATGTATTTATCCATTCCATATATATATAAATAATTATAGTTTGAGAAATATGATTGCTAATTGCACAATAGAGAAAAGCATAACGAAATTCTCACGGTTTAAGTGAGAATTGCTTTTTATTTCTCTAAATTCTAATTAGGCTATATAGCTTAAGAAAGAGAAAAGAGAAATTAAACTAATAGAGCTTAATTGTAATTATATTAAGGAGAATATTTTTAGCATATGTATGACTCCATTTCCTCATTAAGCATGCCATATTAGAGCCAAAATTATAATTCTTAGGGCCTATATAACTTCCAAGCTAAATCTATAGAAAGCAGAAGTCTAAGAGGGAGCCTAATAATATAAACTCTTAACGAATTTGCCAAGCCACATTAATCCTACTAATTTTTTTAATAAAACTATGTGTTAAAGAAATGACGGAGGAACAATAAATTAGAAGCTATATTGATTTAGTAAGATTGATGGGTGTTGGGAATTAAACACAAAACTCCTTGCACAACAAGGCCATACATAGGCTACACCTATTATTTTCATTATTTTGGAATAGGAAAGAAACCCATTTCCTAAAAATTCAAAACATAAATTTATTAAATAGAATAACAGAAAACCACAAAATTGACAAAACAAATTAAGAAAAAAAACTTATTCAAAGAAATTAACAAAATAAAAATTAATTTGCCTAGCTGTGAACTATGTAGACCTTGGAAAGTTGTGAGCTAGTTAGACCTTGGAAGGTCGCAGCCTCGGTGACCATGGTCGGCTCCTTGGGGATCAACTATGGTTGGCATAGTCACGACGAGTAATTATTTTTCAATCTTCGATTTTTGAGAGGTATGTATTCATCCATTAGATAGATATATAAGTATTTCTACTATGAGAAATATGATTGTTAATTGCACAATGAGACAAACGTAAGGAAATTCATTTTTCAAGTGAGAATTTCTCCTTGTTTCTCTAAATTCTAATTAGGCTATATAGTTTAGAAAAACTTCATATACAAAATTTCCTCGAGAATTCTTTATACAGATTGAAGGGAACTTCTATTAAAGTAGAGAAAAAGTATATTAACAAAGAAAATAGAAAAAGAAATTAAAGTAATAACTCTTAATGGTAATTCTATTAAGGAAAATATTTAATATTAGAATTTAGATTGCACATCAATCGCAACATTAGGTTCTGATATATGTAACAATCCAACCTAGATGTAGATAGAAAAAACAGTCCCACTTAAAATTATTTGCACAAAGAGATAGCCAAAATAGAGAATAAATATTGAACATAGAACTGGAGGAAAATCACTCCAGTGGGAAGAATTCCACTATGATATTATTCATCAACTTGAATACAATATATAGATTCTCTCAAGAGACTTAGTGGCAATTTGAGTAGCTCACCATAATGAGGGATTACCTAGAATATTCCCCCCACTGTTCTAGGAAAATATCTCTATGGATAGGTTGATATCCTCTTGGGATTTTAAGAGGCCTCTATTTTCCTACCCAAGACAGAAAGAAAACAAGTACACACTATAATTCTCCCATATCTATCTCATACATCAAGAAGTAAGCTATGAAGAACAAAGCAGGTAGATAGCTTACCTCGCTTCAATGGTTGTCCTTGATGCTCCTAAGTTACTTCAAATCCTAGCCTTCAATCATGGGCTTGTGAACCTGTTCACAATGGAAAGACAACACCTTCTCCAAACAAATATATGTATAAACAAAGATCTAACTATGAAAGTACAATCAATTCAATGCATTCACCATTAAAGACATGAAATTGGGAGAAATAGGCTATGTTGTATTAAAAGAAAGCATTAAGGAAGTTATACAACATGTGCTATACCTGACTCATGGTTGATTTGAACTCCTCCAACTCTCTTTCAGAATTCCTTCAAGACTCATAAGACCATAATATCCACCTCTATAAGTGCGCTCCCCCACTTTGCCATGGGTAGGAGGTTCATTATATCGGTTAGGGAGGCCTAAACAATTAGGAGAGATATTTGGATCAAGGGAGGATGAAGTGGATCAAGGGATCTTGGGCCTCCTTAGGTTATAAAGAGGATATGATTCGAAGGGTAGATTAATCCCACAAAGATCTCCACGAAAGATCAGATCCAAAGATCATGGAACTACCTCCTAGGCAACATTTTCACACTTTGCACATAGAGCAACACGCAATAAAGAGGAATTTTTGTGCTTTGCAAAGCAGGCAGGGCACGAAAATCACAATTTTTTCGTGTTATAGTGACCTACAGGGGCGCGATAATCGTTCCCTCAACAACTAGCAAGGCGCAAAAACATGGCTTAAAAAGGCTTAAAGAAGTAAGGTACAAGCTGGATTTCAAGGCTTAGATAATAAGGAAGACTCTCAGGATGACATGTGGATTGAGAAACTAATACACACTGTGTTCTCACATGCATCGGGAACATTAACTCCATCATAATAAGGCATGGAAGCTGCAAGTGACAAAATGAGGTGTAACAGGTTCTCCCTAAAGTGTGAGGTCATAAATGGAATTGATGGCTCAGACACTTTAGCAACTCATGAATGAAAGATAACTGTAGAGGTGCCTGCAAACCACGGGTGGTTCAATGAGCGAACTTGTTACATAGCACGATCGTTCGTAAGATATTAAAGAATATCCCTAATTTCACTAGATAGTGGAAAATGCCTCCTAAAATTGTATTGTTGAACCCCCTCCCAATATACCTTACCAATTATGAAAACCCCTAGTTTCACGAGATATTGTAGGTATCCATTTTTATCAACCCATTTTAATACCCCCTTTATATAATATTATCAAGTTGTAACAAGAAGGAGCCCTAAAGAACCTTAGTATAAGAATACAAGATGCTAAATAAAATAATAATATAAAGCTAATCATTATCCCAGCGTGATTACAGGGGCGACCAATGAATTTGTAGCATTGGATATTGGAAAACCCAATGCAATAGTAACGGGGAAGGCAAAATGTGTGAAAGGCGACCTACTCAAGAGATCAATGTAACAAAGAATGTAAAAGATTGATAGTCCCATAGTATAGAATATATTATGAGTTTATTTTAGATTTCAAACTAAAAATGTTTACATCTTGATGGAGTTGAAAAATTAACTATTTCAATATATGTATGCATTAAAAAATATGCTTGTTATATTTATATTTTTTGCTTTTATTTGTTATAACTATTATAATATTAATGGACAAAACCCTACATAATCAAATTTTTACTTATCAAATTCCATCATGATTATAATGCACAATGTTGAATTTAATTTAAGAAAAAAAATGATACCATTTATTTGTAAACGAAAGATATGACAATATATATTTTAAAAAGATTTTTATATTCATATATATTTATGATAATGTTATTAAAATAAAATAAAATAATTATTTATTTTACCTAATTATGATCGTAGATCCATCTTAAACCCGGATTTACCTAGCATCCATAGGGATCCTTTCCATGCTGTAAATATTTTCTCTTAGGAGCATATTTATGTTGAATGTCTAGTAACTAATCTCGGATAAGAGACATTCGAAAAATCTTTTCTCTTTAGGTCAGATTTATGTTCAATGTATCTATAACTAGTCTAGGCTGACAGAAAACTCGGAGATATTTGGCACAATTGAACTCTATGTATTATGTGGCTGATTGGTCTTCCATAGCCCTCTTTTAATATAAAAAATTCACATTTTTCTATCCTATCCCAAAAATAGAAATTGGCATAAAGATAAGTCTGGGCCTTGCATACTATGTGAAGGGAGTGAAGTAGGATTCCATTAGAAGAATGTGTAGTAATTCAAAAAACTTACTTACTTCATATACCATGTTTCCTTATTGTAGGCTTTCTAGATTGATTGCGGGCGAAACAAAAAGGCGGATGCTTTCTTGCTTGCCGTCAGAGTTGGGAACAGGCACAAAGTCTCGGTAGAACAAATTCTAGGAAACCTTCTCACTCATTCGCTATTCTTGACTAATAAAATCTCATTTTGATCGAGTCGGATTAAACATGCCTACCTCTTATCACGGTACAATAAAAGGATATTTTATAATTACTTAACTATTAGTTTTCTGGACGTTTCTATTTAATTGGCTAGATGCAATCCATTGCTTCACGGTTGAGCGCTTTTATGCTGCTATAAACCTTTGGCGAGAGGAAAGAGGATAGAGCCAGAGAGAGGAGTAAATAGGTAATAACATAAACAACTGTTCTCTCACACTCGTTGCTGGGATTACTAAACACACACTCGCATATTTTTTACACACATAAAATTAAAACTATCCTCTAATAGAAAAAGGTAGGCTACTGCATTTTACTACGACATTACCGGTCCAAGAGTAGAGCAGAACCAAGAAACCAGGAGTCTTAATCAAAGAGCAGAGTCAAAAGCAATATATATATTGAACACGCATCTAGATGTGAAGCTATCAGTTTAAGATCCATTGTACCCAAATTCCATGAACAAATAAAGATAGTCATGTAGAAATTTAATGAAATGTGAAGGAAGCAAAACTCTGCAGGGTATTTTGGACATTTTCATGTTTCATAGAAAAGGTAGCAAAACCTGTAGGCAACGATGTTACATAGTATAAAATAGAATACGAATACTTACTCGCGAGCTTCGATTTCAGGGTGGACATGACTGCAAGCTCGACGAAGGACTGAAGGCGCTCCTACTTCTTGTTATTCTTTGCCTTCGTAAATCTTCGGGTCAAAATATGGGGGAATGCATTCTTATCCAGGTTCAAAGTAGTCGAATGGAAAAGAAACAAAAGAAAAACAATGCTCACAGCAAGATAGACACTTCCCTTTCAGCTAAAATGGAATTTCCACAGTTTGCAGCTGGGTGTTTTTGGGGATGGAGCTTTCCCTCCAGAGAATGGATAGAATCACCAACACTGAGGTTTGATATTCAAGGAAATCTTCATAATCCCACATACCCTGATGTTTGTACAGAAAAGTTCAACCACTCTAATATTGTGAGGGATCAACCCTAATTAATGCGCCTATGAAATCCTTCCGAGATCTTCCAGCAAAATCCTTAATCGTCCAACGATCTTAGGGTTCCATTCTAATTTGGTGATACCTAGGGTTGAGGTCCATTTTTTAATTATTTGGTAGCCAAGAAGGAGATCGAGAACAACACATCTAGTCTTCACTATAATCTTAATGAGTGATCTGTACTATGTTACAAAAATGGTTCTTTCTTCTAGATAATGAATGCAGGAGATATGTACCACGGATCTCGATCGTGTCAGATGCTTTGGATTTTGTTAAACATATTGTTAGATGCTTTGGTTTTGTAAAACAAAAAAAAAAGGTTTTTTTTGTTCTTTCTTCTAGATAATGAATGCAAGAGATTTGCAAAACATTTAGTAAATGTACTGCGTATCTTCTTAGATGCTTTGAAATTTGTAAAATTATTGTGAAAGGCTTTTGTTTTATAAAACAATTAAATACATGTGTATTTTGATTTGTGTAAAATAATTAATATGTAACAATTAAATATAAATATTTTGGATTTGTGTAAAATGATTAATATATGTATTATCAATTATCATGTGGTAGGTATGTGGTAGGGAATTTGAGGATTTTTTTTCAAACAAAATAATTTTTTTAAAAATTTATTGTCACCTCCAAGGCTAATTTGTCGAATCAAACCATGTAGCCTATCAAAATTTAGCATTTTTTAATTTCAGAAATTAGAAAAATATTTTATTATTTTTAAAGAATTAAAATTAACAAGCACAATAGCTGAAAAGGAGCTAGTCCCTGCCTTGGGAGTATGTTTTTTGTTTTATTGACCTATGTATATAATCAAATGTTTATAATTTATATACAAAACAACAGATTTACAATTTCTTTAACTGGAGACATAAGGAAATTTGATAAAAAAGATAAAACATTTAGAATTTGATGTTTGCTTTTATTGTACAGAATAATTAGGAAATATTATTTTATGAATTATAAACTTTAATTTTAATTTTCGAAAAGGAGATATAATTTCATCGTTATCAAAAATCTATTCAATGGAATTAAGAGGAGTTGTAGGTTTTGTTGTTAGGAAACATTCCATGCCTTTTGGGCACCCATGTTCTTACCTTGGCTTGGAAGGTCCACACTCATTGATATTTATTATTCTTGAACCAATGCCAAAAAGGTATCCTTGGCACTATGTATATAACTACTACATTTGGCTACAAATTATGGCGTTGTTTTGAACGTTTTGTTGTCTCAAAAGTGATGAAATATAGAAAATCAAAGTGTTGGTATTTTTTCATCGACAAAAAATTGTATTATTTTTCACTGGAGAAATTGCCACCATTTTATGACAAGTTACTACCATGTGACATGTTACCATACATTTTCTGCTCTCTCTTTACATCATAATTCGAACTCTTTAGTGATAAACATTTCTCTCAAGACTTGCAATGTTAGATTTCTTTTGATGGCTTTGGATCATTGATTAAGTGTTGAAATCCCAACTGGAAATATGTTTTAAAAGATGATGCATATAAATTGATGAGTGTGAGCAATGCCCTCTTTCTTTCTTTAACGTCATTTCCAAGATATTAATTTTCAATCTTGGATTTTTGAGAGGTATGTATTTATCCATTCCATATATATATAAATAATTATAGTTTGAGAAATATGATTGCTAATTGCACAATAGAGAAAAGCATAACGAAATTCACGGTTAAGTGAGAATTTCTTTTTATTTCTCTAAATTCTAATTAGGCTATATAGCTTAAGAAAGAGAAAAGAGAAATTAAACTAATAGAGCTTAATTGTAATTATATTAAGGATAATATTTTTAGCATATGTATGACTCCATTTCCTCATTAAGCATGCCATATTAGAGCCAAAATTATAATTCTTAGGGCCTATATAACTTCCAAGCTAAATCTATAGAAATCAGAAGTCTAAGAGGGAGCCTAATAATATAAACTCTTATCGAATTTGCCAAGACACATTAATCCTACTAATTTTTTTAATAAAACTATGTGTTAAAGAAATTAGGGAGGAACAATAAATTAGAAGCTATATTGATTTAGTAAGATTGATGGGTGTTGGGAATTAAACACAAAACTCCTTGCACAACAAGGCCATACATACGCTACACCTATTATTTTCATTATTTTGGAATAGAAAAGAAACCCATTTCCTAAAAATTCAAAACATTAATTTATTAAATAGAATAACAGAAAACCACAAAATTGACAAAAAAAATTAGGAAAAAAAACTTATTCAAAGAAATTAACAAAATAAAAATTAATTTGCCTAGCTGTGAACTATGTAGACCTTGGAAAGTTGTGAGGTAGTTAGATCTTGGAAAGTCGCAGCCTCGGTGACCATGGTCGGCTCCTTGGGGATCAACTATGGTTGGCATAGTCACGACCAGTAATTACTTTCAATCTTGGATTTTTGAGAGGTATGTATTCATCCATTAGATAGATATATAAGTATTTCTACTATGAGAAATATGATTGTTAATTGCACATTGAGACAAACATAAGGAAATTAATTTTTCAAGTGAGAATTTCTCCTTGTTTCTCTAAATTCTAATTAGGCTATATAGTTTAGAAAAACTTCATATACAAAATTTCCTCGAGAATTCTTTATACATATTGAAGGGAACTTCTATTAAAGTAGAGAAAAAGTATATTAACAAAGAAAATAGAAAAGAGAAATTAAAGTAATAACTCTTGATGGTAATTCTATTAAGGAAAATATTTAATATTAGAATTTAGATTGCACATCAATGGCAACATTAGGTTCTGATATATGTAACAATCCAACCTAGGTGTAGATAGAAAAAACAGTCCCACGTAGAATTATTTGCACAAAGAGATAGCCAGAATACAGAATAAATATTGAACATAGAACTGGAGGAAAATCACTCGAGTGGGAAGAATTCCACTATGATATTATTCATCAACTTGAATACAATATATATATTCTCTGAAGAGACTTAGTGGCAATTCGAGTAGCTCACCATAATGAGGGATTACCTAGAATATTCCCCCCACTGTTCTAGGAAAATATCTCTATGGATAGGTTGATATCCTCTTGGGATTTTAAGAGGCCTCTATTTTCCTACCCAAGACAGAAAGAAAACAAGTACACACTATAGTTCTCCCATATCTAGCTCATACATCAAGAAGTAAGCTATGAAGAACAAAGCAGGTAGATAGCTTACCTCGCTTCAATGGTTGTCCTTGATGCTCCTAAGTTACTTCAAATCCTAGCCTTCAATCATGGGCTTGTGAACCTGTTCACAATGGAAAGACAACACCTTCTCCAAACAAATATATGTATAAACAAAGATCTAACTATGAAAGTACAATCAATTCAATGCATTCACCATTAAAGACATGAAATTGGGAGAAATAGGCTATGTTGTATTAAAAGAAAGCATTAAGGAAGTTATACAACATGTGCTATACCTGACTCATGGTTGATTTGAACTCCTCCAACTCTCTTTCAGAATTCCTTCAAGACTCATAAGACCATAATATCCACCTCTCTAAGTGTGCTCCCCCACTTTGCCATGCATAGGAGGTTCATTATATCGGTTAGGGAGGCCTAAACAATTAGGAGAGATATTTGGATCAAGGGAGGATGAAGTGGATCAAGTGATCTTGGGCCTCCTTAGGTTATAAAGAGGATATGATTCGAAGGGTAGATTAATCCCACAAAGATCTCCACGAAAGATCAAATCCAAACATCATGGAACTACCTCCTAGGCAACATTTTCACAATTTGCACATAGAGCAACATGCAATAAAGAGGGATTTTTGTGCTTTGCAAAGCAGGAAAGGCACGAAAATCATGATTTTTTCGTGTTATGGTGACCTACAGGGGCGCGATAATCGTTCCCTCACCAACTAGCAAGGCGCAAAAACATGGCTTAAAAAGGCTTAAAGAAGTAAGGTACAAGCTGGATTTCAAGGCTTAGATAATAAGACTCTCAGGATGACATGTGGATTGAGGAACTAACACACACTGTGTTCTGACCTTCATCGGGAACATTAACTCCATCATAATATTGCATGGAAGCTACAAGTGACAAAATGAGGTGTAACAGGTTCTCCCTAAAGTGTGAGGTCATAAATGGAATTGATGGCTCAGACACTTTAGCAACTCATGAATGAAAGATAACTATAGAGGTGCCTGCAAACCACGGGTGGTTCAATGAGCGAACTTGTTACATGGCACGATCGTTCATAAGATATTAAAGAATATCCATAATTTCACTAAATAGTGGAAAATGCCTCTTAAAATTGTATTGTTGAACCCCCCTCCCAATATACCTTACCAATTATGAAAACCCCTAGTTTCACGAGATATTGTTGGTATCCATTTTTATCAACCCATTCTAATACCCCCTTTATATAATATTATCAAGTTGTAACAAGAAGGAGCCCTAAAGAACCTTAGTATAAAAATACAAGATGCTAAATAAAATAATAATATAAAGCTAATCATTATCCCAGCGTGATTACAGGGGCGACCAATGAATTTGTAGCATTGGATATTGGAAAACCCAATGCAATAGTAACGGGGAAGGCAAAATGTATGAAAGGCGACCTACTCAAGAGATCAATGTAACAAAGAATGTAAAAGATTGATAGTCCCATAGTATAGAATATATTATGAGTTTATTTTAGATTTCAAACTAAAAATGTTTACATCTTGATGGAGTTGGAAAATTAACTATTTCAATATATGTATGCATTAAAAAATATACTTGTTATATTTATATTTTTTGCTTTCATTTGTTATAACTATTATAATATTAATGGACAAAACCCTACATAATCAAATTTTTACTTATCAAATTCCATCATGATTATAATGCACAATGTTGAATTTAATTTAAGAAAAAAAATGATACCATTTATTTGTAAACGAAAGATATGACAATATATATTTTAAAAAGATTTTTATATTCATATATATTTATGATAATGTTATTAAAATAAATAAAAAAATTATTTATTTTACCTAATTATGATCGTAGATCCATCTTAGACCCGGATTTACCTAGCATCGATAGGGATCCAATCCAATTTTTTTTGCCTTCAAATTTTTACCATGTTCAAAAAAATTTACACCTTGTGCTCGGTAAATTTGGGTTTGACATGGATTTTTTAATTATTTTATTTGGTTGTAATTATTTATTTTATGAGCACGCATCAATTCAGTTTTTGTAATGTAACATAACATTAGGTTAAGTTACATTATGTGACAAAATCTCCCCATCCTCTGGTGCAATCAAAATAAAAATTATAAAAAATTAAAAGGTTAAGAAAATATTAGAACATTATTTTTTATGTTTATAATTTTATAGCACACTAAATAACGTATTTCTTTTAAAGGTCCAAGTATACTAGACCTCCAAGTCTAGTAGACCAAACTCATAGACCCTAACTTTCAACATCATAGTGAAGTAAAATGATTCTATGTTATGTTATACATGGTATAATTTTAATTTTAATTAACATTGATGATATAGTTAGTAAAAGTTGAAATGATAATTAATATATATCAATTATATTTGTATTTTTTTTTTTTAATTCAAAATTTAGATGAATTTATAACATTTTTACCTATGGTATAGTTAGAATTTTAGGTAACATCATATCATTGAGAATTGAGTTAAAATAGAAAAATAAAATAAAATTTATACTATATTTTAATTTACAAAAATAAAGAAAATTTATGAAAATATTTCTTCACATTTTAAGGTTAAAAATAAAACTAAATTGTTAAAACCAATAAAACATTTTTATTGTAAAATGATTAATATATTTACTAAAACTATTTACAACATAGAAGAAACAAAACAAATGTTACATACAAATATATTTACATCATTATCTTAAGAAAAATAAAACATAGGATGGTGTACAAAAAATAAACAAAAACAACAATAAAAATTTTAATCAACAAAATTATTTTTACTATCAAATAGAGGTACATATCTTCTTTCAATAATTCAAAGAATGCAAGCAAAAAACAAAAGTTAGTTTTAGAAAACACATTTCCATATATTTACACATAACACTGAAATCTTCTTACTCTCTAATACAAACTTCCATACACAATGAATGCATGATTTATTGAAAACTAGTCCTAATAAGTCTGATGAAAATAACAATCCAAAGGTGCTTCCATTTCATAGAAAAAATCAGATCTAGCTCAAATTTTTGTAGAACTACCTACTTCCTCTAGTTATCATCAATCTAACTTGTTCTCCAATACTTGGCTATGGATTTGATTAGGAAGCTATTTAAATATTTTCTACAGTCTCATTAACATATTGGTGGACTGTTACATATTTGATACCATCATCTTCCATTTTCCCTTTCCATGTTGTAAGTATTTTCTCTTAGGAGCATATTTATGTTGAATGTCCAACAACTAATCTGGGATAAGAGACATTCGAAAAATCTTTTTCTCTTTAGGTCAGATTTATGTTCAATGTATCTATAACTAGTCTAGGCTGATAGAAAACTCGGAGATATTTGGCTCAATTGAACTCTATGTATCATGTGGCTGATTGGTCTTCCATAGCCCTCTTTTAATAAAAAAAATTCACATTTTTCTATCCTATCCCAAAAATACAAATTGGCATAAAGATAAGTCTGGGCCTTGCATACTATGTGAAGGGAGTGAAGTAGGGTTCCATTAGAAGAATGTGTAGTAATTCAAAAAACTAACTTACTTCATATACCATGTTTCCTTATTGTAGGCTTTCTAGATTGATTGCGGGCGAAACAAAAAGGCGGATGCTTTCTTGCTTGCCGTCAGAGTTGGGAACAGGCACAAAGTCTCGGTAGAACAAATTCTAGGAAACCTTCTCACTCTTTCCCTATTCTTGACTAATAAAATCTCATTTTGATCGGGTCGGATTAAACATGCCTACCTCTTATCACGGTACAATAAAAGGATATTTTATAATTACTTAACTATTACTTTTCTAGACGTTTCTATTTAATTGGCTAGATGCAATCCATTGCTTCACGGTTGAGCGCTTTTATGCTGCTATAAACCTTTGGCGAGAGGAAAGAGGATAGAGACAGAGAGAGGAGTAAATAGGTAATAACATAAACAAATGTTCTCTCACACTCGTTGCTGGGATTACTAAACACACACTCGCATATTTTTTACACACATAAAATTAAAACTGTCCTCTAATAGAAAAAGGTAGGCTACTGCATTTTACTATGACATTACCGGTCCAAGAGTATAGCAGAACCAAGAAACCAGGAGTCTTAATCAAAGAGAAGAGTCAAAAGCAATATATATATTGAACACGCATCTAGATGTGAAGCTATCAGTTTAAGATCCATTGTACCCAAATTCCATGAACAAATAAAGATAGCCATGTAGAAATTTAATGAAATGTGAAGAAAGCAAAACTCCGCAGGGTATTTTGGACATTTTCATGTTTCGTAGAAAACGTAGAAAAACATGTAGGCAACGATGTTACATAGTATAAAATAGAATACGAATACTTACTCGCGAGCTTCGATTTCAGGGTGGACATGACTACAAGCTCGACGAAGGACTGAAGGCGCTCCTACTTCTTGGTATTCTTTGCCTTCGTAAATCTTCGGGTCAAAATATGGGGGAATGCGTTCCTATCCAGGTTCAAAGTAGTCGAATGGCAAAGAAACAAAAGAAAAACAATGCTCACAGCAAGATAGACACTTCCCTTTCAGCTAAAATGGAATTTCCACAGTTTGCAGCTGGGTGTTTTTGGGGATGGAGCTTTCCCTCCAGAGAATGGATAGAATCACCAACACTGATGTTTGATATTCAAGGAAATCTTCACAATCCCACATACCCTGATGTTTGTACTCAAAAGTTCAACCACTCTAAGAATGTGAGGGATCAACCCTAATTAATGCGCCTATGAAATCCTTCCAAGATCTTCCAGCAAAATCCTTAATCGTCCAACGATATTAGGGTTCCATTCTAATTTGGTGATACCTAGGGTTGAGGTCCATTTTTTAATTATTTGGCATCCATGAAGGAGAACGAGAACAACACATCTAGTCTTCACTGTAATCTTAATGAGTGATCTGTACTATGTTACAAAAATGGTTCTTTCTTCTAGATAATGAATGCAGGAGATATGTACCACGGATCTCGATCATGTCAGATGCTTTGGATTTTGTTAAACATATTGTTAGATGCTTTGGTTTTGTAAAACAAAAACAGAAAAGGTTTTTTTTTGTTCTTTCTTCTAGATAATGAATGCAAGAGATTTGCAAAACATTTAGTAAATGTATTGCATATCTTCTTAGATGCTTTGAAATTTGTAAAATTATTGTGAAAGGCTTTTGTTTTATAAAACAATTAAATATATGTGTATTTTGATTTGTGTAAAATAATTAGTATGTAACAATTAAATATAAATATTTTGGATTTGTGTAAAATGATTAATATATGTATTATCAATTATCATGTGGTAGGTATATGGTAGGCAATTTGAGGATTTTTTTTCAAACAAAATAAATTTTTTAAAAATTTATTGTCATCTCCAAGGCTAATTTGTCGAATCAAACCATGTAGCCTATCAAAATTTAGCATTTTTTAATTTCAGAAATTAGAAAAATATTTTATTATTTTTAAAGAATTAAAATTAACAAGCACAATAGCTGCAAAGCAGCTAGTCCCTGCCTTGGGAGTATGTTTTTTGTTTTATTGACCTATGAATATAATCAAATGTTTATAATTTATATACAAAACGACAGATTTACAATTTCTTTAACTTGAGACATAAGGAAATTTGATAAAAAAGATAAAACATTTAGAATTTGATGTTTGCTTTTATTGTACAGAATATGTAGGAAATATTATTTTATGAATTATAAACTTTAATTTTAATTTTAGAGAAGGAGATATAATTTCATCATTATCAAAAATCTATTCAATGGAATTAAGATGAGTGAAATTAACAGGAGAACAAAAAAAACTAGTATATTCAGTGAAATTAACAAGAGAACAAAAATAAGTAGCAACGTAATTAACAAAAGTCTGTATAAGTAACTAATAAGTAACGTAGTTAAATATGTGTTATGACGTCAAGCAATATGTGCAGATGCAAAATTGCAACATTGCTAGAATAGCTGAAAAACTAACATTGAAAGCACTGCACATTTCCAAAAATCTGGACTGTTAGAAGTAAGCAATTGTTTGCACAGTTCCAAGTCAAAAAAAGAAATTTGTAAGCCTCAGCATGCTTGTACAGGTAACATAAATGTCCTTTCTCTATTTGTATTTACAAGGTTGTCAACATATTTGCAATACATAACAGAAGGAAGTTTAAGAATGTATTTAACATTTTGCAAATTGTAACTCTAAAGAATTTGAAAAGCACAATAGTTTCAGACATACCTGTTTCTTTGAAACATCTGTTTGCATAATGCATTCATTGTGTGGCTTATCTCTTGATGTCAAGAATTATATTTTCATAACTGAGTGTAAACTTCCCATCAATAAAAAAAGTCGCACAACATGTAGATAACAACATATATATTTTTTAGATAATCTTCATATGAGAGTGCAATCAAATCTGGGAACACCTTTGTTAAAATGTCATCCTTCAGTATGCATGATACTTTTGCATTTTCTATACTAATTATGGTACAGTGTAATCGATGCAAATAGTTGACAGGACATTCGCTGCTACATTTGGCACAATGTACAATTGTGCCTTGCACTCTTCGGAAATTTAATATAGCTAAATTGCATTTTGAGCATGTGGGTTGAAATGGATTGGAATATATGTTTGCTACATGCAATGTGCCTTGAACCTATTTGACATTATCCAGTGTCACTTAGTTGAAATCTATTTATGGAAAATATGTTTGATATAATGTATGTTTATATAGTTGTGGTGCCTTACCTGATTTGTTGACTTCAACAATGTTGTTAGATCATTCAATGGCTTCTTTGCTTTTAGCGTTGTTATGAATGTTGACTGCCCTGTACGCAGTGTACATGGCTGTGAATCTTTTTGTCTCACCAAGTTTCTTAATAGGAAAATATGGAACTCTTTTTTCGAAAGTTGTTCTTGAATCGCATTGAAGTCTGCCTCGAACGTTGAATATAAATGTATCTAAATTTAAAAAACAGATTTATGTTAAGCCTATTATTTTTGTTATTTATAGTAGGAATAAAGACAAAGAAGATAATATTTACAAATATGAATAGGTAGAAATAGTCTTACAGTTGTGATCCGCAATATGAGCATGATAGATCTGAAATAAAACTAAATATCAAGATAAATCTGAATGCAAGACCCAAACTGAATACAAAGATGGAGGGTGAGGCTAGGAGAGCCTCACCTCTCAACGGAAAAACCCAAGAGAACTCTCAGAGCCAACAACCATACAACAAACTAAGACACACAAGACTGGAACAAGAAAACTTGTTTGTGTTTTGAGGCAAGGTGCCTTTTTATAGATTACAAGGAGAGAGCATATTAAACGCTATTCATTATTATAATAATATCTAATCTAATATTATGGCTAATACATTAAACCTAGCATATTGAAACTAATATCCAAAATGGGGAGTGTGCCTCCCATACAGATCATTCCTCCCGGTCTAAGTGGAAAGCGTCCCTGCTTTTTTTCCTCCCAGTCTAAGTTTGAAGCCATGTTTACAAAGAAGAGAAACCACATGTAGAAGAGGTGGCGTTGTCGCAACTTGATGAAGATTTTGATGATGTGTAAAAGATGCGAGCAGGTGGGGTGCCCATACATCTTCTACTGAACATCTTGTGAAAATAATCTCGAGGAAGAGATCTATGTATCTCCTCCCTGGGTGGGATGTGGAGTTGGTGTAAGATGCGAGCAGGTGGGGTGCCCATGAAGCTGCTCTGCGTCATCCTACAAAAATAAACTAGAGGGAGAGATTTGTATGTGTTTTAGATCTGTGTACGTCCTCTCTACGTGGTGTAGATCTGTGTATCACCGGCAAATGAACTGATACTGATCCTGACAAGGGTGTGATTTGATACAAAATCTTGAAGCTACCTCGAAAGCCTATGAAGGCCTTTTCTGCAAACAAAACTTTGTTAAGTGCTGTAGAATATTGTTGGAGGAAATAGCAAAAATGGAACTTTGAAAGAGAACTATTATTGGAAGAGAACTAGAAAAAATGTGAGCCGAGCGGTGAGCTTGGACTCGGAGAGGGACTCGGTCCCTATGGAAAGGCTGCTGAAGCCGAAGGAAATGAGAGCCATGTTGAAGATGGCGTTGGCGAATGACAAATGAACTTCTGAACTGTGTTGAAGATGCCGTTGGAGATGACTTGTTGATAAATGCGAAATGTGCTTTTGAATAATGTTGAATAACGTTAAAGGTGCTCCAGCCTTTTTTGAGATCATGTTAGATTGCTTTGAATCTGAAGGATCTATAACATCATTGTTCATAGACTGATTTCCTTTTCTGAGTAGCCATCCAATGCCGACCATCATTTTTGGCTTACATAGCTTTTCTGGCTTTATTTTTAGCTATATAAGGGCTAACTAAAATGCGTGGGAAAGCAATTCTTGCAAAAATTGCAATTTGACGGCGAGGTATAAGAATTCCATTTGTTTATTTGATGGGGGTGCAATAAAGCATCCTATGACGGGTTCAAGAAAGCATCATTTATTTTATTTGTTGGAGGTTCAAGAAAAGATCATTTATTTTATTTGTTGCGGGTTCAATAAAACATCATTTATTTTATTTGTTGTGGGTTCTAAAACCTATCTTAGAATTGTATCCTCCACAGAAAATATCTTTTCTAGTACACATAAAATCCGTATCTCTAGATGTGTTGTGCTATTCTAATTAAATAACAAACACACCCCCCCCAAAAAAAAAAATTAAATAACAAAACACAGTAAATTATTTAATACTTTATAAATGATTACTCATGTAACGTCGCCAATTTCCATGTTAGATAGAGGCAATGCTCAGTATCACTATAAAACAAGATTATCAACAGGAGATTACCAAAAGGGATTCAAATTTATAAACCAAAATGATTGAAGGGAGAGTGCATTCAGAAGGTTAAATGTTGCCTCTACGAGGCAAATGGTTTTGGTGCCACCCCATAGGGTAAAAAAGGGAAGTCCTGCTCAATGCATAATTTTACAGGCTCAAGATATATGGGCAAAAAACTCCCACATGCAACGACTATTTTTACCTTATAGCTAAGAGGTTAAATTATATCTTTTTGAGGGTGCTGAATCTATTTCTACCATCAAAATCCCAATTAAACACGATTTTGCAAAATAAAAAAACACTAGATTCCAAATTGATTGTCTGATCCAAATCCTCCAATTTTTAGACAACTCCTAAACTATATAAAAATGGTATTTAGTTTCAGTTTAAATTATATAGGAATGGTATCTAGTTTCAGGTATGATACTGACACTAAATTTTATTAATAATAAAAAGTATATGGCAGACTTGGCAACTTGACCCATAGCCCTCAGTCGGAGACCTCGATTCAAACACACCAAGCATCTCGTGAGTGAAACACCAACAATGAAAAGGATGCACAAACAAAAAAACCTAAATAAAACAAGGCCACTTGGTGGATGCGAACGGGAGGATCGAATCTACACGCGGGAATGAATGCGTTGAGTGATGAGTGGTTTGAGACAATCTGCACATGCCGTAAACATTGGCTTGGCACAAAGACGCTGCATAAATAACGAAGCAAGACAGCCACCATAAATGCCTTCTTTTATGTTGCAATTATCGAATGAAAGGCGGCCTGAGTGGGAGGATCATGAATTTTAAATGATAGTCAAAGTTATTCGCTAGCGAGTTCTCCTGTTTATTCATATAAATGTTATTCAAATGAATTGCATTTTTGGAGAACTTGCTCACAAGTTTTGGCCTTCACGGACCTTCTATTATTATTATTATTTTACACTTAAGTTAAACGATGAAAATACCGCTTACAATTAGGCTTTTTCTCCATTTTTTTGGATTACAGTTCATATCCTGTAGGCTTTTTTTCAATTTTCTTCAAACCCCAGAAAGGTTTTGTCAATTTTCTTCAAATGCTCTGGCGGAATTCCTTGTTGAGACTTAGGCCTTTGAATTGAAAAGAATTTGCAAAATTTGATGAGAATGGGAGGTCGTATTCTCTCAGAAATTGCAATTTGGAGTGTTGCTGGATGGCTTGGTAGCTCTCCTTTGATAGGCTGGGAATCAACGTTTCATGGTGGCAAGCAGAAGTCATTTTTTTTGTTTGCGCTCTCCTTTGATAAGCTGGGAATCAACGATTTATGGTGGCAAGCAGAAGTCATTTTTTTTGTTTGCATGGGCACTCTGTTGTAATACAAGGTTTGACCTATATCGTTGCAGGTTAACGGGTTGAAAGCATAGTCACCAAATTCGGCAGAATTGGGCTTAATAATTCTTAAATTCAAAAATTAGGTTTGATTGGGCCAAATTGGGCTGAAGAACTAGGAAACTAGATTCCATTTGGCTTTCAATTCACCCAATTTAGACGCAGTATTTCCTAATTTTCCACAAATATATGCAATAATTCCTAGTTTATATCAAACTCTACCATAATTTCTGCATAAATTCCTAATTTATACCAAAATCTACCATAATTTCTACAAATGGATGCGTTTATCTCATTTAACAAACAAAAACATGAAATTGGAACAAAGGGAAGTTGGGAACAATGGAGGGAAAGTAAAACTTAATTTCAAATTTCCAAACAATAGGGCTAACTAAAATGCGTGGCAGAGCAATTCTTGCTGCAACGAATCCCATGAAACTCAGACCAAGTTTTTTGAGATTGCCAATTTTTTTTTATGAGAAGGAAGCCATCTGCTAAGTACAAAAGGAGCGTCCAATGCTGACCATCATTTTTGGCTTTCTTAGCTTTTTTGTCTGTATAGTTAGTTGTTTAAGGGCTAACTAAAATGCGTGGGAGAGTAATTCTTTCAGAAATTGCGATCTGGAGTGGTGTTGGTTGGCTTGGTAGCTCTCCTTTGATAAGCAGGGAATCAGTGTTCCATGGTGGCAAGCAGAAGTCATTTTTTTTGTTTGCATGGGCACTGTGTTGTAATACAAGGTTTGACCTATATCGCTGCATGTAAATGGTTTCAAAGCATAGTTACCAAATTCGGCAGAATTGGGCTTAATAATTTGCAAATTGAGCAATTAGGTTTGACTGGGCCAAATTGGGCTGAAGAACTAGGAAATTAGATTCCATTCGCTTCTCAATTCACCCAATTTAGATTCGGCACAGTTACAAAGCTTGGCTTGTTGTTTTTCGAACAAGAAATTTAAGATATGCAGTATTTCCTAATTTGTCACAAATATCTGCAATAATTCCTAGTTTATATCAAAATCTACCATAATTTCTGCATAAATTCTTAATTTATAACAAAATCTACCATAATTTCTACAAATGGATGTGTTTATCTAATTTGACAAACAAAAACAGGAAACTGGAACAAAGGGAAGTTGGGAACAATGGAGGGAAAGTAAAACTTAATTTCCGATTTCCAAACAATTGCAAATTATGGGTACATAGGTGAATATTCTTCCTTGAATATCATCATATTTTGTTAGTGCAATTCCGTTATGATATATCAAAACATGGAACTTTGCTGAGAATTGAAAGAAAAATATAAAAAAAATTGAAATAAACCACTCACAAGTGTTTTTCCTCTGGCAAGTGCCTCTCCTCTGAAAGCAAGATGATATTTGTACATTAAACTAGCAGCACGCAGTAAACCACTCACTGAACTAGCAGCATGCAGTAAACCACTCACTGAACAAGCTAGCAGCACGCAGTATCCACTCACTGAACAAGCTAGCAAACCACTCACTGAACAAGCTACCAGGACGCAGTAAACCACTCACTGAACAAGCTACCAGGACGCAGTAAACCACTCACTGAACAAGCTAGCAACACGTAGTAAACCACAGGGAAGGTAATGGACAGTATAACAAGCCGCGAACAATGCATAGCTGCAAAATGAAACAAGTGTATTAAATATTTTCGAAGCAAGCGTATTACATGAAACCAGTGTATTCATTCGATGCCATACGCAGTAAACCACAGGGAGGAGCAGTGTAACAAGCCGCGAATGCTGCACAACTGTAAAATATACTAACTGCATTAAATGTTTTGAAAAGGAAGCCAGTGTTAAACGTTTTGAAAGCCACACCACCAAACGTTATGCATTAGATGAGATAAAAAAATTCTAATATATAATTTTGAAATTTGTTATCACATTATTCAAAATTCTGTGCATAATCTAGGGACCTATGTTTGCATAACTTAGAATTATGTGAATAATTTGATAGTGCCATACATGGCTTTTGAAATTTGATATCATATTATTCAAAATTTTGGGCATAATCTAGGCACCTACGTTTGCTTAACTTAGAAGTATGTGAATAATTTGATAGTTCCATACACGGCTTTGTATTAAGTGTTAAATTCATTTGGCACGGATTGTACAAACGGTACGACCACCTCATATTACTCCATCAAAAAAACACAACAGAGAGACAACACCCCGTATTTGCCTGCCTGAATTTGTTGAAAACGATGTCAAGAACTCTTGTAACCAAGCTAGCATTTGGTTCATTAACAAACATTATAGTTTTGTTTTATGCCTCGCAATGAGTATGCATACACGACAAATATAAAGATGAAATATAATGATTAAGAGTATTTGTTCATTAATTATTGATAATTAATTTAAATAAAAATTAATCGATCATATTATGAGTAATAGTGATTTAACTTTTGATTTGAATAATATAATTTAATAATTATTTATAATAAATTCAAAATATGATATAACTCATAAAATTTATGAAGACTGAACCTCAAAACTTTTTCCAAAATCAATATTTACTAGTTTCTTGACGTAGGGCAGGACCAACATGACCATATTGACGGGATGACGGGAAGGAAGAAGGGCAGGACAAGCATTAAATTTGACGGGACAAAGGGTGGTACGATATTACACATATGTCAAATATATGTGTTTTATTGTTTTTTTTTTAATTTTTAATTATTTTATATATTTGTTTAGTAGAATTAAAATGAGGTAAAAATGTCATATCAAGCTTTTAGACTATGGCTATGTGTCAATTTGAGAAATTTTTTTAAATAATTTAAAAAAAAAACTAATTGTCACCTCCAACCACGGGTATTTAGTCAAATCAACCCTTCCAATCAATAACAAAATAGTATTTTCTAATTTCAAAAATTAAAAATACATTTGATTATTTAAAAAAATTAAAATTAATAGTTATTTTTGCATAACATTGTAAAACAACTATTAAATTGATAAAATTAAGAAAAAGTCAAATTAGTTTTGACAATGGACCCATTGCTATAATCCTTGCCTTGGCATGGACTGATATTTATATTTTATGAAACATTATAAAATAACTACAAAACATACACAACTAATAATAACAAGTCAATTGAAATTTGACTCTGAAACCATCATTATAATCCCTCCCTAGCAAGGACTAAAAAATAATTAGAAAATAGATCAATTACATGTCTTATATAGGTTTATCTGTATCAACTTTACTCAAACTTTAGGGGGACTATGAATATATGAGTGGATATTATTTTCACTAAAAGTATGATGAGGTTCTAAAAAAAGACATGCCTTGTAGATATATCTTTATCAACTTTACCCAAATGTCTAGGGGGGATATGAGGATTTGAGTGGGGAATATGAGCTTCACGATATTTCTTCACACCCTACTCACACCCTGATCACGTTATCACGCCCAGTGTCACTCCCTCCTTGTCTATATTACCCTCAAAACCTTCATAGTTCAATTCTTGTGAACTCTAAGAAACCTAATTTATCCAGGTGAAATCCGTACTACCATCCTTCCTTATGTTCTATCAAACCCTCTAGAATTAACTAGGGAATGAGGGTAGCGTGGAGCCTGTCCTTGATGAGTTAATTGATACGACTCCTTAAAAACTTCTAATCTTCTGATCTGTGCCCAATATCACTCGTCTTGATGTCCCATCGGTGTCACCAATAGCCTTAATTACTAACCCTCCTGCATTGATGAAAGCAACATGATCTCTACTAGTTGGAACCTTGTGACTAGCCTATCCATGATAAAATGATGTCCGTTGAGCGTCTAACGACCATAAGTCACAAATTCGACAATAAGCTTTCATAGGTCGAAAGCATACCGTTTGGATATATCATATTGTGCTTTCATATATATATATATTTTAATTATTAAAACATATGAAAGAAAGTCAGTGTTGAATGATGCGTTGGATTGGGTATAGCATGTTATTTAAGACTGCGAGCAGTAGCGCTTTGAATGTAATTTGGCTTAGTTCTCTGATTGCTATTTTGGCTTTTAGCATATTGCATTTAATACGCCAAGCAGGAGTGCTTTGAAATTTATTTTGGCTGATTATGTATGTATTTTCATTATTAAAATAGGTAACAAAGTCAATCTAAATTAAATATCATTTAAACTACTTCATTGCTTCGTAAATAATTACTTCATTATTGGTAGACTAGTTATCCCAATTATTATAAAAATTGATGCTTTGAAATTTTCAAAATGATTGAAATCTTCTTCTGTTTAAAAATCATAATTATTATAAGATTTTCAAGCTTTGAAATTTTCAAAAATGATCTACCAGGCTCCCAACGTGTAAAATCGTCCACTTGTTTTCCCATGCATTTCGGCGCTTCCATATGCACAACTGCTTTAAATGGCCCCAACAACGGCCATAACTTTGCCAAGGTTTCATTCCAGAGAAGAGTTTTGATCACAGTGCGACAGCTAGGGATTGTTTATTAGATCATCTCTGGTTAATATCTGCTGTTTCTCGGTTTTTTTTATCAGTTCTGATTGTTAGAAAAATGGCCCCAGCAGTTGCAGTTGCGGAAGTGAGGACTGTGAAATCCCTAGCAGATCTGGGGATTAAGAATTTACCTGTGAATTACGTGAAGGACGAGGATGGACGACCAACTGTGGCGTACAATAATTTCAGCAAAGAGGTGCCCGTCATTTCCCTTGCCAATGCAGGAGCCGGAGGAGCAGAGCGCGCACAGCTAATAAGAGAACTCAGAGCGGCGTGCGAAGAGTGGGGAATGTTCCAGATCATAGATCATGGCGTCCCTCCAGAACTGAACTCTCAAATAATGTGTTGTGCGGAGGAGTTCTTCTCGCTTTCGGTGGAAGAGAAGAGGCAGTACGCCATAAAGGCAGGGAAGTTCGTGGGATATGGAAATGGGAGTTTTATCAACGATGACCCCTTGATGGACTGGAGAGAACTCTACGTCGCCACATGCTCCCCAGCTCGGGACATCGAAAGCTGGCCTGCAAACCCGGTTCAGTTCAGGAAAGCTTTAGCCAAGTACAGCGATGCGACGTTGAAGTTAGCGAAAACGCTACTTGGGCTCATCTCAGAATCCCTTGGAGTTGAAGCAGATGCAATCGAGAAAGCCTGCGGAGAGGGGCAACAGAAGGTTCTCTTGAATTACTACCCGACTTGCCCCCGCCCGGATTTAACGTTAGGCCTCAAGAGACATACCGATCCAGGAACTCTTACCATTTTACTGCAAGACAAAGTTGGAGGCCTTCAAGCCACAAAAGACGATGGTAAAACGTGGGTTACAGTGGAACCCATTGAAGGAGCTGTCGTCGTAAATCTCGGAGACCAGATGCATGTGAGTATTTATATTTATTACTGTCTTTTGTTTGTAATACAATATTTGTATGGGATATATTGGGCGGATAAATTCCGGCCGTATGGGATATATTGGGATAAACAGAAACTCATGTGCCAGGATACAATATAAAACATAAAAGTAATCGACATGTTATAGGATTTCGAAAGCCTATGAAGGCCTTTTCTGCAAACAAAAGTTTGTTAAGTGCTGGAGAATATTGTTGGAGGAAATAGCAAAAATGGAACTTTGAAAGAGAACTATTATTGGAAGAGAACTAGAAAAAATGTGAGCCGCGGTGAGCTTGGACTCGGAGAGGGACTGGGTCCCTATGGAAAGGCTGTTGAAGCCGAAGGAAATGAGAGCCATGTTGAAGATGGCGTTGGCGAATGCCAAATGAACTTCTGAACTGTGTTGAAGATGCCGTTGAAGATGACTTGTTGATAAATGCGAAATGTGCTTTTGAATAATGTTGAATAAGGTGCTCCAGCCTTTTTTGAGATCATGTTAGATTGCTTTGAATCTGAAGGATCTATAACATCATTGTTCATAGATTGATTTCCTTTTCTGAGTAGCCATCCAATGCCGACCATCATTTTTGGCTTACACAGCTTTTCTGGCTTTATCCTTAGCTGTATAAGGGCTAACTAAAATGCGTGGGAAAGCAATTCTTGCAAAAATTACAATTGGAGGCAAGGTATAAGAATTCCATTTTTTTTATTTGTTGGGGGTGCAATAGAGCATCCTATGACGGGTTCAAGAAAGCATCATTTATTTTATTTGTTGGAGGTTCAAGAAAGCATCATTTATTTTATTTGTTGGAGGTTCAAGAAAAGATCATTTATTTTATTTGTTGCGAGTTCAATAAAAAATCATTTATTTTATTTGTTGTGGGTTCTAAAACCTATCTTAGAATTGTATCCTCCACAGAAAATATCTTTTCTAGTACACATAAAATCAGTATCTCTAGATGTGTTGTGCTATTCTAATTAAATAACAAACACCCCCCAAAAAAAATTTAAATAACAAAACACAATAAATTATTTACTAGTTTATAAATGATTAGTCATGTAACGTCGCCAATTTCCATGTTAGATAGAGGCAATGCTTAGTATCACTATAAAACAAGATTATCAATAGGAGATTACCAAAAGGGATTCAAATTTATAAACCAAAATGATTGAAGGGAGAGTGCATTCAGAAGGTTAAATGTTGCCTCTACGAGGCAAATGGTTTTTGTGCCACCCCATAGGGTAAAAAAGGGAAGTCCTGCTGAATGCATAATTTTACAGGCTCAAGATATATGGGCAAAAAACTTCCACATGCAATGACTATTTTTACCTTATAGCTAAGAGGTTAAATTATACGTTTTTGAGGGTGCTGAATCTATTTCTACCATCAAAATCCCAATTAAACATGATTTTGCAAAATAAAAAAATACCAAATTCCAAATTGATTGTCTGATCCAAATCCTCCAATTTTTAGACAACTCCTAAACTATATAAAAATGGTATTTAGTTTCAGTTTAAATTATATAGCAATGGTATCTACTTTCAGGTATGATACTAACACTAAATTTTATTAATAATAAAAAGTATATAGCAGACTTGGCAACTTGACCCATAGCCCTCAGTCGGAGACCTCAATTCAAACGCACCAAGCATCTCGTGAGTGAAACACCAACAATGAAAAGGATGCACAAACAAAAAAAACCTAAATAAAGACAAGGCCACTTGGTGGATGCGAACGGGAGGATCGAATCTACACGTGGGAATGAATGCATTGAGTGATGAGTGGTTTGAGACCATCTGCACATGTCGCAGACATTGGCTTGGCACAGAGACACTGCGTAAATAAGGAAGCAAGATAACCAGCACAAGCTGAAAAAAGAAGATCGTTGAAATGCCTTCTTTTATGTTGCAATTATCGAAGGAAAGGCGGCCTCAGTGGGAGGATCATGAATTTTAAATGATAGTCAAAGTTATTCGCTAGCGAGTTCTCCTGTTTATTCATATAAATGTTATTCAAATGAATTGCATTTTTGGAGAACTCGCTCACAAGTTTTGGCCTTCACGGACCTTCTATTATTATTAGTATTTTACACTTAATTTATACGATGAAAAGACCTCTTACAATTAGGCGTTTTCTCCATTTTTTTGGATTACAGTTCATATCCTGTAGGCGTTTTTTCAATTTTCTTAAAACCCCAGAAAGGTTTTGTCAATTTTCTTAAAATGCTCTGGCGGAATTCCTTGATGAGACTTAGGCCTTTGAATTGAAAAGAATTTGCAAAATTTGATGAGAATGGGACGTCGTATTCTCTCAAACAAAAATTGCATATTGGAGTGTTGCTGGCTGGCTTGGTAGCTCTCCTTTGATAGGCTCGGAATCAACGTTTCATGGTGGCAAGCAGAAGTCATTTTTTTTGTTTGCGCTCTCCTTTGATAAGCTGGGAATCAACGATTTATGGTGGCAAGCAGAAGTCATTTTTTTTGTTTGCATGGGCACTCTATTGTAATACAAGGTTTGACCTATATCATTGCACGTTAACAGGTTGAAAGCATAGTCACCAAATTCGGCAGAATTGGGCTTAATAATTCTTAAATTCAAAAATTAGGTTTGATTGGGCCGAATTGGGCTGAAGAACTAGGAAGCTAGATTCCATTTGGCCTTCAATTCACCCAATTTAGATTCGGTAGAGTCTACAAACGTTGGCCTGCTGTTTTTTGAACAAGAAATCTAAGATACTCAGTATTTCCTAATTTGCCACAAATATCTGCAATAATTCCTAGTTTATATCAAAATCTACCATAATTTCTGCATAAGTTCCTAATTTATACCAAAATCTACCATAATTTCTACAAATGGATGCGTTTATCTCATTTAACAAACAAAAACATGAAATTGGAACAAAGGGAAGTTGGGAACAACGGAGGGAAAGTAAAACTTAATTTCAAATTTCCAAACAATAGGGCTAACTAAAATGCGTGGCAGAGCAATTCTTGCTGCAACGAATCCCATGAAACTCAGACCAAGTTTTTTGAGATTGCTAATTTTTTTTTATAAGGAAGCCATCTGCTAAGTACAAAGAGAGCATCCAATGCTGACCATCATTTTTGGCTTTCTCATCTTTTCTGTCTCTATAGTTAGTTGTTTAAGCGCTAACTAAAATGCGTGGCAGAGCAATTATTTTAGAAATTGCGATCTGGAGTGGTGTTGGTTGGCTTGGTAGCTCTCCTTTGATAAGCTGGGAATCAATGTTCCATGGTGGCAAGCATAAGTCATTTTTTTTGTTTGCATGGGCACTCTGTTGTAATACAAGGTTTGACCTATATCGTTGCAAGTAAATGGTTTCAAAGCATAGTTACCAAATTCGGCAGAATTGGGCTTAATAATTTGCAAATTCAGAAATTAGGTTTGACTCGGCCAAATTGGGCTGAAGAACTAGGAAATTAGATTCCATTCACTTCTCAATTCACCCAATTTAGATTCGGCACAGTCTACAAAGCTTGGCTTGTTGTTTTTTGAACAAGAAATTTAAGATATGCAGTATTTCCTAATTTGTCACAAATATCTGCAATAATTCCTAGTTTATATCAAAATCTACCATAATTTCTGCATAAATTCTTAATTTATACCAAAATCTACCATAATTTCTACAAATGGATGCATTTATCTAATTTGACAAACAAAAACAGGAAACTGGAACAAAGGGAAGTTGGGAACAATGGAGGGAAAGTAAAACTTAATTTCTGATTTCCAAACAAGTGCAAATTATGGGTACATAGGTGAATATTCTTCCTTGAATATCATCATATTTTGTTAGTGCAATTCCGTTATGATATATCAAAACATGGAACTTTGCTGAGAATTGAAAGAAAAATATAAAAATATATTGAAATAAACCACTCACAAGTGTTTTTCCCCTAGCAAGTGCCTCTCCTCTGAAAGCAAGATGATATTTGAACATTAAACTAGCAGCATGCAGTAAACCACTCACTGAACTAGCAGCATGCAGTAAACCACTCACTGAACTAGCAGCATGCAGTAAACCACTCACTGAACAAGCTAGCAGCACCCAGTATCCACTCACTGAACAAGCTAGCAAACCACTCACTGAACAAGCTACCAAGACGCAGTAAACCACTCACTGAACAAGCTAGCAACACGTAGTAAACTACAGGGAAGGTAATGGACAGTATAACAAGCCGCGAACAATGCATAGCTGCAAAATGAAACAAGTGTATTAAATATTTTTGAAGCAAGCGTATTAAATGAAACCAGTGTATTCATTCGATGCCATACGCAGTAAACCACAGGGAGGAGCAGTGTAACAAGCCGCGAATGCTGCACAACTGTAAAATGAACTAACTGCATTAAATGTTTTGAAAATGAATCCAGTGTTAAATGTTTTGAAAGCCACACCACCAAACGTTATGCATTAGATGAGAGAAAAAAATTCTAATATATAATTTTGAAATTTGTTATCATATTATTCAAAATTCTTTGCATAATCTAGGGACCTATGTTTGCATAACTTAGAATTATGTGAATAATTTGCTAGTGCCATAAATGGATTTTGAAATTTGATATCATATTATTCAAAATTCTGGGCATAATCTAGGGACCTACGTTTGCTTAATTTAGAAGTATGTGAATAATTTGATAGTTCCATACACGGCTTTGTATTAAGTGTTAAATTCATTTGGCATAGATTGTACAAAAGGTACGACCACCTCATATTACTCCATCAAAAAAACCATAAAAGAGAGACAACAGCCCGTATTTGCCTGCCTGAATTTGTTGGAAACGACATCATGAACTCTTGTAATCAAGCTAGTATTTGGTTCATTAACAAACATAATCGTTTTTTTGATGCCTCGCAATGAGTATGCATACATGACAAATATAAAGATGAAATATAATGATTAAGAGTATTTGTTCATTAATTATTGATAATTAATTTAAATAAAAATTAATCGATCATATTATGAGTAATAGTGATTTAACTTTTGATTTGAATAATATAATTTAATAATTATTTATAATAAATTCAAAATATGATATAACTCATAAAATTTATGAAGACTCAACATCAAAACTTTTTCCAAAATCAATATTTACTAGTTTCTTGAGGGAGGGCAGGACAGACATGACCATATTGACGGGATGACGGGAAGGAAGAAGGGCACGACAAGCATTAAATTTGACGGGACAAAGGGTGGTACGATATTACAGATATGTCAAATATATGTGTTTTATTGTTTTTTTTAATTTTTAATTATTTTATGTATTTGTTTAGTAGAATTAAAATGAGGTAAAAACTGTCATATCAAGCTTTTAGACTATGGCTATGTGTCAATTTGAGAAATTTATTTAAATAATTTCTTTTAAAAACTAATTGTCACCACCAACTAGGGGTATTTAGTCATTTAGTCAAATCAACCCTTCCAATCAATAACAAAATAGTATTTTCTAATTTCAAAAATTAAAAATACATTTGATTATTTAAAAAAATTAAAATTAATAGTTATTTTTGCATAACATTGTAAAACAACTATTAAATTGATAAATTAAAGAAAAAGTCAAATTAGTTTTGACAATGGACCCATTTCTATAATCCTTGCCTTGGCATGGACTAATAATTATATTTTATGAAACATTATAAAATAACTACAAAACATACACAACTAATAATAACAAGTCAATTGAATTTTGACTCTGAAACCGTCATTATAATCCCTCCCTAGCAAGGACTAAAAAATAATTAGAAAATAGATCAATTACATGTCTTATATAGGTTTATCTGTATCAACTTTACTCAAACTTTAGGGGGACTATGAATATATGAGTGGATATCATTTTCACTAAAAGTATGATGAGGTTCTAAAAAAAGACATGCCTTGTAGATTTATCTTTATCAACTTTACCCAAATGTCTACGGGGGATATGAGGATTTGAGTGGGGAATATGAGCTTCATGATATTTCTTGACACCCTACTCACACCCTGATGACGTTATCACGCCCAGTGTCACTCCCTCCTTGTATATATTACCCTAAAAACCTTCATAGTTCAATTCTTGTGAACTCTAAGAAACGTAATTTATCGAGGTGAAATCCGTACTACCATCCTTCCTTATGTTCTATCAAACCCTCTAGAATCAACTGGGGAATGAGGGTAGCGTGGAACCTGTCCTTGATGAGTTAATTGATACGACTCCTTAACAACTTTTGATCTTCTGATGTGTACCCAATACCACTCGTCTTGATGTCCCATCGGTGTCACCAATAGCCTCAATTACTAACCCTCCTGCATTGATGAAAGCAACATGCTCTCTACTAGTTGGAACCTTGTGACTAGCGTATCCATGATAAAATGATGTCCGTTGAGCGTCTAACGACCATAGGTCACAAATTCGACAATAAGCTTTCATAGGTCGAAAGCATACCGTTTGGATATATCATACAGTGCTTTCATATATATATATATATTTTAATTATTAAAACATATGAAAGAAGGTCAGTGTTGAATGATGCGTTGGATGTGGTATAGCATGTTATTTAAGACTGCGAGCAGTAGTGCTTTGAATGTAATTTGGCTTAGTTCTCTGATTGCTATTTTGGCTTTTAGCATATTGCATTTAATACGGCAAGCAGGAGTGCTTTGAAATTTATTTTGGCGGATTATGTATGTATTTTCATTATTAAAATAGGTAACAAAGTCAATCTAAATTAAATATCATTTAAACTACTTCATTGCCTTGTAAATAATTACTTCATTATTGGTAGACTAGTTATCCCAATTATTATAAAAATTGATGCTTTGAAATTTTCAAAATGATTGAAATCTTCTTCTGTTTAAAAATCATAATTATTATAAGATTTTCAAGCTTTGAAATTTTCAAAAATGATCTACCAGGCTCCCAACGTGTATAATCGTCCACTTGTTTTACCATGCATTTCGGCGCTTCCATATGCACAACTGCTTTAAATGGCCCCAACAACGGCCATAACTTTGCCAAGGTTTCATTCCAGAGAAGAGTTTTGATCACAGTGCGACAGCTAGGGATTGTTTATTAGATCATCTCTGGTTAATATCTGCTGTTTTTCGGTTTTTTTTATCTGTTCTGATTGTTAGAAAAATGGCACCAGCACTTGCAGTTGCGGAAGTGAGGACTGTGAAATCCCTAGCAGATCTGGGGATTAAGAATTTACCTGTGAATTACGTGAAGGACAAGGATGAACGATCAACTGTGGCGTACAATAATTTCAGCAAAGAGGTGCCCGTCATTTCCCTTGCCAATGCAGGAGCCGGAGGAGCAGAGCGCGCACAGCTAATAAGAGAACTCAGAGCGCGGATCATCAGGCTGTTGTAAATCAGAAGGTTCTGAGGCAATCCGTCGCGACATTCTACAACCTCCATCCAGACTCCGTTGTTTATCCTCTGGATGCATTAACGTCAGCGTCGAGTGAGGGGAAAAGATTTGAGCGCTACGTTTACACCGAATTCTACCAGAGGAAGATGACGAAGCACGTCCTGGACAGGCAGATCAAACGCAGTAAGGGAATACGTTTAGTGCAGCAGCCACAAGTGTAGTTGTGCTGCAATTATCTAGCATTGACTCTAATACAGGAACACGTTTTGGTTGCCCACAAAGAGATGCCAAAGGAATGTCAAATGCAAACTTGTGGTGTCTTCCAGATTCTACATTACAATGGGAATATTGGTTGTCTTCTATCTGCAGAAGTTGTAGGCAACATTCAATTCCTTTTACTCCCCCTGCATGTTCTTGCCTTGACTTCAAAGGTCCACACTGATTGCATTTTATTAAGCATGACGCAATGCCAAACAGGTAATACGTTTGCTGCAGCAGCCAGAAGTGTAGTTGTACTGCTGCAATTCAGCTTACATCCACGGCTCAGAAGTGTAGTTGTACTGCTGCATTTCAGCTTACATTCCATGGAAGATTGATTTAATATCATATATTTTCAATGTTTACATAATTAAAAATTAACATTGTTATTATTTTTTTGGCACTGTCATGAAATAGTTGAAACTATTTAGTGTAATATTGTCACTAGTCAATTTCCTGGAAATTAAAGTGTTTTATATTACTTTCTTGGAAATTAAAGTGTTTTATAGTACATTTAGCATGTGATATTGAATTAAGGAATTCATTCTCAATTATTTTCATATATATATATATACCTCAATTTTGATAATTGAGATTGTCTCAAGGAGTAAACAGATTTCATTAGAATGAGTGCTATGCAAAGTCTAAATATAAATTTAAAAAGTTAGCTTTTATATGATATGTTTTCTAAGAATAATATCGTGGATATAAAAATCATTTGCCTTAATTTATGTGAAATTTAAAACTCATCATTCCATGAAGACATGACATTATCATCAGCTGACATAACCACTCAATAACATTGTGTCCTTCAAATTTTTTAGTATAGTAAAATCTCATCTCACACTTATTTAAAATGCCAAGAGAAAATGGATCTGGGTAAAGTGCAACAGAGGAGTACATCAAAATAATGCTTAGCTTATTTAAGATAACTCCATGTTTTATAAGATATAAAACTAAGCCAAAAGGGATGACTGAGTAAGATGACTAAGAAAAATAAAGAAGCTTTAGGGAGGAGCAGAAACCTCAAAGGAAAAATTACCTAACACTGTCGTATCCACATCCAAAATGCAGTGACTCGATAATATGTCATTGTTGTTTATACTTACCATATAGCCCAAACTTGACTACATATCTTCATCAACAAAGACATGAATGGATACAACACATATCTTCTATGTTTTATGGTGATATCAGTTAATGGCTTAAGAGGCTTTTGTGCTCAATGTCAATTTTAGTGTAACTTCTCCTTCAAATTTCTCTATTCAATATTATTGAGCATGCATGTAATGATGGTTTTGTTGTTCACTTTGTAATGTACAACTTGACACCAATAGTTGGAAAACAATTGCACCTTGCATGTGCTATAAGAAAAAATAAACTTTGATATGCATTATGCCAATATAAAACATTCTTTCTTAGTTGAAATTCAAGTGATTGAAATCACCAATTGACTCCCTCACATGGATTGTTATTTATCAAGGATATATTATGTCTTTGGAATACTATACCTAGTAATAAAGATTCTCTTTATCACTTTAAGAATTGGGAGCCAATATCATCTATTGAGTGCTCTCTTTTATGTCTTACTAACTACCAACTCTACTTATACATATAGCATAGTCTAATGTAATAATAAAGGAAAATAATTCTATGTTTAAATGAAAAATTGCCAAGGACTATCGTATCCACATTCAAAATGCAGTAACTCGATAATCTCTCATTGTTGTTTATACTTACCATATAACCCAACGTTGACCACATATCTTCATCATCAAAGACATGAATCGCTACAACCCATTTATAGAACAAGGATGATTCTTTAATGCCAACATTATCTAGCATTTACTATAAAAAATGAGCAATTTCGATTTTGGTTTCCCATGGAGAGATGTTAAAGGAATGACAAATGCAAACATGAGGTGTAATATAATTCTAGATTATAATGGGAATTAGTTGTCTTCTATCTCGGAAATGTTGTAGGTTTTGTTGCTAGGAAACATTCCATGCCTTTTGGGCACCCATGTTCTTACCTTGGCTTGAACCAATGCCAAAAAGGTATCCTTGGCACTATGTATATAACTACTACATTTGGATACAAATTATGGCGTTGTTTTGAACTTTTTGTTGTCTCAAAAGTGATGAAATATAGAAAATCAAAGTGTTGGTATTTTTTCATCGAAAAAAAATTGTATTACTTTTCACTGGAGAAATTGCCACATGTTTATGACAAGTTAATACCATGTGACATGTTACCATTCATTTTCTGCTCTCTCTTTACATCGTAATTCGAACTCTTTAGTGATAAACATTTCTCTCAAGGCTTGCAACATTAGATTTGTTTTGATGGTTTTGGATCATTGATTAGGTGTTGAAATCCCAACTGGAAATATGTTTTAAAAGATGATGCATATAAATTGATGAGTGTGAGCAATGCCCTCTTTCTTTCTTTAACGTCATTTCCAAGATATTAATTTTCAATCTTGGATTTTTGAGAGGTATGTATTTATCCATTCCATATATATATAAATAATTATAGTTTGAGAAATATGATTGCTATTTGAACAATAGAGAAAAGCATAACGAAATTCACAGTTTTAAGTGAGAATTTTTTTTTATTTCTCTAAATTCTAATTAGGTTATATAGCTTAAGAAAGAGAAAAGAGAAATTAAACTAATAGAGCTTAATTGTTATTATATTAAGGAGAATATTTTTAGCATATGTATGACTCCATTTCCTCATTAAGCATGCCATATTAGAGCCAAAATTATAATTCTTATGGCCTATATAACTTCCAAGCTAAATCTATAGAAATCGGAAGTCTAAGAGGGAGCCTAATAATATAAACTCTTATCGAATTTGCCAAGCCACATTAATCCTCCTAATTTTTTTAATAAAACTATGTGTTAAAGAAATTACGGAGGAACAATAAATTAGAAGCTATATTGATTTAGTAAGATTGATGGGTGTTGGGAATTAAACACAAAAATCCTTGCACAACAAGGCCATACATACACTACACCTATTATTTTCATTATTTTGGAATAGGAAAGAAACCCATTTCCTAAAAATTCAAAACATATATTTATTATATAGAATAACAGAAAACCACCAAATTGACAAAACAAATTAAGAAAAAAAACGTATTCAAAGAAATTAACAAAATAAAAATTAATTTGCCTAGTTGTGAACTATGTATACCTTGAAAAGTTGTGAGCTAGTTAGACCTTGGAAAGTCGCAGCCTCAGTTACCATGGTCGGCTCCTTGGGGATCAACTATGGTTGGCATAGTCACGACTAGTAATTATTTTTCAATCTTGGATTTTTGAGAGGTATGTATTCATCCATTAGATAGATATATAAGTATTTCTACTATGAGAAATATGATTGTTAATTGCACAATGAGACAAACATAAGGAAATTCATTTTTCAAGTTAGAATTTCTCCTTGTTTCTCTAAATTCTAATTAGGCTATATAGTTTAGAAAAACTTCATATACAAAATTTCCTCAAGAATTCTTTATACATATTGAAGGGAACTTCTATTAAAGTAGAGAAAAAGTATATTAACAAAGAAAATAGAAAAGAGAAATTAAAGTAATAACTCTTAATGGTAATTCTATTAAGGAAAATATTTAATATTAGAATTTAGATTGCACATCAATCGCAACATTAGGTTGTGATATATGTAACAATCCAACCTAGATGTAGATAGAAAAAACAGTCGCACTTAGAATTATTCGCACAAAGAGATAGCTAGAATAGAGAATAAATATTGAACATAAAACTGGAGGAAAATCACTCCAGTGGGAAGAATTCCACTATGATATTATTCATCAACTTGAATACAATATATAGATTCTCTCAAGAGACTTAGTGGCAATTCGAGTAGCTCACCATAATGAGGGATTACCTAGAATATTCCCCCCACTGTTCTTGGAAAATATCTCTATGGATAGGTTGATATCCTCTTGGGATTGTAAGAGGCCTCTATTTTCCTACCCAAGACAGAAAGAAAACAAGTACACACTATAATTCTCCCAAATCTAGCTCATACATCAAGAAGTAAGCTATGAAGAACAAAGCAGGTAGATAGCTTACCTCGCTTCAATGGTGGTCCTTGATGCTTCTAAGTTACTTCAAATTCTAGCCTTCAATCCTCCGCTTGTGAACCTGTTCAAAATGGAAAGACAACACCTTCTCCAAATAAATATATGTATAAACAAAGATCTAACTATGAAAGTACAATCAATTCAATGCATTCACCATTAAAGAGATGAAATTGGGAGAAATAGGCTGTGTTGTATTAAAAGAAAGCATTAAGAAAGTTATACAACATGTGCTATACCTGAATCATGGTTCATTTGAACTCCTCCAACTCTCTTTCAGAATTCCTTCAAGACTCATAAGACCATAATATCCACCTCTCTAAGTGCGCTCCCCCACTTTGCCATGGGTAGGAGGTTCATTATATAGGTTAGGGAGGCCTAAACAATTAGGAGAGATATTTGGATCAAGGGAGGATGAATTGGATCAAGGGATCTTGGGCCTCCTTAGGTTATAAATAGGATATGATTCGAAGGGTAGATTAATCCCACAAAGATCTCCACGAAAGATCAGATCCAAAGATCATGGAACTACCTCCTAGGCAACATTTTCACACTTTGCACATAGAGCAACACACAATAAAGAGGGATTTTTGTGCTTTGCAAAGCAGGCAAGGCACGAAAATCATGATTTTTTCGTGTTATGGTGACCTATAGGGGCGCGATAATCGTTCCCTCACCAACTAGCAAGGCGCAAAAACATGGCTTAAAAAGGCTTAAAGAAGTAAGGTACAAGATGGATTTCAAGGCTTAGATAATAAGGAAGACTCTCACGATGACATGTGGATTGAGGAACTAACACACACTTTGTTCTGACCTGCATCAGGAACATTAACTCCATCATCATAAGGCATGGAAGCTGCAAGTGACAAAATGAGGTCTAACAGGTTCTCCCTAAAGTGTGAGGTCATAAATGGAATTGATGGTTCAGACACTTTAGCAACTCATGAATGAAAGATAACTGTAGAGGTGCCTACAAACCACGGGTGGTTCAATGAGTGAACTTGTTACATAGCATGATCGTTCGTAAGATATTAAAGAATATCCCTAATTTCACTAAATAGTGGAAAATGCCTCCTAAAATTGTATTGTTGAACCCCCCTCCCAATATACCTTACCAATTATGAAAACCCTTAGTTTCACGAGATATTGTAGGTATCCATTTTTATCAACCCATTTTAATACCCCCTTTATATAATATTATCAAGTTGTAACAAGCAGGAGCCCTAAACAACCTTAGTATAAGAATACAAGATGCTAAATAAAATAATAATATAAAGCTAATCATTATCCGAACGTGATTACAGGGGCGACCAATGAATTTGTAGCATTGGATATTGGAAAACCCAATGCAATAGTAACGGGGAAAGCAAAATGTGTGAAAGGCGACCTACTCAAGAGATCAATGTAACAAAGAATGTAAAAGATTGATAGTCCCATAGTATAGAATATATTATGAGTTTATTTTAGATTTCAAACTAAAAATGTTTACATCTTGATCGAGTTGAAAAATTAACTATTTCAATATATGTATCCATTAAAAAATATACTTGTTATATTTATATTTTTTGCTTTCATTTGTTATAACTATTATAATAGTAATGGACAAAACCCTACATAATCAAATTTTTACTTATCAAATTCCATCATGATTATAATGCACAATGTTGAATTTAATTTAAGAAAAAAAATGATACCATTTATTTGTAAACGAAAGATATGACAATATATATTTTAAAAATATTTGTATATTCATATATATTTATGATAATGTTATTAAAATAAAAAAAAAATTATTTATTTTACCTAATTATGATTGTAGATCCATCTTAAACCCGAATTTACCTAGCATCCATAGGGATCCAATCCAATTTTTTTTGCCTTAAAATTTTTACCATGTTCAAAAAAATTTACACCTTGTGCTCGGTAAATTTGGGTTTGACATGGATTTTTTAATTATTTTATTTGGTTGTAATTATTTATTTTATGAGCAGGCATGAATTTAGTTTTTGTAATGTAACATAACATTAGGTTAAGTTACATTATGTGACAAAATCTCCGCATCCTCTGGTGCAATCAAAATAAAAATTATAAAAAATTAAAAGGTTAAGAAAATATTAGAACTTTATTTTTTATGTTTATAATTTTATAGCACACTAAATAACATATTTCTTTTAAAGGTCCAAGTCTACTAGACCTCCAAGTCTAGTAGACCAAACTCATATACGCTAACTTTCAACATCATAGTGAAGTAAAATGATTCTATGTTGATGTTATACATGGTATAATTAGAATTTTAATTAACATTCATGATATAGTTAGTAAAAGTTGAAATGATAATTAATATATATAACATCAACATAGAAGAAACAAAACAAATATTACATACAAAGATATTTACATCATTATCTTAAGAAAAATAAAACATAGGATGGTGTACAAAAAATAAACAAAAACAACAATAAAAATTTTAATCAACAAAATTATTTTTACTATCAAATAGAGGTACATATCTTCTTTCAATAATTCAAAGAATGCAAGCAAAAAACAAAAGTTAGTTTTAGAAAACACATTTCCATATATTTACACATAACACTGAAATCTTCTTGCTCTGTAATGCAAACTTCCATACACAATGAATGCATGATTTATTGAAAACTAGTCCTAATAAGTGTGATGAAAATAACAATCCAAAGGTGCCTCCATTTCATAGAAAAAATCAGATCTAGCTCAAATTTTTGTAGAACTACCTACTTCCTCTAGTTATCATCAATCTAACTTGTTCTCCAATACTTGGCTATGGATTTGATTAGGAAGCTATTTAAATATTTTCTACAGTCTCATTAACATATTGGTGGACAGTTACATATTTGATACTATCATCTTCCATTTTCCCTTTCCATGTTGTAAATATTTTCTCTTAGGAGCATATTTATGTTGAATGTCCAGTAACTAATCTAGGATAAGAGACATTCGACAAATATTTTCTCTTTAGGTCAGATTTATGTTCAATGTATCTATAACTAGTCTAGGATGACAGAAAACTCGAAGATATTTGGTACAATTGAACTCTATGTATCATGTGGCTGATTAGTCTTCCATAGCCCTCTTTTAATATAAAAAATTCACATTTTTCTATCCTATCCCAAAAATAGAAATTGGCATAAATATAAGTCTGGGCCTTGCATACTATGTGACGGGAGTGAAGTAGGATTCCATTAGAACAATGTGTAGTAATTCAAAAAACTTACTTACTTCATATACATGTTTCCTTATTGTAGGCTTTCTAGATTGATTGCAGGCAAAACAAAAAGGCGGATGCTTTCTTGCTTGTCGTCAGAATTGGGAACAGGCACAAAGTCTCGGTAGAACGAATTCTAGGAAGCCTTCTCACTCATTCGCTATTATTGACTAATAAAATCTCATTTTGATCAGGTCGGATGAAACATGCCTACCTCTTATCACAGTACAATAAAAGGATATTTTATAATTACTTAACTATTACTTTTCTGGGTGTTTCTATTTAATTTGCTAGATGCAATCCATTGCTTCATGGTTGAGCACTTTTATGCTGCTATAAACCTTTGGCGAGAGGAAAGAGGATAGAGCTAGAGAGAGGAGTAAATAGGTAATAACATAAACAACTATTCTCTCACACTCGTTGCTGGGATTACTAAACACACACTCGCATATTTTTTACACACATAAAATTAAAACTATCCTCTAATAGAAAAAGGTAGGCTACTGCATTTTACTACGACATTACCGGTCCAAGAGTAGAGCAAAACCAAGAAACCAGGAGTCTTAATCAAAGAGCAGAGTCAAAAGCAATATATATATTGAACACACATCAAGATGTGAAGCTATCAGTTTAAGATTCATTGTACCCAAATTCCATGAACAAATAAAGATAGTCATGTAGAAATTTAATGAAATGTGAAGGAAGCAAAACTCTGCAGGGTATTTTTGGACATTTTCATGTTTCATAGAAAAGGTAGCAAAACATGTCGGCAACGATGTTACATAGTATAAAATAGAATACGAATACTTACTCGCGAGGTTCGATTTCAGGGAGGACATGACTACAAGCTCGACGAAGGACTGAAGGCGCTCCTACTTCTTGTTATTCTTTGCCTTTGTAAATCTTCAGGTTAAAATATGGGGGAATGCGTTCCTATCCAGGTTCAAAGTAGTCGAATGGCAAAGAAACAAAAGAAAAACAATGCTCACAGCAAGATAGAAACTTCCCTTTCAGCTAAAACGGAATTTCAACAGTTTGCAGCTGGGTGTTTTTGGGGATGGAGCTTTCCCTCCAGAGAATGGATAGAATCACCAACACTGAGGTTTGATATTCAAGGAAATCTTCACAATCCCACATACACTGATGTTTGTACTGAAAAGTTCAACCACTCTAAGATTGTGAGGGATCAACCCTAATTAATGCGCCTATGAAATCCTTCCGAGATCTTCCAGCAAAATCCTTAATCGTCCAACGATCTTAGGGTTCCATTCTAATTTGGTGATACCTAGGGTTGAGGTCCATTTTTTAATTATTTGGCAGCCATGAAGGAGATCGAGAACTAAACATCTAGTCTTCACTGTAATCTTAATGAGTGATCTGAACTATGTTACAAAAATGGTTCTTTCTTCTAGATAATGAATGCAGGAGATATGTACCATGGATCTCGATCATGTCAGATGCTTTGGATTTTGTTAAACATATTGTTAAATGGTTTGGTTTTGTAAAACAAAACAAAAAAAAGTGGTTTTTTGTTCTTTCTTCTAGATAATGAATGCAAGAGATTTGCAAAACATTTAGTAAATGTACTGCGTATCTTCTTAGATGCTTTGAAATTTGTAAAATTATTGTGAAAGGCTTTTGTTTTATAAAACAATTAAATATATGTGTATTTTGATTTGTGTAAAATAATTAATATGTAACAATTAAATATAAATATTTTGGATTTGTGTAAAATGATTAATATATGTATTATCAATTATCATGTGGTAGGTATGTGGTAGGCAATTTGAGGATTTTTTTTCAAACAAAATAAATTTTTTAAAAATTTATTGTCACCTCCAAGGCTATTTTGTCGAATCAAACCATGTATCCTATCAAAATTTAGCATTTTTTAATTTCAGAAATTAGAAAAATATTTTATTATTTTTAATATTTTATTTAGCATGTTTGCTTTTATTGTATAGAATAATTAGGAAATATTATTTTATGAATTATAAACTTTAATTTTAATTTTAGTAAAGGAGATATAATTTCATCGTTATCAAAAATCTATTCAATGGAATTAAGAGGAGTGAAATTAATAGGAGAACAAAAAAAACTAGTATATTCAGTGAAATAAACAAGAGAACAAAAATAAGTAGCAACGTAATTCACAAAACAAAAGTCTGTATAAGTAACTAATAAGTAACGTAGTTAAATATGTGTTATGACATCAAGAAATATGTGCAGATGCAAAATTGCAACATTGCTAGAATAGCTGAAATACTAATATTGAAAGCACTGCACATTTCCAAAAATCTGGACTATTAGAAGTAAGCAATTGTTTGCACAGTTCCAAGTAAAAAAAAGAAATTTGTAATCCTAGGCATTCTTGTCAGGTAATATAAATGTCCTTTCTCTATTTGTATTTACAAGGTTGTCAACATATTTGCAATACATAACAGAAGGAAGTTTAAGAATATATTTAACATTTTGCACATTGTAACTCTAAAGAATTTGAAAAGCACAATAGTTTCAGACATACCTGTTTCTTTAAAACTTCTGTTTGCATAATGCATTCATTGCGTGGCTTATCTCTTGATGTAAAGAATTATATTTTCATAATTGAGTGTAAACTTCCCGTCAATAAAAAAGTCGCACCACATGTAGATAACGACATATATTTTTTTTAGATAATCTTCATATGAGAGTGCAATCAAATCTGGGAACACCTTTGTTAAAATGTCATCCTTTAGTATGCAAGATACTTTTGCATTTTCTCTACCAATTATGGTACAGTGTAATCGATGCAAATAGTTGACAGGACATTTGCTGCTACATTTGGCACAATGTACAGTTGTGCCTTGCACTCTTCCGAAATTTAATATAGCTAAATTGCATTTTGAGCATGTGGGTTGAAATGGATTGGAATATATGTTTGCTACATGCAATGTGCCTTGAACCTATTTGACATTATCCAGTGTCACTTAGTTGAAATCTATTTATGGAAAATATGTTTGTTATAATGTATGTTTATATAGTTGTGGTGCCTTACCTGATTTGTGGACTTCAACAATGTTGTTAGATCATTCAATGGCTTCTCATCTTTTAGCGTTGTTATGAATGTTGATTGCCCTGTACGCGGTGTACATGGCTGTGAATCTTTTTGTCTCACGAAGTTTCTTAATAGGAAAATATGGAACTCTTTTTTTGAAAGTTGTTCTTGAATCTCATTGAACTCTGCCTCGAACGTTGAATATAAATGTATCTAAATTTAAAAAATAGATTTATGTTAAGCCTATTATTTTTGTTATTTACAGTAGGAAAAAAGACAAAGAAGATAATATTTACAAATATGAATAGGTAGAAATAGTCTTACAGTTGTGATCCGCAATATGAGCATGATAGATCTGAAATAAAACTAAATATCAAGATAAATCTGAATGCAAGACCCAAACTGAATACAAAGATGGAGGGTGAGGCTAGGATAACCTCACCTCTCAACGGAAAAACCCAAGAGAACTCTCAGAGCCAACAACGATACAACAAACTAAGACACACAAGACTGGCACAAGAAAACTCGTTTGTATTTTGAGGCAAGGTGCCTTTTTATAGATTACAAGGAGAGAGCATATTAAACGCTATTCATTATTATAATAATATCTAATCTAATATTATGGCTAATACATTAAACCTAGCATATTGAAACTAATATCCAAAATGGGGAGTGTGCGTCCCATACAGATCATTCATCCCGGTCTTAGTGGAAAGCGTCCCTGCTTTCCTTCCTCCTAGTCTAAGTTTGAAGCCATGCTTACAAAGAAGAGAAACCACATGTAGAAGAGGTGCCGTTGTCGCAAATTGATGAAGATTCTGATGATGTGTAAAAGATGCGAGCAGGTGGGGTGCCCATACAGCTGCTACTGAACATCTTGTGAAAATAATCTCGAGGAAGAGATCTATGTATCTCCTCCCTGGGTGGGGTGTGGAGTTGGTGTAAGATGTGAGCAGGTGGGGTGCCCATGAAGCTGCTCTGCGTCATCCTACAAAAATAAACTAGAGGGAGAGATTTGTATGTGTTTTAGATATGTGTACCTCCTCTCTACGTTGTGTAGATCTGTGTACCACCGGCAAATGAACTGATACTGATCCTGACAAGGGTGTGATTTGAGACAAAGTCTTGAAGCTACCTCAAAAGCCTATGAAGGCCTTTTCTGCAAACAAAAGTTTTTTAAGTGCTGGAGAATATTGTTGGAGGAAATAGCAAAAATGGAACTTTGAAAGAGAACTATTATTGGAAGAGAACTAGAAAAAATGTGAGCTGAGCGGTGAGCTTGGACTCGGAGAGGGACTGGGTCCCTATGGAAAGGTTGTTGAAGCCGAAGGAAATCAGAGCCATGTTGAAGATGGCGTTGGCGAATGCCAAATGAACTTCTGAACTGTGTTGAAGATGCTGTTGGAGATGAGTTGTTGATAAATGCGAAATGTGCTTTTGAATAATGTTGAATAACGTTAAACGTGCTCCAGCCTATTTTGAGATCATGTTAGATTACTTTGAATCTGAAGGATCTATAACATCATCGTTCATAGACTGATTTCCTTTTCTGAGTAGCCATCCAATGCCGACCATCATTTTTGGCTTACACAGCTTTTCTGGCTTTATCCTTAGCTGTATAAGGGCTAACTAAAATGAGTGGGAAAGCAATTCTTGCAAAAATTGCAATTTGGAGGAAAGGTATAAGAATTCCATTTTTTTATTTGTTGGGGGTGCAATAAAGCATCCTATGACGGGTTCAAGAAAGCATAATTTATTTTATTTGTTGGAGGTTCAAGAAAAGATCATTTATTTTATTTTTTGTGGGTTCAATAAAACATCATTTATTTTATTTGTTGTGGGTTCTAAAATCGATCTTAGAATTGTATCCTACACAGAAAATATCTTTTTTAGTACACATAAAATCCGTATCTCTAGATGTGTTGTGCTATTCTAATTAAATAACAAACACCCCCCCACCCCAACAAAAAAATTAAATAACAAAACACAATAAATTATTTACTACTTTATAAATGATTAGTCATGTAACGTCGCCAATTTCCATGTTAGATAGAGGCAATACTCAGTATCACTATAAAACAAGATTATCAACAGGAGATTACCAAAAGGGATTCAAATTTATAAACCAAAATGATTGAAGGGAGAGTGCATTTAGAAGTTTAAATGTTGCCTCTACGAGGCAAATGGTTTTGGTGCCACCCCATAGGGTAAAAAAGGGAAGTCCTACTCAATGCATAATTTTATAGGCTCAAGATATATGGGCAAAAAATTCCCACATGCAATGACTATTTTTACCTTATAGCTAAGAGGTTAAATTATATGTTTGTGATTGTGCTGAATCTATTTCTACCATCAAAATCCGAATTAAACACGATTTTGCAAAATAAAAAAACACCAGATTCCAAATTGATTGTCTGATCCAAATCCTCCAATTTTTAGACAACTCCTAAACTATATAAAAATGGTATTTAGTTTCAGTTTAAATTATATAGGAATAGTATCTAGTTTCAGGTATGATACTGACACTAAATTTTATTAATAATAAAAACAATATGGCAGACTTGGCAACTTCACCCATATGCCTCAGTCAGAGACCTCGATTCAAACTCACCAAGCATCTCATGAGTGAAACACCAACAATGAAAAGGATGCACAAACAAAAAACCCTAAATAAAGACAAGGCCACTTGGTGGATGCGAACGGGAGGATCGAATCTACACGCGGGAATGAATGCATTGAGTGATGAGTGGTTTGAGACCATCTGCTCATGCCGCAGACATTGGCTTGTCACAAAGACGCTGCGTAAATAAGGAAGCAAGACAACCAGCACAAGCTGAAAAAAGAAGATCGTTGAAATGCCTTCTTTTATGTTGCAATTGTCGAATGAAAGGTGGCCTGAGTGGGAGGATCATGAATTTTAAATGATAGTCAAAGTTATTCGCTAGCGAGTTCTCCTGTTTATTCATATAAATGTTATTCAAATGAATTGCATTTTTGGAGAACTCGCTCACAAGTTTTGGCCTTCACGGACCTTCTCTTATTATTATTATTTTACACTTAAGTTAAACGACGAAAAGACCTCTTACAATTAGGCGTTTTCTCCATTTTTTTGGATTACAGTTCATATCCTATAGGCATTTTTTCAATTTTCTTAAAACCCCAGAAAGGTTTTGTCAATTTCCTTAAAATGCTCTGGCGGAATTCCTTGATGAGACTTAGGCCTTTGAATTGAAAAGAATTTGCAAAATTTGACGAGAATGGGAGGTCGTATTCTCTCAGAAATTGCAATTTGGAGTGTTGCTGGCTGGCTTGGTAGCTCTCCTTTGATAGGATGGGAATCAATGTTTCATGGTGGCAAGCAGAAGTCATTTTTTTTGTTTGCGCTCTCCTTTGATGAGCTCGGAATCAACGATTTATGGTGGCAAGCAGAAGTCATTTTTTTGTTTGCATGGGCACTCTGTTGTAATACAAGGTTTGACATATATCATTGCAAGTTAATGGGTTCAAAGCATAGTCACCAAATTCGGCAGAATTGGGCTTAATAATTCTTAAATTAAAAAATTAGTTTTGATTGGGCCAAATTGGGCTAAAGAACTAGGAAACTAGATTCCATTTGGCTTTCAATTCACCCAATTTAGATTCGGTACACTCTACAAACGTTGGCCTGCTGTTTTTTGAACAAGAAATCTAAGATACGCAGTATTTCCTAATTTCCCACAAATATCTGCAATAATTCCTAGTTTATATTAAACTCTACCATAATTTCTGCATAAATTCATTATTTATACCAAAATCTACCATTATTTCTACAAATGGATGCCTTTATCTCATTTAACAAACAAAAACATGAAATTGGAACAAAGGGAAGTTGGGAACAATGGAGGGAAAGTAAAACTTAATTACAAATTTCCAAACAATAAGGCTAACTAAAATGCGTGGCAGAGCAATTCTTGCTGCAACGAATCCCATGAAACTTAGACCAAGTTTTTTGAGATTGCCAATTTTTTTTTATGAGAAGGAAGCCATCTGCTAAGTACAAAGAGAGCATCCAATGCCGACCATCATTTTTGGCATTCTCAGCTTTTCTGTCTCTATAGTTAGTTGTTTAAGGGCTAACTAAAATGCGTGGCAGAGCGATTCTTTCAGAAATTGCGATCTGGAGTGGTGCTGGTTGGCTTGGTAGCTCTCCTTTGATAAGCTGGGAATCAATGTTCCATGGTGGGAAGTAGAAGCCATTTTTTATGTTTGCATGGGCACTCTGTTGTAATACAACGTTTGACCTATATCACTGTAGGTAAATGGTTTCAAAGCATAGTTACCAAATTTGGCAGAATTGGGCTTAATAATTTGCAAATTCAGAAATTAGATTTGACTGGGCCAAATTGGGCTGAAGAACTAGGAAATTAGATTCCATTCGCTTCTCAATTCACCCAATTTAGATTCGGCACACTCTACAAAGCTTGGCTTGTTGTTTTTTGAACAAGAAATTTAAGATATGTAGTATTTCCTAATTTGTCACAAATATCTGCAGTAATTCCTAGTTTATATCAAAATCTACCATAATTTCTGCATAAATTCTTAATTTATACCAAAATCTACCATAATTTCTACAAATGGATGCGTTTATCTCATTTGACAAACAAAAACAGGAAACTGGAACAAAGGGAAGTTGGGAACAATGGAGGGAAAGTAAAACTTAATTTCCGATTTCGAAACAATTGCAAATTATGGGTACATAGGTGAATATTCTTCCTTGAATATAATGATATTTTGTTAGTGCAATTCCGTTATGATATATCAAAACATCGAACTTTGCTGAGAATTGAAAGAAAAATATAAAAAAATATTGAAATAAACCACTCACAAGTGTTTTTCCCCTGGCAAGTGCCTCTCCTCTGAAAGCAAGATGATATTTGAACATTAAACTAGCAGCACGCAATAAACCACTCACTGAACTAGCAGCATGCAGTAAACCACTCACTGAACAAGCTAGCAGGACGCAGTATCCACTCACTGAACAAGCTAGCAAACCACTCACTGAACAAGCTACGAGGACGCAGTAAACCACTCACTGAACAAGCTAGCAACATGTAGTAAACCACAAGGAAGGTAATGGATAGTATAACAAGCTGCGAACAATGCATAGCTGCAAAATGAAACAAGTGTAATAAATATTTTCGAAGCAAGCGTATTAAATGAAACCAGTGTATTCATTCGATGCCATACGCAGTAAACCACAGGGAGGAACAGTGTAACAAGCCGCGAATGCTGCACAACTGTAAAATGAACTAACTGCATTAAATGTTTTGAAAAGGAAAAGAGTGTTAAACATTTTGAAAGCCACACCACCAAACGTTATGCATTAGATGAGATAAAAAATTCTAATATATAATTTTGAAATTTGTTATCATATTATTCAAAATTCCATGCATAATCTAGGGACCTATGTTTGCATAACTTAGAATTATGTGAATAATTTGATAGTGCCATACATGGCATTTGAAATTTGATATCATATTATTCAAAATTTTGGGCATAATCTAGGGACCTACGTTTGATTAATTTAGAAGTGGCTTTGTATTAAGTGTTAAATTCATTTGGCACAGATTGTACAAAAGGTACGACCACCTCATATTACTACATCAAAAAAACCACAACAGAGAGACAACACCCCGTATTTGCATGCCTGAATTTGTTGGAAACGATGTCATGAACTCTTGTAACCAAGCTAGTATCTCGTTCTTTAACAAACATAATCGTTTTTTTGATGCCTCGCAATGAGTATGCATACACGACAAATATAATGATTAAGAGTATTTGTTCATTAATTATTGATAATTAATTTAAATAAAAATTAATCGATCATATTATGAGTAATAGTGATTTAACTTTTGATTTGAATAATATAATTTAATAATTATTTATAATAAATTCAAAATATGATATAACTTATAAAATTTATGAAGACTCAACCTCAAAACTTTTTCCAAAATCAATATTTACTAGTTTCTTGAGGGAGGGCAGGACCGACATGACCATATTGATGGGATGACGGGAAGGAAGAAGGGCAGGACAAGCATTAAATTTGACGGGACAAAGGGTGGTACGATATTACACATATGTCAAATATATGTGTTTTATTGTTTTTTTTAATTTTTAATTATTTTATATATTTGTTTAGTAGAATTAAAATGAGGTAAAAACTGTCATATAAAGCTTTTAGACTATGGCTATGTGTCAATTTGAGAAATTTTTTTAAATAATTTTTTTTTAAAACTAATTGTCACCCTCAACCAAGGGTATTTAGTCAAATCAACCCTTCCAATCAATAACAAAATAGTATTTTCTAATTTCAAAAATTAAAAATACATTTGATTATTTAAAAAAGTTAAAATTAATAATTATTTTTGCATAACATTGTAAAACAACTATTAAATTGATAAAATTAAGAAAAAGTCAAATTAGTTTTGACAATGGACCCATTGCTATCCTTGGCATGGACTAATAATTATATTTTATGAAACATTATAAAATAACTACAAAACATACACAACTAATAATAACAAGTCAATTGAATTTTGACTCTCAAACAGTCATTATAATCCCTCCCTAGCAAGGACTAAAAAATAATTAGAAAATAGATGAATTACATGTCTTATATAGGTTTATCTTTATCAACTTTACTCAAACTTTAGGGGGACTATGAATATATGAGTGGATATCATTTTCACTAAAAGAATGATGAGGTTCTAAAAAAAGACATGCCTTGTAGATTTATCTTTATCAACTTTACCCAAATGTCTAGTGGGGATATGAGGATTTGAGTGGGGAATATGAGCTTCACCATATTTCTTCACACCCTACTCACACCCTCATCACTTTATGATCTTCCGATCTGTGTCCAATATCACTCGTCTTGATGTCCCATCGGTGTCACCAATAGCCCTCGTGCATTGATGAAAGCAACATGATCTCTACTTGTTGGAACCTTGTGACTAGCCTATCCATCATAAAATGATGTCCGCTCAACGACCATAGGTCACAAATTCGACAATAAGCTTTCATAGGTCGATAGCATACCGTTTGGATATATCATATAGTGCTTTCATATATATATATATATATTTTAATTATTAAAACATATGAAAGAAAGTCAGTGTTGAATGATGCGTTGGATGCGGTATAGCATGTTATTTGACTGCGAGCAGTAGTGCTTTGAATGTAATTTGGCATAGTTCTCTGATTGCTATAAGGCTTTTAGCATATTGCATTTAATACGGCAAGCAGGAGTGCTTTGAAATTTATTTTGGCGGATGATGTATGTATTTTCATTATTAAAATAGGTATCAAAGTCAATCTAAATTAAATATCATTTAAACTACTTCATTGCGTCGTAAATAATTACTTCATTATTGGTAGACTAGTTATCCCAATTATTATAGAAATTGATGCTTTGAAATTTTCAAAATGATTGAAATCTTCTTCTGTTTAAAAATCATAATTATTATAAGATTTTCAAGCTTTGAAATTTTCAAAAATGATCTACCAGGCTCCCAACCTGTATAATCGTCCACTTGTTTTCCCATGCATTTCGGCGCTTCGTATGCACAACTGCTTTAAATGGCCACAACAACGGCCATAACTTTGCCAAGGTTTCATTCCAGAGAAGAGTTTTGATCACAGTGCGACAGCTAGGGATTGTTTATTAGATCATCTCTGGTAAAATGGCACCAGCACTTGCAGTTGCGGAGGTCAGGACTGTGAAATCCCTAGCAGATCTGGGGATTAAGAATTTACCTGTGAATTACGTGAAGGACGAGGATGAACGACCAACTGTGGGGTACAATAATTTCAGCAAAGAGGTGCCCGTCATTTCCCTTGCCAATGCAGGAGCCGGAGGAGCAGAGCGCGCACAGCTAATAAGAGAACTCAGAGCGGCGTGCGAAGAGTGGGGAATGTTCCAGATCATAGATCATGGCGTCCCTCCAGAACTGAACTCTCAAATAATGTGTTGTGCGGAGGAGTTCTTCTCGCTTTCGGTGGAAGAGAAGAGGCAGTACGCCATAAAGGCTGAGCAGTTCGTGGGATATGGAAATAGGAGTTTTATCAACGATGACCCCTTGATGGACTGGAGAGAACTCTACGTCGCCACATGCTCCCCAGCTCGTGACATCGAAAGCTGGCCTGCAAACCCGGTTCAGTTCAGGAAAGCTTTAGCCAAGTACAGCGATGCGACCTTGAAGTTAGCGAAAACGCTACTTGGGCTCATCTCAGAATCACTTGGAGTTGAAGCAGATGCAATCGAGAAAGCCTGCGGAGAGGGGCAACAGAAGGTTCTCTTGAATTACTACCCGACTTTGTTGGAGATAATTACTCCCTGATGACATCAGTTAGATGTTGAGTTCCTAACAAGTAGTTAGATGAGTCTTAGTTAGAACTAAGAGATAGACAGTCAGTTAAGTCTAAGTTAAAGAGTCTAAGTTTAGCATGTGATACTTCTATATATTCAGGCCTTCGGGTCCATTGTAACTATGAACTTTTATGTGAATAGAAAGCCGCAGCTTGTTCCTTAAAATTCATCATGGTATCAGAGCTTCATTCAGTCTTTTGGAGAGCATATTGATCCAAGAGCAGATCCAAGGGAAGAGGGATTCTTCCATAGTGAAGAAGGCAGCCAAGCTTCTGTATTGAAGGAGGTGCCATCTATCTGTTCATTGAAAAAAGCAGATCCACTTGCAGATCTAAAGCAAATTTGTGAAGAAGGCAGCCAAGCTTCTGTATTGAAGGAGGTGCCATCTATCTGTTCATTGAAAAGAGCAGATCCACTTGCAAATTCTGAAGCAAATTTGTGAAGATAAACGCCCAGCCAATAAGCAAGATTGCTGGAGCAGTGAAGAAATTCCAACCGTTGTTGGAAAGCTTGAAGGATAGCAGCCAGGATCTGATCCGCAAGTCGTGAAGACAAGATTTGATCCGTGAAGACGAGACAGCAGTCTTGAGGAGCCGTCCCAATCCACGAGAGGAGAGAATCCGCCGTGAGAATCTGCAGAGAAGGTAATTCCTGCATTAAGGAGATTCACATCTGCAAGTGAAGAATCCACAGGGTAGAGAAAGGCAAGGCTAGCAGTGAGCCTGTGTGAAGAAAAGATTGTGCATTTGCGTGTGGTGAGATCGCCGGTTGAATTCTAAATCCGTGAAGGAAGAAATCGTGGAGGTGACCATCCATTGAAGAAACCCTGAGAGGTGTAAGTCAAATCCGTTGAGTGATTGAAGGTATGCAATTTCTGGGAATAGTATGAATCAGTTCAAAAATCCGTGAAGGAAGAAAATCGCTGGAGTGAAGAGCAGCCGTGAAGGAAAAGAGCGAGGAATCAGCTTTGCCGGTGTAAATCAGTGCATAAAGGAGCAGCCACTGTGTAAAGTGAACCGCTAAGAGGAGATCACCCAAATCAGTGCAGTATAGAAAAGATATCCACTGTTTGTGAATAAAATACACCCTATCGTGAAGAGGGAGCCGATCTGCTGTGTCCTGCTGACGAGCTGCGAGTTGAAGAGAAATCTCATTGGAGAATTCGTTGAAGAAGACGGAGGCAAGACCGCCTTAGAGGAGGCAAGACCGGCCAAGAGCCGCGCCATTGGAGAGAATCCTCTGTAAGAATCTGCAGAGAAGCATTATCGCGCCCTCTCTATCCGCGTGAGAAATCGATGGAGCCGTGAAGGAAGCAAATCCGCAGATTTGTGTTGAAGACCTGTCGTGATGAGTTCGTGGAAGGCAATCCGTTGAAGAGATGTCAAATTATTGTGGGTAAATTTGTTGAAGAAAATAAACCGTCACCAAACCAGAATAGGCATGAATGCATGTGCCAAGATGCATACGCGTGGAGTGAAGGCTTGACTTTATGGAAAGACCGTAAGCCTATTCATGAGATATCAAAGATTGTTAGATTGGAGGGAAATCTTGCAGTAAGGGAGCGCGAAGCAAATCCCGTATTTTTTTTAGGGAGCGATAAGGAAGGAAAGATGTGGACTCAAGAGAAGGAGTCCATAGTCCTCAATGAGCCTCAGCAGATGGCGAATAGACAAGTTGTTAACCTCTTAGCAATAGAGGTTGAAGAACTTGAACCAGAGTATGATGGTGAACACCTTTCTTATGAAGAAAGAGTGACACTGCTACAACAAAAGAAACTCATTAATGAGTTGTTGTTTGGAATGGTAACCCTACTTGAAAGTGACGATCAAATGGATGATGTCTTTGTAGCAGTAGCAACTGAGGAGGATGAAGCTAAAGTAACCAGTTTCGAAGAAGATTTGGCATTCATTGAGGATTGGCTTGAAAAGCCAAAAGAAGTTGTAGATGACAACTTACATTCTGTAGTAGCAGAATCTGAAGAAGAAGCAAGATATGCTATGTACCCAATTGAAAAGCTGGAGGAAGAAACATGCAACAAGTATTTTGCAGGAAGCATTGAAGATGTTGTAGATCACTGGTTTTTCAGTGAGAGCCATGGAAAAAAGAAACATCCATGCAATAACAAGAAGAGATATCCAGAGTTTAAAGTCTGGAGCACAAAGAAGAAGAAAAGCATTGAAAGCTTCAAAGTTTGGAGCAGAAAGTATGAGAAGACGTTGCATCAGCACATTGCAGCAAAGAAAGTCAAGATGAAGATGTTTTGTAAGCCTAGCTGAGACATAGACCAGCAGGCAATCTTTTTTGATGAAATTTCTTAGAGGCGGTATGTTTTAGCTGCAATTAGATAGTATGTTTAGCGGTTGTAATTAAGGGAGAGTGTTGGAGATAATTACTCCCTGATGACATCAGTTAGATGTTGAGTTCCTAACAAGTAGTTAGATGAGTCTTAGTTAGAACTAAGAGATAGACAGTGAGTTAAGTCTAAGTTAAAGAGTCTAAGTTTAGCATGTGATACTTCTATATATTCAGGCCTTCGGGTCCATTGTAACTATGAACTTTTATGTGAATAGAAAGCCGCAGCTTGTTCCTTAAAATTCATCAGACTTGCCCCCGCCCCGATTTAACGTTAGGCCTCAAGAGACATACCGATCCAGGAACTCTTACCATTTTACTGCAAGACAAAGTTGGAGGCCTTCAAGCCACAAAAGACGATGGTAAAACGTGGGTTACAGTGGAACCCATTGAAGGAGCTTTCGTTGTAAATCTCGGAGACCAGATGCATGTGAGTATTTATATTTATTACTGTTTTTTGTTTGTAATACAATATTTGTATGGGATATATTGGGCGGATAAATTCCGGCCGTATGGGATATATTGGATAAACAGAAACTCATGTGTCAGGATACAATATAGAACATAAAAGTAATCGACATGTTATAGGATTTCGATTAAACTATTTGTGAATAACATTACACGAAAATAACAATTCGAACAGTACTAATTACTAAATTGTTGCTATATTGATGATGATGAAGGTTCTGAGCAACGGTATTTTGAAGAGCGCGGATCATCAGGCTGTTGTAAATCCGAAGGTTCTGAGGCAATCCGTAGCGACATTCTACAACCCCCATCCAGACTCCGTTGTTTATCCTCTGGATGCATTAACGTCAGTGTCGAGTGAGGGGAAAAGATTTGAGCGCTACGTTTACAGCGAATTCTACCAGAGGAAGATGACGAACCACGTCCTGGACTGGCAGATCAAACGCAGTAATGGAATACGTTTAGTGCAGCAGCCACAAGTGTAGTTGTGCTGCAATTATCTAGCATTGACTCTAATACAGGAACACGTTTTGGTTGCCCACAAAGAGATGCCAAAGGAATGTCAAATGCAAACTTGTGGTGTCTTCCAGATTCTACATTACAATGGGAATATTGGTTGTCTTCTATCTGCAGAAGTTGTAGGCAACACTCAATTCCTTTTACTCCCCCTGCATGTTCTTGCCTTGACTTCAAAGGTCGACACTGATTGCATTTTATTAAGCATGACGCAATGCCAAACAGGTAATACGTTTACTGAAGCAGCCAGAAGTGTAGTTGTAGTGCTGCAATTCAGCTTACATCCACGGCTCAGAAGTGTAGTTGCACTGCTGCATTTCAGCTTACATTCCATGGAAGATTGATTTAATATCATATATTTTCAATGTTTACATAATTAAAAATTAACATTGTTATTATTTGTTTTGGCAGTGTCAGGAAATAGTTGAAACTATTTAGTGTAATATTGTCACTAGTCAATTTCCTGGAAATTAAAGTGTTTTATATTACTTTCTTGGAAATTAAAGTGTTTTATAGTACATTTAGCTTGTGATATTGAATTAAGGAATGCATTCTCAATTATTTTCATATATATATATATATATATACCTCAATTTTGATAATTGAGATTGTCTCAAGGAGTAAACAGATTTTATTAGAATGAGTGCTATTCAAAGTTTAAATATAAATTTATAGAGTTTGCTTTTATATGATATGTTTTCTAAGAATAATATGGTGGATATAAAAATCATTTGCCTTAATTTATGTGAAATTTAAAACTCATCATTCCATGAAGACATGACATTATCATCAGTTGACATAACCACTCAATAACATTGTGTCCTTCAAATCCTTTAGTATAGTAAAATCTCATCTCACACTTATTTAAAATGCCAAGAGAAAATGGATCCGGGTAAAGTGGAACAGAGCAGTACATCAAAATAATGCTTAACTTATTTAAGATAACTCCATGTTTTATAAGATATAAAACTAAGCCAAAAGGGATGACTAAGTAAGATGACTAAGAAAAATAAGGAAGCTTTAGGGAGGAGCAGAAACCTCAAAGGAAAAATTACCTAACACTGTCGTATCCACATCCAAAATGTAGTAAGTGGATAATATGTCATTGTTGTTTATACTTACCATATAGCCCAACATTGACTACATATCTTCATCAACAAAGACATGAATGGATACAACACATATCTTCTATGTTTTATGGGGATATCAGTTAATGGCTTAAAAGGCTTTTGTGCTCAATGTCAATTTTAGTGTAACTTCTCCTTCAAATTTCTTATTCAATATTATTGAGCATGCATGTAATGATGGTTTTGCTGTTCACTTTGTAATGTACAACTAGTCACCAATAGTTGGACAACAATTGCACCTTGCATGTGCTATAAGAAAAAATAAACTTTGATATGCATTATGCTAATATAAAACATTGTTTCTTAGTTGAAATAATAAAGGAAAATAGTTCTATGTTTAAATGAAAAATTTCCTAGGACTATCGTATCCACATTCAAAACGCAATAACTCGATAATCTCTCATTGTTGTTTATATTTACCATATAACCCACCGTTGACCACATATCTTCATCATCAAAGACATGAATCGCTACAACCCATTTATAGAACAAGGATGATTCTTTAATGCCAACATTATCTAGCATTTACTATAATAAATGAGCAATTTTGATTTTGGTTTCCCACGGAGAGATGTTAAAGGAATGACAAATGCAAACTTGAGGTGTAATATAATTCTAGATTATAATGGGAATTAGTTGTCTTCTATCTGGGAAATGTTGTAGGTTTTGTTGTTAGGAAACATTCCATGCCTTTTGGGCACCCATGTTCTTACCTTGGCTTGGAAGGTCCCCACTCATTGATATCTATTATTCTTGAACCAATGCCAAAAAGGTATCCTTGGCACTATGTATATAACTACTACATTTGGCTACAAATTATGGCGTTGTTTTGAACGTTTTGTTGTCTCAAAAGTGATGAAATATAGAAAATCAAAGTATTGGTATTTTTTCATCCACAAAAAATTGTATTATTTTTCAGTGGAGAAATTGCCACCTTTTTATGACAAGTTACTACCATGTGACATGTTACCATTCATTTTGTGCTCTCTCTTTACATCGTAATTCGAACTCTTTAGTGATAAACATTTCTCTCAAGACTTGCAACTTTAGATTTGTTTTGATGGTTTTGGATCATTGATTAGGTGTTGAAATCCCAAGTGGAAATATGTTTTAAAAGATGATCCAAGATATTAGTTTTCAATCTTGGATTTTTGAGAGGTATGTATTTATCCATTCCATATATATATAAATAATTATAGTTTGAGAAATATGATTGCTAATTGCTCAATAGAGAAAAGCATAACGAAATTCACGGTTTAAGTGAGAATTTCTTTTTATTTCTCTAAATTCTAACTAGGCTATATAGCTTAAGAAAGAGAAAAGAGAAATTAAACTAATAGAGCTTAATTGTAATTATATTAAGGAGAATATTTTTAGCATATGTATGACTCCATTTCCTCATTAAGCATGCCATATTAGAGCCAAAATTATAATTCTTAGGGCCTATATAACTTCCAAGCTAAATCTATAGAAATCGGAAGTCTAAGAGGGAGCCTAATAATATAAACTCTTATCGAATTTTCCAAGCCACATTAATCCTACTAACTTTTTTAATAAAACTATGTGTTAAAGAAATTACGGAGGAACAATAAATTAGAAGCTATATTGATTTAGTAAGATTGATGGGTGTTGGGAATTAAACACAAAACTCTTTGCACAACAAGGCCATACATACGCTACACCTATTATTTTCATTATTTTTGAATAGGAAAGAAACCCATTTCCTAAAAATTCAAAACATAAATTTATTAAATAGAATAACATAATACCACAAAATTGACAAAAAAAATTAAGAAAAAAAACTTATTCAAAGAAATTAACAAAATAAAAATTAATTTGCCTAGAATTGAACTATGTAGACCTTGGAAAGTTGTGAACTAGTTAGACCTTGGAAAGTCGCAGCCTCGGTGACCATGGTCGGCTCCTTGGGGATCAACTATGGTTGGCATAGTCATGACGAGTAATTATTTTTCAATCTTTGATTTTTGAGAGGTATGTATTCATCCATTAGATATATATATAAGTATTTCTACTATGAGAAATATGATTTTAAATTGCACAATGAGACAAACATAAGGAAATTCATTTTTCAAGTGAGAATTTCTCCTTGTTTCTCTAAATTCTAATTAGGCTATATAGTTTAGAAAAACTTCATATACAAAATTTCCTCGAGAATTCTTTATATAGATTGAAGGGAACTTCTATTAAAGTAGAGAAAAAGTATATTAACAAAGAAAAGAGAAAAGAGAAATTAAAGTAATAATTCTTAATGGTAATTCTATTAAGGAAAATATTTAATATTAGAATTTAGATTGCACATCAATCGCAACATTAGGTTCTGATATATTTAACAATCCAACCTAGATGTAGATAGAAAAAACAGTCCCACTTAGAATTATTTGCACAAAGACATAGCGAGAATAGAGAATAAATATTGAACATAAAACTGGAGGAAAATCACTCTAGTGGGAAGAATTCCACTATGATATTATTCATCAACTTGAATACAATATATAGATTCTCTCAAAAGACTTAGTGGCAATTCGAGTAGCTCACCATAATGAGGGATTACCTAGAATATTCCCCCCACTGTGCTAGGAAAATATCTCTATGGATAGGTTGATATCCTCTTGGGATTGTAAGAGGCCTCTATTTTCCTACCCAAGACAAAAAGAAAACAAGTACACACTATAATTCTCCCATATCTAGCTCATACATCAAGAAGTAAGCTACGAAGAACAAAGCAGGTAGATAGCTTACCTCGCTTCAATGGTTGTCCTTAATGCTCCTAAGTTACTTCAAATCCTAGCCTTCAACGCTAGGCTTGTGAATCTGTTCACAATGGAAAGACAACACCTTCTCCAAATAAATATATGTATAAACAAAGGTCTAACTATGAAAGTAAAATCAATTCAATGCATTCACCATTAAAGACATGAAATTGGGAGAAATAGGCTATGTTGTATTAAAAGAAAGCATTAAGGAAGTTATACAACATGTGTTATACCTGACTCATGGTTGATTTGAACTCCTCCAACTCTCTTTCAGAATTCCTTCAAGACTCATAAGACCATAATATCAACCTCTCTAAGTTCGCTCCCCCACTTTGCCATGGGTAGGAGGTTCAATATATAGGTTAGGGAGGCCTAAACAATTAGGAGAGATATTTGGATAAGGGAGGATGAAGTGGATCAAGGGATGTTGGGCCTCCTTATGTTATAAAGAGGATATGATTTGAAGGGTAGATTAATCCCACAAAGATCTCCACGAAAGATCAGATCCAAAGATCATGGAACTACCTCCTAGGCAACATTTTCACACTTTGCACATAGAGCAACACGCAAAAACATGGCTTAAAAAGGCTTAAAGAAGTAAGGTACAAGCTGGATTTGAAGGCTTAGATAATAAGGAATACTCTCAGGATGACATGTGGATTGAGGAACTAACACACACTGTGTTCTGACCTGCATCGGGAACATTAAATCCATCATAATAAGGCATGGAAGCTGCAAGTGACAAAATGAGGTGTAACAGGTTCTCCCTAAAGTGTGAGGTCATAAATGGAATTGATGGCTTAGACACTTTAGCAACTCATGAATGAAAGATAACTGAAAGAGAACTGTAGAGGTTCCTGCAAACCACGTGTGGTTCAATGAGTGAACTTGTTACATAGCACGATCGTTCGTAAGATATTAAAGAATATCCCTAATTTCACTAAATAGTGGAAAATGCCTCCTAAAATTGTATTGTTGAACCCCCCTCCCAATATACCTTACCAATTATGAAAACCCCTAGTTTCACTAGATATTGTAGGTATCCATTTTTATCAACCCATTTTAATACCCCCTTTACATAATATTATCAAGTTGTAACAAGCAGGAGCCCTAAAGAACCTTAGTATAAGAATACAAGATGCTAAATAAAATAATAATATAAAGCTAATCATTATCCCAGCGTGATTACATTACAGGGGTGACCAATGAATTTGTAGCATTGGATATTGGAAAACCCAATGAAATAGTAACGGCGAAGGCAAAATGTGTGAAAGGCGACGTACTCAAGAGATCAATGTAACAAAGAATGTAAGAGATTGATAGTCCCATAGTATAGAATATATTATGAGTTTATTTTAGATTTCAAACTAAAAATGTTTACATCTTGATGGAGTTGAAAAATTAACTATTTCAATATATGTATGCATTAAAAAATATACTTGTTATATTTATATTTTTTGCTTTCATTTGTTATAACTATTATAATATTAATGGAAAAAACCCTACATAATCAAATTTTTACTTATCAAATTCCATCATGATTATAACGCACAATGTTGAATTTAATTTAAAAAAAAAATGATACCATTTATTTGTAAGCGAAAGATATGACAATATATATTTTAAAAAGATTTTTATATTCATATATATTTATGATAATGTTATTAAAATAAAAAATAAAAAAATTATTTTACTTAAGTATGAGCGTAGATCCATCTTAAACCCGGATTTACCTAGCATCCATAGGGATCCAATCCAATTTTTTTTGCCTTAAAATTTTTACCATGTTCAATACACCCTCTGCTCGGTAAATTTGGGTTTGACATGGATTTTTTAATTATTTTATTTGGTTGTAATTATTTATTTTATGAGGAGGCATGAATTTAGTTTTTGTAATGTAACATAACATTAGGTTAAGTTACATTACGTGACAAAATCTCTTATGTGACAAAATCTCCCCATCCTCTGGTGCAATCAAAATAAAAATTATAAAAAAATTAAAAGGTTAAGAAAATATTAGAACTTTATTTTTTATGTTTATAATTTTATAGCACACTAAATAACGTATTTCTTTTAAAGGTCCAAGTCTACTAGTAGACCAAACTCATAGACCCTATCTTTCAACATCATCGTGAACTAAAATGATTCTATGTTGATGTTATACATGGTATAATTAGAATTTTAATTAACATTCATGATATAGTTAGTAAAAGTTGAAACAATAATTAATAAATATCAATTATATTTGTATTTGTTTTTTTTTTAATTCAAAATTTAGATGAATTTATAACATTTTTACCTATGGTATAGTTAGAATTTTAGGTAACATCATACCATTGAGAATTCAGTTAAAATAGAAAAACAAAATTTATACTACAAAAATTATCTATATATAAGAGTTTAACTAGTTATCTTTTTTTAATACATTTTAATTTGGTAATATCTTAAATGTTATTTATTTTCATAATATTTTAATTTAAAAAAATAAAGAATATTTAAGAAAATATTTCTTCACATTTTAAGGTTAAAAATAAAACTAAATTGTTAAAACCAATAAATTAATACATTTTTATTGTAAAATGATTAATATATTTACTAAAACTATTTACAACATAGAAGAAACAAAACAAATGTTACATACAAAGATATTTACATCATTATCTTTAAAAAAATAAAACATAGGATGGTGTACAAAAAACAAATAAAAACAACAATAAAAATTTTAATCAACAAAATTATTTTTACTATCAAATAGAGGTACATATATTTTTTCAATAATTCAAAGAATGCAAGCAAAAAACAAAAGTTAGTTTTCGAAAACACATTTCCATATATTTACACATAACACTGAAATCTTCTTGCTCTCTAATACAAACTTCCATACACAATGAATGCATGATTTATTGAAACCTAGTCCTAATAAGTCCGATGAAAATAACAATCCAAAGGTGCTTCCATTTCATAGAAAAAATCAGATCTAGCTCAAATTTTTTGTAGAACTACCTACTTCCTCTAGTTATCATCAATCGAACTTGTTCTCCAATACTTGGCTATGGATTTGATTAGGAAGCTATTTAAATATTTTCTACAGTCTCATTAACATATTGGTGGACTGTTACATATTTGATACTATCATCTTCCATTTTCCGTTTCCATGTTGTAAATATTTTCTCTTACGAGCATATTTATGTTGAATGTCCAGTAACTAATCTGGGATAAGAGACATTCGACAAATCTTTTCTCTTTAGGTCAGATTTATGTTCAATGTATCTATAACTAGTCTAGGCTAACAGAAAACTCGGAGATATTGGGCACAATTGAACTCTATGTATCATGTGGCTGATTGGTCTTCCAAAGCCCTCTTTTAATATAAAAAATTCACATTTTTCTATCCTATCCAAAAAATAGAAATTCGCATAAAGATAAGTCTCGGCCTTGCATACTATGTGAAGGGAGTGAAGTAGGATTCCATTACAAAAATGTGTAGTAATTCAAAAAGCTTACTTACTTCATATACCATGTTTCCTTATTGTAGGCTTTCTAGATTGATTGCGAGCGAAACAAAAAGGAGGATGCTTTCTTGCTTGCCGTCAGAGTTGGGAACAGGCACAAAGTCTCAGTAGAACAAATTCTAGGAAACCTTCTCACTCATTCGCTATTCTTGACTAATAAAATCTCATTTTGATCGAGTCGGATCAAGCATGCCTACCTCTTATCACGATACAATAAAAGGGTATTTTATAATTAGTTAACTATTACTTTTCTGGACGTTTCTATTTAATTCGCGAGATGCAATCCATTGCTTCACGGTTGAGTGCTTTTATGCTGCTATAAACCTTTGGCGAGAGGAAAGAGGATAGAGCCAGAGAGAGGAGTAAATAGGTAATAACATAAACAACTTTTCTCTCACACTCGTTGCTGGGATTACTAAATAGACACTCGCATATTTTTTACACACATAAAATTAAAACTATCCTCTAATAGAAAAAGTTAGGCTACTGCATTTTACTACGACATTACCGGTCCAAGAGTAGAGCAGAACCAAGAAACCAGGAGTCTTAATCAAAGAGCAGAGTCAAAAGCAATATATATATTCAACACGCATCGAGATGTGAAGCTATCAGTTTAAGATCCATTGTACCCAAATTCCATGAACAAATAAAGATAGTCATGTAGAAATTTAATGAAATGTGAAGGAAGCAAAACTCCGTAGGGTATTTTGGACATTTTCATGTTTCATAGAAAAGGTAGCAAAACATGTAGGCAACGATGTTACATAGTATAAAATAGAATACGAATACTCACTCGTGAGCTTCGATTTCAGGGTGGACATGACTACAAGCTCGACGAAGGACTGAAGGCGCTACTACTTCTTGTTATTCTTTGCCTTTGTAAATCTTCGGGTCAAAATATGGGGGAATGCGTTCCTATCCAGGTTCAAAGTAGTCGAATGGCAAAGAAACAAAAGAAAAACAATGCTCACAGCAACATAGACACTTCCCTTTCAGCTAAAATGGAATTTCCACAGTTTGCAGCTGGGTGTTTTTGGGGATGGAGCTTTCCCTCCAGAGAATGGATAGAATCAGTAACACTGAGGTTTGATATTCAAGGAAATCTTCACAATCCCACATACCCTGATGTTTGTACTGAAAAGTTCAACCACTCTAAGATTGTGAGGGATCAACCCTAATTAATGCGCCTATGAAATCCTTCCGAGATCTTCTAGCAAAATCCTTAATCGTCCAACGATCTTAGGGTTCCATTCTAATTTGGTGATACCTAGGGTTGAGGTCCATTTTTTAATTATTTGGCAGCCATGAAGGAGATCGAGAACAACACATCTAGTCTTCACTGTAATCTTAATGATTGATCTGTACTATGTTACAAAAAATGGTTGTTTCTTCTAGATAATGAATGCAGGAGATATGTACCACGGATCTCGATCGTGTCAGATGCTTTGGATTTTGTTAAACATATTGTTAGATAATTTGGTTTTGTTAAAAAAAAAAAAAAAATTGTTCTTTCTTCTAGATAATGAATGCAAGAGATTTGCAAAACATTTAGTAAATGTACTGCGTATCTTCTTAGATGCTTTGAAATTTCTAAAAAATTTTGTGAAAGGCTTTCGTTTTATAAAACAATTAAATATATGTGTATTTTGATTTGTGTAAAATCATTAATATGTTACAATTAAATATAAATATTTTTGATTTGTGTAAAATGATTAATATATGTATTATCAATTATCATGTGGTAGGTATGTGGTAGGCAATTTGAGGATTTTTTTTCAAACAAAATAATTTTTTTTTTAATTTATTGTCACCTCCAAGGGTATTTTGTCGAATCAAACCATGTAGCCTATAAAAATTTAGAATTTTTTAATTTCAGAAATTAGAAAAATATTTTATTATTTTTAAAGAATTAAAATTAACAAGCACAGTAGCTGCAAAGTAGCTAGTCCCTGCCTTGGGAGTAGGTTTTTTTTTTATTGACCTATGAATATAATCAAATGTTTATAATTTATATACAAAACGACATATTTACAATTTCTTTAACTGAAGACATAAGGAAATTTGATAAAAAAGATAAAACATTTAGAATTTGATGTTTGCTTTTATTGTATAGAATAATTAGGAAATATTATTTTATGAATTATAAACTTTAATTTTAATTTTAGAAAAGGAGATAATTTAATCATTATCAAAAATCTATTCAGTGGAATTAAGAGGAGTGAAATTAACAGGAGAACAAAAAAAACTAGTATATTTAGTGAAATTAACAAGAGAACAAAAATAAGTAGCAACGTAATTCACAAAAAAAAAGTCTGTATAAGTAACTAATAAGTAACGTAGTTAAATATGTGTTCTGACGTCAAGCAATATGTGCATATGCAAAATTGCAACATTGCTAGAATAGCTGAAATACTAATATTGAGAGCACTGCACATTTCCAAAAATCTGGACTGTTAGAAGTAAGCAATTGTTTGCACAAATCCAAGTCAAAAAAAGAAATTTGTAAGCCTCAGCATTCTTGTACAGGTAACTTAAATGTCCTTTCTCTATTTGTATTTACAAGGTTGTCAACATATTTGCAATACATAATAGAAGGAAGTTTAAGAATGTATTTAACATTTTGCAAATTGTAACTCTAAAGAATTTGAAAACCACAATAGTTCCAGACATACCTGTTTCTTTGAAACTTCTGTTTGCATAATGCATTCATTGCGTGGCTTATCTCTTGATGTCAAGATTTATATTTTCATAATTGAGTGTAAACTTCCCATCAATAAAAAAAGTCACACAACATGTAGATAACAACATATACTTTTTTTAGATAATCTTGATATGAGAGTGCAATCAAATATGGGAACACCTTTGTTAAAATGTCATCCTTCAGTATGCATGATACTTTTTCATTTTTTGTACTAATTATGGTACAGTAAAATCGATGCACATAGTTGACAGGACATTCGCTGCTACATTTGGCACAATGTACAGTTGTGCCTTGCACTCTTCTGAAATTTAATATAGCTAAATTGCATTTTTAGCATGTGGGTTGAAATGGATTGGAATATATGTTTGCTACATGCAATGTGCCTTGAACCTATTTGACATTATCCAGTGTCACTTAGTTGAAATCTATTTATGGAAAATATGTTTGTTATAATGTATGTTTATATAGTTGTGGTGCCTTACCTGATTTGTGGACTTCAACAATGTTGTTAGATCATTCAATGGCTTCTCATCTTTTAGCGTTGTTATGAATGTTGATTGCCCTGTACGCGGTGTACATGGCTGTGAATCTTTTTGTCTCACGAGGTTTCTTAATAGGAAAATATGGAACTCTTTTTTTGAAAGTTGTTCTTGAATCGCATTGAACTCTGCCTCGAACGTTGAATATAAATGTATCTAAATTTAAAAAATAGATTTATGTTAAGCATATTATTTTTGTTATTTACAGTAGGAAAAAAGACAAAGAAGATAATATCTACAAATATGAATAGGTAGAAATAGTCTTACAGTTGTGATCCGCAATATGAGCATGATAGATCTGAAATAAAACTAAATATCAAGATAAATCTGAATGCAAGACCCAAACTGAATACAAAGATGGAGGGTGAGGCTAGGAGAGCCTCACCTCTCAACGGAAAAACCCAAGAGAACTCTTAGAGCCAACAACGATACAACAAACTAAGACACACAAGACTGGCACAAGAAAACTCGTTTGTATTTTGAGGCAAGGTGCCTTTTTATAGATTACAAGGAGAGAGCATATTAAACGCTATTCATTATTATAATAATATCTAATCTACTATTATGGCTAATACATTAAACATAGCATATTGAAACTAATATCCAAAATGGGGAGTGTGCGTCCCATACAGATCATTCCTCCCGGTCTTAGTGGAAAGCCTCCCTGCTTTCCTTCCTCCCAGTCTAAGTTTGAAGCCATGCTTACAAAGAAGAGAAACCACATGTAGAAGACGTGCCGTTGTCGCAAATTGATGAAGATTCTGATGATGTGTAAAAGATGCGAGTAGGTGGGGTGCCCATACAGCTGCTACTGAACATCTTGTGAAAATAATCTCGAGGAAGAGATCTATGTATCTCCTCCCTGGGTGGGATGTGGAGTTGGTGTAAGATGTGAGCAGGTGGGGTGCCCATGAAGCTGCTCTGCGTCATCCTACAAAAATAAACTAGAGGGAGAGATTTGTATGTGTTTTAGATATGTGTACCTCCTCTCTACGTTGTGTAGATCTGTGTACCACCGGCAAATGAACTGATACTGATCCTGACAAGGGTGTGATTTGAGACAAAGTCTTGAAGCTACCTCGAAAGCCTATGAAGGCCTTTTCTGCAAACAAAACTTTGTTAAGTGCTGGAGAATATTGTTGGAGGAAATAGCAAAAATGGAACTTTGAAAGAGAACTATTATTGGAAGAGAACTAGAAAAAATGTGAGCCGAGTGGTGAGCTTGGACTCGGAGAGGGACTGGGTCCCTATGGAAAGGTTGTTGAAGCCGAAGGAAATCAGAGCCATGTTGAAGATGGCGTTGGCGAATGCCAAATGAACTTCTGAACTATGTTGAAGATGCTGTTGGAGATGAGTTGTTGATAAATGCGAAATGTGCTTTTGAATAATGTTGAATAACGTTAAAGGTGCTCCAGCCTTTTTTGAGATCATGTTAGATTGCTTTGAATCTGAAGGATCTATAACATCATCGTTCATAGACTGATTTCCTTTTCTGAGTAGCCATCCAATGCCGACCATCATTTTTGGCTTACACAGCTTTTCTGGCTTTATCCTTAGCTGTATAAGGGCTAACTAAAATGAGTGGGAAAGCAATTCTTGCAAAAATTGCAATTTGGAGGAAAGGTATAAGAATTCCATTTTTTTATTTGTTGGGGGTGCAATAAAGCATCCTATGACGGGTTCAAGAAAGCATAATTTATTTTGTTTGTTGGAGGTTCAAGAAAAGATCATTTATTTTATTTTTTGTGGGTTCAATAAAACATCATTTATTTTATTTGTTGTGGGTTCTAAAATCGATCTTAGAATTGTATCCTACATAGAAAATATCTTTTTTAGTACACATAAAATCCGTATCTCTAGATGTGTTGTGCTATTCTAATTAAATAACAAACACCCCCCCACCCCAACAAAAAAATTAAATAACAAAACGCAATAAATTATTTACTACTTTATAAATGATTAGTCATGTAACGTCGCCAATTTCCATGTTAGATAGAGGCAATACTGAGTATCACTATAAAACAAGATTATCAACAGGAGATTACCAAAAGGGATTCAAATTTATAAACCAAAATGATTGAAGGGAGAGTGCATTTAGAAGTTTAAATGTTGCCTCTACGAGGCAAATGGTTTTGGTGCCACCCCATAGGGTAAAAAAGGGAAGTCCTACTCAATGCATAATTTTACAGGCTCAAGATATATGGGCAAAAAATTCCCACATGCAATGACTATTTTTACCTTATAGCTAAGAGGTTAAATTATATGTTTGTGAGGGTGCTGAATCTATTTCTACCATCAAAATCCGAATTAAACACGATTTTGCAAAATAAAAAAACACACCAGATTCCAAATTGATTGTCTGATCCAAATCCTCCAATTTTTAGACAACTCCTAAACTATATAAAAATGGTATTTAGTTTCAATTTAAATTATATAGGAATGGTATCTAGTTTCAGGTATGATAGTGACACTAAATTTTATTAATAATAAAAACAATATGGCAGACTTGGCAACTTGACCCATATGCCTCAGTCGGAGACCTCGATTCAAACTCACCAAGCATCTCATGAGTGAAACACCAACAATGAAAAGGATGCACAAACAAAAAACCCTAAATAAAGACAAGGCCACTTGGTGGATGCGAACGGGAGGATCGAATCTACACGCGGGAATGAATGCATTGAGTGATGAGTGGTTTGAGACCATCTACTCATGCCGCAGACATTGGCTTGGCACAAAGACGCTGCGTAAATAAGGAAGCAAGACAACCAGCACAAGCTGAAAAAAGAAGATCGTTGAGATGCCTTCTTTTATGTTGCAATTATCGAATGAAACGTGGCCTGAGTGGGAGGATCATGAATTTTAAATGATAGTCAAAGTTATTCACTAGCGAGTTCTCCTGTTTATTCATATAAATGTTATTCAAATGAATTGCATTTTTGGAGAACTCGCTCACAAGTTTTGGCCTTCACGGACCTTCTCTTATTATTATTATTTTACACTTAAGTTAAACGACGAAAAGACCTCTTACAATTAGGCATTTTCTCCATTTTTTTGGATTACAGTTCATATCCTATAGGCGTTTTTTCAATTTTCTTAAAACCCCAGAAAGGTTTTGTCAATTTCCTTAAAATGCTCTGGCGGAATTCCTTGATGAGACTTAGGCCTTTGAATTGAAAAGAATTTGCAAAATTTGACGAGAATGGGAGGTCGTATTCTCTCAGAAATTGCAATTTGGAGTGTTGCTGGCTGGCTTGGTAGCTCTCCTTTGATAGGATGGGAATCAATGTTTCATGGTGGCAAGCAGAAGTCATTTTTTTTGTTTGCGCTCTCCTTTGATAAGCTGGGAATCAACGATTTATGGTGGCAAGCAGAAGTCATTTTTTTTGTTTGCATGGGCACTCTATTGTAATACAAGGTTTGACCTATATCATTGCAAGTTAATGGGTTCAAAGCATAGTCACCAAATTCGGCAGAATTGGGCTTAATAATTCTTAAATTAAAAAATTAGTTTTGATTGGGCCAAATTGGGCTGAAGAACTAGGAAACTAGATTCCATTTGGCTTTCAATTCACCCAATTTAGATTCGGTACACTCTACAAATGTTGGCCTGCTTTTTTTTGAACAAGAAATCTAAGATATGTAGTATTTCCTAATTTGCCACAAATATCTGCAATAATTCCTAGTTTATATTAAACTCTACCATAATTTCTGCATAAATTCCTTATTTATACCAAAATCTACCATTATTTCTACAAATGGGTGCCTTTATCTCATTTAACAAACAAAAACATGAAATTGGAACAAAGGGAAGTTGGGAACAATGGAGGGAAAGTAAAACTTAATTACAAATTTCCAAACAATAGGGCTAACTAAAATGCGTGGCAGAGCAATTCTTGCTGCAATGAATCCCATGAAACTTAGACCAAGTTTTTTGAGATTGCCAATTTTTTTTTATGAGAAGGAAGCCATCTGCTAAGTACAAAGAGAGCATCCAATGCCGACCATCATTTTTGGCATTCTCAGCTTTTCTATCTCTATAGTTAGTTGTTTAAGGGCTAACTAAAATGCGTGGTAGAGCGATTCTTTCAGAAATTACGATCTGGAGTGGTGCTGGTTGGCTTGGTAGCTCTCCTTTGATAAGCTGGGAATCAATGTTCCATGGTGGGAAGCAGAAGCCATTTTTTATGTTTGCATGGGCACTCTGTTGTAATACAAGGTTTGACCTATATCACTGTAGGTAAATGGTTTCAAAGCATAGTTACCAAATTTGGCAGAATTGGGCTTAATAATTTGCAAATTCAAAAATTAGATTTGACTGGGCCAAATTGGGCTGAAGAACTAGGAAATTAGATTCCATTCGCTTCTCAATTCACCCAATTTAGATTCGGCACACTCTACAAAGCTTGGCTTGTTGTTTTTTGAACAAGAAATTTAAGATATGTAGTATTTCCTAATTTGTCACAAATATCTACAGTAATTCCTAGTTTATATCAAAATCTACCATAATTTCTGCATAAATTCTTAATTTATACCAAAATCTACCATAATTTCTACAAATGGATGCGTTTATCTCATTTGACAAACAAAAACAGGAAACTGGAACAAAGGGAAGTTGGGAACAATGGAGGGAAAGTAAAACTTAATTTCCGATTTCGAAACAATTGCAAATTATGGGTAAATAGGTGAATATTCTTCCTTGAATATAATGATATTTTGTTAGTGCAATTCCGTTATGATATATCAAAACATCGAACTTTGCTTAGAATTGAAAGAAAAATATAAAAAAATATTGAAATAAACCACTCACAAGTGTTTTTCCCCTGGCAAGTGCCTCTCCTCTGAAAGCAAGATGATATTTGAACATTAAACTAGCAGCACGCAGTAAACCACTCATTGAACTAGCAGCATGCAGTAAACCACTCACTGAACAAGCTAGCAGGACGCAGTATCCACTCACTGAACAAGCTAGCAAACCACTCACTGAACAAGCTACGAGGACGCAGTAAACCACTCACTGAACAAGCTAGCAACATGTAGTAAACCACAAGGAAGGTAATGGATAGTATAAAAAGCTGCGAACAATGCATAGCTGCAAAATGAAACAAGTGTAATAAATATTTTCGAAGCAAGCGTATTAAATGAAACCAGTGTATTCATTCGATGCCATACGCAGTAAACCACAGGGAGGAACAGTGTAACAAGCCGCGAATGCTGCACAACTGTAAAATGAACTAACTGCATTAAATGTTTTGAAAAGGAAAAGAGTGTTAAACATTTTGAAAGCCACACCACCAAACGTTATGCATTAGATGAGATAAAAAATTCTAATATATAATTTTGAAATTTGTTATCATATTATTCAAAATTCCGTGCATAATCTAGGGACCTATGTTTGCATAACTTAGAATTATGTGAATAATTTGATAGTGCCATACATGGCATTTGAAATTTGATATCATATTATTCAAAATTCTGGGCATAATCTAGGGACCTACGTTTGATTAATTTAGAAGTGGCTTTGTATTAAGTGTTAAATTCATTTGGCACAGATTGTACAAAAGGTACGACCACCTCATATTACTACATCAAAAAAACCACAACAGAGAGACAACACCCCGTATTTGCATGTCTGAATTTGTTGGAAACGACGTCATGAACTCTTGTAACCAAGCTAGTATCTGGTTCTTTAACAAACATAATCGTTTTTTTGATGCCTCGCAATGAGTATGCATACACGACAAATATAAAGATGAAATATAATGATTAAGAGTATTTGTTCATTAATTATTGATAATTAATTTAAATAAAAATTAATCGATCATATTATGAGTAATAGTGATTTAACTTTTGATTTGAATAATATAATTTAATAATTATTTATAATAAATTCAAAATATGATATAACTCATAAAATTTATGAAGACTGAACCTCAAAACTTTTTCCAAAATCAATATTTACTAGTTTCTTGAGGGAGGGCAGGACCGACATGACCATATTGATGGGATGGCGGGAAGGAAGAAGGGCAGGACAAGCATTAAATTTGACGGGACAAAGGGTGGTACGATATTACACATATGTCAAATATATGTGTTTTATTGTTTTTTTTAATTTTTAATTATTTTATATATTTGTTTAGTAGAATTAAAATGAGGTAAAAACTGTCATATAAAGCTTTTAGACTATGGCTATGTGTCAATTTGAGAAATTTTTTTAAATAATTTTTTTTTAAAACTAATTTTCACCCTCAACCAAGAGTATTTAGTCAAATCAACCCTTCCAATCAATAACAAAATAGTATTTTCTAATTTCAAAAATTAAAAATACATTTGATTATTTAAAAAAGTTTAAATTAATAATTATTTTTGCATAACATTGTAAAACAACTATTAAATTGATAAAATTAAGAAAAAGTCAAATTAGTTTTGACAATGGACCCATTGCTATAATCCTTGCCTTGGCATGGACTAATAATTATATTTTATGAAACATTATAAAATAACTACAAAACATACACAACTAATAATAACAAGTCAATTGAATTTTGACTCTGAAACCGTCATTATAATCCCTCCCTAGCAAGGACTAAAAAATAATTAGAAAATAGATGAATTACATGTCTTATATAGGTTTATCTTTATCAACTTTACTCAAACTTTAGGGGGACTATGAATATATGAGTGGATATCATTTTCACTAAAAGAATGATGAGGTTCTAAAAAAAGACATGCCTTGTAGATTTATCTTTATCAACTTTACCCAAATGTCTAGTGGGGATATGAGGATTTGAGTGGGGAATATGAGCTTCACCATATTTCTTCACACCCTACTCACACCCTCATCACTTTATGATCTTCCGATCTGTGTCCAATATCACTCGTCTTGATGTCCCATCGGTGTCACCAATAGCCCTCGTGGATTGATGAAAGCAACATGATCTCTACTAGTTGGAACCTTGTGACTAGCCTATCCATGATAAAATGATGTCCGCTCAACGACCATAGGTTACAAATTCGACAATAAGCTTTCATAGGTCGATAGCATACCGTTTGGATATATCATATAGTGCTTTCATATATATATATATTTTAATTATTAAAACATATGAAAGAAAGCAACATGATCTCTACTAGTTGGAACCTTGTGACTAGCCTATCCATGATAAAATGATGTCCGCTCAACGACCATAGGTCACAAATTCGACAATAAGCTTTCATAGGTCGATAGCATACCGTTTGGATATATCATATAGTGCTTTCATATATATATATATTTTAATTATTAAAACATATGAAAGAAAGTCAGTGTTGAATGATGCGTTGGATGCGGTATAGCATGTTATTTGACTGCGAGCAGTAGTGCTTTGAATGTAATTTGGCATAGTTCTCTGATTGCTATAAGGCTTTTAGCATATTGCATTTAATACGGCAAGCAGGAGTGCTTTGAAATTTATTTTGGCGGATTATGTATGTATTTTCATTATTAAAATAGGTATCAAAGTCAATCTAAATTAAATATCATTTAAACTACTTCATTGCGTCGTAAATAATTACTTCATTATTGGTAGACTAGTTATCCCAATTATTATAAAAATTGATGCTTTGAAATTTTCAAAATGATTGAAATCTTCTTCTGTTTAAAAATCATAATTATTATAAGATTTTCAAGCTTTGAAATTTTCAAAAATGATCTACCAGGCTCCCAACCTGTATAATCGTCCACTTGTTTTCCCATGCATTTCGGCGCTTCGTATGCACAACTGCTTTAAATGGCCCCAACAACGGCCATAACTTTGCCAAGGTTTCATTCCAGAGAAGAGTTTTGATCACAGTGCGACAGCTAGGGATTGTTTATTAGATCATCTCTGGTTAATATCTGCTGTTTTTCGGTTTTTTTTATCTGTTCTGATTGTTAGAAAAATGGCACCAGCACTTGCAGTTGCGGAAGTCAGGACTGTGAAATCCCTAGCAGATCTGGGGATTAAGAATTTACCTGTGAATTACGTGAAGGACGAGGATGAACGACCAACTGTGGGGTACAATAATTTCAGCAAAGAGGTGCCCGTCATTTCCCTTGCCAATTCAGGAGCCGGAGGAGCAGAGCGCGCACAGCTAATAAGAGAACTCAGAGCGGCGTGCGAAGAGTGGAGAATGTTCCAGATCATAGATCATGGCGTCCCTCCAGAACTGAACTCTCAAATAATGTGTTGTGCGGAGGAGTTCTTCTCGCTTTCGGTGGAAGAGAAGAGGCAGTACGCCATAAAGGCTGAGCAGTTCGTGGGATATGGAAATAGGAGTTTTATCAACGATGACCCCTTGATGGACTGGAGAGAACTCTACGTCGCCACATGCTCCCCAGCTCGTGACATCGAAAGCTGGCCTGCAAACCCGGTTCAGTTCAGGAAAGCTTTAGCCAAGTACAGCGATGCGACCTTGAAGTTAGCGAAAACGCTACTTGGGCTCATCTCAGAATCACTTGGAGTTGAAGCAGATGCAATCGAGAAAGCCTGCAGAGAGGGGCAACAGAAGGTTCTCTTGAATTACTACCCGACTTGCCCCCGCCCCGATTTAACGTTAAGCCTCAAGAGACATACCGATCCAGGAACTCTTACCATTTTACTGCAAGACAAAGTTGGAGGCCTTCAAGCCACAAAAGACGATGGTAAAACGTGGGTTACAGTGGAACCCATTGAAGGAGCTTTCGTTGTAAATCTCGGAGACCAGATGCATGTGAGTATTTATATTTATTACTGTTTTTTGTTTGTAATACAATATTTGTATGGGATATATTGGGCGGATAAATTTCGGCCGTATGGGATATATTGGATAAACAGAAACTCATGTGTCAGGATACAATATAGAACATAAAAGTAATCGACATGTTATAGGATTTCGATTAAACTATTTGTGAATAATATGGTGGATATAAAAATCATTTGCCTTAATTTATGTGAAATTTAAAACTCATCATTCCATGAAGACATGACATTATCATCAGTTGACATAACCACTCAATAACATTGTGTCCTTCCAATCCTTTAGTATAGTAAAATCTCATCTCACACTTATTTAAAATGCCAAGAGAAAATGGATCCGGGTAAAGTGGAACAGAGCAGTACATCAAAATAATGCTTAACTTATTTAAGATAACTCCATGTTTTATAAGATATAAAACTAAGCCAAAAGGGATGACTGAGTAAGATGACTAAGAAAAATAAGGAAGCTTTAGGGAGGAGCAGAAACCTCAAAGGAAAAATTACCTAACACTGTCGTATCCACATCCAAAATGTAGTAACTGGATAATATGTCATTGTTGTTTATACTTACCATATAGCCCAACATTGACTACATATCTTCATCAACAAAGACATGAATGGATACAACACATATCTTCTATGTTTTATGGGGATATCAGTTAATGGCTTAAAAGGCTTTTGTGCTCAATGTCAATTTTAGTGTAACTTCTCCTTCAAATTTCTTATTCAATATTATTGAGCATGCATGTAATGATGGTTTTGCTGTTCACTTTGTAATGTACAACTAGTCACCAATAGTTGGACAACAATTGCACCTTGCATGTGCTATAAGAAAAAATAAACTTTGATATGCATTATGCTAATATAAAACATTGTTTCTTAGTTGAAATAATAAAGGAAAATAGTTCTATGTTTAAATGAAAAATTGCCTAGGACTATCGTATCCACATTCAAAATGCAATAACTCGATAATCTCTCATTGTTGTTTATATTTACCATATAACCCAACGTTGACCACATATCTTCATCATCAAAGACATGAATCGCTACAACCCATTTATAGAACAAGGATGATTCTTTAATGCCAACATTATCTATCATTTACTATAATAAATGAGCAATTTTGATTTTGGTTTCCCACGGAGAGATGTTAAAGGAATGACAAATGCAAACTTGAGGTGTAATATAATTCTAGATTATAATGGGAATTAGTTGTCTTCTATCTTGGAAATGTTGTAGGTTTTGTTGTTAGGAAACATTCCATGCCTTTTGGGCACCCATGTTCTTACCTTGGCTTGGAAGGTCCCCACTCATTGATATCTATTATTCTTGAACCAATGCCAAAAAGGTATCCTTGGCACTATGTATATAACTACTACATTTGGCTACAAATTATGGCGTTGTTTTGAACGTTTTGTTGTCTCAAAAGTGATGAAATATAGAAAATCAAAGTATTGGTATTTTTTCATCGACAAAAAATTGTATTATTTTTCACTGGAGAAATTGCCACCTTTTTATGACAAGTTACTACCATGTGACATGTTACCATTCATTTTGTGCTCTCTCTTTACATCGTAATTCGAACTCTTTAGTGATAAACATTTCTCTCAAGACTTGCAACGTTAGATTTGTTTTGATGGTTTTGGATCATTGATTAGGTGTTGAAATCCCAAGTGGAAATATGTTTTAAAAGATGATCCAAGATATTAGTTTTCAATCTTGGATTTTTGAGAGGTATGTATTTATCCATTCCATATATATATAAATAATTATAGTTTGAGAAATATGATTGCTAATTGCTCAATAGAGGGAGCCTAATAATATAAACTCTTATCGAATTTTCCAAGCCACATTAATCCTACTAACTTTTTTAATAAAACTATGTGTTAAAGAAATTACGGAGGAACAATAAATTAGAAGCTATATTGATTTAGTAAGATTGATGGGTGTTGGGAATTAAACACAAAACTCCTTGCACAACAAGGCCATACATACGCTACACCTATTATTTTCATTATTTTTGAATAGGAAAGAAACCCATTTCCTAAAAATTCAAAACATAAATTTATTAAATAGAATAACATAATACCACAAAATTGACAAAAAAAATTAAGAAAAAAAACTTATTCAAAGAAATTAACAAAATAAAAATTAATTTGCCTAGAATTGAACTATGTAGACCTTGGAAAGTTGTGAACTAGTTAGACCTTGGAAAGTTGCAGCCTCGGTGACCACGGTCGGCTCCTTGGGGATCAACTATGGTTGGCATAGTCATGACGAGTAATTATTTTTCAATCTTTGATTTTTGAGAGGTATGTATTCATCCATTAGATATATATATAAGTATTTCTACTATGAGAAATATGATTTTTAATTGCACAATGAGACAAACATAAGGAAATTCATTTTTCAAGTGAGAATTTCTCCTTGTTTCTCTAAATTCTAATTAGGCTATATAGTTTAGAAAAACTTCATATACAACATTTCCTTGAGAATTCTTTATATAGATTGAAGGGAACTTCTATTAAAGTGGAGAAAAAGTATATTAACAAAGAAAAGAGAAAAGAGAAATTAAAGTAATAATTCTTAATGGTAATTCTATTAAGGAAAATATTTAATATTAGAATTTAGATTGCACATCAATCGCAACATTAGGTTCAGATATATTTAACAATCCAACCTAGATGTAGATAGAAAAAACAGTCCCACTTAGAATTATTTGCACAAAGAGATAGCCAGAATAGAGAATAAATATTGAACATAAAACTGGAGGAAAATCACTCTAGTGGGAAGAATTCCACTATGATATTATTCATCAACTTGAATACAATATATAGATTCTCTCAAGAGACTTAGTGGCAATTCGAGTAGCTCACCATAATGAGGGATTACCTAGAATATTCCCCCCACTGTGCTAGGAAAGTATCTCTATGGATAGGTTGATATCCTCTTGGGATTGTAAGAGGCCTCTATTTTCCTACCCAAGACAAAAAGAAAACAAGTACACACTATAATTCTCCCATATCTAGCTCATACATCAAGAAGTAAGCTACAAAGAACAAAGCAGGTAGATAGCTTACCTCGCTTCAATGGTTGTCCTTAATGCTCCTAAGTTACTTCAAATCCTAGCCTTCAACGCTAGGCTTGTGAATCTGTTCACAATGGAAAGACAACACCTTCTCCAAATAAATATATGTATAAACAAAGGTCTAACTATGAAAGTAAAATCAATTCAATGCATTCACCATTAAAGACATGAAATTGGGAGAAATAGGCTATGTTGTATTAAAAGAAAGCATTAAGGAAGTTATACAACATGTGCTATACCTGACTCATGGTTGATTTGAACTCCTCCAACTCTCTTTCAGAATTCCTTCAAGACTCATAAGACCATAATATCAACCTCTCTAAGTTCGCTCCCCCACTTTGCCATGGGTAGGAGGTTCAATATATAGGTCAGGGAGGCCTAAACAATTAGGAGAGATATTTGGATAAGGGAGGATGAAGTGGATCAAGGGATGTTGGGCCTCCTTATGTTATAAAGAGGATATGATTTGAAGGGTAGATTAATCCCACAAAGATCTCCACGAAAGATCAGATCCAAAGATCATGGAACTACCTCCTAGGCAACATTTTCAAACTTTGCACATAGAGCAACACGCAAAAACATGGCTTAAAAAGGCTTAAAGAAGTAAGGTACAAGCTGGATTTGAAGGCTTAGATAATAAGGAATACTCTCTGGATGACATGTGGATTGAGGAACTAACACACACTGTGTTCGGACCTGCATCGGGAACATTAAATCCATCATAATAAGGCATGGAAGCTGCAAGTGACAAAATGAGGTGTAACAGGTTCGCCCTAAAGTGTGAGGTCATAAATGGAATTGATGGCTAAGACACTTTAGCAACTCATGAATGAAAGATAACTGAAAGAGAACAGTAGAGGTTCCTGCAAACCACATGTGGTTCAATTAGTGAACTTGTTACATAGCACGATCGTTCGTAAGATATTAAAGAATATCCCTAATTTCACTAAATAGTGGAAAATGCCTCCTAAAATTGTATTGTTGAACCCCCCTCCCAATATACCTTACCAATTATGAAAACCCCTAGTTTCACCAGATATTGTAGGTATCCATTTTTATCAACCCATTTTAATACCCCCTTTACATAATATTATCAAGCTGTAACAAGCAGGAGCCCTAAAGAACCTTAGTATAAGAATACAAGATGCTAAATAAAATAATAATATAAAGCTAATCATTATCCCAGCGTGATTACATTACAGGGGCGACCAATGAATTTGTAGCATTGGATATTGGAAAACCCAATGAAATAGTAACGGCGAAGGCAAAATGTGTGAAAGGCGACCTACTCAAGAGATCAATGTAACAAAGAATGTAAGAGATTGATAGTCCCATAGTATAGAATATATTATGAGTTTATTTTAGATTTCAAACTAAAAATGTTTACATCTTGATGGAGTTGAAAAATTAACTATTTCAATATATGTATGCATTAAAAAATATACTTGTTATATTTATATTTTTTGCTTTCATTTGTTATAACTATTATAATATTAATGGAAAAAACCCTACATAATCAAATTTTCACTTATCAAATTCCATCATGATTATAACGCACAATGTTGAATTTAATTTTAAAAAAAAATGATACCATTTATTTGTAAGCGAAAGATATGACAATATATATTTTTAAAAGATTTTTATATTCATATATATTTATGATAATGTTATTAAAATAAAAAATAAAAAAATTATTTTACTTAATTATGAGCGTAGATCCATCTTAAACCCGGATTTACCTAGCATCCATAGGGATCTAATCCAATTTTTTTTGCCTTCAAATTTTTACCATGTTCAATACACCCTCTGCTCGGTAAATTTGGGTTTGACATGGATTTTTTAATTATTTTATTTGGTTGTAATTATTTATTTTATGAGGAGGCATGAATTTAGTTTTTGTAATGTAACATAACATTAGGTTAAGTTACATTACGTGACAAAATCTCTTATGTGACAAAATCTCCCGATCCTCTGGTGCAATCAAAATAAAAATTATAAAAAAATTAAAAGGTTAAGAAAATATTAGAACTTTATTTTTTATGTTTATAATTTTATAGCACACTAAATAACGTATTTCTTTTAAAGGTCCAAGTCTACTAGACTTCCAAGTCTAGTAGACCAAACTCATAGACCCTATCTTTCAACATCATCGTGAACTAAAATGATTCTATGTTGATGTTATACATGGTATAATTAGAATTTTAATTAACATTCATGATATAGTTAGTAAAAGTTGAAACAATAATTAATAAATATCAATTATATTTGTAGATGTTTTTTTTTAATTCAAAATTTAGATGAATTTATAACATTTTTACCTATGGTATAGTTAGAATTTTAGGTAACATCATACCATTGAGAATTCAGTTAAAATAGAAAAAAAAAAATTATACTACAAAAATTATCTATATATAAGAGTTTAACTAGTTATCTTTTTTTAATACATTTTAATTTGGTAATATCTTAAATGTTATTTATTTTCATAATATTTTAATTTAAAAAAATAAAGAATATTTAAGAAAATATTTCTTCACATTTTAAGGTTAAAAATAAAACTAAACTGTTAAAACCAATAAATTAATACATTTTTATTGTAAAATCATTAATATATTTACTAAAACTATTTACAACATAGAAGAAACAAAACAAATGTTACATACAAAGATATTTACATCATTATCTTTAAAAAAATAAAACATAGGATGGTGTACAAAAAACAAATAAAAACAACAATAAAAATTTTAATCAAGAAAATTATTTTTACTATCAAATAGAGGTACATATATTTTTTCAATAATTCAAAGAATGCAAGCAAAAAACAAAAGTTAGTTTTCGAAAACACATTTCCATATATTTACACATAACACTGAAATCTTCTTGCTCTCTAATACAAACTTCCATACACAATGAATGCATGATTTATTGAAAACTAGTCCTAATAAGTCCGATGAAAATAACAATCCAAAGGTGTTTCCATTTCATAGAAAAAATCAGATCTAGCTCAAATTTTTGTAGAACTACCTACTTCCTCTAGTTATCATCAATCGAACTTGTTCTCCAATACTTGGCTATGGATTTGATTAGGAAGCTATTTAAATATTTTCTACAGTCTCATTAACATATTGGTGGACTGTTACATATTTGATACTATCATCTTCCATTTTCCGTTTCCATGTTGTAAATATTTTCTCTTACGAGCATATTTATGTTGAATGTCCAGTAACTAATCTGGGATAAGAGACATTCGACAAATCTTTTCTCTTTAGGTCAGATTTATGTTCAATGTATCTATAACTAGTCTAGGCTAACAGAAAACTCGGAGATATTGGGCACAATTGAACTCTATGTATCATGTGGCTGATTGGTCTTCCATAGCCCTCTTTTAATATAAAAAATTCACATTTTTCTATCCTATCCAAAAAATAGAAATTCGCATAAAGATAAGTCTCGGCCTTGCATACTATGTGAAGGGAGTGAAGTAGGATTCCATTACAAAAATGTGTAGTAATTAAAAAAACTTACTTACTTCATATACCATGTTTCCTTATTGTAGGCTTTCTAGATTGATTGCGGGCGAAACAAAAAGGAGAATGCTTTCTTGCTTGCCGTCAGAGTTGGGAACAGGCACAAAGTCTCAGTAGAACAAATTCTAGGAAACCTTCTCACTCATTCGCTATTCTTGACTAATAAAATCTCATTTTGATCGAGTCGGATCAAGCATGCCTACCTCTTATCACGATACAATAAAAGGGTATTTTATAATTAGTTAACTATTACTTTTCTGGACGTTTCTATTTAATTCGCGAGATGCAATCCATTGCTTCACAGTTGAGTGCTTTTATGCTGCTATAAACCTTTGGCGAGAGGAAAGAGGATAGAGCCAGAGACAGGAGTAAATAGGTAATAACATAAACAACTTTTCTCTCACACTCGTTGCTGGGATTACTAAACAGACACTCGCATATTTTTTACACACATAAAATTAAAACTATCCTCTAATAGAAAAAGTTAGGCTACTGCATTTTACTACGACATTACCGGTCCAAGAGTAGAGCAGAAAAAAGAAACCAGGAGTCTTAATCAAAGAGCAGAGTCAAAAGCAATATATATATTCAACACGCATCGAGATGTGAAGCTATCAGTTTAAGATCCATTGTACCCAAATTCCATGAACAAATAAAGATAGTCATGTAGAAATTTAATGAAATGTGAAGGAAGCAAAACTCCGCAGGGTATTTTGGACATTTTCATGTTTCATAGAAAAGGTAGCAAAACATGTAGGCAACGATGTTACATAGTATAAAATAGAATACGAATACTCACTCGTGAGCTTCGATTTCAGGGTGGACATGACTACAAGCTCGACGAAGGACTGAAGGCGCTCCTACTTCTTGTTATTCTTTGCCTTTGTAAATCTTCGGGTCAAAATATGGGGGAATGCGTTCCTATCCAGGTTCAAAGTAGTCGAATGGCAAAGAAACAAAAGAAAAAAAATGCTCACAGCAACATAGACACTTCCCTTTCAGCTAAAATGGAATTTCCACAGTTTGCAGCTGGGTGTTTTTGGGGATGGAGCTTTCCCTCCAGAGAATGGATAGAATCAGTAACACGGAGGTTTGATATTCAAGGAAATCTTCACAATCCCACATACCCTGATGTTTGTACTGAAAAGTTCAACCACTCTAAGATTGTGAGGGATCAACCCTAATTAATGCGCCTATGAAATCCTTCCGAGATCTTCTAGCAAAATCCTTAATCGTCCAACGATCTTAGGGTTCCATTCTAATTTGGTGATACCTAGGGTTGAGGTCCATTTTTTAATTATTTGGCAGCCATGAAGGAGATCGAGAACAACACATCTAGTCTTCACTGTAATCTTAATGAGTGATCTGTACTATGTTACAAAAAATGGTTGTTTCTTCTAGATAATGAATGCAGGAGATATGTACCACGGATCTCGATCGTGTCAGATGCTTTGGATTTTTTTAAACATATTGTTAGATGCTTTGGTTTTGTTAAAAAAAATTGTTCTTTCTTCTAGATAATGAATGCAAGAGATTTGCAAAACATTTAGTAAATGTACTGCGTATCTTCTCAGATGCTTTGAAATTTCTAAAAAAATTTGTGAAAGGCTTTCGTTTTATAAAACAATTAAATATATCTGTATTTTGATTTGTGTAAAATCATTAATATGTAAGAATTAAATATAAATATTTTTGATTTGTGTAAAATGATTAATATATGTATTATCAATTATCATGTGGTAGGTATGTGGTAGGCAATTTGAGGATTTTTTTTCAAACAAAATAATTTTTTTTTAAATTTATTGTCACCTCCAAGGGTATTTTGTCGAATCAAACCATGTAGCCTATAAAAATTTAGAATTTTTTAATTTCAGAAATTAGAAAAATATTTTATTATTTTTAAAGAATTAAAATTAACAAGCACAGTAGCTGCAAAGCAGCTAGTCCCTGCCTTGGGAGTAGGTTTTTTTTTTATTGACCTATGAATATAATCAAATGTTTATAATTTATATACAAAACGACATATCTACAATTTCTTTAACTGAAGACATAAGGAAATTTGATAAAAAAGATAAAACATTTAGAATTTGATGTTTGCTTTTATTGTATAGAATAATTAGGAAATATTATTTTATGAATTATAAACTTTAATTTTAATTTTAGAAAAGGAGATAATTTAATCATTATCAAAAATCTATTCAGTGGAATTAAGAGGAGTGAAATTAATAGGAGAACAAAAAAAACTAGTATATTTAGTGAAATTAACAAGAGAACAAAAATAAGTAGCAACGTAATTCACAAAAAAAAAGTCTGTATAAGTAACTAATAAGTAACGTAGTTAAATATGTGTTCTTACGTCAAGCAATATGTGCAGATGCAAAATTGCAACATTGCTAGAATAGCTGAAATACTAATATTGAGAGCACTGCACATTTCCAAAAATCTGGACTGTTAGAAGTAAGCAATTGTTTGCACAAATCCAAGTCAAAAAAAGAAATTTGTAAGCCTCAGCATTCTTGTACAGGTAACTTAAATGTCCTTTCTCTATTTGTATTTACAAGGTTGTCAACATATTTGCAATACATAATAGAAGGAAGTTTAAGAATGTATTTAACATTTTGTAAATTGTAACTCTAAAGAATTTGAAAACCACAATAGTTTCAGACATACCTGTTTCTTTGAAACTTCTGTTTGCATAATGCATTCATTGCGTGGCTTATCTCTTGATGTCAAGATTTATATTTTCATAATTGAGTGTAAACTTCCCATCAATAAAAAAAGTCGCACAACATGTAGATAACAACATATACTTTTTTTAGATAATCTTCATATGAGAGTGCAATCAAATATGGGAACACCTTTGTTAAAATTTCATCCTTCAGTATGCATGATACTTTTTCATTTTTTGTACTAATTATGGTACAGTATAATCGATGCACATAGTTGACAGGACATTCGCTGCTACATTTGGCACAATGTACAGTTGTGCCTTGCACTCTTCTGAAATTTAATATAGCTAAATTGCATTTTTAGCATGTGGGTTGAAATGGATTGGAATATATGTTTGCTACATGCAATGTGCCTTGAACCTATTTGACATTATCCAGTGTCACTTAGTTGAAATCTATTTATGGAAAATATGTTTGATATAATGTATGTTTATATAGTTGTGGTGCCTTACCTAATTTGTGGACTTCAACAATGTTGTTAGATCATTCAATGGCTTCTTTGCTTTTAGCGTTGTTATGAATGTTGAATGCCATGTATGCAGTATACATGGCTGTGAATCTTTTTGTCTCACCAGGTTTCTTAATAGGAAAATATGGAACTCTTTTTTTGAAAGTTGTTCTTGAATCGCATTGAACTCTGTCTCGAACGTTGAATATAAATGAATCTAAATTTAAAAAAAAAGATTTAGGTTAAGCCTATTATTTTTTTATTTTTATAGTAGGAATAAAGACAAAGAAGATAATATTTACAAATATGAATAGGTAGAAATAGTCTTACAGTTGTGATCCGCAATATGAGCATGAAAGATCTGAAATAAAACTAAATATCAAGATAAATCTGAATGCAAGACCCAAACTAAATACAAAGATGGAGAGTGAGGCTAGGAGAGCCGCACCTCTCAACGGAAAAACCCAGGAGAACTCTCAGAGCCAACAATCATACAACAAACTAAGACACACAAGACTGGCACAAGAAAACTCATTTGTATTTTGAGGCAAGGTGCCTTTTTATAGATTACAAGGAGAGAGCATATTAAACGCCATTCATTATTATAATAATATCTAATCTAGTATTATGGCTAATACATTAAACCTAGCATATTGAAACTAATATCCAAAATGGGGAGTGTTCCTCCCATATAGATCATTCCTCCCGGTCTAAGTGGAAAGCGTCCCTGCTTTCCTTCCTCCGAGTCTAAGTTTGAAGCCATGCTTACAAAGAAGAGAAACCACATGTAGAAGAGGTGCCATTGTCGCAAATTGATGAAGATTCTGATGATGTGTAAAAGATGCGAGCAGGTGGGGTGCCCATACAGCTGCTACTGAACATCTTGTGAAAATAATCTCGAGGAAGAGATCTATGTATCTCCTCCGTGGGTGGGATGTGGAGTTGGTGTAATATGCGAGCAGGTGGGGTGCCCATGAAGTTGTTGTGCATCATCCTACAAAAATAAACTAGAGGGAGAGATTTGTATGTGTTTTAGATCTGTGTACCTCCTCTCTACGTGGTGTAGATCTGTGTACCACCAGCAAATGAACTGATACTGATCGTGACAAGGGTGTGATTCCATACAAAATCTTGAAGCTACCTCGAAATCCTATGAAGGCCTTTTCTGCAAACAAAACTTTGTTAAGTGCTGGAGAATATTGTTGGATGAAATAGCAAGAATGGAACTTTGGAAGCGAACTATTATTGGAAGAGAACTAGAAAATATGTGAGCCAAGCGGTGAGCTTGGACTCGGAGAGCTCCATCCTTTTTTGAGATCATGTTAGATTGATTTGAATCTAAAGGATCTATAACATCATCGTTCATAGACTGATTTCCTTTTCTGAGTAGCCATCCAATGCCAACCATCATTTTTGGCTTACACAACTTTTCTGGCTTTATCCTTAGCTGTATAAGGGCTAACTAAAATGCACGGGAAAGCAATTCTTGAAAAAATTGCAATTTTGAGGCAAGGTATAAGAATTCCATTTTTTTATTTGTTGGGGGTGCAATAAAGCATCCTATGATGGGTTAAAGAAAGCATCATTTATTTTATTTGTTGGAGGTTCAAGAAAACATCATTTATTTTATTTGTTGTGGGTTCAATAAAACATCATTTATTTTATTTGTTGTGGGTTATAAAACCTATCTTAGAATTGTATCATACACAGAAAATATCTTTTTTAGTACACATAAAATCCGTATCTCTAGATGTGTTCTCCTATTCTAATAAAATAACAAACACCTCCCCCCCCAAAAAAAATTTAAATAACAAAACACAATAAATTATTTACTACTTTATAAATGATTAGTCATGTAACGTCGCTAATTTCCATGTTAGATAGAGGCAATGCTCACTATCACTATAAAACAAGATTACCAACAGGAGATTACCAAAAGGGATTCAAATTTATAAACCAAAATGATTGAAGGGAGAGTGCATTCAGAAGGTTAAATGTTGCCTCTACGAGGCAAATGGTTTTGGTGCCACCCCATAGGGTAAAAAAAGGGAAGTCCTGCTCAATGCATAATTTTACAGGCTCAAGATATATGGGCAAAAAACTCCCACATGCAACGACTATTTTTACCTTATAGCTAAGAGGTTAAATTATATGTTTTTGAGGGTGCTGAATCTATCTCTACCATCAAAATCCTAATTAAACACGATTTTGCAAAATAAAAAAAACACCAGATTCCAAATTGATTGCCTGATCCAAATGCTCCAATTTTTAGACAACTCCTAAACTATATAAAAATGGTATTTAGTTTCAATTTAAATTATATAGGAATGGTATCTAGTTTCAGGTATGATACTCACACTAAATTTTATTAATAATAAAAAGTATATGGCAGACTTGGCAACTTGACCCATAGCCCTCAGTCGGAGACCTCGATTCAAACACACCAAGCATCTCGTGAGTGAAACACAAACAATGAAAAGGATGCACAAACAAAAAAACCTAAAAAAAAGCAAGGCCACTTGGTGGATGCGAATGGGAGGATCGAATCTACACGCAGGAATGAATGCGTTGAGTGATCAGTGGTTTGAGACCATCTGCACATGCCGCAGACATTGGCTTGGAACAAAGATGCGGCGTAAATAAGGAAGCAAGACAACCAGCACAAGCTGAAAAATGAAGATCGTTGAAATGCCTTCTTTTATTTTGCAATTATCGAAAGAAAGGCGGCCTGAGTGGGAGGGTCATGAATTTTAAATGATAGTCAAAGTGATTCGCTAGCGAGTTCTTTGTTTATTCATATAAATGTTATTCAAATGAATTACATTTTTGGAGAACTCGCTCACAAGTTTTGTACTTCACGGACCTTCTATTATTATTATTATTTCACTTAAGTTAAATGAAGAAATGGCCTCTTACAATTAGGCGTTTTCTCTATTTTTTTGGATTACAGTTCATATCCTATAGGCATTTTTTCAATTTTCTTAAAACCCCAGAAAGGTTTTGTCAATTTTCTTAAAATGCTCTCGAGGAATTCCTTGATGAGACTTAGGCCTTTGAATTGAAAAGAATTTGCAAAATTTGTTGAGAATGGGAGGTCGTATTCTCTCAGCAATTGCAATTTGGAGTGTTGCTCGCTGGCTTCGTAGCTCTCCTTTGATAGGCTAGGAATCAACGTTTCATGGTGGCAAGCAAAGGTCATTTTTTTTGTTTGTGCTCTCCTTTGATAAGCTGGGAATCAACGATTTATGGTGGCAAGCAGAAATCATTTTTTTTGTTTGCATGGGCACTCTGTTGTAATACAAGGTTTGACCTATATCATTGCAGGTTAACGGGTTCCAAGCATAGTCACCAAATTCGGTAGAATTGGGCTTAATAATTCTTAAATTAAAAAATTAGGTTTGATTGGGCCAAATTGGCCTGAAGAACTAGGAAACTAGATTCCATTTGTCTTTCAATTCACCCAATTTAGATTCGGTATAGTCTACAAACATTGGCCTGCTGTTTTTTGAACAAGAAATCTAAGATACGCAGTATTTCCTAATTTGCCACAAATATCTGCAATAATTCGTAGTTTATATCAAACTCTACCATAATTTCTGCATAAATTCCTAATCTATACCAAAATCTACCATAATTTCTACAAATGGATGCGTTTATCTCATTTAACAAACAAAAACATGAAATTGGAACAAAGGGAAGTTGGGAACAACGGAGGGAAAGTAAAACTTAATTTCAAATTTCCAAACAATAGGGCTAACTAAAATGCGTGGCAGAGCAATTCTTGCTACAACGAATCCCATGAAACTCAGACCAAGTTTTTTGAGATTGCCAACTTTTTTTTATGAGAAGGAAGCCATCTGCTAAGTACAAAGAGAGCATCCAATGCCGACCATCATTTTTTGCTTTCTCAGCTTTTCTGTCTCTATAGTTAGCTGTTTAAGGGCTAACTAAAATGCGTGGCAGAGCAATTCTTTCAGAAATTGCGATCTGGAGTGGTGCTGGTTGGCTTGGTAGCTCTCCTTTGATAAGCTGGGAATCAATGTTCCATGGTGGCAAGCAGAAGTCATTTTTATTGTTTGCATGGGCACTCTGTTGTAATACAAGGTTTGACCTATATCCCTGCACGTAAACGGTTTCAAAGCATAGTTACCAAATTCGGCAGAATTGGGCTTAATAATTTGCAAATTCAGAAATTAGTTTTGATTGGGCCAAATTGGGCTGAAGAACTAGGAAATTAGATTCCATTCGCTTCTCAATTCACCCAATTTAGATTTGGCACAGTCTACAAATCTTGGCTTGTTGTTTTTTGAACAAGAAATTTAAGATATGCAGTATTTCCTAATTTGTCACAAATATCTGCAATAATTCCTAGTTTATATCAAAATCTACCATAATTTCTGCATAAATTCCCAATTTATACCAAAATCTACCATAATTTCTACAAATGGAAGCGTTTATCTCATTTGACAAACAAAAACAGGAAACTGGAACAAAGGGATGTTGGGAACAATGGAGGGAAAGTAAAACTTAATTTCCGATTTCCAAACAATTGCAAATTATGGGTACATAGGTGAATATTATTCCTTGAATATCATCATATTTTGTTAGTGCAATTCCGTTATGATATATCAAAACATGGAACTTTGCTGAGAATTGAAAGAAAAATATAAAAAAATATTGAAGTAAACCACTCACAAGTGTTTTTCCTCTAGCAAGTGCCTCTCCTCTGAAAGCAAGATGATATTTGAACATTAAACTAGCAGCATGCAGTAAACCACTCACTAAACTAGCAGCATGCAGTAAACCACTCACTCAGCAAGCTAGTAGCACACAGTATCCACTCACTAAACAAGCTAGCAAACCACTCAATGAACAAGCTAGCACGAGGCAGTAAACCACTCATTGAACAAGCTAGCAACATGTAGTAAACCACAGGGAAGGTAATGGACAGTATAACAACCCGCGAACAATGCATAGCTGCAAAATGAAACAAGTGTATTAAATATTTTCGAAGCAAGCGTATTAAGTGAAACCAGTGTATTCATTCGATGCCATACGCAGTAAACCACAGAGAGGAAGAGTGTAACAAGCCGCGAATGCTGCACAACTGTAAAATGAACTAACTGCATTAAATGTTTTGAAAAGGAAGCTAGTTTTAAACGTTTTGAAAGCCACGCCACCAAACGTTATGCATTAGATGAGATAAAAAAATTCTAATATATAATTTTGAAATTTGTTATCATATTATTCAAAATTTTGTGCATAATCTAGGGACCTATGTTTGCATAACTTAGAATTATGTGAATAATTTGATAGTGCCATACACGGCTTTTGAAATTTGATATCATATTATTCAAAATTCTGGGCATAATCTAGGGACCTACGTTTGCTTAATTTAGAAGTATGTGAATAATTTGATAGTTCCATACACGGCTTTGTATTAAGTGTTAAATTCATTTGGCACAGATTGTACAAAAGGTACGACCACTTCATATTACTCCATCAAAAAAAACCACAACACGAAGACAACACCCCATATTTCCCTGCCTGAATTTGTTGGAAACGAGGTCATGAACTCTTGTAACCAAGATAGTATTTGGTTCATTAACAAACATAATCGTTTTTTTGATGCCTTGCACTGAGTATGCATACACGACAAATATAAAGGTTAAATATAATGATTAAGAGTATTTGTTCATTAATTATTGATAATTAATTTAAATAAAAATTAATCGATCATATTATGAGTAATAGTGAATTAACTTTTGATTTGAATAATATAATTTAATAATTATTTATAATAAATTCAAAATATGATATAACTCATTAAATTTATGAAGACTCAACCTCATAACTTTTTCCAAAATCAATATTTACTAGTTTCTTGAGGACAAGCATTAAATTAGACGGGACAAAGGGTGGTACAAGCATTAAATTTGACGGGACAAAGGGTGGTACGATATTACACATATGTCAAATATATGTGTTGTATTGTTTTTTTTAATTTTTAATGATTTTATATATTTGTTTAGTAGAATTAAAATGAGGTAAAAACTATCATATCAAGCTTTTAGAGTATGGCTATGTGTCCATTTGAGAAATTTTTTTAAATTAAATTTTTTTAAAACTAATTGTCACCTCCAACCACGGGTATTTAGTCAAACAACCCTTCCAATCAATAACAAAATAGTATTTTCTAATTTCAAAAATTAAAAATACATTTGATTATTTAAAAAAATTAAAATTAATAGTTATTTTTGCATAACATTGTAAAACAACTATTAAATTGATATAATTAAGAAAAAGTCAAATTAGTTTTGACAATGGACCCATTGCTATAATGCTTGCCTTGGCATGGACTAATAATTATATTTTATGAAACATTATAAAATAACTACAAAACATACACAACTAATAATAACAAGTCAATTGAATTTTGACTCTCAAACCGTCATTATAATCCCTCCCTAGCAAGGACTAAAAAATAATTAGAAAATAGATGAATTACATGTCTTATATAGGTTTATCTTTATCAACTTTACTCAAACTTTAGGGGGACTATAAATATATGAGTGGATATCATTTTCACTAAAAGTATGATGAGGTTCTAAAAAAAGACATGCCTTATAGATTTCAATTCTTGTAAACTCTAAGAAACTTAATTTATCCAGGTGAAATCCGTACTACCATCCTTCCTTATGTTCTATCAAACCCTCTAGAATTAACTCGGGAATGAGGATAGCCTGGAACCTGTCCAAGGATTTTAATTTGATGAGTTAATTGAATATCACTCGTCTGGATGTCCCATCGGTGTCACCAATAGCCTCAATTACTAACCCTTTTGCATTGATGAAAGCAACATGATCTCTACTAGTTGGAACCTTGTGACTAGCCTATCCATGATAAAATGATGTCCGTTGAGCGTCTAACGACCATAGGTCACAAATTCGACAATAAGCTTTCATAGGTCGAAAGCATACCGTTTGGATATATCCAATAGTGCTTTCATATATATATATATTTTAATTATTAAAACATATGAAAGAAAGTGAGTGTTGAATGATGCGTTGGATGTGGTATAGCATGTTATTTAAGACTGCGAGCAGTAGTGCTTTGAATGTAATTTGGCTTAGTTCTCTGATTTCTATTTTGGCTTTTAGCATATTGCATTTAATAAGGCAAGCAGGAGTGCTTTGAAATTTATTTTGGCGGATTATGTATGTGTTTTCATTATTAAAATAGGTAACAAAGTCAATCTAAATTAAATATCATTTAAACTACTTCATTGCTTCGTAAATAATTACTTCATTATTGGTAGACTAGTTATCCCAATTATTATAAAAATTGATGCTTTGAAATTTTCAAAATGATTGAAATCTTCTTCTGTTTAAAAATCATAATAATTATAAGATTTTCAAGCTTTGAAATTTTCAAAAATGATCTACCAGGCTCCCAACGTGTATAATCGTCCACTTGTTTTCCCATGCATTTCGGCGCTTCGTATGCACAACTGCTTTAAATGGCCCAAACAACGGCCATAACTTTGCCAAGGTTTCATTCCATAGAAGAGTTTTGATCACAGTGCGACAGCTAGGGATTGTTTATTAAATCATCTCTGGTTAATATCTGCTGTTTTTCGGTTTTTTTTATCTGTTCTGATTGTTAGAAAATTGGCACCAGCAGTTGCAGTTGCGGAAGTGAGGACTGTTAAATCCCTAGCAGATCTGGGGATTCAGATTTTACCTGTGAATTACGTGAAGGACGAGGATGAACGACCAACTGTGGCGTACAATAATTTCAGCAAAGAGGTGCCCGTCATTTCCCTTGCCAATGCAGGAGCCGGAGGAGCAGAGCGCGCACAGCTAATAAGAGAACTCAGAGCGGCGTGCGAAGAGTGGAGAATGCTCCAGATCATAGATCATGGCGTCCCTCCAGAACTGAACTCTCAAATAATGTGTTGTGCGGAGGAGTTCTTCTCGCTTTCGGTGGAAGAGAAGAGGCAGTACGCCATAAAGGCTGGGCAGTTCGTGGGATATGGAAATCGGAGTTTTATCAACGATGACCCCTTGATGGGCTGGAGAGAACTCTACGTCGCCACATGCTCCCCAGCTCGGGACATCGAAAGCTGGCCTGCAAACCCGGTTCAGTTCAGGAAAGCTTTAGCCAAGTACAGCGATGCGACGTTGAAGTTAGCGAAAACGCTACTTGGGCTCATCTCAGAATCACTTGGAGTTGAAGCAGATGCAATCGAGAAAGCCTGCGGAGAGGGGCAACAGAAGGTTCTCTTGAATTACTACCCGACTTGCCCCCGCCCCGATTTAACGTTAGGCCTCAAGAGACATACCGATCCAGGAACTCTTACCATTTTACTGCAAGACAAAGTTGGAGGCCTTCAAGCCACAAAAGACGATGGTAAAACGTGGGTTACAGTGGAACCCATTGAAGGAGCTTTCGTTGTAAATCTCGGAGACCAGATGCATGTGAGTATTTATATTTATTACTGTTTTTTGTTTGTAATACAATATTTGTATGGGATATATTGGGCGGATAAATTCCGGCAGTATGGGATATATTGGGATAAACAGAAACTCATGTGTCAGGATACAATATAAAAAAATAAAAGCAATCGACATGTTATAGGATTTCGATTAAACTATTTGTGAATAACATTACACGAAAATAACAATTCGAACAGTACTAATTACTAAATTGTAGCTATATTGATGATGATGAAGGTTCTGAGCAACGGTATTTTGAAGAGCGCGGATCATCAGGCTGTTGTAAATCCGAAGGTTCTGAGCCAATCCGTAGCGACATTCTACAACCCCCATCCAGACTCCGTTGTTTATCCTCTGGATGCATTAACGTCAGCGTCGAGTGAGGGGAAAATATTTGAGCGCTACGTTTACAGCGAATTCTACCAGAGGAAGATGACGAAGCACGTCCTGGACAGGCAGATCGAACGCAGTAAGGGAATACGTTTAGTGCAGCAGCCACAAGTGTAGTTGTGCTGCAATTATCTAGCATTGACTCTAATACAGGAACACGTTTTGGTTGCCCACAAAGAGATGCCAAAGGAATGTCAAATGCAAACTTGTGGTGTCTTCCAGATTCTATATTACAATGGGAATATTGGTTGTCTTCTATCTGCAGAAGTTGTAGGCAACATTCAATTACTTTTACTCGCCCTGCATGTTCTTGCCTTGACTTCAAAGGTCCACACTGATTGCCTTTTATTAAGCATGACGCAATGCCAAACAGGTAATACGTTTGCTGCAGCAGCCAGAAGTGTAGTTGTACTGCTGCAATTCAGCTTACATCCACGGCTCAGAAGTGTAGTTGTACTGCTGCATTTCAGCTTACATTCCATGAAAGATTGATTTAATATCATATATTTTCAATGTTTACATAATTAAAAATTAACATTGTTATTATTTGTTTGGCAGTGTCATGAAATAGTTGAAACTATTTAGTGTAATATTGTCACTAGTCAATTTCCTGGGAATTAAAGTGTTTTATATTACTTTCTTGGAAATTAAAGTGTTTTATAGTACATTTAGCTTGTGATATTGAATTAAGGAATGCTTTCTCAATTATTTTCATATATATATATATACCTCAATTTTGATAATTGAGATTGTCTCAAGGAGTAAACAGATTTCATTAGAATGAGTGCTATGCAAAGTCTAAATATAAATTTAAAAAGTTAGCTTTTATATGATATGTTTTCTAAGAATAATATCGTGGATATAAAAATCATTTTCCCTAATTTATGTGAAATTTAAAACTCATCATTCCATGAAGACATGACATTATTATCCGTTGGCATAACCACTCAATAACATTGTGTCCTTCGAATCCTTTAGTATATTAAAATCTCATCTCACACTTATTTAAATTGCCAAGAGAAAATGGATCCGGGTAAACTGCAACAGAGGAGTACATCAAAATAATGCTTAACTTATTTAAGATAACTCCATGTTTTATAAGATACAAAACTAAGCCAAAAGGGATGACGGAGTAAGATGACTAAGAAAAATAAGGAAGCTTTAGGGAGGAGCAGAAACATCAAAGGAAAAATTACCTAACAATGTTTTATCCACATCCAAAATGCAGTAACTCGATAATATGTCATTGTTGTTTATACTTACCATATAGCCCAACATTGACTACATATCTTCATCAACAAAGACATGAATGGATACAACACATATCTTCTATGTTTTATGGGGATATCAGTTAATGGCTTAAGAGGCTTTTGTGCTCAATGTCAATTTTAGTGTAACTTCTCCTTCAAATTTATCTATTCAATATTATTGAGCATGCATGTAATGATGGTTTTGTTGTTCCCTTTGTAATGTACAAGTAGACACCAATAGTTGGAAAACAATTGCACGTTGCATGTTCTATAAGAAAAAATAAACTTTGATATGCATTATGCCAATATAAAACATTGTTTCTTAGTTGAAGTTCAAGTGATTGAAATCACCAATTGACTCCCTCACATGGATTGTTATTTATCAAGGATATATTATGTCTTTTGAATACTATACCTAGTAATAAAGATTCTCTTTATCACTTTAAGAATTGGGAGCCAATATCATCTATTGAGTGCTCTCTTTCATGTCTTACTAACTACCAACTCTACTTATACATATAGCATAGTCTAATGTAATAATAAAGGAAAATAATTCTATGTTTAAATGAAAAATTGCGTAGGACTATCGTATCCACATTCAAAATGCAGTAACTCGATAATCTCTCATTGTTGTTTATACTTGCCATATAACCCAAGGTTGACCACATATCTTCATCATCAAAGACATGAATCGCTACAACCCATTTATAGAAAAAGGATGATTCTTTAATGCCAACATTATCTAGCATTTACTATAATAAATGAGCAATTTTGATTTTGGTTTCCCACGGAGAGATGTTAAAGGAATGACAAATGCAAACATGAGGTGTAATATAATTCTAGATTATAATGGGAATTAGTTGTTTTCTATCTAGGAAATGTTGTAGGTTTTGTTGTTAGGAAAGATTCCATGCCTTTTGGGCACCCAGGCTCTTACCTTGGCTTGGAAGGTCCACACTCATTGATATTTATTATTCATGAACCAATGCCAAAAAGGTATCCTTGGCACTATGTATATAACTACTACATTTGGCTACAAATTATGGCATTGTTTTCAACGTTTTGTTGTCTCAAAAGGGATGAAATATAGAAAATCAAAGTGTTGGTATTTTTTCATCCACAAAAAATTGTATTATTTTTCACAAGAGAAATTGCCACCTTTTTATGACAAGTTACTACCATGTGACATGTTACCATTCATTTTCTGCTCTCTCTTTACATCGTAATTCGAACTCTTTAGTGATAAACATTTCTCTCAAGACTTGCAACGTTAGATTTGTTTTGATGGTTTTGGATCATTGATTAGGTATTGAAATCCCAACTGGAAATATGTTTTAAAAGATGATGCATATAAATTGATGAGTGTGAGCAATGCCCTCTTTCTTTCTTTAATGTCATTTGCAAGATATTAATTTTCAATTTTGGATTTTTGAGAGGTATGTATTTATCCATTCCATATATATATAAATAACTATAGTTTGAGAAATATGATTGCTAATTGCACAATAGAGAAAAGCATAACGAAATTATAATTAGGCTATATAGCTTAAGAAAGAGAATAGAGAAATTAAACTAATAGAGCTTAATTGTAATTATATTAAGGAGAATATTTTTAGCATATGTATGACTCCATTTCCTCATTAAGCATGCCATATTAGAGCCAAAATTATAATTCTTAGGGCCTATATAACTTCCAAGCTAAATCTATAGAAATCAGAAGTCTAAGAGGAAGCCTAATAATATAAACTCTTATCGAATTTGCCAAGCCACATTAATCCTACTAATTTTTTTAATAAAACTATGTGTTAAAGAAAACCCAACAGTTATACAACAAGGCCACACATACGCTACACCTATTATTTTCATTATTTTTGAATAGGAAAGAAACCCATTTCCTAAAAATTCAAAACATAAATTTATTAAATAGAATAACAGAAAACCACAAAATTGACAAAAAAAATTAAGAAAAAAAACTTATTGAAAGAAATTAACAAAATAAAAATTAATTTGCCTAGCTGTGAACTATGTAGACCTTGGAAAGTCGCAGCCTCGGTGACCATGGTCGGCTCCTTGGGGATCAACTATGGTTGGCATAGTCATGACCAATAATTATTTTTCAATCTTGGATTTTTGAGAGGTATGTATTCATCCATTAGATAGATATATAAGTATTTCTACTATGAGAAATATGATTGTTAATTGCACAATGAGACAAACATAAGGAAATTCATTTTTCAAGTGAGAATTTCTCCTTGTTTCTCCAAATTCTAATTAGGCTATATAGTTTAGAAAAACTTCATATACAAAATTTCCTCGAGAATTCTTTATACAGATTGAAGGGAACTTCTATTAAAGTAGAGAAAATGTATATTAACAAAGAAAAGAGAAAAGAGAAATTAAAGTAATAACTCTTAATGGTAATTCTATTAAGGAAAATATTTAATATTAGAATTTAGATTGCACATCAATCGCAACATTAGGTTCTGATATATGTAACAATCCAACCTAGATGTAGATAGAAAAAACAGTCCCACTTAGAATTATTTGCACAAAGAGATAGCCAGAATAGAGAATAAATATTGAACATAAAACTGGAGGAAAATCACTCTAGTGGGAAGAATTCCACTATGATATTATTCATCAACTTGAATACAATATATAGATTCTCTCAATATACTTAGTGGCAATTCGAGTAGCTCACCATAATGAGGGATTACCTAGAATATTCCCCCCACTGTTCTAGGAAAATATCTCTATGGATAGGTTGACATCCTATTGGGATTGTAAGAGGCCTCTATTTTCCTACCCAAGACAGAAAGAAAACAAGTACACACTATAATTCTCCCATATCTAGCTCATACATCAAGAAGCAAGCTATGAAGAACAAAGCAGGTAGATAGCTTACCTCGCTTCAATGGTTGTCCTTGATGCTCCTAAGTTACTTCAAATCCTAGCCTTCAATCCTGGGCTTGTGAACCTGTTCACAATGGAAAGACAACACCTTCTCCAAATAAATATATGTATAAACAAAGATCTAACTATGAAAGTACAATCAATTCAATGCATTCACCATTAAAGACATGAAATTGGGAGAAATAGGCTATGTTGTATTAAAAGAAAGCATTAAGGAAGTTATACAACATGTGCTATACCTGACTCATCCTTGATTTGAACTCCTCCAACTCTCTTTCAGAATTCCTTCAAGACTCATAAGACCATAATATCCACCTCTCTAAGTGCGCTCCCCCACTTTGCCATGGGTAGGAGGTTCATTATATAGGTTAGGGAGGCCTAAACAATTAGGAGAGATATTTGGATCAAGGGAGGATGAAGTGGATCAAGGGATCTTGGGCCTCCTTAGGTTATTACGAGGATATGATTTGAAGGGTAGATTAATCCCACAAAGATCTCCACGAAAGATCAGATCCAAAGATCATGGAACTACCTCCTAGGCAACATTTTCACACTTTGCACATAGAGCAACACACAATAAAGAGGTATTTTTGTGCTTTGCAAAGTAGGCAAGGCACGAAAATCAAGATTTTTTCGTGTTATGGTGACCTACAGGGACGCGATAATCGTTCCCTCACAAACTAGCAAGGCGCAAAAACATGGCTTAAAAAGTCTTAAAGAAGTAAGGTACAAGCTGGATTTCAAGGCTTAGATAATAAGGAAGACTCTCACGATGACATGTGGATTGAGGAACTAACAAACACACTGTGTTCTGACCTGCATCGGGAACATTAACTCCATCATAATAAGGCATGGAAGCTGCAAGTGACAAAACGAGGTGTAACAGGTTCTCCCTAAAGTGTGAGGTCATAAATGGAATTGATGGCTCACACACTTTAGCAACTCATGAATGAAAGATAACTGTAGAGGTGCCTGCAAACCATGGGTGGTTCAATCAGTGCACTTGTTACATAGCATGATCGTTCGTAAGATATTAAAGAATATCCCTAATTTCACTAAATAGTGGGAAATGCCTCCTAAAATTGTATTGTTGAACCCCCCTCCCAATATACCTTACCAATTATGAAAACCCCTAGTTTCACCAGATATTGTAGGTATCCATTTTTATCAACCCATTTTAATAGCCCCTTTATATAATATTATCAAGTTGTAACAAGTAGGAGCCCTAAAGAACCTTAGTATAAGAATACAAGATGCTAAATAAAATAATAATATAAAGCTAATCATTATCCCAACGTGATTACAAGGGCGACCAATGAATTTGTAGCATTGGATATTGGAAAACCCAATGAAATAGTACCAGGGAAGGCAAAATGTGTGAAAGGCGACCTACTCAAGAGATCAATGTAACAAAAAATGTAAAAGATTGATAGTCCCATAGTATAGAATATATTATGAGTTTATTTTAGATTTCAAACTAAAAATGTTTACATCTTGATGGAGTTGAAAAATTAACTATTTCAATATATGTATGCATTAAAAAATATACTTGTTATATTTATATTTTTTGCTTTCATTTGTTATAACTATTATAATATTAATGGACAAAACCCTACATAATCAAATTTTTACTTATCAAATTCCATCATGATTATAATGCACAATGTTGAATTTAATTTAAGAAAAAAAATGATACCATTTATTTGTAAACGAAAAATATGACAATATATATCTTAAAAAGATTTTTATATTCATATATATTTATGATAATGTTATTAAAATAAAAATAAAAATATTTATTTTACTTAATTATGTGCATAGATCCATCTTAAACCCGGATTTACCTAGCATCCATAGGGATCCAATCAAATTTTTTTTGCCTTAAAATTTTTACCATGTTCAAAAAAATTTACACCTTGTGCTGGGTAAATTTGGGTTTGACATGGATTTTTTTTTTTTTTTTTTTTTTTTTGACAAGAACATTATGGTATTATATTAGAACCGGTATTTAAGCAACCGAAAGCAATTACAATGTAGATCTAGCATCAATACACCTCATTTTAGCAGAACAGCGATCTCATAGATTCGCCCAAAATATGGCAGGGCTCCCTACTCCCATATGCCAGAGTTATTTAGCTATTACAGGGAAGAGAGGCGTATTATGCAGCAGGGGTAGCCTCATTTTTCGAGCTTATCTTTCATGGCTGAAACTTGAGCTTCCAATGCTGCTATTCGATGTCCAAAATTTCCTTGGGTATTCGCCACATCCTTGAATCCTGTGCGCGTCTCATCTTTGAACTCTTCCATTTGTTCAGTAAAATCGGTCTTCAGTTGCATTATGTCTCGATTCAGGATGTCCCATGTCTGCTCCCCAGCCTTGGAGAGCGCCTCAATCTTGGCCTTCTGGCTGTCATATTTCCCCCGCAGACGCCCGAGAGCTTCTTCCAATGCACTAATACGTTCATCAGCAGTGAGGCCGGAGCTGGAGGAGCTAGCCATCTCAGTCAGGGGCGCGCGAGGAACCACGAAATGAGCCGGATCTGAAGAAAGCGTCCTCTGCAATTCTATAGCCGATAGCTTTACCAGCGTTCTTTGATGGCAGAGTGGAGTGAGATCTAGAACAGGGGGAGGTTCATTTAAGGGCGAGCAGGGAGACTCCCGAGGGCGCGAGGACCGGTTCCTGAGCTGGAGTTCATGGAATCTCTGCAACTTCATGAAAAACGTGGTTTTGGGAAGCCCATGAGCACTCTGCGAGAAGATACAGGATCTTCTTCTGCTAGGGAATGTCACATCGCTGACACATCCCATTGATATTGAGATTTCCATGATCCATTTCGACCCCATTGTTAGCTTCCGTGTCTGCATGACTGTTAAGCGCACGAAGGACATGAAAATATCTTATTTTATGGAAACGTTTGCTTGCCTGGATAATTTTTTGAAAAATATGGCGGAGGTGAACATTCGGAGGAGCCTTCTTGGTTTGGAGGGCCTTGATAAGGATCCTGGAGTCGCCCAAGACTGTTAGCTGACGAATTCCGTGATTACGAGCAATTTGTAAACCTTGCCAGAGACTGCAGAATTCAGCAATGTTATTAGTTCCGATTCCAAGTCCCCAGGAGTAATTTATGCTGATGATCCCTCTTTCTGACTTGATAATACCTCCGGCACCGGAAGGGCCTGGGTTTCCTTTTGAAGCCCCATCGAAAAACAGACATGGTTCATTCAGGGATGCTTCCCAGCGATTGAAGTCTGCTTCCTCCATCCTGATTTCCCAAGTCTCTGAATGAGGGACTCCGTTGGAGGGTTGGGAAGGCAGCTTGGTAGTTAGCTTGTTTAACCAGATGAGCTCCTCATGCAGAAGAGGGGAGTCATTGTTTAAGGAATGGCAGTCCATGACTTCTCCAAGGATTGCCCTAGCCTTTACTGCTGTTCTCCAGGGAGGGGCTTCTTTGCTTCGGAAGATTCTGTTGTTCCTTTCAATCCACAGATTCCAACATATGGCTTTTGGAATCCAACCCCAAGTAGATTGAAGCAGGGCCTTGTTGCTAAGAATGAAGGGAGACAGAGAGTTCCAGGTGAGGAAGAGGAGCTGAACAGAGAGGGGCAGGTTAAGGGCGATGTTAAGGCTCATGGCATGGGTCCAAGTCTCTTTAGCATAGGGACAATCCAACATTATGTGGTCCATAGTTTCATCACTGTTTTTGCAGAGGGGACATCGAGTTGGGCCAGCCATTCCTTTTCTTCTGAGATTATCACCGGTGAGAATACTCTTATGGGCTAAGGACCAGCAGAAGATGTCAATCTTCGGGATAAAGGGTTTGGCCCAAATAAAGGTCCAACCAGCAGGATTAGGGGCGGCATAGGGGATGGTCTGGAGTTCCTTGTAGCCTTCCGCAGCAGAGTACACCCCTGAGGTTCCCCATCCCCTCCTATCTTTGGATCCCAGCTTGGAAGGGGATTTACCTTGGAGGAGGTCCAGAAGAGCAGCTGCTTCATCTTTGAGGTCAGGAGGAACATGGCCTAAGTCCCAGCCATTCCAGATTTCATTCTCCCAAACTGAAATGTCCTTTAAAGTATTGGAACCTTTTCCCATATGAATTTTCCTATAGGATATGAACCTTTTGGATTACAGTTCATATCCTATAGGCATTTTTTCAATTTTCTTAAAACCCCAGAAAGGTTTTGTCAATTTCCTTAAAATGCTCTGGCGGAATTCCTTGATGAGACTTAGGCCTTTGAATTGAAAAGAATTTGCAAAATTTGACGAGAATGGGAGGTCGTATTCTCTCAGAAATTGCAATTTGGAGTGTTGCTGGCTGGCTTGGTAGCTCTCCTTTGATAGGATGGGAATCAATGTTTCATGGTGGCAAGCAGAAGTCATTTTTTTTGTTTGCGCTCTCCTTTGATAAGCTGGGAATCAACGATTTATGGTGGCAAGCAGAAGTCATTTTTTTGTTTGCATGGGCACTCTGTTGTAATACAAGGTTTGACATATATCATTGCAAGTTAATGGGTTCAAAGCATAGTCACCAAATTCGGCAGAATTGGGCTTAATAATTCTTAAATTAAAAAATTAGTTTTGATTGGGCCAAATTGGGCTAAAGAACTAGGAAACTAGATTCCATTTGGCTTTCAATTCACCCAATTTAGATTCGGTACACTCTACAAACGTTGGCCTGCTGTTTTTTGAACAAGAAATCTAAGATACGCAGTATTTCCTAATTTCCCACAAATATCTGCAATAATTCCTAGTTTATATTAAACTCTACCATAATTTCTGCATAAATTCATTATTTATACCAAAATCTACCATTATTTCTACAAATGGATGCCTTTATCTCATTTAACAAACAAAAACATGAAATTGGAACAAAGGGAAGTTGGGAACAATGGAGGGAAAGTAAAACTTAATTACAAATTTCCAAACAATAGGGCTAACTAAAATGCGTGGCAGAGCAATTCTTGCTGCAACGAATCCCATGAAACTTAGACCAAGTTTTTTGAGATTGCCAATTTTTTTTTATGAGAAGGAAGCCATCTGCTAAGTACAAAGAGAGCATCCAATGCCGACCATCATTTTTGGCATTCTCAGCTTTTCTGTCTCTATAGTTAGTTGTTTAAGGGCTAACTAAAATGCGTGGCAGAGCGATTCTTTCAGAAATTGCGATCTGGAGTGGTGCTGGTTGGCTTGGTAGCTCTCCTTTGATAAGCTGGGAATCAATGTTCCATGGTGGGAAGTAGAAGCCATTTTTTATGTTTGCATGGGCACTCTGTTGTAATACAACGTTTGACCTATATCACTGTAGGTAAATGGTTTCAAAGCATAGTTACCAAATTTGGCAGAATTGGGCTTAATAATTTGCAAATTCAGAAATTAGATTTGACTGGGCCAAATTGGGCTGAAGAACTAGGAAATTAGATTCCATTCGCTTCTCAATTCACCCAATTTAGATTCGGCACACTCTACAAAGCTTGGCTTGTTGTTTTTTGAACAAGAAATTTAAGATATGTAGTATTTCCTAATTTGTCACAAATATCTGCAGTAATTCCTAGTTTATATCAAAATCTACCATAATTTCTGCATAAATTCTTAATTTATACCAAAATCTACCATAATTTCTACAAATGGATGCGTTTATCTCATTTGACAAACAAAAACAGGAAACTGGAACAAAGGGAAGTTGGGAACAATGGAGGGAAAGTAAAACTTAATTTCCGATTTCGAAACAATTGCAAATTATGGGTACATAGGTGAATATTCTTCCTTGAATATAATGATATTTTGTTAGTGCAATTCCGTTATGATATATCAAAACATCGAACTTTGCTGAGAATTGAAAGAAAAATATAAAAAAATATTGAAATAAACCACTCACAAGTGTTTTTCCCCTGGCAAGTGCCTCTCCTCTGAAAGCAAGATGATATTTGAACATTAAACTAGCAGCACGCAATAAACCACTCACTGAACTAGCAGCATGCAGTAAACCACTCACTGAACAAGCTAGCAGGACGCAGTATCCACTCACTGAACAAGCTAGCAAACCACTCACTGAACAAGCTACGAGGACGCAGTAAACCACTCACTGAACAAGCTAGCAACATGTAGTAAACCACAAGGAAGGTAATGGATAGTATAACAAGCTGCGAACAATGCATAGCTGCAAAATGAAACAAGTGTAATAAATATTTTCGAAGCAAGCGTATTAAATGAAACCAGTGTATTCATTCGATGCCATACGCAGTAAACCACAGGGAGGAACAGTGTAACAAGCCGCGAATGCTGCACAACTGTAAAATGAACTAACTGCATTAAATGTTTTGAAAAGGAAAAGAGTGTTAAACATTTTGAAAGCCACACCACCAAACGTTATGCATTAGATGAGATAAAAAATTCTAATATATAATTTTGAAATTTGTTAACATATTATTCAAAATTCCATGCATAATCTAGGGACCTATGTTTGCATAACTTAGAATTATGTGAATAATTTGATAGTGCCATACATGGCATTTGAAATTTGATATCATATTATTCAAAATTTTGGGCATAATCTAGGGACCTACGTTTGATTAATTTAGAAGTGGCTTTGTATTAAGTGTTAAATTCATTTGGCACAGATTGTACAAAAGGTACGACCACCTCATATTACTACATCAAAAAAACCACAACAGAGAGACAACACCCCGTATTTGCATGCCTGAATTTGTTGGAAACGATGTCATGAACTCTTGTAACCAAGCTAGTATCTGGTTCTTTAACAAACATAATCGTTTTTTTGATGCCTCGCAATGAGTATGCATACACGACAAATATAATGATTAAGAGTATTTGTTCATTAATTATTGATAATTAATTTAAATAAAAATTAATCGATCATATTATGAGTAATAGTGATTTAACTTTTGATTTGAATAATATAATTTAATAATTATTTATAATAAATTCAAAATATGATATAACTTATAAAATTTATGAAGACTCAACCTCAAAACTTTTTCCAAAATCAATATTTACTAGTTTCTTGAGGGAGGGCAGGACCGACATGACCATATTGATGGGATGACGGGAAGGAAGAAGGGCAGGACAAGCATTAAATTTGACGGGACAAAGGGTGGTACGATATTACACATATGTCAAATATATGTGTTTTATTGTTTTTTTTAATTTTTAATTATTTTATATATTTGTTTAGTAGAATTAAAATGAGGTAAAAACTGTCATATAAAGCTTTTAGACTATGGCTATGTGTCAATTTGAGAAAATTTTTTAAATAATTTTTTTTTAAAACTAATTGTCACCCTCAACCAAGGGTATTTAGTCAAATCAACCCTTCCAATCAATAACAAAATAGTATTTTCTAATTTCAAAAATTAAAAATACATTTGATTATTTAAAAAAGTTAAAATTAATAATTATTTTTGCATAACATTGTAAAACAACTATTAAATTGATAAAATTAAGAAAAAGTCAAATTAGTTTTGACAATGGACCCATTGCTATCCTTGGCATGGACTAATAATTATATTTTATGAAACATTATAAAATAACTACAAAACATACACAACTAATAATAACAAGTCAATTGAATTTTGACTCTCAAACAGTCATTATAATCCCTCCCTAGCAAGGACTAAAAAATAATTAGAAAATAGATGAATTACATGTCTTATATAGGTTTATCTTTATCAACTTTACTCAAACTTTAGGGGGACTATGAATATATGAGTGGATATCATTTTCACTAAAAGAATGATGAGGTTCTAAAAAAAGACATGCCTTGTAGATTTATCTTTATCAACTTTACCCAAATGTCTAGTGGGGATATGAGGATTTGAGTGGGGAATATGAGCTTCACCATATTTCTTCACACCCTACTCACACCCTCATCACTTTATGATCTTCCGATCTGTGTCCAATATCACTCGTCTTGATGTCCCATCGGTGTCACCAATAGCCCTCGTGCATTGATGAAAGCAACATGATCTCTACTTGTTGGAACCTTGTGACTAGCCTATCCATCATAAAATGATGTCCGCTCAACGACCATAGGTCACAAATTCGACAATAAGCTTTCATAGGTCGATAGCATACCGTTTGGATATATCATATAGTGCTTTCATATATATATATATATATTTTAATTATTAAAACATATGAAAGAAAGTCAGTGTTGAATGATGCGTTGGATGCGGTATAGCATGTTATTTGACTGCGAGCAGTAGTGCTTTGAATGTAATTTGGCATAGTTCTCTGATTGCTATAAGGCTTTTAGCATATTGCATTTAATACGGCAAGCAGGAGTGCTTTGAAATTTATTTTGGCGGATGATGTATGTATTTTCATTATTAAAATAGGTATCAAAGTCAATCTAAATTAAATATCATTTAAACTACTTCATTGCGTCGTAAATAATTACTTCATTATTGGTAGACTAGTTATCCCAATTATTATAGAAATTGATGCTTTGAAATTTTCAAAATGATTGAAATCTTCTTCTGTTTAAAAATCATAATTATTATAAGATTTTCAAGCTTTGAAATTTTCAAAAATGATCTACCAGGCTCCCAACCTGTATAATCGTCCACTTGTTTTCCCATGCATTTCGGCGCTTCGTATGCACAACTGCTTTAAATGGCCACAACAACGGCCATAACTTTGCCAAGGTTTCATTCCAGAGAAGAGTTTTGATCACAGTGCGACAGCTAGGGATTGTTTATTAGATCATCTCTGGTAAAATGGCACCAGCACTTGCAGTTGCGGAGGTCAGGACTGTGAAATCCCTAGCAGATCTGGGGATTAAGAATTTACCTGTGAATTACGTGAAGGACGAGGATGAACGACCAACTGTGGGGTACAATAATTTCAGCAAAGAGGTGCCCGTCATTTCCCTTGCCAATGCAGGAGCCGGAGGAGCAGAGCGCGCACAGCTAATAAGAGAACTCAGAGCGGCGTGCGAAGAGTGGGGAATGTTCCAGATCATAGATCATGGCGTCCCTCCAGAACTGAACTCTCAAATAATGTGTTGTGCGGAGGAGTTCTTCTCGCTTTCGGTGGAAGAGAAGAGGCAGTACGCCATAAAGGCTGAGCAGTTCGTGGGATATGGAAATAGGAGTTTTATCAACGATGACCCCTTGATGGACTGGAGAGAACTCTACGTCGCCACATGCTCCCCAGCTCGTGACATCGAAAGCTGGCCTGCAAACCCGGTTCAGTTCAGGAAAGCTTTAGCCAAGTACAGCGATGCGACCTTGAAGTTAGCGAAAACGCTACTTGGGCTCATCTCAGAATCACTTGGAGTTGAAGCAGATGCAATCGAGAAAGCCTGCGGAGAGGGGCAACAGAAGGTTCTCTTGAATTACTACCCGACTTTGTTGGAGATAATTACTCCCTGATGACATCAGTTAGATGTTGAGTTCCTAACAAGTAGTTAGATGAGTCTTAGTTAGAACTAAGAGATAGACAGTCAGTTAAGTCTAAGTTAAAGAGTCTAAGTTTAGCATGTGATACTTCTATATATTCAGGCCTTCGGGTCCATTGTAACTATGAACTTTTATGTGAATAGAAAGCCGCAGCTTGTTCCTTAAAATTCATCATGGTATCAGAGCTTCATTCAGTCTTTTGGAGAGCATATTGATCCAAGAGCAGATCCAAGGGAAGAGGGATTCTTCCATAGTGAAGAAGGCAGCCAAGCTTCTGTATTGAAGGAGGTGCCATCTATCTGTTCATTGAAAAGAGCAGATCCACTTGCAAATTCTGAAGCAAATTTGTGAAGATAAACGCCCAGCCAATAAGCAAGATTGCTGGAGCAGTGAAGAAATTCCAACCGTTGTTGGAAAGCTTGAAGGATAGCAGCCAGGATCTGATCCGCAAGTCGTGAAGACAAGATTTGATCCGTGAAGACGAGACAGCAGTCTTGAGGAGCCGTCCCAATCCACGAGAGGAGAGAATCCGCCGTGAGAATCTGCAGAGAAGGTAATTCCTGCATTAAGGAGATTCACATCTGCAAGTGAAGAATCCACAGGGTAGAGAAAGGCAAGGCTAGCAGTGAGCCTGTGTGAAGAAAAGATTGTGCATTTGCGTGTGGTGAGATCGCCGGTTGAATTCTAAAGCCGTGAAGGAAGAAATCGTGGAGGTGACCATCCATTGAAGAAACCCTGAGAGGTGTAAGTCAAATCCGTTGAGTGATTGAAGGTATGCAATTTCTGGGAATAGTATGAATCAGTTCAAAAATCCGTGAAGGAAGAAAATCTCTGGAGTGAAGACCAGCCGTGAAGGAAAAGAGCGAGGAATCAGCTTTGCCGGTGTAAATCAGTGCATAAAGGAGCAGCCACTGTGTAAAGTGAACCGCTAAGAGGAGATCACCCAAATCAGTGCAGTATAGAAAAGATATCCACTGTTTGTGAATAAAATACACCCTATCGTGAAGAGGGAGCCGATCTGCTGTGTCCTGCTGACGAGCTGCGAGTTGAAGAGAAATCTCATTGGAGAATTCGTTGAAGAAGTCTTTGTTGAAGAAGACGGAGGCAAGACCGCCTTAGAGGAGGCAAGACCGGCCAAGAGCCGCGCCATTGGAGAGAATCCTCTATAAGAATCTGCAGAGAAGCATTATCGCGCCCTCTCTATCCGCGTGAGAAATCGATGGAGCCGTGAAGGAAGCAAATCCGCAGATTTGTGTTGAAGACCTGTCGTGATGAGTTCGTGGAAGGCAATCCGTTGAAGAGATGTCAAATTATTGTGGGTAAATTTGTTGAAGAAAATAAACCGTCACCAAACCAGAATAGGCATGAATGCATGTGCCAAGATGCATACGCGTGGAGTGAAGGCTTGACTTTATGGAAAGACCGTAAGCCTATTCATGAGATATCAAAGATTGTTAGATTGGAGGGAAATCTTGCAGTAAGGGAGCGCGAAGCAAATCCCGTATTTTTTTTAGGGAGCGATAAGGAAGGAAAGATGTGGACTCAAGAGAAGGAGTCCATAGTCCTCAATGAGCCTCAGCAGATGGCGAATAGACAAGTTGTTAACCTCTTAGCAATAGAGGTTGAAGAACTTGAACTAGAGTATGATGGTGAACACCTTTCTTATGAAGAAAGAGTGACACTGCTACAACAAAAGAAACTCATTAATGAGTTGTTGTTTGGAATGGTAACCCTACTTGAAAGTGACGATCAAATGGATGATGTCTTTGTAGCAGTAGCAACTGAGGAGGATGAAGCTAAAGTAACCAGTTTCGAAGAAGATTTGGCATTCATTGAGGATTGGCTTGAAAAGCCAAAAGAAGTTGTAGATGACAACTTACATTCTGTAGTAGCAGAATCTGAAGAAGAAGCAAGATATGCTATGTACCCAATTGAAAAGCTGGAGGAAGAAACATGCAACAAGTATTTTGCAGGAAGCATTGAAGATGTTGTAGATCACTGGTTTTTCAGTGAGAGCCATGGAAAAAAGAAACATCCATGCAATAACAAGAAGAGATATCCAGAGTTTAAAGTCTGGAGCACAAAGAAGAAGAAAAGCATTGAAAGCTTCAAAGTTTGGAGCAGAAAGTATGAGAAGACGTTGCATCAGCACATTGCAGCAAAGAAAGTCAAGATGAAGATGTTTTGTAAGCCTAGCTGAGACATAGACCAGCAGGCAATCTTTTTTGATGAAATTTCTTAGAGGCGGTATGTTTTAGCTGCAATTAGATAGTATGTTTAGCGGTTGTAATTAAGGGAGAGTGTTGGAGATAATTACTCCCTGATGACATCAGTTAGATGTTGAGTTCCTAACAAGTAGTTAGATGAGTCTTAGTTAGAACTAAGAGATAGACAGTCAGTTAAGTCTAAGTTAAAGAGTCTAAGTTTAGCATGTGATACTTCTATATATTCAGGCCTTCGGGTCCATTGTAACTATGAACTTTTATGTGAATAGAAAGCCGCAGCTTGTTCCTTAAAATTCATCAGACTTGCCCCCGCCCCGATTTAACGTTAGGCCTCAAGAGACATACCGATCCAGGAACTCTTACCATTTTACTGCAAGACAAAGTTGGAGGCCTTCAAGCCACAAAAGACGATGGTAAAACGTGGGTTACAGTGGAACCCATTGAAGGAGCTTTCGTTGTAAATCTCGGAGACCAGATGCATGTGAGTATTTATATTTATTACTGTTTTTTGTTTGTAATACAATATTTGTATGGGATATATTGGGCGGATAAATTCCGGCCGTATGGGATATATTGGATAAACAGAAACTCATGTGTCAGGATACAATATAGAACATAAAAGTAATCGACATGTTATAGGATTTCGATTAAACTATTTGTGAATAACATTACACGAAAATAACAATTCGAACAGTACTAACTACTAAATTGTTGCTATATTGATGATGATGAAGGTTCTGAGCAACGGTATTTTGAAGAGCGCGGATCATCAGGCTGTTGTAAATCCGAAGGTTCTGAGGCAATCCGTAGCGACATTCTACAACCCCCATCCAGACTCCGTTGTTTATCCTCTGGATGCATTAACGTCAGTGTCGAGTGAGGGGAAAAGATTTGAGCGCTACGTTTACAGCGAATTCTACCAGAGGAAGATGACGAACCACGTCCTGGACTGGCAGATCAAACGCAGTAATGGAATACGTTTAGTGCAGCAGCCACAAGTGTAGTTGTGCTGCAATTATCTAGCATTGACTCTAATACAGGAACACGTTTTGGTTGCCCACAAAGAGATGCCAAAGGAATGTCAAATGCAAACTTGTGGTGTCTTCCAGATTCTACATTACAATGGGAATATTGGTTGTCTTCTATCTGCAGAAGTTGTAGGCAACACTCAATTCCTTTTACTCCCCCTGCATGTTCTTGCCTTGACTTCAAAGGTCGACACTGATTGCATTTTATTAAGCATGACGCAATGCCAAACAGGTAATACGTTTACTGCAGCAGCCAGAAGTGTAGTTGTAGTGCTGCAATTCAGCTTACATCCACGGCTCAGAAGTGTAGTTGCACTGCTGCATTTCAGCTTACATTCCATGGAAGATTGATTTAATATCATATATTTTCAATGTTTACATAATTAAAAATTAACATTGTTATTATTTTTTTTGGCAGTGTGAGGAAATAGTTGAAACTATTTAGTGTAATATTGTCACTAGTCAATTTCCTGGAAATTAAAGTGTTTTATATTACTTTCTTGGAAATTAAAGTGTTTTATAGTACATTTAGCTTGTGATATTGAATTAAGGAATGCATTCTCAATTATTTTCATATATATATATATATATACCTCAATTTTGATAATTGAGATTGTCTCAAGGAGTAAACAGATTTTATTAGAATGAGTGCTATTCAAAGTTTAAATATAAATTTATAGAGTTTGCTTTTATATGATATGTTTTCTAAGAATAATATGGTGGATATAAAAATCATTTGCCTTAATTTATGTGAAATTTAAAACTCATCATTCCATGAAGACATGACATTATCATCAGTTGACATAACCACTCAATAACATTGTGTCCTTCAAATCCTTTAGTATAGTAAAATCTCATCTCACACTTATTTAAAATGCCAAGAGAAAATGGATCCGGGTAAAGTGGAACAGAGCAGTACATCAAAATAATGCTTAACTTATTTAAGATAACTCCATGTTTTATAAGATATAAAACTAAGCCAAAAGGGATGACTAAGTAAGATGACTAAGAAAAATAAGGAAGCTTTAGGGAGGAGCAGAAACCTCAAAGGAAAAATTACCTAACACTGTCGTATCCACATCCAAAATGTAGTAAGTGGATAATATGTCATTGTTGTTTATACTTACCATATAGCCCAACATTGACTACATATCTTCATCAACAAAGACATGAATGGATACAACACATATCTTCTATGTTTTATGGGGATATCAGTTAATGGCTTAAAAGGCTTTTGTGCTCAATGTCAATTTTAGTGTAACTTCTCCTTCAAATTTCTTATTCAATATTATTGAGCATGCATGTAATGATGGTTTTGCTGTTCACTTTGTAATGTACAACTAGTCACCAATAGTTGGACAACAATTGCACCTTGCATGTGCTATAAGAAAAAATAAACTTTGATATGCATTATGCTAATATAAAACATTTTTTCTTAGTTGAAATAATAAAGGAAAATAGTTCTATGTTTAAATGAAAAATTGCCTAGGACTATCGTATCCACATTCAAAACGCAATAACTCGATAATCTCTCATTGTTGTTTATATTTACCATATAACCCACCGTTGACCACATATCTTCATCATCAAAGACATGAATCGCTACAACCCATTTATAGAACAAGGATGATTCTTTAATGCCAACATTATCTAGCATTTACTATAATAAATGAGCAATTTTGATTTTGGTTTCCCACGGAGAGATGTTAAAGGAATGACAAATGCAAACTTGAGGTGTAATATAATTCTAGATTATAATGGGAATTAGTTGTCTTCTATCTGGGAAATGTTGTAGGTTTTGTTGTTAGGAAACATTCCATGCCTTTTGGGCACCCATGTTCTTACCTTGGCTTGGAAGGTCCCCACTCATTGATATCTATTATTCTTGAACCAATGCCAAAAAGGTATCCTTGGCACTATGTATATAACTACTACATTTGGCTACAAATTATGGCGTTGTTTTGAACGTTTTGTTGTCTCAAAAGTGATGAAATATAGAAAATCAAAGTATTGGTATTTTTTCATCCACAAAAAATTGTATTATTTTTCAGTGGAGAAATTGCCACCTTTTTATGACAAGTTACTACCATGTGACATGTTACCATTAATTTTGTGCTCTCTCTTTACATCGTAATTCGAACTCTTTAGTGATAAACATTTCTCTCAAGACTTGCAACTTTAGATTTGTTTTGATGGTTTTGGATCATTGATTAGGTGTTGAAATCCCAAGTGGAAATATGTTTTAAAAGATGATCCAAGATATTAGTTTTCAATCTTGGATTTTTGAGAGGTATGTATTTATCCATTCCATATATATATAAATAATTATAGTTTGAGAAATATGATTGCTAATTGCTCAATAGAGAAAAGCATAACGAAATTCACGGTTTAAGTGAGAATTTCTTTTTATTTCTCTAAATTCTAACTAGGCTATATAGCTTAAGAAAGAGAAAAGAGAAATTAAACTAATAGAGCTTAATTGTAATTATATTAAGGAGAATATTTTTAGCATATGTATGACTCCATTTCCTCATTAAGCATGCCATATTAGAGCCAAAATTATAATTCTTAGGGCCTATATAACTTCCAAGCTAAATCTATAGAAATCGGAAGTCTGAGAGGGAGCCTAATAATATAAACTCTTATCGAATTTTCCAAGCCACATTAATCCTACTAACTTTTTTAATAAAACTATGTGTTAAAGAAATTACGGAGGAACAATAAATTAGAAGCTATATTGATTTAGTAAGATTGATGGGTGTTGGGAATTAAACACAAAACTCTTTGCACAACAAGGCCATACATACGCTACACCTATTATTTTCATTATTTTTGAATAGGAAAGAAACCCATTTCCTAAAAATTCAAAACATAAATTTATTAAATAGAATAACATAATACCACAAAATTGACAAAAAAAATTAAGAAAAAAAACTTATTCAAAGAAATTAACAAAATAAAAATTAATTTGCCTAGAATTGAACTATGTAGACCTTGGAAAGTTGTGAACTAGTTAGACCTTGGAAAGTCGCAGCCTCGGTGACCATGGTCGGCTCCTTGGGGATCAACTATGGTTGGCATAGTCATGACGAGTAATTATTTTTCAATCTTTGATTTTTGAGAGGTATGTATTCATCCATTAGATATATATATAAGTATTTCTACTATGAGAAATATGATTTTAAATTGCACAATGAGACAAACATAAGGAAATTCATTTTTCAAGTGAGAATTTCTCCTTGTTTCTCTAAATTCTAATTAGGCTATATAGTTTAGAAAAACTTCATATACAAAATTTCCTCGAGAATTCTTTATATAGATTGAAGGGAACTTCTATTAAAGTAGAGAAAAAGTATATTAACAAAGAAAAGAGAAAAGAGAAATTAAAGTAATAATTCTTAATGGTAATTCTATTAAGGAAAATATTTAATATTAGAATTTAGATTGCACATCAATCGCAACATTAGGTTCTGATATATTTAACAATCCAACCTAGATGTAGATAGAAAAAACAGTCCCACTTAGAATTATTTGCACAAAGACATAGCGAGAATAGAGAATAAATATTGAACATAAAACTGGAGGAAAATCACTCTAGTGGGAAGAATTCCACTATGATATTATTCATCAACTTGAATACAATATATAGATTCTCTCAAGAGACTTAGTGGCAATTCGAGTAGCTCACCATAATGAGGGATTACCTAGAATATTCCCCCCACTGTGCTAGGAAAATATCTCTATGGATAGGTTGATATCCTCTTGGGATTGTAAGAGGCCTCTATTTTCCTACCCAAGACAAAAAGAAAACAAGTACACACTATAATTCTCCCATATCTAGCTCATACATCAAGAAGTAAGCTACGAAGAACAAAGCAGGTAGATAGCTTACCTCGCTTCAATGGTTGTCCTTAATGCTCCTAAGTTACTTCAAATCCTAGCCTTCAACGCTAGGCTTGTGAATCTGTTCACAATGGAAAGACAACACCTTCTCCAAATAAATATATGTATAAACAAAGGTCTAACTATGAAAGTAAAATCAATTCAATGCATTCACCATTAAAGACATGAAATTGGGAGAAATAGGCTATGTTGTATTAAAAGAAAGCATTAAGGAAGTTATACAACATGTGTTATACCTGACTCATGGTTGATTTGAACTCCTCCAACTCTCTTTCAGAATTCCTTCAAGACTCATAAGACCATAATATCAACCTCTCTAAGTTCGCTCCCCCACTTTGCCATGGGTAGGAGGTTCAATATATAGGTTAGGGAGGCCTAAACAATTAGGAGAGATATTTGGATAAGGGAGGATGAAGTGGATCAAGGGATGTTGGGCCTCCTTATGTTATAAAGAGGATATGATTTGAAGGGTAGATTAATCCCACAAAGATCTCCACGAAAGATCAGATCCAAAGATCATGGAACTACCTCCTAGGCAACATTTTCACACTTTGCACATAGAGCAACACGCAAAAACATGGCTTAAAAAGGCTTAAAGAAGTAAGGTACAAGCTGGATTTGAAGGCTTAGATAATAAGGAATACTCTCAGGATGACATGTGGATTGAGGAACTAACACACACTGTGTTCTGACCTGCATCGGGAACATTAAATCCATCATAATAAGGCATGGAAGCTGCAAGTGACAAAATGAGGTGTAACAGGTTCTCCCTAAAGTGTGAGGTCATAAATGGAATTGATGGCTTAGACACTTTAGCAACTCATGAATGAAAGATAACTGAAAGAGAACTGTAGAGGTTCCTGCAAACCACGTGTGGTTCAATGAGTGAACTTGTTACATAGCACGATCGTTCGTAAGATATTAAAGAATATCCCTAATTTCACTAAATAGTGGAAAATGCCTCCTAAAATTGTATTGTTGAACCCCCCTCCCAATATACCTTACCAATTATGAAAACCCCTAGTTTCACCAGATATTGTAGGTATCCATTTTTATCAACCCATTTTAATACCCCCTTTACATAATATTATCAAGTTGTAACAAGCAGGAGCCCTAAAGAACCTTAGTATAAGAATACAAGATGCTAAATAAAATAATAATATAAAGCTAATCATTATCCCAGCGTGATTACATTACAGGGGTGACCAATGAATTTGTAGCATTGGATATTGGAAAACCCAATGAAATAGTAACGGCGAAGGCAAAATGTGTGAAAGGCGACGTACTCAAGAGATCAATGTAACAAAGAATGTAAGAGATTGATAGTCCCATAGTATAGAATATATTATGAGTTTATTTTAGATTTCAAACTAAAAATGTTTACATCTTGATGGAGTTGAAAAATTAACTATTTCAATATATGTATGCATTAAAAAATATACTTGTTATATTTATATTTTTTGCTTTCATTTGTTATAACTATTATAATATTAATGGAAAAAACCCTACATAATCAAATTTTTACTTATCAAATTCCATCATGATTATAACGCACAATGTTGAATTTAATTTAAAAAAAAAATGATACCATTTATTTGTAAGCGAAAGATATGACAATATATATTTTAAAAAGATTTTTATATTCATATATATTTATGATAATGTTATTAAAATAAAAAATAAAAAAATTATTTTACTTAAGTATGAGCGTAGATCCATCTTAAACCCGGATTTACCTAGCATCCATAGGGATCCAATCCAATTTTTTTTGCCTTAAAATTTTTACCATGTTCAATACACCCTCTGCTCGGTAAATTTGGGTTTGACATGGATTTTTTAATTATTTTATTTGGTTGTAATTATTTATTTTATGAGGAGGCATGAATTTAGTTTTTGTAATGTAACATAACATTAGGTTAAGTTACATTACGTGACAAAATCTCTTATGTGACAAAATCTCCCCATCCTCTGGTGCAATCAAAATAAAAATTATAAAAAAATTAAAAGGTTAAGAAAATATTAGAACTTTATTTTTTATGTTTATAATTTTATAGCACACTAAATAACGTATTTCTTTTAAAGGTCCAAGTCTACTAGTAGACCAAACTCATAGACCCTATCTTTCAACATCATCGTGAACTAAAATGATTCTATGTTGATGTTATACATGGTATAATTAGAATTTTAATTAACATTCATGATATAGTTAGTAAAAGTTGAAACAATAATTAATAAATATCAATTATATTTGTATTTGTTTTTTTTTTAATTCAAAATTTAGATGAATTTATAACATTTTTACCTATGGTATAGTTAGAATTTTAGGTAACATCATACCATTGAGAATTCAGTTAAAATAGAAAAACAAAATTTATACTACAAAAATTATCTATATATAAGAGTTTAACTAGTTATCTTTTTTTAATACATTTTAATTTGGTAATATCTTAAATGTTATTTATTTTCATAATATTTTAATTTAAAAAAATAAAGAATATTTAAGAAAATATTTCTTCACATTTTAAGGTTAAAAATAAAACTAAATTGTTAAAACCAATAAATTAATACATTTTTATTGTAAAATGATTAATATATTTACTAAAACTATTTACAACATAGAAGAAACAAAACAAATGTTACATACAAAGATATTTACATCATTATCTTTAAAAAAATAAAACATAGGATGGTGTACAAAAAACAAATAAAAACAACAATAAAAATTTTAATCAACAAAATTATTTTTACTATCAAATAGAGGTACATATATTTTTTCAATAATTCAAAGAATGCAAGCAAAAAACAAAAGTTAGTTTTCGAAAACACATTTCCATATATTTACACATAACACTGAAATCTTCTTGCTCTCTAATACAAACTTCCATACACAATGAATGCATGATTTATTGAAACCTAGTCCTAATAAGTCCGATGAAAATAACAATCCAAAGGTGCTTCCATTTCATAGAAAAAATCAGATCTAGCTCAAATTTTTTGTAGAACTACCTACTTCCTCTAGTTATCATCAATCGAACTTGTTCTCCAATACTTGGCTATGGATTTGATTAGGAAGCTATTTAAATATTTTCTACAGTCTCATTAACATATTGGTGGACTGTTACATATTTGATACTATCATCTTCCATTTTCCGTTTCCATGTTGTAAATATTTTCTCTTACGAGCATATTTATGTTGAATGTCCAGTAACTAATCTGGGATAAGAGACATTCGACAAATCTTTTCTCTTTAGGTCAGATTTATGTTCAATGTATCTATAACTAGTCTAGGCTAACAGAAAACTCGGAGATATTGGGCACAATTGAACTCTATGTATCATGTGGCTGATTGGTCTTCCAAAGCCCTCTTTTAATATAAAAAATTCACATTTTTCTATCCTATCCAAAAAATAGAAATTCGCATAAAGATAAGTCTCGGCCTTCCATACTATGTGAAGGGAGTGAAGTAGGATTCCATTACAAAAATGTGTAGTAATTCAAAAAGCTTACTTACTTCATATACCATGTTTCCTTATTGTAGGCTTTCTAGATTGATTGCGAGCGAAACAAAAAGGAGGATGCTTTCTTGCTTGCCGTCAGAGTTGGGAACAGGCACAAAGTCTCAGTAGAACAAATTCTAGGAAACCTTCTCACTCATTCGCTATTCTTGACTAATAAAATCTCATTTTGATCGAGTCGGATCAAGCATGCCTACCTCTTATCACGATACAATAAAAGGGTATTTTATAATTAGTTAACTATTACTTTTCTGGACGTTTCTATTTAATTCGCGAGATGCAATCCATTGCTTCACGGTTGAGTGCTTTTATGCTGCTATAAACCTTTGGCGAGAGGAAAGAGGATAGAGCCAGAGAGAGGAGTAAATAGGTAATAACATAAACAACTTTTCTCTCACACTCGTTGCTGGGATTACTAAATAGACACTCGCATATTTTTTACACACATAAAATTAAAACTATCCTCTAATAGAAAAAGTTAGGCTACTGCATTTTACTACGACATTACCGGTCCAAGAGTAGAGCAGAACCAAGAAACCAGGAGTCTTAATCAAAGAGCAGAGTCAAAAGCAATATATATATTCAACACGCATCGAGATGTGAAGCTATCAGTTTAAGATCCATTGTACCCAAATTCCATGAACAAATAAAGATAGTCATGTAGAAATTTAATGAAATGTGAAGGAAGCAAAACTCCGCAGGGTATTTTGGACATTTTCATGTTTCATAGAAAAGGTAGCAAAACATGTAGGCAACGATGTTACATAGTATAAAATAGAATACGAATACTCACTCGTGAGCTTCGATTTCAGGGTGGACATGACTACAAGCTCGACGAAGGACTGAAGGCGCTACTACTTCTTGTTATTCTTTGCCTTTGTAAATCTTCGGGTCAAAATATGGGGGAATGCGTTCCTATCCAGGTTCAAAGTAGTCGAATGGCAAAGAAACAAAAGAAAAACAATGCTCACAGCAACATAGACACTTCCCTTTCAGCTAAAATGGAATTTCCACAGTTTGCAGCTGGGTGTTTTTGGGGATGGAGCTTTCCCTCCAGAGAATGGATAGAATCAGTAACACTGAGGTTTGATATTCAAGGAAATCTTCACAATCCCACATACCCTGATGTTTGTACTGAAAAGTTCAACCACTCTAAGATTGTGAGGGATCAACCCTAATTAATGCGCCTATGAAATCCTTCCGAGATCTTCTAGCAAAATCCTTAATCGTCCAACGATCTTAGGGTTCCATTCTAATTTGGTGATACCTAGGGTTGAGGTCCATTTTTTAATTATTTGGCAGCCATGAAGGAGATCGAGAACAACACATCTAGTCTTCACTGTAATCTTAATGATTGATCTGTACTATGTTACAAAAAATGGTTGTTTCTTCTAGATAATGAATGCAGGAGATATGTACCACGGATCTCGATCGTGTCAGATGCTTTGGATTTTGTTAAACATATTGTTAGATAATTTGGTTTTGTTAAAAAAAAAAAAAAAATTGTTCTTTCTTCTAGATAATGAATGCAAGAGATTTGCAAAACATTTAGTAAATGTACTGCGTATCTTCTTAGATGCTTTGAAATTTCTAAAAAATTTTGTGAAAGGCTTTCGTTTTATAAAACAATTAAATATATGTGTATTTTGATTTGTGTAAAATCATTAATATGTTACAATTAAATATAAATATTTTTGATTTGTGTAAAATGATTAATATATGTATTATCAATTATCATGTGGTAGGTATGTGGTAGGCAATTTGAGGATTTTTTTTCAAACAAAATAAATTTTTTTTAAATTTATTGTCACCTCCAAGGGTATTTTGTCGAATCAAACCATGTAGCCTATAAAAATTTAGAATTTTTTAATTTCAGAAATTAGAAAAATATTTTATTATTTTTAAAGAATTAAAATTAACAAGCACAGTAGCTGCAAAGTAGCTAGTCCCTGCCTTGGGAGTAGGTTTTTTTTTTATTGACCTATGAATATAATCAAATGTTTATAATTTATATACAAAACGACATATTTACAATTTCTTTAACTGAAGACATAAGGAAATTTGATAAAAAAGATAAAACATTTAGAATTTGATGTTTGCTTTTATTGTATAGAATAATTAGGAAATATTATTTTATGAATTATAAACTTTAATTTTAATTTTAGAAAAGGAGATAATTTAATCATTATCAAAAATCTATTCAGTGGAATTAAGAGGAGTGAAATTAACAGGAGAACAAAAAAAACTAGTATATTTAGTGAAATTAACAAGAGAACAAAAATAAGTAGCAACGTAATTCACAAAAAAAAAGTCTGTATAAGTAACTAATAAGTAACGTAGTTAAATATGTGTTCTGACGTCAAGCAATATGTGCATATGCAAAATTGCAACATTGCTAGAATAGCTGAAATACTAATATTGAGAGCACTGCACATTTCCAAAAATCTGGACTGTTAGAAGTAAGCAATTGTTTGCACAAATCCAAGTCAAAAAAAGAAATTTGTAAGCCTCAGCATTCTTGTACAGGTAACTTAAATGTCCTTTCTCTATTTGTATTTACAAGGTTGTCAACATATTTGCAATACATAATAGAAGGAAGTTTAAGAATGTATTTAACATTTTGCAAATTGTAACTCTAAAGAATTTGAAAACCACAATAGTTCCAGACATACCTGTTTCTTTGAAACTTCTGTTTGCATAATGCATTCATTGCGTGGCTTATCTCTTGATGTCAAGATTTATATTTTCATAATTGAGTGTAAACTTCCCATCAATAAAAAAAGTCACACAACATGTAGATAACAACATATACTTTTTTTAGATAATCTTGATATGAGAGTGCAATCAAATATGGGAACACCTTTGTTAAAATGTCATCCTTCAGTATGCATGATACTTTTTCATTTTTTGTACTAATTATGGTACAGTAAAATCGATGCACATAGTTGACAGGACATTCGCTGCTACATTTGGCACAATGTACAGTTGTGCCTTGCACTCTTCTGAAATTTAATATAGCTAAATTGCATTTTTAGCATGTGGGTTGAAATGGATTGGAATATATGTTTGCTACATGCAATGTGCCTTGAACCTATTTGACATTATCCAGTGTCACTTAGTTGAAATCTATTTATGGAAAATATGTTTGTTATAATGTATGTTTATATAGTTGTGGTGCCTTACCTGATTTGTGGACTTCAACAATGTTGTTAGATCATTCAATGGCTTCTCATCTTTTAGCGTTGTTATGAATGTTGATTGCCCTGTACGCGGTGTACATGGCTGTGAATCTTTTTGTCTCACGAGGTTTCTTAATAGGAAAATATGGAACTCTTTTTTTGAAAGTTGTTCTTGAATCGCATTGAACTCTGCCTCGAACGTTGAATATAAATGTATCTAAATTTAAAAAATAGATTTATGTTAAGCATATTATTTTTGTTATTTACAGTAGGAAAAAAGACAAAGAAGATAATATCTACAAATATGAATAGGTAGAAATAGTCTTACAGTTGTGATCCGCAATATGAGCATGATAGATCTGAAATAAAACTAAATATCAAGATAAATCTGAATGCAAGACCCAAACTGAATACAAAGATGGAGGGTGAGGTTAGGAGAGCCTCACCTCTCAACGGAAAAACCCAAGAGAACTCTTAGAGCCAACAACGATACAACAAACTAAGACACACAAGACTGGCACAAGAAAACTCGTTTGTATTTTGAGGCAAGGTGCCTTTTTATAGATTACAAGGAGAGAGCATATTAAACGCTATTCATTATTATAATAATATCTAATCTACTATTATGGCTAATACATTAAACCTAGCATATTGAAACTAATATCCAAAATGGGGAGTGTGCGTCCCATACAGATCATTCCTCCCGGTCTTAGTGGAAAGCCTCCCTGCTTTCCTTCCTCCCAGTCTAAGTTTGAAGCCATGCTTACAAAGAAGAGAAACCACATGTAGAAGACGTGCCGTTGTCGCAAATTGATGAAGATTCTGATGATGTGTAAAAGATGCGAGTAGGTGGGGTGCCCATACAGCTGCTACTGAACATCTTGTGAAAATAATCTCGAGGAAGAGATCTATGTATCTCCTCCCTGGGTGGGATGTGGAGTTGGTGTAAGATGTGAGCAGGTGGGGTGCCCATGAAGCTGCTCTGCGTCATCCTACAAAAATAAACTAGAGGGAGAGATTTGTATGTGTTTTAGATATGTGTACCTCCTCTCTACGTTGTGTAGATCTGTGTACCACCGGCAAATGAACTGATACTGATCCTGACAAGGGTGTGATTTGAGACAAAGTCTTGAAGCTACCTCGAAAGCCTATGAAGGCCTTTTCTGCAAACAAAACTTTGTTAAGTGCTGGAGAATATTGTTGGAGGAAATAGCAAAAATGGAACTTTGAAAGAGAACTATTATTGGAAGAGAACTAGAAAAAATGTGAGCCGAGTGGTGAGCTTGGACTCGGAGAGGGACTGGGTCCCTATGGAAAGGTTGTTGAAGCCGAAGGAAATCAGAGCCATGTTGAAGATGGCGTTGGCGAATGCCAAATGAACTTCTGAACTATGTTGAAGATGCTGTTGGAGATGAGTTGTTGATAAATGCGAAATGTGCTTTTGAATAATGTTGAATAACGTTAAAGGTGCTCCAGCCTTTTTTGAGATCATGTTAGATTGCTTTGAATCTGAAGGATCTATAACATCATCGTTCATAGACTGATTTCCTTTTCTGAGTAGCCATCCAATGCCGACCATCATTTTTGGCTTACACAGCTTTTCTGGCTTTATCCTTAGCTGTATAAGGGCTAACTAAAATGAGTGGGAAAGCAATTCTTGCAAAAATTGCAATTTGGAGGAAAGGTATAAGAATTCCATTTTTTTATTTGTTGGGGGTGCAATAAAGCATCCTATGACGGGTTCAAGAAAGCATAATTTATTTTGTTTGTTGGAGGTTCAAGAAAAGATCATTTATTTTATTTTTTGTGGGTTCAATAAAACATCATTTATTTTATTTGTTGTGGGTTCTAAAATCGATCTTAGAATTGTATCCTACATAGAAAATATCTTTTTTAGTACACATAAAATCCGTATCTCTAGATGTGTTGTGCTATTCTAATTAAATAACAAACACCCCCCCACCCCAACAAAAAAATTAAATAACAAAACGCAATAAATTATTTACTACTTTATAAATGATTAGTCATGTAACGTCGCCAATTTCCATGTTAGATAGAGGCAATACTGAGTATCACTATAAAACAAGATTATCAACAGGAGATTACCAAAAGGGATTCAAATTTATAAACCAAAATGATTGAAGGGAGAGTGCATTTAGAAGTTTAAATGTTGCCTCTACGAGGCAAATGGTTTTGGTGCCACCCCATAGGGTAAAAAAGGGAAGTCCTACTCAATGCATAATTTTACAGGCTCAAGATATATGGGCAAAAAATTCCCACATGCAATGACTATTTTTACCTTATAGCTAAGAGGTTAAATTATATGTTTGTGAGGGTGCTGAATCTATTTCTACCATCAAAATCCGAATTAAACACGATTTTGCAAAATAAAAAAACACCAGATTCCAAATTGATTGTCTGATCCAAATCCTCCAATTTTTAGACAACTCCTAAACTATATAAAAATGGTATTTAGTTTCAATTTAAATTATATAGGAATGGTATCTAGTTTCAGGTATGATACTGACACTAAATTTTATTAATAATAAAAACAATATGGCAGACTTGGCAACTTGACCCATATGCCTCAGTCGGAGACCTCGATTCAAACTCACCAAGCATCTCATGAGTGAAACACCAACAATGAAAAGGATGCACAAACAAAAAACCCTAAATAAAGACAAGGCCACTTGGTGGATGCGAACGGGAGGATCGAATCTACACGCGGGAATGAATGCATTGAGTGATGAGTGGTTTGAGACCATCTACTCATGCCGCAGACATTGGCTTGGCACAAAGACGCTGCGTAAATAAGGAAGCAAGACAACCAGCACAAGATGAAAAAAGAAGATCGTTGAGATGCCTTCTTTTATGTTGCAATTATCGAATGAAACGTGGCCTGAGTGGGAGGATCATGAATTTTAAATGATAGTCAAAGTTATTCACTAGCGAGTTCTCCTGTTTATTCATATAAATGTTATTCAAATGAATTGCATTTTTGGAGAACTCGCTCACAAGTTTTGGCCTTCACGGACCTTCTCTTATTATTATTATTTTACACTTAAGTTAAACGACGAAAAGACCTCTTACAATTAGGCATTTTCTCCATTTTTTTGGATTACAGTTCATATCCTATAGGCCTTTTTTCAATTTTCTTAAAACCCCAGAAAGGTTTTGTCAATTTCCTTAAAATGCTCTGGCGGAATTCCTTGATGAGACTTAGGCCTTTGAATTGAAAAGAATTTGCAAAATTTGACGAGAATGGGAGGTCGTATTCTCTCAGAAATTGCAATTTGGAGTGTTGCTGGCTGGCTTGGTAGCTCTCCTTTGATAGGATGGGAATCAATGTTTCATGGTGGCAAGCAGAAGTCATTTTTTTTGTTTGCGCTCTCCTTTGATAAGCTGGGAATCAACGATTTATGGTGGCAAGCAGAAGTCATTTTTTTTGTTTGCATGGGCACTCTATTGTAATACAAGGTTTGACCTATATCATTGCAAGTTAATGGGTTCAAAGCATAGTCACCAAATTCGGCAGAATTGGGCTTAATAATTCTTAAATTAAAAAATTAGTTTTGATTGGGCCAAATTGGGCTGAAGAACTAGGAAACTAGATTCCATTTGGCTTTCAATTCACCCAATTTAGATTCGGTACACTCTACAAATGTTGGCCTGCTTTTTTTTGAACAAGAAATCTAAGATATGTAGTATTTCCTAATTTGCCACAAATATCTGCAATAATTCCTAGTTTATATTAAACTCTACCATAATTTCTGCATAAATTCCTTATTTATACCAAAATCTACCATTATTTCTACAAATGGGTGCCTTTATCTCATTTAACAAACAAAAACATGAAATTGGAACAAAGGGAAGTTGGGAACAATGGAGGGAAAGTAAAACTTAATTACAAATTTCCAAACAATAGGGCTAACTAAAATGCGTGGCAGAGCAATTCTTGCTGCAATGAATCCCATGAAACTTAGACCAAGTTTTTTGAGATTGCCAATTTTTTTTTATGAGAAGGAAGCCATCTGCTAAGTACAAAGAGAGCATCCAATGCCGACCATCATTTTTGGCATTCTCAGCTTTTCTATCTCTATAGTTAGTTGTTTAAGGGCTAACTAAAATGCGTGGTAGAGCGATTCTTTCAGAAATTACGATCTGGAGTGGTGCTGGTTGGCTTGGTAGCTCTCCTTTGATAAGCTGGGAATCAATGTTCCATGGTGGGAAGCAGAAGCCATTTTTTATGTTTGCATGGGCACTCTGTTGTAATACAAGGTTTGACCTATATCACTGTAGGTAAATGGTTTCAAAGCATAGTTACCAAATTTGGCAGAATTGGGCTTAATAATTTGCAAATTCAAAAATTAGATTTGACTGGGCCAAATTGGGCTGAAGAACTAGGAAATTAGATTCCATTCGCTTCTCAATTCACCCAATTTAGATTCGGCACACTCTACAAAGCTTGGCTTGTTGTTTTTTGAACAAGAAATTTAAGATATGTAGTATTTCCTAATTTGTCACAAATATCTACAGTAATTCCTAGTTTATATCAAAATCTACCATAATTTCTGCATAAATTCTTAATTTATACCAAAATCTACCATAATTTCTACAAATGGATGCGTTTATCTCATTTGACAAACAAAAACAGGAAACTGGAACAAAGGGAAGTTGGGAACAATGGAGGGAAAGTAAAACTTAATTTCCGATTTCGAAACAATTGCAAATTATGGGTAAATAGGTGAATATTCTTCCTTGAATATAATGATATTTTGTTAGTGCAATTCCGTTATGATATATCAAAACATCGAACTTTGCTGAGAATTGAAAGAAAAATATAAAAAAATATTGAAATAAACCACTCACAAGTGTTTTTCCCCTGGCAAGTGCCTCTCCTCTGAAAGCAAGATGATATTTGAACATTAAACTAGCAGCACGCAGTAAACCACTCATTGAACTAGCAGCATGCAGTAAACCACTCACTGAACAAGCTAGCAGGACGCAGTATCCACTCACTGAACAAGCTAGCAAACCACTCACTGAACAAGCTACGAGGACGCAGTAAACCACTCACTGAACAAGCTAGCAACATGTAGTAAACCACAAGGAAGGTAATGGATAGTATAAAAAGCTGCGAACAATGCATAGCTGCAAAATGAAACAAGTGTAATAAATATTTTCGAAGCAAGCGTATTAAATGAAACCAGTGTATTCATTCGATGCCATACGCAGTAAACCACAGGGAGGAACAGTGTAACAAGCCGCGAATGCTGCACAACTGTAAAATGAACTAACTGCATTAAATGTTTTGAAAAGGAAAAGAGTGTTAAACATTTTGAAAGCCACACCACCAAACGTTATGCATTAGATGAGATAAAAAATTCTAATATATAATTTTGAAATTTGTTATCATATTATTCAAAATTCCGTGCATAATCTAGGGACCTATGTTTGCATAACTTAGAATTATGTGAATAATTTGATAGTGCCATACATGGCATTTGAAATTTGATATCATATTATTCAAAATTCTGGGCATAATCTAGGGACCTACGTTTGATTAATTTAGAAGTGGCTTTGTATTAAGTGTTAAATTCATTTGGCACAGATTGTACAAAAGGTACGACCACCTCATATTACTACATCAAAAAAACCACAACAGAGAGACAACACCCCGTATTTGCATGTCTGAATTTGTTGGAAACGACGTCATGAACTCTTGTAACCAAGCTAGTATCTGGTTCTTTAACAAACATAATCGTTTTTTTGATGCCTCGCAATGAGTATGCATACACGACAAATATAAAGATGAAATATAATGATTAAGAGTATTTGTTCATTAATTATTGATAATTAATTTAAATAAAAATTAATCGATCATATTATGAGTAATAGTGATTTAACTTTTGATTTGAATAATATAATTTAATAATTATTTATAATAAATTCAAAATATGATATAACTCATAAAATTTATGAAGACTGAACCTCAAAACTTTTTCCAAAATCAATATTTACTAGTTTCTTGAGGGAGGGCAGGACCGACATGACCATATTGATGGGATGGCGGGAAGGAAGAAGGGCAGGACAAGCATTAAATTTGACGGGACAAAGGGTGGTACGATATTACACATATGTCAAATATATGTGTTTTATTGTTTTTTTTAATTTTTAATTATTTTATATATTTGTTTAGTAGAATTAAAATGAGGTAAAAACTGTCATATAAAGCTTTTAGACTATGGCTATGTGTCAATTTGAGAAATTTTTTTAAATAATTTTTTTTTAAAACTAATTTTCACCCTCAACCAAGAGTATTTAGTCAAATCAACCCTTCCAATCAATAACAAAATAGTATTTTCTAATTTCAAAAATTAAAAATACATTTGATTATTTAAAAAAGTTAAAATTAATAATTATTTTTGCATAACATTGTAAAACAACTATTAAATTGATAAAATTAAGAAAAAGTCAAATTAGTTTTGACAATGGACCCATTGCTATAATCCTTGCCTTGGCATGGACTAATAATTATATTTTATGAAACATTATAAAATAACTACAAAACATACACAACTAATAATAACAAGTCAATTGAATTTTGACTCTGAAACCGTCATTATAATCCCTCCCTAGCAAGGACTAAAAAATAATTAGAAAATAGATGAATTACATGTCTTATATAGGTTTATCTTTATCAACTTTACTCAAACTTTAGGGGGACTATGAATATATGAGTGGATATCATTTTCACTAAAAGAATGATGAGGTTCTAAAAAAAGACATGCCTTGTAGATTTATCTTTATCAACTTTACCCAAATGTCTAGTGGGGATATGAGGATTTGAGTGGGGAATATGAGCTTCACCATATTTCTTCACACCCTACTCACACCCTCATCACTTTATGATCTTCCGATCTGTGTCCAATATCACTCGTCTTGATGTCCCATCGGTGTCACCAATAGCCCTCGTGGATTGATGAAAGCAACATGATCTCTACTAGTTGGAACCTTGTGACTAGCCTATCCATGATAAAATGATGTCCGCTCAACGACCATAGGTTACAAATTCGACAATAAGCTTTCATAGGTCGATAGCATACCGTTTGGATATATCATATAGTGCTTTCATATATATATATATTTTAATTATTAAAACATATGAAAGAAAGCAACATGATCTCTACTAGTTGGAACCTTGTGACTAGCCTATCCATGATAAAATGATGTCCGCTCAACGACCATAGGTCACAAATTCGACAATAAGCTTTCATAGGTCGATAGCATACCGTTTGGATATATCATATAGTGCTTTCATATATATATATATTTTAATTATTAAAACATATGAAAGAAAGTCAGTGTTGAATGATGCGTTGGATGCGGTATAGCATGTTATTTGACTGCGAGCAGTAGTGCTTTGAATGTAATTTGGCATAGTTCTCTGATTGCTATAAGGCTTTTAGCATATTGCATTTAATACGGCAAGCAGGAGTGCTTTGAAATTTATTTTGGCGGATTATGTATGTATTTTCATTATTAAAATAGGTATCAAAGTCAATCTAAATTAAATATCATTTAAACTACTTCATTGCGTCGTAAATAATTACTTCATTATTGGTAGACTAGTTATCCCAATTATTATAAAAATTGATGCTTTGAAATTTTCAAAATGATTGAAATCTTCTTCTGTTTAAAAATCATAATTATTATAAGATTTTCAAGCTTTGAAATTTTCAAAAATGATCTACCAGGCTCCCAACCTGTATAATCGTCCACTTGTTTTCCCATGCATTTCGGCGCTTCGTATGCACAACTGCTTTAAATGGCCCCAACAACGGCCATAACTTTGCCAAGGTTTCATTCCAGAGAAGAGTTTTGATCACAGTGCGACAGCTAGGGATTGTTTATTAGATCATCTCTGGTTAATATCTGCTGTTTTTCGGTTTTTTTTATCTGTTCTGATTGTTAGAAAAATGGCACCAGCACTTGCAGTTGCGGAAGTCAGGACTGTGAAATCCCTAGCAGATCTGGGGATTAAGAATTTACCTGTGAATTACGTGAAGGACGAGGATGAACGACCAACTGTGGGGTACAATAATTTCAGCAAAGAGGTGCCCGTCATTTCCCTTGCCAATTCAGGAGCCGGAGGAGCAGAGCGCGCACAGCTAATAAGAGAACTCAGAGCGGCGTGCGAAGAGTGGAGAATGTTCCAGATCATAGATCATGGCGTCCCTCCAGAACTGAACTCTCAAATAATGTGTTGTGCGGAGGAGTTCTTCTCGCTTTCGGTGGAAGAGAAGAGGCAGTACGCCATAAAGGCTGAGCAGTTCGTGGGATATGGAAATAGGAGTTTTATCAACGATGACCCCTTGATGGACTGGAGAGAACTCTACGTCGCCACATGCTCCCCAGCTCGTGACATCGAAAGCTGGCCTGCAAACCCGGTTCAGTTCAGGAAAGCTTTAGCCAAGTACAGCGATGCGACCTTGAAGTTAGCGAAAACGCTACTTGGGCTCATCTCAGAATCACTTGGAGTTGAAGCAGATGCAATCGAGAAAGCCTGCAGAGAGGGGCAACAGAAGGTTCTCTTGAATTACTACCCGACTTGCCCCCGCCCCGATTTAACGTTAAGCCTCAAGAGACATACCGATCCAGGAACTCTTACCATTTTACTGCAAGACAAAGTTGGAGGCCTTCAAGCCACAAAAGACGATGGTAAAACGTGGGTTACAGTGGAACCCATTGAAGGAGCTTTCGTTGTAAATCTCGGACACCAGATGCATGTGAGTATTTATATTTATTACTGTTTTTTGTTTGTAATACAATATTTGTATGGGATATATTGGGCGGATAAATTCCGGCCGTATGGGATATATTGGATAAACAGAAACTCATGTGTCAGGATACAATATAGAACATAAAAGTAATCGACATGTTATAGGATTTCGATTAAACTATTTGTGAATAATATGGTGGATATAAAAATCATTTGCCTTAATTTATGTGAAATTTAAAACTCATCATTCCATGAAGACATGACATTATCATCAGTTGACATAACCACTCAATAACATTGTGTCCTTCCAATCCTTTAGTATAGTAAAATCTCATCTCACACTTATTTAAAATGCCAAGAGAAAATGGATCCGGGTAAAGTGGAACAGAGCAGTACATCAAAATAATGCTTAACTTATTTAAGATAACTCCATGTTTTATAAGATATAAAACTAAGCCAAAAGGGATGACTGAGTAAGATGACTAAGAAAAATAAGGAAGCTTTAGGGAGGAGCAGAAACCTCAAAGGAAAAATTACCTAACACTGTCGTATCCACATCCAAAATGTAGTAACTGGATAATATGTCATTGTTGTTTATACTTACCATATAGCCCAACATTGACTACATATCTTCATCAACAAAGACATGAATGGATACAACACATATCTTCTATGTTTTATGGGGATATCAGTTAATGGCTTAAAAGGCTTTTGTGCTCAATGTCAATTTTAGTGTAACTTCTCCTTCAAATTTCTTATTCAATATTATTGAGCATGCATGTAATGATGGTTTTGCTGTTCACTTTGTAATGTACAACTAGTCACCAATAGTTGGACAACAATTGCACCTTGCATGTGCTATAAGAAAAAATAAACTTTGATATGCATTATGCTAATATAAAACATTGTTTCTTAGTTGAAATAATAAAGGAAAATAGTTCTATGTTTAAATGAAAAATTGCCTAGGACTATCGTATCCACATTCAAAATGCAATAACTCGATAATCTCTCATTGTTGTTTATATTTACCATATAACCCAACGTTGACCACATATCTTCATCATCAAAGACATGAATCGCTACAACCCATTTATAGAACAAGGATGATTCTTTAATGCCAACATTATCTATCATTTACTATAATAAATGAGCAATTTTGATTTTGGTTTCCCACGGAGAGATGTTAAAGGAATGACAAATGCAAACTTGAGGTGTAATATAATTCTAGATTATAATGGGAATTAGTTGTCTTCTATCTTGGAAATGTTGTAGGTTTTGTTGTTAGGAAACATTCCATGCCTTTTGGGCACCCATGTTCTTACCTTGGCTTGGAAGGTCCCCACTCATTGATATCTATTATTCTTGAACCAATGCCAAAAAGGTATCCTTGGCACTATGTATATAACTACTACATTTGGCTACAAATTATGGCGTTGTTTTGAACGTTTTGTTGTCTCAAAAGTGATGAAATATAGAAAATCAAAGTATTGGTATTTTTTCATCGACAAAAAATTGTATTATTTTTCACTGGAGAAATTGCCACCTTTTTATGACAAGTTACTACCATGTGACATGTTACCATTCATTTTGTGCTCTCTCTTTACATCGTAATTCGAACTCTTTAGTGATAAACATTTCTCTCAAGACTTGCAACGTTAGATTTGTTTTGATGGTTTTGGATCATTGATTAGGTGTTGAAATCCCAAGTGGAAATATGTTTTAAAAGATGATCCAAGATATTAGTTTTCAATCTTGGATTTTTGAGAGGTATGTATTTATCCATTCCATATATATATAAATAATTATAGTTTGAGAAATATGATTGCTAATTGCTCAATAGAGGGAGCCTAATAATATAAACTCTTATCGAATTTTCCAAGCCACATTAATCCTACTAACTTTTTTAATAAAACTATGTGTTAAAGAAATTACGGAGGAACAATAAATTAGAAGCTATATTGATTTAGTAAGATTGATGGGTGTTGGGAATTAAACACAAAACTCCTTGCACAACAAGGCCATACATACGCTACACCTATTATTTTCATTATTTTTGAATAGGAAAGAAACCCATTTCCTAAAAATTCAAAACATAAATTTATTAAATAGAATAACATAATACCACAAAATTGACAAAAAAAATTAAGAAAAAAAACTTATTCAAAGAAATTAACAAAATAAAAATTAATTTGCCTAGAATTGAACTATGTAGACCTTGGAAAGTTGTGAACTAGTTAGACCTTGGAAAGTTGCAGCCTCGGTGACCATGGTCGGCTCCTTGGGGATCAACTATGGTTGGCATAGTCATGACGAGTAATTATTTTTCAATCTTTGATTTTTGAGAGGTATGTATTCATCCATTAGATATATATATAAGTATTTCTACTATGAGAAATATGATTTTTAATTGCACAATGAGACAAACATAAGGAAATTCATTTTTCAAGTGAGAATTTCTCCTTGTTTCTCTAAATTCTAATTAGGCTATATAGTTTAGAAAAACTTCATATACAAAATTTCCTTGAGAATTCTTTATATAGATTGAAGGGAACTTCTATTAAAGTGGAGAAAAAGTATATTAACAAAGAAAAGAGAAAAGAGAAATTAAAGTAATAATTCTTAATGGTAATTCTATTAAGGAAAATATTTAATATTAGAATTTAGATTGCACATCAATCGCAACATTAGGTTCAGATATATTTAACAATCCAACCTAGATGTAGATAGAAAAAACAGTCCCACTTAGAATTATTTGCACAAAGAGATAGCCAGAATAGAGAATAAATATTGAACATAAAACTGGAGGAAAATCACTCTAGTGGGAAGAATTCCACTATGATATTATTCATCAACTTGAATACAATATATAGATTCTCTCAAGTGACTTAGTGGCAATTCGAGTAGCTCACCATAATGAGGGATTACCTAGAATATTCCCCCCACTGTGCTAGGAAAGTATCTCTATGGATAGGTTGATATCCTCTTGGGATTGTAAGAGGCCTCTATTTTCCTACCCAAGACAAAAAGAAAACAAGTACACACTATAATTCTCCCATATCTAGCTCATACATCAAGAAGTAAGCTACAAAGAACAAAGCAGGTAGATAGCTTACCTCGCTTCAATGGTTGTCCTTAATGCTCCTAAGTTACTTCAAATCCTAGCCTTCAACGCTAGGCTTGTGAATCTGTTCACAATGGAAAGACAACACCTTCTCCAAATAAATATATGTATAAACAAAGGTCTAACTATGAAAGTAAAATCAATTCAATGCATTCACCATTAAAGACATGAAATTGGGAGAAATAGGCTATGTTGTATTAAAAGAAAGCATTAAGGAAGTTATACAACATGTGCTATACCTGACTCATGGTTGATTTGAACTCCTCCAACTCTCTTTCAGAATTCCTTCAAGACTCATAAGACCATAATATCAACCTCTCTAAGTTCGCTCCCCCACTTTGCCATGGGTAGGAGGTTCAATATATAGGTCAGGGAGGCCTAAACAATTAGGAGAGATATTTGGATAAGGGAGGATGAAGTGGATCAAGGGATGTTGGGCCTCCTTATGTTATAAAGAGGATATGATTTGAAGGGTAGATTAATCCCACAAAGATCTCCACGAAAGATCAGATCCAAAGATCATGGAACTACCTCCTAGGCAACATTTTCAAACTTTGCACATAGAGCAACACGCAAAAACATGGCTTAAAAAGGCTTAAAGAAGTAAGGTACAAGCTGGATTTGAAGGCTTAGATAATAAGGAATACTCTCTGGATGACATGTGGATTGAGGAACTAACACACACTGTGTTCGGACCTGCATCGGGAACATTAAATCCATCATAATAAGGCATGGAAGCTGCAAGTGACAAAATGAGGTGTAACAGGTTCGCCCTAAAGTGTGAGGTCATAAATGGAATTGATGGCTAAGACACTTTAGCAACTCATGAATGAAAGATAACTGAAAGAGAACAGTAGAGGTTCCTGCAAACCACATGTGGTTCAATTAGTGAACTTGTTACATAGCACGATCGTTCGTAAGATATTAAAGAATATCCCTAATTTCACTAAAAAGTGGAAAATGCCTCCTAAAATTGTATTGTTGAACCCCCCTCCCAATATACCTTACCAATTATGAAAACCCCTAGTTTCACCAGATATTGTAGGTATCCATTTTTATCAACCCATTTTAATACCCCCTTTACATAATATTATCAAGCTGTAACAAGCAGGAGCCCTAAAGAACCTTAGTATAAGAATACAAGATGCTAAATAAAATAATAATATAAAGCTAATCATTATCCCAGCGTGATTACATTACAGGGGCGACCAATGAATTTGTAGCATTGGATATTGGAAAACCCAATGAAATAGTAACGGCGAAGGCAAAATGTGTGAAAGGCGACCTACTCAAGAGATCAATGTAACAAAGAATGTAAGAGATTGATAGTCCCATAGTATAGAATATATTATGAGTTTATTTTAGATTTCAAACTAAAAATGTTTACATCTTGATGGAGTTGAAAAATTAACTATTTCAATATATGTATGCATTAAAAAATATACTTGTTATATTTATATTTTTTGCTTTCATTTGTTATAACTATTATAATATTAATGGAAAAAACCCTACATAATCAAATTTTCACTTATCAAATTCCATCATGATTATAACGCACAATGTTGAATTTAATTTTAAAAAAAAATGATACCATTTATTTGTAAGCGAAAGATATGACAATATATATTTTTAAAAGATTTTTATATTCATATATATTTATGATAATGTTATTAAAATAAAAAATAAAAAAATTATTTTACTTAATTATGAGCGTAGATCCATCTTAAACCCGGATTTACCTAGCATCCATAGGGATCTAATCCAATTTTTTTTGCCTTCAAATTTTTACCATGTTCAATACACCCTCTGCTCGGTAAATTTGGGTTTGACATGGATTTTTTAATTATTTTATTTGGTTGTAATTATTTATTTTATGAGGAGGCATGAATTTAGTTTTTGTAATGTAACATAACATTAGGTTAAGTTACATTACGTGACAAAATCTCTTATGTGACAAAATCTCCCGATCCTCTGGTGCAATCAAAATAAAAATTATAAAAAAATTAAAAGGTTAAGAAAATATTAGAACTTTATTTTTTATGTTTATAATTTTATAGCACACTAAATAACGTATTTCTTTTAAAGGTCCAAGTCTACTAGACTTCCAAGTCTAGTAGACCAAACTCATAGACCCTATCTTTCAACATCATCGTGAACTAAAATGATTCTATGTTGATGTTATACATGGTATAATTAGAATTTTAATTAACATTCATGATATAGTTAGTAAAAGTTGAAACAATAATTAATAAATATCAATTATATTTGTAGATGTTTTTTTTTTAATTCAAAATTTAGATGAATTTATAACATTTTTACCTATGGTATAGTTAGAATTTTAGGTAACATCATACCATTGAGAATTCAGTTAAAATAGAAAAAAAAAAAATTATACTACAAAAATTATCTATATATAAGAGTTTAACTAGTTATCTTTTTTTAATACATTTTAATTTGGTAATATCTTAAATGTTATTTATTTTCATAATATTTTAATTTAAAAAAATAAAGAATATTTAAGAAAATATTTCTTCACATTTTAAGGTTAAAAATAAAACTAAACTGTTAAAACCAATAAATTAATACATTTTTATTGTAAAATCATTAATATATTTACTAAAACTATTTACAACATAGAAGAAACAAAACAAATGTTACATACAAAGATATTTACATCATTATCTTTAAAAAAATAAAACATAGGATGGTGTACAAAAAACAAATAAAAACAACAATAAAAATTTTAATCAACAAAATTATTTTTACTATCAAATAGAGGTACATATATTTTTTCAATAATTCAAAGAATGCAAGCAAAAAACAAAAGTTAGTTTTCGAAAACACATTTCCATATATTTACACATAACACTGAAATCTTCTTGCTCTCTAATACAAACTTCCATACACAATGAATGCATGATTTATTGAAAACTAGTCCTAATAAGTCCGATGAAAATAACAATCCAAAGGTGTTTCCATTTCATAGAAAAAATCAGATCTAGCTCAAATTTTTGTAGAACTACCTACTTCCTCTAGTTATCATCAATCGAACTTGTTCTCCAATACTTGGCTATGGATTTGATTAGGAAGCTATTTAAATATTTTCTACAGTCTCATTAACATATTGGTGGACTGTTACATATTTGATACTATCATCTTCCATTTTCCGTTTCCATGTTGTAAATATTTTCTCTTACGAGCATATTTATGTTGAATGTCCAGTAACTAATCTGGGATAAGAGACATTCGACAAATCTTTTCTCTTTAGGTCAGATTTATGTTCAATGTATCTATAACTAGTCTAGGCTAACAGAAAACTCGGAGATATTGGGCACAATTGAACTCTATGTATCATGTGGCTGATTGGTCTTCCATAGCCCTCTTTTAATATAAAAAATTCACATTTTTCTATCCTATCCAAAAAATAGAAATTCGCATAAAGATAAGTCTCGGCCTTGCATACTATGTGAAGGGAGTGAAGTAGGATTCCATTACAAAAATGTGTAGTAATTAAAAAAACTTACTTACTTCATATACCATGTTTCCTTATTGTAGGCTTTCTAGATTGATTGCGGGCGAAACAAAAAGGAGAATGCTTTCTTGCTTGCCGTCAGAGTTGGGAACAGGCACAAAGTCTCAGTAGAACAAATTCTAGGAAACCTTCTCACTCATTCGCTATTCTTGACTAATAAAATCTCATTTTGATCGAGTCGGATCAAGCATGCCTACCTCTTATCACGATCGAGTCGGATCAAGCATGCTAGTTAACTATTACTTTTCTGGACGTTTCTATTTAATTCGCGAGATGCAATCCATTGCTTCACAGTTGAGTGCTTTTATGCTGCTATAAACCTTTGGCAAGAGGAAAGAGGATAGAGCCAGAGACAGGAGTAAATAGGTAATAACATAAACAACTTTTCTCTCACACTCGTTGCTGGGATTACTAAACAGACACTCGCATATTTTTTACACACATAAAATTAAAACTATCCTCTAATAGAAAAAGTTAGGCTACTGCATTTTACTACGACATTACCGGTCCAAGAGTAGAGCAGAAAAAAGAAACCAGGAGTCTTAATCAAAGAGCAGAGTCAAAAGCAATATATATATTCAACACGCATCGAGATGTGAAGCTATCAGTTTAAGATCCATTGTACCCAAATTCCATGAACAAATAAAGATAGTCATGTAGAAATTTAATGAAATGTGAAGGAAGCAAAACTCCGCAGGGTATTTTGGACATTTTCATGTTTCATAGAAAAGGTAGCAAAACATGTAGGCAACGATGTTACATAGTATAAAATAGAATACGAATACTCACTCGTGAGCTTCGATTTCAGGGTGGACATGACTACAAGCTCGACGAAGGACTGAAGGCGCTCCTACTTCTTGTTATTCTTTGCCTTTGTAAATCTTCGGGTCAAAATATGGGGGAATGCGTTCCTATCCAGGTTCAAAGTAGTCGAATGGCAAAGAAACAAAAGAAAAAAAATGCTCACAGCAACATAGACACTTCCCTTTCAGCTAAAATGGAATTTCCACAGTTTGCAGCTGGGTGTTTTTGGGGATGGAGCTTTCCCTCCAGAGAATGGATAGAATCAGTAACACTGAGGTTTGATATTCAAGGAAATCTTCACAATCCCACATACCCTGATGTTTGTACTGAAAAGTTCAACCACTCTAAGATTGTGAGGGATCAACCCTAATTAATGCGCCTATGAAATCCTTCCGAGATCTTCTAGCAAAATCCTTAATCGTCCAACGATCTTAGGGTTCCATTCTAATTTGGTGATACCTAGGGTTGAGGTCCATTTTTTAATTATTTGGCAGCCATGAAGGAGATCGAGAACAACACATCTAGTCTTCACTGTAATCTTAATGAGTGATCTGTACTATGTTACAAAAAATGGTTGTTTCTTCTAGATAATGAATGCAGGAGATATGTACCACGGATCTCGATCGTGTCAGATGCTTTGGATTTTTTTAAACATATTGTTAGATGCTTTGGTTTTGTTAAAAAAAATTGTTCTTTCTTCTAGATAATGAATGCAAGAGATTTGCAAAACATTTAGTAAATGTACTGCGTATCTTCTCAGATGCTTTGAAATTTCTAAAAAAATTTGTGAAAGGCTTTCGTTTTATAAAACAATTAAATATATGTGTATTTTGATTTGTGTAAAATCATTAATATGTAAGAATTAAATATAAATATTTTTGATTTGTGTAAAATGATTAATATATGTATTATCAATTATCATGTGGTAGGTATGTGGTAGGCAATTTGAGGATTTTTTTTCAAACAAAATAAATTTTTTTTAAATTTATTGTCACCTCCAAGGGTATTTTGTCGAATCAAACCATGTAGCCTATAAAAATTTAGAATTTTTTAATTTCAGAAATTAGAAAAATATTTTATTATTTTTAAAGAATTAAAATTAACAAGCACAGTAGCTGCAAAGCAGCTAGTCCCTGCCTTGGGAGTAGGTTTTTTTTTTATTGACCTATGAATATAATCAAATGTTTATAATTTATATACAAAACGACATATCTACAATTTCTTTAACTGAAGACATAAGGAAATTTGATAAAAAAGATAAAACATTTAGAATTTGATGTTTGCTTTTATTGTATAGAATAATTAGGAAATATTATTTTATGAATTATAAACTTTAATTTTAATTTTAGAAAAGGAGATAATTTAATCATTATCAAAAATCTATTCAGTGGAATTAAGAGGAGTGAAATTAACAGGAGAACAAAAAAAACTAGTATATTTAGTGAAATTAACAAGAGAACAAAAATAAGTAGCAACGTAATTCACAAAAAAAAAGTCTGTATAACTAACTAATAAGTAACGTAGTTAAATATGTGTTCTTACGTCAAGCAATATGTGCAGATGCAAAATTGCAACATTGCTAGAATAGCTGAAATACTAATATTGAGAGCACTGCACATTTCCAAAAATCTGGACTGTTAGAAGTAAGCAATTGTTTGCACAAATCCAAGTCAAAAAAAGAAATTTGTAAGCCTCAGCATTCTTGTACAGGTAACTTAAATGTCCTTTCTCTATTTGTATTTACAAGGTTGTCAACATATTTGCAATACATAATAGAAGGAAGTTTAAGAATGTATTTAACATTTTGTAAATTGTAACTCTAAAGAATTTGAAAACCACAATAGTTTCAGACATACCTGTTTCTTTGAAACTTCTGTTTGCATAATGCATTCATTGCGTGGCTTATCTCTTGATGTCAAGATTTATATTTTCATAATTGAGTGTAAACTTCCCATCAATAAAAAAAGTCGCACAACATGTAGATAACAACATATACTTTTTTTAGATAATCTTCATATGAGAGTGCAATCAAATATGGGAACACCTTTGTTAAAATTTCATCCTTCAGTATGCATGATACTTTTTCATTTTTTGTACTAATTATGGTACAGTATAATCGATGCACATAGTTGACAGGACATTCGCTGCTACATTTGGCACAATGTACAGTTGTGCCTTGCACTCTTCTGAAATTTAATATAGCTAAATTGCATTTTTAGCATGTGGGTTGAAATGGATTGGAATATATGTTTGCTACATGCAATGTGCCTTGAACCTATTTGACATTATCCAGTGTCACTTAGTTGAAATCTATTTATGGAAAATATGTTTGATATAATGTATGTTTATATAGTTGTGGTGCCTTACCTAATTTGTGGACTTCAACAATGTTGTTAGATCATTCAATGGCTTCTTTGCTTTTAGCGTTGTTATGAATGTTGAATGCCATGTATGCAGTATACATGGCTGTGAATCTTTTTGTCTCACCAGGTTTCTTAATAGGAAAATATGGAACTCTTTTTTTGAAAGTTGTTCTTGAATCGCATTGAACTCTGTCTCGAACGTTGAATATAAATGAATCTAAATTTAAAAAAAAAGATTTATGTTAAGCCTGTTATTTTTTTATTTTTATAGTAGGAATAAAGACAAAGAAGATAATATTTACAAATATGAATAGGTAGAAATAGTCTTACAGTTGTGATCCGCAATATGAGCATGAAAGATCTGAAATAAAACTAAATATCAAGATAAATCTGAATGCAAGACCCAAACTAAATACAAAGATGGAGAGTGAGGCTAGGAGAGCCGCACCTCTCAACGGAAAAACCCAAGAGAACTCTCAGAGCCAACAATCATACAACAAACTAAGACACACAAGACTGGCACAAGAAAACTCATTTGTATTTTGAGGCAAGGTGCCTTTTTATAGATTACAAGGAGAGAGCATATTAAACGCCATTCATTATTATAATAATATCTAATCTAGTATTATGGCTAATACATTAAACCTAGCATATTGAAACTAATATCCAAAATGGGGAGTGTTCCTCCCATACAGATCATTCCTCCCGGTCTAAGTGGAAAGCGTCCCTGCTTTCCTTCCTCCGAGTCTAAGTTTGAAGCCATGCTTACAAAGAAGAGAAACCACATGTAGAAGAGGTGCCATTGTCGCAAATTGATGAAGATTCTGATGATGTGTAAAAGATGCGAGCAGGTGGGGTGCCCATACAGCTGCTACTGAACATCTTGTGAAAATAATCTCGAGGAAGAGATCTATGTATCTCCTCCGTGGGTGGGATGTGGAGTTGGTGTAATATGCGAGCAGGTGGGGTGCCCATGAAGTTGTTGTGCATCATCCTACAAAAATAAACTAGAGGGAGAGATTTGTATGTGTTTTAGATCTGTGTACCTCCTCTCTACGTGGTGTAGATCTGTGTACCACCAGCAAATGAACTGATACTGATCGTGACAAGGGTGTGATTCCATACAAAATCTTGAAGCTACCTCGAAATCCTATGAAGGCCTTTTCTGCAAACAAAACTTTGTTAAGTGCTGGAGAATATTGTTGGATGAAATAGCAAGAATGGAACTTTGGAAGCGAACTATTATTGGAAGAGAACTAGAAAATATGTGAGCCAAGCGGTGAGCTTGGACTCGAAGAGCTCCATCCTTTTTTGAGATCATGTTAGATTGATTTGAATCTAAAGGATCTATAACATCATCGTTCATAGACTGATTTCCTTTTCTGAGTAGCCATCCAATGCCAACCATCATTTTTGGCTTACACAACTTTTCTGGCTTTATCCTTAGCTGTATAAGGGCTAACTAAAATGCACGGGAAAGCAATTCTTGAAAAAATTGCAATTTTGAGGCAAGGTATAAGAATTCCATTTTTTTATTTGTTGGGGGTGCAATAAAGCATCCTATGATGGGTTAAAGAAAGCATCATTTATTTTATTTGTTGGAGGTTCAAGAAAACATCATTTATTTTATTTGTTGTGGGTTCAATAAAACATCATTTATTTTATTTGTTGTGGGTTATAAAACCTATCTTAGAATTGTATCATACACAGAAAATATCTTTTTTAGTACACATAAAATCCGTATCTCTAGATGTGTTCTCCTATTCTAATAAAATAACAAACACCTCCCCCCCCAAAAAAAATTTAAATAACAAAACACAATAAATTATTTACTACTTTATAAATGATTAGTCATGTAACGTCGCTAATTTCCATGTTAGATAGAGGCAATGCTCACTATCACTATAAAACAAGATTACCAACAGGAGATTACCAAAAGGGATTCAAATTTATAAACCAAAATGATTGAAGGGAGAGTGCATTCAGAAGGTTAAATGTTGCCTCTACGAGGCAAATGGTTTTGGTGCCACCCCATAGGGTAAAAAAAGGGAAGTCCTGCTCAATGCATAATTTTACAGGCTCAAGATATATGGGCAAAAAACTCCCACATGCAACGACTATTTTTACCTTATAGCTAAGAGGTTAAATTATATGTTTTTGAGGGTGCTGAATCTATCTCTACCATCAAAATCCTAATTAAACACGATTTTGCAAAATAAAAAAAACACCAGATTCCAAATTGATTGCCTGATCCAAATGCTCCAATTTTTAGACAACTCCTAAACTATATAAAAATGGTATTTAGTTTCAATTTAAATTATATAGGAATGGTATCTAGTTTCAGGTATGATACTCACACTAAATTTTATTAATAATAAAAAGTATATGGCAGACTTGGCAACTTGACCCATAGCCCTCAGTCGGAGACCTCGATTCAAACACACCAAGCATCTCGTGAGTGAAACACAAACAATGAAAAGGATGCACAAACAAAAAAACCTAAAAAAAAGCAAGGCCACTTGGTGGATGCGAATGGGAGGATCGAATCTACACGCAGGAATGAATGCGTTGAGTGATCAGTGGTTTGAGACCATCTGCACATGCCGCAGACATTGGCTTGGAACAAAGATGCGGCGTAAATAAGGAAGCAAGACAACCAGCACAAGCTGAAAAACGAAGATCGTTGAAATGCCTTCTTTTATTTTGCAATTATCGAAAGAAAGGCGGCCTGAGTGGGAGGGTCATGAATTTTAAATGATAGTCAAAGTGATTCGCTAGCGAGTTCTTTGTTTATTCATATAAATGTTATTCAAATGAATTACATTTTTGGAGAACTCGCTCACAAGTTTTGTACTTCACGGACCTTCTATTATTATTATTATTTCACTTAAGTTAAATGAAGAAATGGCCTCTTACAATTAGGCGTTTTCTCTATTTTTTTGGATTACAGTTCATATCCTATAGGCATTTTTTCAATTTTCTTAAAACCCCAGAAAGGTTTTGTCAATTTTCTTAAAATGCTCTCGAGGAATTCCTTGATGAGACTTAGGCCTTTGAATTGAAAAGAATTTGCAAAATTTGATGAGAATGGGAGGTCGTATTCTCTCAGCAATTGCAATTTGGAGTGTTGCTCGCTGGCTTCGTAGCTCTCCTTTGATAGGCTAGGAATCAACGTTTCATGGTGGCAAGCAAAGGTCATTTTTTTTGTTTGTGCTCTCCTTTGATAAGCTGGGAATCAACGATTTATGGTGGCAAGCAGAAATCATTTTTTTTGTTTGCATGGGCACTCTGTTGTAATACAAGGTTTGACCTATATCATTGCAGGTTAACGGGTTCCAAGCATAGTCACCAAATTCGGTAGAATTGGGCTTAATAATTCTTAAATTAAAAAATTAGGTTTGATTGGGCCAAATTGGCCTGAAGAACTAGGAAACTAGATTCCATTTGTCTTTCAATTCACCCAATTTAGATTCGGTATAGTCTACAAACATTGGCCTGCTGTTTTTTGAACAAGAAATCTAAGATACGCAGTATTTCCTAATTTGCCACAAATATCTGCAATAATTCGTAGTTTATATCAAACTCTACCATAATTTCTGCATAAATTCCTAATCTATACCAAAATCTACCATAATTTCTACAAATGGATGCGTTTATCTCATTTAACAAACAAAAACATGAAATTGGAACAAAGGGAAGTTGGGAACAACGGAGGGAAAGTAAAACTTAATTTCAAATTTCCAAACAATAGGGCTAACTAAAATGCGTGGCAGAGCAATTCTTGCTACAACGAATCCCATGAAACTCAGACCAAGTTTTTTGAGATTGCCAACTTTTTTTTATGAGAAGGAAGCCATCTGCTAAGTACAAAGAGAGCATCCAATGCCGACCATCATTTTTTGCTTTCTCAGCTTTTCTGTCTCTATAGTTAGCTGTTTAAGGGCTAACTAAAATGCGTGGCAGAGCAATTCTTTCAGAAATTGCGATCTGGAGTGGTGCTGGTTGGCTTGGTAGCTCTCCTTTGATAAGCTGGGAATCAATGTTCCATGGTGGCAAGCAGAAGTCATTTTTATTGTTTGCATGGGCACTCTGTTGTAATACAAGGTTTGACCTATATCCCTGCACGTAAACGGTTTCAAAGCATAGTTACCAAATTCGGCAGAATTGGGCTTAATAATTTGCAAATTCAGAAATTAGTTTTGATTGGGCCAAATTGGGCTGAAGAACTAGGAAATTAGATTCCATTCGCTTCTCAATTCACCCAATTTAGATTCGGCACAGTCTACAAATCTTGGCTTGTTGTTTTTTGAACAAGAAATTTAAGATATGCAGTATTTCCTAATTTGTCACAAATATCTGCAATAATTCCTAGTTTATATCAAAATCTACCATAATTTCTGCATAAATTCCTAATTTATACCAAAATCTACCATAATTTCTACAAATGGATGCGTTTATCTCATTTGACAAACAAAAACAGGAAACTGGAACAAAGGGATGTTGGGAACAATGGAGGGAAAGTAAAACTTAATTTCCGATTTCCAAACAATTGCAAATTATGGGTACATAGGTGAATATTATTCCTTGAATATCATCATATTTTGTTAGTGCAATTCCGTTATGATATATCAAAACATGGAACTTTGCTGAGAATTGAAAGAAAAATATAAAAAAATATTGAAGTAAACCACTCACAAGTGTTTTTCCTCTAGCAAGTGCCTCTCCTCTGAAAGCAAGATGATATTTGAACATTAAACTAGCAGCATGCAGTAAACCACTCACTAAACTAGCAGCATGCAGTAAACCACTCACTCAGCAAGCTAGTAGCACACAGTATCCACTCACTAAACAAGCTAGCAAACCACTCAATGAACAAGCTAGCACGACGCAGTAAACCACTCATTGAACAAGCTAGCAACATGTAGTAAACCACAGGGAAGGTAATGGACAGTATAACAACCCGCGAACAATGCATAGCTGCAAAATGAAACAAGTGTATTAAATATTTTCGAAGCAAGCGTATTAAGTGAAACCAGTGTATTCATTCGATGCCATACGCAGTAAACCACAGAGAGGAAGAGTGTAACAAGCCGCGAATGCTGCACAACTGTAAAATGAACTAACTGCATTAAATGTTTTGAAAAGGAAGCTAGTTTTAAACGTTTTGAAAGCCACGCCACCAAACGTTATGCATTAGATGAGATAAAAAAATTCTAATATATAATTTTGAAATTTGTTATCATATTATTCAAAATTTTGTGCATAATCTAGGGACCTATGTTTGCATAACTTAGAATTATGTGAATAATTTGATAGTGCCATACACGGCTTTTGAAATTTGATATCATATTATTCAAAATTCTGGGCATAATCTAGGGACCTACGTTTGCTTAATTTAGAAGTATGTGAATAATTTGATAGTTCCATACACGGCTTTGTATTAAGTGTTAAATTCATTTGGCACAGATTGTACAAAAGGTACGACCACTTCATATTACTCCATCAAAAAAAACCACAACACGAAGACAACACCCCATATTTCCCTGCCTGAATTTGTTGGAAACGAGGTCATGAACTCTTGTAACCAAGATAGTATTTGGTTCATTAACAAACATAATCGTTTTTTTGATGCCTTGCACTGAGTATGCATACACGACAAATATAAAGGTTAAATATAATGATTAAGAGTATTTGTTCATTAATTATTGATAATTAATTTAAATAAAAATTAATCGATCATATTATGAGTAATAGTGAATTAACTTTTGATTTGAATAATATAATTTAATAATTATTTATAATAAATTCAAAATATGATATAACTCATTAAATTTATGAAGACTCAACCTCATAACTTTTTCCAAAATCAATATTTACTAGTTTCTTGAGGACAAGCATTAAATTAGACGGGACAAAGGGTGGTACAAGCATTAAATTTGACGGGACAAAGGGTGGTACGATATTACACATATGTCAAATATATGTGTTGTATTGTTTTTTTTAATTTTTAATGATTTTATATATTTGTTTAGTAGAATTAAAATGAGGTAAAAACTATCATATCAAGCTTTTAGAGTATGGCTATGTGTCCATTTGAGAAATTTTTTTAAATTAAATTTTTTTAAAACTAATTGTCACCTCCAACCACGGGTATTTAGTCAAACAACCCTTCCAATCAATAACAAAATAGTATTTTCTAATTTCAAAAATTAAAAATACATTTGATTATTTAAAAAAATTAAAATTAATAGTTATTTTTGCATAACATTGTAAAACAACTATTAAATTGATATAATTAAGAAAAAGTCAAATTAGTTTTGACAATGGACCCATTGCTATAATGCTTGCCTTGGCATGGACTAATAATTATATTTTATGAAACATTATAAAATAACTACAAAACATACACAACTAATAATAACAAGTCAATTGAATTTTGACTCTCAAACCGTCATTATAATCCCTCCCTAGCAAGGACTAAAAAATAATTAGAAAATAGATGAATTACATGTCTTATATAGGTTTATCTTTATCAACTTTACTCAAACTTTAGGGGGACTATAAATATATGAGTGGATATCATTTTCACTAAAAGTATGATGAGGTTCTAAAAAAAGACATGCCTTATAGATTTCAATTCTTGTAAACTCTAAAAAACTTAATTTATCCAGGTGAAATCCGTACTACCATCCTTCCTTATGTTCTATCAAACCCTCTAGAATTAACTCGGGAATGAGGATAGCCTGGAACCTGTCCAAGGATTTTAATTTGATGAGTTAATTGAATATCACTCGTCTGGATGTCCCATCGGTGTCACCAATAGCCTCAATTACTAACCCTTTTGCATTGATGAAAGCAACATGATCTCTACTAGTTGGAACCTTGTGACTAGCCTATCCATGATAAAATGATGTCCGTTGAGCGTCTAACGACCATAGGTCACAAATTCGACAATAAGCTTTCATAGGTCGAAAGCATACCGTTTGGATATATCCAATAGTGCTTTCATATATATATATATTTTAATTATTAAAACATATGAAAGAAAGTGAGTGTTGAATGATGCGTTGGATGTGGTATAGCATGTTATTTAAGACTGCGAGCAGTAGTGCTTTGAATGTAATTTGGCTTAGTTCTCTGATTTCTATTTTGGCTTTTAGCATATTGCATTTAATAAGGCAAGCAGGAGTGCTTTGAAATTTATTTTGGCGGATTATGTATGTGTTTTCATTATTAAAATAGGTAACAAAGTCAATCTAAATTAAATATCATTTAAACTACTTCATTGCTTCGTAAATAATTACTTCATTATTGGTAGACTAGTTATCCCAATTATTATAAAAATTGATGCTTTGAAATTTTCAAAATGATTGAAATCTTCTTCTGTTTAAAAATCATAATAATTATAAGATTTTCAAGCTTTGAAATTTTCAAAAATGATCTACCAGGCTCCCAACGTGTATAATCGTCCACTTGTTTTCCCATGCATTTCGGCGCTTCGTATGCACAACTGCTTTAAATGGCCCAAACAACGGCCATAACTTTGCCAAGGTTTCATTCCATAGAAGAGTTTTGATCACAGTGCGACAGCTAGGGATTGTTTATTAAATCATCTCTGGTTAATATCTGCTGTTTTTCGGTTTTTTTTATCTGTTCTGATTGTTAGAAAATTGGCACCAGCAGTTGCAGTTGCGGAAGTGAGGACTGTTAAATCCCTAGCAGATCTGGGGATTCAGATTTTACCTGTGAATTACGTGAAGGACGAGGATGAACGACCAACTGTGGCGTACAATAATTTCAGCAAAGAGGTGCCCGTCATTTCCCTTGCCAATGCAGGAGCCGGAGGAGCAGAGCGCGCACAGCTAATAAGAGAACTCAGAGCGGCGTGCGAAGAGTGGAGAATGCTCCAGATCATAGATCATGGCGTCCCTCCAGAACTGAACTCTCAAATAATGTGTTGTGCGGAGGAGTTCTTCTCGCTTTCGGTGGAAGAGAAGAGGCAGTACGCCATAAAGGCTGGGCAGTTCGTGGGATATGGAAATCGGAGTTTTATCAACGATGACCCCTTGATGGGCTGGAGAGAACTCTACGTCGCCACATGCTCCCCAGCTCGGGACATCGAAAGCTGGCCTGCAAACCCGGTTCAGTTCAGGAAAGCTTTAGCCAAGTACAGCGATGCGACGTTGAAGTTAGCGAAAACGCTACTTGGGCTCATCTCAGAATCACTTGGAGTTGAAGCAGATGCAATCGAGAAAGCCTGCGGAGAGGGGCAACAGAAGGTTCTCTTGAATTACTACCCGACTTGCCCCCGCCCCGATTTAACGTTAGGCCTCAAGAGACATACCGATCCAGGAACTCTTACCATTTTACTGCAAGACAAAGTTGGAGGCCTTCAAGCCACAAAAGACGATGGTAAAACGTGGGTTACAGTGGAACCCATTGAAGGAGCTTTCGTTGTAAATCTCGGAGACCAGATGCATGTGAGTATTTATATTTATTACTGTTTTTTGTTTGTAATACAATATTTGTATGGGATATATTGGGCGGATAAATTCCGGCAGTATGGGATATATTGGGATAAACAGAAACTCATGTGTCAGGATACAATATAAAAAAATAAAAGCAATCGACATGTTATAGGATTTCGATTAAACTATTTGTGAATAACATTACACGAAAATAACAATTCGAACAGTACTAATTACTAAATTGTAGCTATATTGATGATGATGAAGGTTCTGAGCAACGGTATTTTGAAGAGCGCGGATCATCAGGCTGTTGTAAATCCGAAGGTTCTGAGCCAATCCGTAGCGACATTCTACAACCCCCATCCAGACTCCGTTGTTTATCCTCTGGATGCATTAACGTCAGCGTCGAGTGAGGGGAAAATATTTGAGCGCTACGTTTACAGCGAATTCTACCAGAGGAAGATGACGAAGCACGTCCTGGACAGGCAGATCGAACGCAGTAAGGGAATACGTTTAGTGCAGCAGCCACAAGTGTAGTTGTGCTGCAATTATCTAGCATTGACTCTAATACAGGAACACGTTTTGGTTGCCCACAAAGAGATGCCAAAGGAATGTCAAATGCAAACTTGTGGTGTCTTCCAGATTCTATATTACAATGGGAATATTGGTTGTCTTCTATCTGCAGAAGTTGTAGGCAACATTCAATTACTTTTACTCGCCCTGCATGTTCTTGCCTTGACTTCAAAGGTCCACACTGATTGCCTTTTATTAAGCATGACGCAATGCCAAACAGGTAATACGTTTGCTGCAGCAGCCAGAAGTGTAGTTGTACTGCTGCAATTCAGCTTACATCCACGGCTCAGAAGTGTAGTTGTACTGCTGCATTTCAGCTTACATTCCATGAAAGATTGATTTAATATCATATATTTTCAATGTTTACATAATTAAAAATTAACATTGTTATTATTTGTTTGGCAGTGTCATGAAATAGTTGAAACTATTTAGTGTAATATTGTCACTAGTCAATTTCCTGGGAATTAAAGTGTTTTATATTACTTTCTTGGAAATTAAAGTGTTTTATAGTACATTTAGCTTGTGATATTGAATTAAGGAATGCTTTCTCAATTATTTTCATATATATATATATACCTCAATTTTGATAATTGAGATTGTCTCAAGGAGTAAACAGATTTCATTAGAATGAGTGCTATGCAAAGTCTAAATATAAATTTAAAAAGTTAGCTTTTATATGATATGTTTTCTAAGAATAATATCGTGGATATAAAAATCATTTTCCCTAATTTATGTGAAATTTAAAACTCATCATTCCATGAAGACATGACATTATTATCCGTTGGCATAACCACTCAATAACATTGTGTCCTTCGAATCCTTTAGTATATTAAAATCTCATCTCACACTTATTTAAATTGCCAAGAGAAAATGGATCCGGGTAAACTGCAACAGAGGAGTACATCAAAATAATGCTTAACTTATTTAAGATAACTCCATGTTTTATAAGATACAAAACTAAGCCAAAAGGGATGACGGAGTAAGATGACTAAGAAAAATAAGGAAGCTTTAGGGAGGAGCAGAAACATCAAAGGAAAAATTACCTAACAATGTTTTATCCACATCCAAAATGCAGTAACTCGATAATATGTCATTGTTGTTTATACTTACCATATAGCCCAACATTGACTACATATCTTCATCAACAAAGACATGAATGGATACAACACATATCTTCTATGTTTTATGGGGATATCAGTTAATGGCTTAAGAGGCTTTTGTGCTCAATGTCAATTTTAGTGTAACTTCTCCTTCAAATTTATCTATTCAATATTATTGAGCATGCATGTAATGATGGTTTTGTTGTTCCCTTTGTAATGTACAAGTAGACACCAATAGTTGGAAAACAATTGCACGTTGCATGTTCTATAAGAAAAAATAAACTTTGATATGCATTATGCCAATATAAAACATTGTTTCTTAGTTGAAGTTCAAGTGATTGAAATCACCAATTGACTCCCTCACATGGATTGTTATTTATCAAGGATATATTATGTCTTTTGAATACTATACCTAGTAATAAAGATTCTCTTTATCACTTTAAGAATTGGGAGCCAATATCATCTATTGAGTGCTCTCTTTCATGTCTTACTAACTACCAACTCTACTTATACATATAGCATAGTCTAATGTAATAATAAAGGAAAATAATTCTATGTTTAAATGAAAAATTGCGTAGGACTATCGTATCCACATTCAAAATGCAGTAACTCGATAATCTCTCATTGTTGTTTATACTTGCCATATAACCCAAGGTTGACCACATATCTTCATCATCAAAGACATGAATCGCTACAACCCATTTATAGAAAAAGGATGATTCTTTAATGCCAACATTATCTAGCATTTACTATAATAAATGAGCAATTTTGATTTTGGTTTCCCACGGAGAGATGTTAAAGGAATGACAAATGCAAACATGAGGTGTAATATAATTCTAGATTATAATGGGAATTAGTTGTTTTCTATCTAGGAAATGTTGTAGGTTTTGTTGTTAGGAAAGATTCCATGCCTTTTGGGCACCCAGGCTCTTACCTTGGCTTGGAAGGTCCACACTCATTGATATTTATTATTCATGAACCAATGCCAAAAAGGTATCCTTGGCACTATGTATATAACTACTACATTTGGCTACAAATTATGGCATTGTTTTCAACGTTTTGTTGTCTCAAAAGGGATGAAATATAGAAAATCAAAGTGTTGGTATTTTTTCATCCACAAAAAATTGTATTATTTTTCACAAGAGAAATTGCCACCTTTTTATGACAAGTTACTACCATGTGACATGTTACCATTCATTTTCTGCTCTCTCTTTACATCGTAATTCGAACTCTTTAGTGATAAACATTTCTCTCAAGACTTGCAACGTTAGATTTGTTTTGATGGTTTTGGATCATTGATTAGGTATTGAAATCCCAACTGGAAATATGTTTTAAAAGATGATGCATATAAATTGATGAGTGTGAGCAATGCCCTCTTTCTTTCTTTAATGTCATTTGCAAGATATTAATTTTCAATTTTGGATTTTTGAGAGGTATGTATTTATCCATTCCATATATATATAAATAACTATAGTTTGAGAAATATGATTGCTAATTGCACAATAGAGAAAAGCATAACGAAATTATAATTAGGCTATATAGCTTAAGAAAGAGAATAGAGAAATTAAACTAATAGAGCTTAATTGTAATTATATTAAGGAGAATATTTTTAGCATATGTATGACTCCATTTCCTCATTAAGCATGCCATATTAGAGCCAAAATTATAATTCTTAGGGCCTATATAACTTCCAAGCTAAATCTATAGAAATCAGAAGTCTAAGAGGAAGCCTAATAATATAAACTCTTATCGAATTTGCCAAGCCACATTAATCCTACTAATTTTTTTAATAAAACTATGTGTTAAAGAAAACCCAACAGTTATACAACAAGGCCACACATACGCTACACCTATTATTTTCATTATTTTTGAATAGGAAAGAAACCCATTTCCTAAAAATTCAAAACATAAATTTATTAAATAGAATAACAGAAAACCACAAAATTGACAAAAAAAATTAAGAAAAAAACTTATTGAAAGAAATTAACAAAATAAAAATTAATTTGCCTAGCTGTGAACTATGTAGACCTTGGAAAGTCACAGCCTCGGTGACCATGGTCGGCTCCTTGGGGATCAACTATGGTTGGCATAGTCATGACCAATAATTATTTTTCAATCTTGGATTTTTGAGAGGTATGTATTCATCCATTAGATAGATATATAAGTATTTCTACTATGAGAAATATGATTGTTAATTGCACAATGAGACAAACATAAGGAAATTCATTTTTCAAGTGAGAATTTCTCCTTGTTTCTCCAAATTCTAATTAGGCTATATAGTTTAGAAAAACTTCATATACAAAATTTCCTCGAGAATTCTTTATACAGATTGAAGGGAACTTCTATTAAAGTAGAGAAAATGTATATTAACAAAGAAAAGAGAAAAGAGAAATTAAAGTAATAACTCTTAATGGTAATTCTATTAAGGAAAATATTTAATATTAGAATTTAGATTGCACATCAATCGCAACATTAGGTTCTGATATATGTAACAATCCAACCTAGATGTAGATAGAAAAAACAGTCCCACTTAGAATTATTTGCACAAAGAGATAGCCAGAATAGAGAATAAATATTGAACATAAAACTGGAGGAAAATCACTCTAGTGGGAAGAATTCCACTATGATATTATTCATCAACTTGAATACAATATATAGATTCTCTCAATATACTTAGTGGCAATTCGAGTAGCTCACCATAATGAGGGATTACCTAGAATATTCCCCCCACTGTTCTAGGAAAATATCTCTATGGATAGGTTGACATCCTATTGGGATTGTAAGAGGCCTCTATTTTCCTACCCAAGACAGAAAGAAAACAAGTACACACTATAATTCTCCCATATCTAGCTCATACATCAAGAAGCAAGCTATGAAGAACAAAGCAGGTAGATAGCTTACCTCGCTTCAATGGTTGTCCTTGATGCTCCTAAGTTACTTCAAATCCTAGCCTTCAATCCTGGGCTTGTGAACCTGTTCACAATGGAAAGACAACACCTTCTCCAAATAAATATATGTATAAACAAAGATCTAACTATGAAAGTACAATCAATTCAATGCATTCACCATTAAAGACATGAAATTGGGAGAAATAGGCTATGTTGTATTAAAAGAAAGCATTAAGGAAGTTATACAACATGTGCTATACCTGACTCATCCTTGATTTGAACTCCTCCAACTCTCTTTCAGAATTCCTTCAAGACTCATAAGACCATAATATCCACCTCTCTAAGTGCGCTCCCCCACTTTGCCATGGGTAGGAGGTTCATTATATAGGTTAGGGAGGCCTAAACAATTAGGAGAGATATTTGGATCAAGGGAGGATGAAGTGGATCAAGGGATCTTGGGCCTCCTTAGGTTATTACGAGGATATGATTTGAAGGGTAGATTAATCCCACAAAGATCTCCACGAAAGATCAGATCCAAAGATCATGGAACTACCTCCTAGGCAACATTTTCACACTTTGCACATAGAGCAACACACAATAAAGAGGTATTTTTGTGCTTTGCAAAGTAGGCAAGGCACGAAAATCAAGATTTTTTCGTGTTATGGTGACCTACAGGGACGCGATAATCGTTCCCTCACAAACTAGCAAGGCGCAAAAACATGGCTTAAAAAGTCTTAAAGAAGTAAGGTACAAGCTGGATTTCAAGGCTTAGATAATAAGGAAGACTCTCACGATGACATGTGGATTGAGGAACTAACAAACACACTGTGTTCTGACCTGCATCGGGAACATTAACTCCATCATAATAAGGCATGGAAGCTGCAAGTGACAAAACGAGGTGTAACAGGTTCTCCCTAAAGTGTGAGGTCATAAATGGAATTGATGGCTCACACACTTTAGCAACTCATGAATGAAAGATAACTGTAGAGGTGCGTGCAAACCATGGGTGGTTCAATCAGTGCACTTGTTACATAGCACGATCGTTCGTAAGATATTAAAGAATATCCCTAATTTCACTAAATAGTGGGAAATGCCTCCTAAAATTGTATTGTTGAACCCCCCTCCCAATATACCTTACCAATTATGAAAACCCCTAGTTTCACCAGATATTGTAGGTATCCATTTTTATCAACCCATTTTAATAGCCCCTTTATATAATATTATCAAGTTGTAACAAGTAGGAGCCCTAAAGAACCTTAGTATAAGAATACAAGATGCTAAATAAAATAATAATATAAAGCTAATCATTATCCCAACGTGATTACAAGGGCGACCAATGAATTTGTAGCATTGGATATTGGAAAACCCAATGAAATAGTACCAGGGAAGGCAAAATGTGTGAAAGGCGACCTACTCAAGAGATCAATGTAACAAAAAATGTAAAAGATTGATAGTCCCATAGTATAGAATATATTATGAGTTTATTTTAGATTTCAAACTAAAAATGTTTACATCTTGATGGAGTTGAAAAATTAACTATTTCAATATATGTATGCATTAAAAAATATACTTGTTATATTTATATTTTTTGCTTTCATTTGTTATAACTATTATAATATTAATGGACAAAACCCTACATAATCAAATTTTTACTTATCAAATTCCATCATGATTATAATGCACAATGTTGAATTTAATTTAAGAAAAAAAATGATACCATTTATTTGTAAACTAAATATATGACAATATATATCTTAAAAAGATTTTTATATTCATATATATTTATGATAATGTTATTAAAATAAAAATAAAAATATTTATTTTACTTAATTATGTGCATAGATCCATCTTAAACCCGGATTTACCTAGCATCCATAGGGATCCAATCAAATTTTTTTTGCCTTAAAATTTTTACCATGTTCAAAAAAATTTACACCTTGTGCTGGGTAAATTTGGGTTTGACATGGATTTTTTAATTTTTTTTTTTTTTTTGACAAGAACATTATGGTATTATATTAGAACCGGTATTTAAGCAACCGAAAGCAATTACAATGTAGATCTAGCATCAATACACCTCATTTTAGCAGAACAGCGATCTCATAGATTCGCCCAAAATATGGCAGGGCTCCCTACTCCCATATGCCAGAGTTATTTAGCTATTACAGGGAAGAGAGGCGTATTATGCAGCAGGGGTAGCCTCATTTTTCCAGCTTATCTTTCATGGCTGAAACTTGAGCTTCCAATGCTGCTATTCGATGTCCAAAATTTCCTTGGGTATTCGCCACATCCTTGAATCCTGTGCGCGTCTCATCTTTGAACTCTTCCATTTGTTCAGTAAAATCGGTCTTCAGTTGCATTATGTCTCGATTCAGGATGTCCCATGTCTGCTCCCCAGCCTTGGAGAGCGCCTCAATCTTGGCCTTCTGGCTGTCATATTTCCCCCGCAGACGCCCGAGAGCTTCTTCCAATGCACTAATACGTTCATCAGCAGTGAGGCCGGAGCTGGAGGAGCTAGCCATCTCAGTCAGGGGCGCGCGAGGAACCACGAAATGAGCCGGATCTGAAGAAAGCGTCCTCTGCAATTCTATAGCCGATAGCTTTACCAGCGTTCTTTGATGGCAGAGTGGAGTGAGATCTAGAACAGGGGGAGGTTCATTTAAGGGCGAGCAGGGAGACTCCCGAGGGCGCGAGGACCGGTTCCTGAGCTGGAGTTCATGGAATCTCTGCAACTTCATGAAAAACGTGGTTTTGGGAAGCCCATGAGCACTCTGCGAGAAGATACAGGATCTTCTTCTGCTAGGGAATGTCACATCGCTGACACATCCCATTGATATTGAGATTTCCATGATCCATTTCGACCCCATTGTTAGCTTCCGTGTCTGCATGACTGTTAAGCGCACGAAGGACATGAAAATATCTTATTTTATGGAAACGTTTGCTTGCCTGGATAATTTTTTGAAAAATATGGCGGAGGTGAACATTCGGAGGAGCCTTCTTGGTTTGGAGGGCCTTGATAAGGATCCTGGAGTCGCCCAAGACTGTTAGCTGACGAATTCCGTGATTACGAGCAATTTGTAAACCTTGCCAGAGACTGCAGAATTCAGCAATGTTATTAGTTCCGATTCCAAGTCCCCAGGAGTAATTTATGCTGATGATCCCTCTTTCTGACTTGATAATACCTCCGGCACCGGAAGGGCCTGGGTTTCCTTTTGAAGCCCCATCGAAAAACAGACATGGTTCATTCAGGGATGCTTCCCAGCGATTGAAGTCTGCTTCCTCCATCCTGATTTCCCAAGTCTCTGAATGAGGGACTCCGTTGGAGGGTTGGGAAGGCAGCTTGGTAGTTAGCTTGTTTAACCAGATGAGCTCCTCATGCAGAAGAGGGGAGTCATTGTTTAAGGAATGGCAGTCCATGACTTCTCCAAGGATTGCCCTAGCCTTTACTGCTGTTCTCCAGGGAGGGGCTTCTTTGCTTCGGAAGATTCTGTTGTTCCTTTCAATCCACAGATTCCAACATATGGCTTTTGGAATCCAACCCCAAGTAGATTGAAGCAGGGCCTTGTTGCTAAGAATGAAGGGAGACAGAGAGTTCCAGGTGAGGAAGAGGAGCTGAACAGAGAGGGGCAGGTTAAGGGCGATGTTAAGGCTCATGGCATGGGTCCAAGTCTCTTTAGCATAGGGACAATCCAACATTATGTGGTCCATAGTTTCATCACTGTTTTTGCAGAGGGGACATCGAGTTGGGCCAGCCATTCCTTTTCTTCTGAGATTATCACCGGTGAGAATACTCTTATGGGCTAAGGACCAGCAGAAGATGTCAATCTTCGGGATAAAGGGTTTGGCCCAAATAAAGGTCCAACCAGCAGGATTAGGGGCGGCATAGGGGATGGTCTGGAGTTCCTTGTAGCCTTCCGCAGCAGAGTACACCCCTGAGGTTCCCCATCCCCTCCTATCTTTGGATCCCAGCTTGGAAGGGGATTTACCTTGGAGGAGGTCCAGAAGAGCAGCTGCTTCATCTTTGAGGTCAGGAGGAACATGGCCTAAGTCCCAGCCATTCCAGATTTCATTCTCCCAAACTGAAATGTCCTTTAAAGTATTGGAACCTTTTCCCATATGAATTTTCCTATAGGATATGAACCTTTTGGATTACAGTTCATATCCTATAGGCATTTTTTCAATTTTCTTAAAACCCCAGAAAGGTTTTGTCAATTTCCTTAAAATGCTCTGGCGGAATTCCTTGATGAGACTTAGGCCTTTGAATTGAAAAGAATTTGCAAAATTTGACGAGAATGGGAGGTCGTATTCTCTCAGAAATTGCAATTTGGAGTGTTGCTGGCTGGCTTGGTAGCTCTCCTTTGATAGGATGGGAATCAATGTTTCATGGTGGCAAGCAGAAGTCATTTTTTTTGTTTGCGCTCTCCTTTGATAAGCTGGGAATCAACGATTTATGGTGGCAAGCAGAAGTCATTTTTTTGTTTGCATGGGCACTCTGTTGTAATACAAGGTTTGACATATATCATTGCAAGTTAATGGGTTCAAAGCATAGTCACCAAATTCGGCAGAATTGGGCTTAATAATTCTTAAATTAAAAAATTAGTTTTGATTGGGCCAAATTGGGCTAAAGAACTAGGAAACTAGATTCCATTTGGCTTTCAATTCACCCAATTTAGATTCGGTACACTCTACAAACGTTGGCCTGCTGTTTTTTGAACAAGAAATCTAAGATACGCAGTATTTCCTAATTTCCCACAAATATCTGCAATAATTCCTAGTTTATATTAAACTCTACCATAATTTCTGCATAAATTCATTATTTATACCAAAATCTACCATTATTTCTACAAATGGATGCCTTTATCTCATTTAACAAACAAAAACATGAAATTGGAACAAAGGGAAGTTGGGAACAATGGAGGGAAAGTAAAACTTAATTACAAATTTCCAAACAATAGGGCTAACTAAAATGCGTGGCAGAGCAATTCTTGCTGCAACGAATCCCATGAAACTTAGACCAAGTTTTTTGAGATTGCCAATTTTTTTTTATGAGAAGGAAGCCATCTGCTAAGTACAAAGAGAGCATCCAATGCCGACCATCATTTTTGGCATTCTCAGCTTTTCTGTCTCTATAGTTAGTTGTTTAAGGGCTAACTAAAATGCGTGGCAGAGCGATTCTTTCAGAAATTGCGATCTGGAGTGGTGCTGGTTGGCTTGGTAGCTCTCCTTTGATAAGCTGGGAATCAATGTTCCATGGTGGGAAGTAGAAGCCATTTTTTATGTTTGCATGGGCACTCTGTTGTAATACAACGTTTGACCTATATCACTGTAGGTAAATGGTTTCAAAGCATAGTTACCAAATTTGGCAGAATTGGGCTTAATAATTTGCAAATTCAGAAATTAGATTTGACTGGGCCAAATTGGGCTGAAGAACTAGGAAATTAGATTCCATTCGCTTCTCAATTCACCCAATTTAGATTCGGCACACTCTACAAAGCTTGGCTTGTTGTTTTTTGAACAAGAAATTTAAGATATGTAGTATTTCCTAATTTGTCACAAATATCTGCAGTAATTCCTAGTTTATATCAAAATCTACCATAATTTCTGCATAAATTCTTAATTTATACCAAAATCTACCATAATTTCTACAAATGGATGCGTTTATCTCATTTGACAAACAAAAACAGGAAACTGGAACAAAGGGAAGTTGGGAACAATGGAGGGAAAGTAAAACTTAATTTCCGATTTCGAAACAATTGCAAATTATGGGTACATAGGTGAATATTCTTCCTTGAATATAATGATATTTTGTTAGTGCAATTCCGTTATGATATATCAAAACATCGAACTTTGCTGAGAATTGAAAGAAAAATATAAAAAAATATTGAAATAAACCACTCACAAGTGTTTTTCCCCTGGCAAGTGCCTCTCCTCTGAAAGCAAGATGATATTTGAACATTAAACTAGCAGCACGCAATAAACCACTCACTGAACTAGCAGCATGCAGTAAACCACTCACTGAACAAGCTAGCAGGACGCAGTATCCACTCACTGAACAAGCTAGCAAACCACTCACTGAACAAGCTACGAGGACGCAGTAAACCACTCACTGAACAAGCTAGCAACATGTAGTAAACCACAAGGAAGGTAATGGATAGTATAACAAGCTGCGAACAATGCATAGCTGCAAAATGAAACAAGTGTAATAAATATTTTCGAAGCAAGCGTATTAAATGAAACCAGTGTATTCATTCGATGCCATACGCAGTAAACCACAGGGAGGAACAGTGTAACAAGCCGCGAATGCTGCACAACTGTAAAATGAACTAACTGCATTAAATGTTTTGAAAAGGAAAAGAGTGTTAAACATTTTGAAAGCCACACCACCAAACGTTATGCATTAGATGAGATAAAAAATTCTAATATATAATTTTGAAATTTGTTAACATATTATTCAAAATTCCATGCATAATCTAGGGACCTATGTTTGCATAACTTAGAATTATGTGAATAATTTGATAGTGCCATACATGGCATTTGAAATTTGATATCATATTATTCAAAATTTTGGGCATAATCTAGGGACCTACGTTTGATTAATTTAGAAGTGGCTTTGTATTAAGTGTTAAATTCATTTGGCACAGATTGTACAAAAGGTACGACCACCTCATATTACTACATCAAAAAAACCACAACAGAGAGACAACACCCCGTATTTGCATGCCTGAATTTGTTGGAAACGATGTCATGAACTCTTGTAACCAAGCTAGTATCTGGTTCTTTAACAAACATAATCGTTTTTTTGATGCCTCGCAATGAGTATGCATACACGACAAATATAATGATTAAGAGTATTTGTTCATTAATTATTGATAATTAATTTAAATAAAAATTAATCGATCATATTATGAGTAATAGTGATTTAACTTTTGATTTGAATAATATAATTTAATAATTATTTATAATAAATTCAAAATATGATATAACTTATAAAATTTATGAAGACTCAACCTCAAAACTTTTTCCAAAATCAATATTTACTAGTTTCTTGAGGGAGGGCAGGACCGACATGACCATATTGATGGGATGACGGGAAGGAAGAAGGGCAGGACAAGCATTAAATTTGACGGGACAAAGGGTGGTACGATATTACACATATGTCAAATATATGTGTTTTATTGTTTTTTTTAATTTTTAATTATTTTATATATTTGTTTAGTAGAATTAAAATGAGGTAAAAACTGTCATATAAAGCTTTTAGACTATGGCTATGTGTCAATTTGAGAAAATTTTTTAAATAATTTTTTTTTAAAACTAATTGTCACCCTCAACCAAGGGTATTTAGTCAAATCAACCCTTCCAATCAATAACAAAATAGTATTTTCTAATTTCAAAAATTAAAAATACATTTGATTATTTAAAAAAGTTAAAATTAATAATTATTTTTGCATAACATTGTAAAACAACTATTAAATTGATAAAATTAAGAAAAAGTCAAATTAGTTTTGACAATGGACCCATTGCTATCCTTGGCATGGACTAATAATTATATTTTATGAAACATTATAAAATAACTACAAAACATACACAACTAATAATAACAAGTCAATTGAATTTTGACTCTCAAACAGTCATTATAATCCCTCCCTAGCAAGGACTAAAAAATAATTAGAAAATAGATGAATTACATGTCTTATATAGGTTTATCTTTATCAACTTTACTCAAACTTTAGGGGGACTATGAATATATGAGTGGATATCATTTTCACTAAAAGAATGATGAGGTTCTAAAAAAAGACATGCCTTGTAGATTTATCTTTATCAACTTTACCCAAATGTCTAGTGGGGATATGAGGATTTGAGTGGGGAATATGAGCTTCACCATATTTCTTCACACCCTACTCACACCCTCATCACTTTATGATCTTCCGATCTGTGTCCAATATCACTCGTCTTGATGTCCCATCGGTGTCACCAATAGCCCTCGTGCATTGATGAAAGCAACATGATCTCTACTTGTTGGAACCTTGTGACTAGCCTATCCATCATAAAATGATGTCCGCTCAACGACCATAGGTCACAAATTCGACAATAAGCTTTCATAGGTCGATAGCATACCGTTTGGATATATCATATAGTGCTTTCATATATATATATATATATTTTAATTATTAAAACATATGAAAGAAAGTCAGTGTTGAATGATGCGTTGGATGCGGTATAGCATGTTATTTGACTGCGAGCAGTAGTGCTTTGAATGTAATTTGGCATAGTTCTCTGATTGCTATAAGGCTTTTAGCATATTGCATTTAATACGGCAAGCAGGAGTGCTTTGAAATTTATTTTGGCGGATGATGTATGTATTTTCATTATTAAAATAGGTATCAAAGTCAATCTAAATTAAATATCATTTAAACTACTTCATTGCGTCGTAAATAATTACTTCATTATTGGTAGACTAGTTATCCCAATTATTATAGAAATTGATGCTTTGAAATTTTCAAAATGATTGAAATCTTCTTCTGTTTAAAAATCATAATTATTATAAGATTTTCAAGCTTTGAAATTTTCAAAAATGATCTACCAGGCTCCCAACCTGTATAATCGTCCACTTGTTTTCCCATGCATTTCGGCGCTTCGTATGCACAACTGCTTTAAATGGCCACAACAAGTTATTCCGAGATAAATGAAGTTATTCCAGTCTTTGGTTGAATTCATTCCCAGAGTTCTGCTGATGTCCCTTAGTTCCCTGGTAGTACAGTTCCAGCTGAAGATTTTGCTTTTGTGGAGATTTATTTTGCTCCCCGAGACTGTTTTGTACACTTCGAGTTCTCTTTTGAATTGCTCCGAGGAATGGACAGAGGCCCCTCCCAGAAGAAGGGTGTCATCAGCGAATTGGGCATGATTTATGTCCCTGACATTGTTTACAATTCTGAGCCCAGGGAGCACATGAATGTCTTGACTGAAGTTAAGCTGAAAGCTTAGGACCGAAGCCTGGATAGCATAAAGAAGGGGAGAGAGTGGGCATCCTTGTCTTAATCCTCTGGAGGCTTTAAAGAAGCGAGTTGGTCTTCCATTTACCAGCGGGGCTATCCAAGGGTCCCCCACACATCCTTTGATCCAGCTAATGAATTTGGTAGAGAAACCAAATTTAGCCATGACAGCAAATAGGAAATCATGCCTGACTCGATCAAAGGCGTTAGCTAAGTCGAGCTTGATGACCATGCCTTTCTCTTTTCGCTGGTTGCTTGAGTGGATAGCTTCTTGAACGAGGATGATGTTATCCAATATTTTCCTGCCTTTGATGAAACCACCTTGGTTCTCCGGGATGATCCGAGGGAGCAATTTTTTCAGTCTGGTGGCGATAATCTTTGTAATGAGTTTGTAGCCCGTATTACAGAGGGAGATGGGCCTGAATCTGTCGAAGGAATTGGCTCCTTTTTCTTTAGGGATCAGGGCCAGAAAGGAGGAATTCGTGCTGCCTCCAAGTTTGTTGGTGTTCTGGGAGTGCCTAACCATTTTGAGAAGATCATACTTGATGATTGTCCAACAGCAGGTGAAAAATCTTGTTGTAAAGCCATCCGGTCCTGGCGCGCTGTCAGGTTTCATAGCAGCAAGGGCAGATTTAATTTCATCCATGGTGATAGGCGCTGAAAGGGAGATGTTTTCTCCCTCACTGATGAGCTGGGGGATAAGATCAAAGGGATGGGAGGAGGGGTCGAGGGGCTCTTCAATGGGAGATGTTTTTATTTGGTTGTAATTATTTATTTTATGAGCAGGCATGAATTTAGTTTTTGTAATGTAACATAACATTAGGTTAAGTTACATTATGTGACAAAATCTCCCCATCCTCTGGTGCAATCAAAATAAAAATTATAAAAAATTAAAAGGTTAAGAAAATATTAGAACTTTATTTTTTATGCTTATAATTTTATAGCACACTAAATAATGTATTTCTTTTAAAGGTCCAAGTCTACTAGACCTCCAAGTCTAGTAGACCAAACTCATAGACGCTAACTTTCAACATCATCGTGAAGTAAAATGATTCTATGTTGATGTTATACATGGTATAATTAGAATTTTAATTAACATTCATGATATAGTTAGTAAAAGTTGAAACGATAATTAATATATATCAATTATATTTGTACTTGTTTCTTTTTAAATTCAAAATTTAGATGAATTTATAACATTTTTACCTATGGTATAGTTAGAATTTTAGGTAACATCATATCATTGAGAATTGAGTTAAAATAGAAAGAAAAAAAAATTATCTATATATAAGAGTTTAACTAGTTATCTTTTTTTAATACATTTTAATTTGGTAATATCTTAAATGTTATTTATTTTCATAATATTTTAATTTACAAAAATAAAGAAAATTTATGAAAATGTTTCTTCACATTTTAAGGTTAAAAATAAAACTAAATTGTTAAAACCAATAAATTAATACATTTTTATTGTAAAATGCTTAATATATTTACTAAAACTATATACAACATAGAAGAAACAAAACAAATGTTACATACAAAGATATTTACATCATTATCTTTAAAAAAATAAAACATAGGATCGTGTACAAAAAATAAACAAAAACAACAATAAAAATTTTAATCAACAAAATTATTTTTACTATCAAATAGAGGTACATATCTTCTTTCAATAATTCAAAGAATGCAAGCAAAAAACAAAAGTTAGTTTTCAAAAACACATTTCCATATATTTACACAACACTGAAATCTTCTTGCTCTCTAATACAAACTTCCATACACAATGAATGCATGATTTATTGAAAACTAGTCCTAATAAGTCCGATGAAAATAACAATCCAAAGGTGCTTCCATTTCATAGAAAAAATCAGATCTAGCTCAATTTTTTGTAGAACTACCTACTTCCTCTAGTTATCATCAATCTAACTTGTTCTCCAATACTTGGCTATGGATTTGATTAGGAAGCTATTTAAATATTTTCTACAGTCTCATTAACATATTGGTGGACTGTTACATATTTGATACTATCATCTTCCATTTTCCCTTTCCATGTTGTAAATATTTTCTCTTAGGAGCATATTTATGTTGAATGTCCAGTAACTAATATGGGATAAGAGACATTCGACAAATATTTTTTATTTAGGTCATATTTATGTTCAATGTATCTATAAATAGTGTAGGCTAACAGAAAACTTGGAGATATTGGGCACAATTGAACTCTATGTATCATGTGGCTGATTGGTCTTCCATAGCCCTCTTTTAATATAAAAAATTCACATTTTTCTATCCTATCCCAAAAATAAAATTGGCATAAAGATAAGTCTCGGCCTTGCATACTATGTGAAGGGAGTGAAGTAGGATTCCATTAGAAGAATGTGTAGTAAGTCAAAAAACTTACTTACTTCATATACCATGTTTCCTTATTGTAGGCTTTCTGGATTGATTGCGGGCGAAACAAAAAGGCGGATGCTTTCTTGCTTGCCGTCAGAGTTGGGAACGGGCACAAAGTCTCGGTAGAACAAAATCTAGGAAACCTTCTCACTCATTCGCTATTCTTGACTAATAAAATCTCATTTTGATCGGGTTGGATTAAACCTGCCTACCTCTTATCACGGTACAATAAAAGGATATTTTATAATTACTTAACTATTACTTTTCTGGACGTTTCTATTTAATTGGCTAAATGCAATCCATTGCTTCACGGTTGAGCGCTTTTATGCTGCTATAAACCTTTGGCGAGAGGAAAGAGGATAGAGCCAGAGAGAGGAGTAAATAGGTAATAACATAAACAACTGTTCTCTCACACTCATTGCTGGGATTACTAAACACACACTCGCATATTTTTAACACACATAAAATTAAAACTATCCTCTAATAGAAAAAGTTAGGCTACTGCATTTTACTACGACATTACCGGTCCAAGAGTAGAGCAGAACCAAGAAACGGGAGTCTTAATCAAATAGCAGAGTCAAAAGCAATATATATTTTGAACACGCATCGAGATGTGAAGCTATCAGTTTAAGATCCATTGTACCCAAATTCCATGAACAAATAAAGATAGTCATGTAGAAATTTAATGAAATGTGAAGGAAGCAAAACTCCGCAGGGTATTTTGGACATTTTCATGTTTCATAGAAAAGGTAGCAAAACATGTAGGCAAGGATGTTACATAGTATAAAATAGAATACGAATACTTACTCGCGAGCTTCGATTTTAGGGTGGACATGACTACAAGATCGACGAAGGTCTGAAGGCGCTCTTACTTCTTGTTATTCTTTGCCTTTGTAAATCTTTGAGTCAAAATATGGGGGAATGCGTTCCTATCCAGGTTCAAAGTAGTCGAATGGAAAAGAAACAAAAGAAAAACAATGCTCACAGCAAGATAGACACTTCCCTTTCAGCTAAAATGGAATTTCCATAGTTTGGTGTTTGGTGTTTTTGGGGATGGAGATTTCCCTCCAAAAAATGGATAGAATCACCAACACTGAGGTTCGATATTCAAGGAAATATTCACAATCCCACATACCCTTATGTTTGTACTTAAAAGTTCAACCACTCTAAGATTGTGAGGGATCAACCCTAATTAATGCGCCTATGAAATCCTTCCGAGATCTTCCAGCAAAATCCTTAATCGTCTAATGATCTTAGGGTTCCATTCTAATTTGGTGATACCTAGGGTTGAGGTCCATTTTTTAATTATTTGGCAGCCATGAAGGAGATCAAGTACAACATATCTAGTCTTCACTGTAATCTTAATGAGTGATCTATACTATGTTACAAAAACGGTTCTTTCTTCTAGATAATGAATGCAGGAGATATGTACCACGGATCTCGATCGTGTCAGATGCTTTGGATTTTGTTAAACATATTGTTAGATGCTTTGGTTTTGTAAAACAAAAAACAAAAAAAGTTTGTTTTTGTTCTTTCTTCTAGATAATGAATGCAAGAGATTTGCAAAACATTTAGTAAATGTATTGTGTATCTTCTTAGATGCTTTGAAATTTGTAAAAATATTGTGAAAGGCTTTTGTTTTATAAAACAATTAAATATATGTGTATTTTGATTTGTGTAAAATAATTAGTATGTAACAATTAAATATAAATATTTTGGATTTGTGTAAAATGATTAATATATGTATTATCAATTATCATGTGGTAGGTATGTGGTAGGCAATTTGAGGATTTTTTTACAAACAAAATAAACTTTTTAAAAATTTATTGTCACCTCCAAGGCTATTTTGTCAAATCAAACCATGTAGCCTATCAAATATTAGCATTTTTTAATTTCAGAAATTAGAAAAATATTTTATTATTTTAAAAGAATTAAAATTTCAAGCACAATAGCTTCAAAGCAGCTAGTCCCTGCCTTGGGAGTATGCTTTTTGTTTTATTGACCTATGAATATAATCAAATGTTTATAATTTATATACAAAACGACAGATTTACAATTTCTTTAACTAAAGACATAAGGAAATTTGATCAAAAAGATAAATCATTTAGAATTTGATGTTTGCTTTTATTGTATAGAATAATTAGGAAATATTATTTTATGAATTATAAACTTTAATTTTAATTTTAGAAAAGGAGATATAATTTCATCATTATCAAAAATCTATTCAGTGGAATTAAGAGGAGTGAAATTAAGAGGAGAACAAAAAAAACTAGTATATTGAGTGAAATTAACAAGAGAACAAAAATAAGTAGCAACGTAATTCACAAAACAAAATTCTGTATAAGTAACAAATAAGTAACATAGTTAAATATGTGTTCCGACGTCAAGCAATATGTGCAGATGCAAAATTGCAACATTGCTAGAATAGCTGAAATACTAATATTGAAAGCACTGCACATTTCCAAAAGCCTCGACTGTTAGAAGTAAGCAATTGTTTGCACAGTTCCAAGTCAAAAAAAGAAATTTGTAAGCCTCGGCATTCTTGTACAGGTAACATAAATGTCCTTTCTCTATTTGTATTTACAAGGTTGTCAACATAATTGCAATACATAACAGAAGGAAGTTTAAGAATGTATTTAACATTTTGCAAATTGTAACTCTAAAGAATTTGAAAAGCACAATAGTTTCAGACATACCTATTTCTTTGAAACTTCTGTTTGCATAATGCATTCGTTGCGTGGCTTATCTCTTGATGTCAAGAATTATATTTTCATAATTGAGTGTAAACTTCCCGTCAATAAAAAAGTCGCACAACATGTAGATAACAACATATTTTTTTTTAGATAATCTTCATATGAGAGTGCAATCAAATCTGGGAACACCTTTGTTAAAATGTCATCCTTCAGTATGCATGATACTTTTGCATTTTCTGTACTAATTATGGTACAGTATAATCGATGCAAATAGTTGACAGGACATTCGCTGTTACATTTGGAACAATGTACACTTGTGCCTTGCACTCTTCCGAAATTTAATATAGCTAGATTGCATTTTGAGCATGTGGGTTGAAATGGATTGGAATATATGTTTGCTACATGCAATGTGCCTTGAACCTATTTGACATTATCCAGTGTCACTTAGTTGAAATCTATTTATGGAAAATATGTTTGATATAATGTATGTTTATATAGTTGTGGTGCCTTACTTGATTTGTGGACTTCAACAATGTTGTTAGATCATTCAATGGCTTCTTTGCTTTTAGCGTTGTTATGAATGTTGATTTCCCTGTACGCAGTGTACATGGCTGTGAATCTTTTTGTCTCACCAGGTTTCTTAATAGGAAAATATGGAACTCTTTTTTTGAAAGTTGTTCTTGAATCGCATTGAACTCTGCCTCGAACGTTGAATATAAATGTATCTAAATTTAAAAAAAAGATTTATGTTAAACCTATTATTTTTGTTATTTATAGTAGGAATAAAGACAAAGAAGATAATATTTACAAATATGAATAGGTAGAAATAGTCTTACAGTTGTGATCCGCAATATGACATTATAGATCTGAAATAAAGCTCAATATCAAGATAAATCTTAATGCAAGACCCAAACTGAATAAAAAGATGGAGGGTGAGGCTAGGAGAGCCTCACCTCTCAACGAAAAAACCCAAGAGAACTCTCAGAGCCAACAACCATACGACAAACTAAGACACACAAGACTGACACAAGAAAACTCGTTTGTATTTTGAGGCAAGGTGCCTTTTTATAGATTACAAGGAGAGAGCATATTAAACGCTATTCATTATTATAATAATATCTAATCTAATATTATGGCTAATACATTAAACCTAGCATATTGAAACTAATATCCAAAATGGGGAGTGTGCCTCCCATATAGATCATTCCTCCCAGTCTAAGTGGAAAGCGTCCCTGCTTTCCTTCCTCCCAGTCTAAGTTTGAAGCCATGTTTACAAAGAAGAGAAACCACATGTAGAAGAGGTGTCGTTGTCGCAACTTGATGAAGATTCTGATGATGTGTAAAATATGCGAGCAAGTAAGGTGCCCATACAACTTCTACTGAACATCTTGTGAAAATAATCTTGAGGAAGAGATCTATGTATCTCCTCCCTGGGTGGGATGTGGAGTTGGTGTAAGATGCGAGCAGGTGGGGTACCCATGAAGCTGCTGTGCATCATCCTACAAAAATAAACTAGAGGGAGAGATTTGTATGTGTTTTAGATCTGTGTACCTCCTCTCTACGTGGTGTAGATATGTGTACCACCGGCAAATGAACTGATACTGATCCTGACATGGGTGTGATTTGATACAAAATCTTGAAACTACCTCGAAAGCCTATGAAGGCCTTTTCTGCAAACAAAACTTTGTTAAGTGTTAGATAATATTGTTGGAGGAAATAGAAAAAATGGAACTTTGAAACAGAACTATTATTGTAAGAGAACTAGAAAAAATGTGAGCCGAGCGGTGAGCTTGGACTCGGAGAGGGACTGGGTCCCTATGGAAAGGCTGTTGAAGCCGAAGGAAATGAGAGCTATGTTGAAGATGGCGTTGGCGAATGCCAAATGAACTTCTGAACTGTGTTGAAGATGCCGTTGGAGATGACTTGTTGATAAATGTGAAATGTGCTTTTGAATAATGTTGAATAACGTTAAAGGTGCTCCATCCTTTTTTGAGATCATGTTAGATTGCTTTGAATCTGAAGGATCAATAACATCATCGTTCATAGACTTATTTCCTTTTTTGAGTAGCCATTCAATGCCGACCATCATTTTTGGCTTACACAACTTTTCTGGCTTTATCCTTAGCTGTATAAGGGCTAACTAAAATGCGTGGGAAAGCAATTCCTGTAAAAATTGCAATTTGGAGGCAAGGTATAAGAATTCCATTTTTTTATTTGTTGGGGGTGCAATAAAGCATCCTATGACGGGTTCAAGAAAGCATCATTTATTTTATTTGTTGGAGGTTCAAGAAAATATCATTTATTTTATTTGTTGTGGGTTCAATAAAACATCATTTATTTTATTTGTTATGGGTTCTAAAACCTATCTTAGAATTGTATCCCACACAGAAAATATCTTTTTTAGTACACATAAAATCCGTATCTGTAGATGTGTTGTGCTATTCTAATTAAATAATAAACATCCCCCCCAAAAAAAAAAATTAAATAACAAAACACAATAAATTATTTACTACTTTATAAATGATTAGTCATGTAACGTCGCCAATTTCCATGTTAGATAGAGGCAATGCTCAGTATCACTATAAAACAAGATTACCAACACGAGATTACCAAAAGGGATTCAAATTTATAAACCAAAATGATTGAAGGGAGAGTGCATTCAAAAGGTTAAATGTTGCCTCTACGAGGCAAATGGTTTTGGTGCCACCCCATAGGGTAAAAAAGGGAAGTCCTGCTCAATGCATAATTTTACAGGCTCAATATATATGGGCAAAAAACTCCCACATGCAACGACTATTTTTACCTTATAGCTAAGAGGTTAAATTATATGTTTTTGAGGGTGCTGAATCTATTTCTACCATCAAAATTCCAATTAAACACGATTTTGCAAAATAAAAAAACACTAGATTCCAAATTGATTGTCTCATCCAAATCCTCCAATTTTTAGACAACTCCTAAACTATATAAAAATGGTATTTAGTTTCAGTTTAAATTATATAGGAATGGTATATAGTTTCAGGTATGATACTGACACTAAATTTTATTAATAATAAAAAAGTATATGGAAGACTTGGCAACTTGACCCATAGCCCTCAGTCGGAGAGCTCGATTCAAACGCACCAAGCATCTCGTGAGTGAAACACCAACAATGAAAAGGATGCACAAACAAAAGAGCCTAAATAAAGAAAAGGCCACTTGGTGGATGTGAACGGGAGGATCGAATATACACGCGGGAATGAATGCGTTGAGTGATGAGTGGTTTGAGACCATCTGCACATGCCGCAGACATTGGCTTGGAGCAAAGACGCTGCGTAAATAAGGAAGCAAGAAAACCAGCACAAGCTGAAAAAAAAAGATCGTTGAAATGCCTTATTTTATGCTGCGATTATCGAAAGAAAGGCGTCCTGAGTGGGAGGATCATGAATTTTAAATGATAGTCAAATATATTCGCTAGCGAGTTCTTTGTTTATTCATATAAATGTTATTCAAATGAATTGCATTTTTGGAGAACTCGCTCACAAGTTTTGGCCTTCACGGACCTTCTATTATTATTATTATTTTACACTTAAGTTAAACGACGAAATGACCTCTTACAATTAGGCGTTTTCTCCATTTTTTGGATTACAAATCATATCCTGTAGGCATTTTTTCAATTTTCTTAAAACCCCAGAAATGTTTTGTCAATTTTCTTAAAATGCTCTAGCGGAATTGCTTGATGAGACTTAGGCCTTTGAATTGAAAAGAATTTTTAAAATTTGATGAGAATGGGAGGTCGTATTCTCTCAGAAATTGCAATTTGGAGTGTTGCTAGCTGGCTTGGTAGCTCTCCTTTGATAGGCTGGAAATAAATGTTTCATGGTGGCAAGCAGAAGTCATTTTTTTTGTTTACGCTCTCCTTTGATAAGCTGGGAATCAACGATTTATTGTGGCAAGCAGAAGTCATTTTTTTTGTTTGCATGTGCACTCTCTTGTAATACAAGGTTTGACCTATATCATTGCAGGTTAACGGGTTCAAAGCATAGTCACCAAATTCGGCAGAATTGGGCTTAATAATTCTTAAATTCAAAAATTAGGTTTGATTTGGACAAATTGGGTTGAAGAACTAGGAAACTAGATTCCATTTGGCTTTCAATTCACCCAATTTAGATTCAGTATAGTCTACAAACCTTGTTTAACATCTCCATAAATTCCGATGTTAAATTTGGGAAAATAAGGCAATTGCTCCTCTAGTCATCAATCGTTAGGAATAATAAATACCTCAATGATTTAAAACTTACATTCTTAACTATTTGTTATCATAAGAGTATCTAATCATAAATATTTGGCTGTATAAACTTCAATGTAATTAATTACCAAAATTATAAGTTACAGCTATTTCATGCATCGAAGCGAGACATAATCCTCATTTGATTGTTTCCATGACATCGAGGATCTCCATAATTTGTAACGAAGGTCATTAGGGACCAAAATACACCATCCTTGTATCCACAAAATCATTAGCTATCCATTAACCCCTTGTCCATTATTCCCTTTTGGAGAGCTAGTAGTTCCACTCAGTTGATATTAACCCCTTGTCCATCTCAGTCCATGCGTCCAACACAGAACAAGGCAACTTGATTAATTAGTTTATCAATCTTATTTCAAGTTGAGCCCATTAGGCCCAAGTGCTGTTACCTACAGCTCTGATACCATATGTAACATCTCCATAAATTCGGATGTTAAATTTGGAAAAATAAGGCAATTGTTCCTCTAGTCATCAATCGTTAGGAATAATAAATACCTCAATGATTTAAAACTTACATTCTTAACTATTTGCTATCATAAGAGTATCTAATCATAAATATTTGGCTGTATAAACTTCAATGTAATTAATTACCAAAATTATAAGTTACAGCTATTTCATGCATCGAAGCGAGACATAATCCTCATTTGATTGTTTCCCTGACATCGAGGATCTCCATAATTTGTAACGAAGGTCATTAGGGACCAAAATACACCATCCTTGTATCCACAAAATCATTAGCTATCCATTAAGAAATGAAATCATTTTTATCTATATCACAATATCTAACAAATTGTCACAATGTTACTTTTAACAAAGCTATACTAACTCACATTTGAATCCGCTTGCAATTACTCAACATTAGAGATCAGTAGTGCTAACGGAAAACACACACATAAGATACACATTACACAGAGACAAATATACACGTGGTTCACCCATCTCTATGGGCTATGTCCACCAGAACAGTCACCTTATATATTATTTCTTGAAATGAGATTTACAACAACAACGCTGTGCTTCCATACCCCTTCCTCTTGCTCAGAGTCTCTCCACTCGAGAGTATTTCAAAATAAACCAATGTTAGCATTTCAAAAAGGAAAAGCACCTATAATGACTCAACCCAGTTCCTTTAGGAAAACAATCTGAAAGTAGGAGCTAATAACAGAATAATACAATGATATAAACTAGGACTTATGCCTTCTTTTTCTTACCACGGAAAGACATTCCTTCATCAAGTGTACCCCAACTCAAGAGCACCAAGGGGATCCATGAGGAATGCCTCTATGTAGTTTTTTTTAGCTAAAATTGAACCGAATTCTCCCAGGCATACAGTAGTAAAAATAAAGGGAATCTAGGCAGTGAAGAAACGGGTCACATATGCGGTATTGCATACACATCTAGAAATTGTAGCAGTGTGTAATATAATATCGAAGACGTTACAGTAAATTACACCGGAATGCAAATATTTAAATATTTATCTCAGTCAAAGATTGGGTTCCCTACAGATCTATGCTACAGATCTACCCATGCATGCGTCGATGTTATCGGTTTATATAGATCCAACTCAGAAGCTATACTCCTTTCAATGCTTCATCCAAACGCATTCCAAATATTAAGATAGATAAAAGCGACCAGTTGATAGTAGAGAGAAAGCTTAGTTTATATAACCTAAAAATAGCAATGCTTTTAGTGCGGGTTCAAAAGCAGAAGTCTGCTATCCCTTACCATTAAAATAAAAGTTGGTAGATAAATAACAAATGGGAAGGGAAGAGATACTCCATCTCTATACCAGAGCACTCATCAACTGATAAGAAAACCCAGACATTTTCCTTCTCTGCAAAATGAACATGCTCGATCATTTCCGAAGAGGTCGATGTGTTTCAATTTCAGGGATGTCAACTCTATAAATACTAATACTATGAACTAATGTAGAGGTACTACACATGATAACCCTGCAGTAGGCAGAGGATCGCTTTATTCGATTACAATGTTTTGTGCATAATGCTCGGGCGATTGTGTTAGATCATAATACAACAAAATAGAATGCAAAGGATACTCTATCTACGGCAACACACCCAGATTTCACATTTGGAAGGAAATAAGGTATAGATAACACTTATCTCTATACGCAAAATCAAAACCAATAGACCAGTGTAAGCACCGTAAAGCCGCAGCGATCTCTCATATTTGTACAAGAAAGATCTTCTTTTAAAACACAGAACTACCAACATGGTATTCCGGCCAATCACAAAATCGCAGAGGGTTGCATCACATACCGAAGAAAAACAGAGGCTCCGCTTCTGGATACTGCGATGAGCGGATTTAATAATACGAGGTCTCTCAAAACAAGATGGGAATAAGGAGTTTGAGCTAGAATCTTCCCACATCAACCAGTTCACGCTGCTTACCCCAACTCCAGAGGTCGAGCTCCCTCTCGCTGAGCGTAAGGCCATTCTTCATAACCAAGAGACCCTTACTACCTGGCATATCCCGACGCTACCTCGATTAATGCACAATTATAGATTTTCTTCCTTTTCTCCTTTCTAGCACACAGAGTTTCGATGATACTCCCCCTAGAACTCTGCCCATGATCCCCCTTTTCACTCACCGCCTTCCTCCAGATTAAACGTCGTCCTCCACTTGTCACCCCGAAGAGAGAAACAGCTGGCAGCTTAAAGGACTCGCAGTTCCACCAAGTTCACAAGTGGCGGGTTGCCTGAGATTTGCATTCCCTTTCCTGGAGACAAAATCTGAATACCACTCCTCTATAACCACTAAATCTCTTAATTTAATTTATTAATTATATTATTCTCCCTTGGGATGGTATGTGCGTCATCTTTTGATGGAGTAGGTATATAACGACTCTCTATTGCATATAGGTATATGTTATTTATCATGTGTAAGTCCGTTCCAAAAAGGATAGCTTATTTAATTAAGTTAGGTACTACTCAATGGTCTTAAGTACCTTTAGGAGTACATAATTTTAATACATCTATTCCATATATGTATTAAATTCCTACTCTCCACTTCCTATCCACATTTAATTAATATAATTGGTAATATTAAGCTAGTGACACTTTTTAGCTACTTTTCAACTTAAAGCCCTATTAAGGTGTTTCCCGTCACTCCTCTTGGATTTATGAATTTTCTAATAACTAGTGACAACAGAATCAATTATTCGCATGCGGCGACTAGCCGTTTATCCTAAGGTATTAAATAAGTATTTTTTTTTCCATTTCTCCAACGTTCATAGGATTAGGATGAGCCACCATCATCATTAGTACTCCCTCTAGTGGATTTGGTTGCCATCGCTTAGTTGTGTTGCTGCCCTCAATCTCTCAAGTTTACAACTTACAACTAGGTATTTACCACATAGCTCACAAGGTCTTCTGGTGGGGCCTTGGCCTTGAGCTCCTCACCAGGAGTAAATGCAATTTAAATTTAAAACTACAAATAAATATGGTACAAAAGAGGATGTTACATCCTCCTCCCCTAATGAGTAACACCGTCCTCGGTGTTTCAATGATTTGTCTTCTGTTTTTGAATTATCCTCTGTTTTCTTCGAAATTTTTGTTCGATCTTCTCCAAACTTCCATGATCTTTGCCATTTGTTTTTTGTTCGGAACCTGTATCTTGTGCAACAAAACCAGTATCATAAGATTTGTTCAGTAACATATCATTATTCAGAACATAAGTAAATAAGCCACTTTTGTCATACAACTTTTACTATGCATGCCAATATTACAATCAACAATGAATCCAACGTTCCAAGAATTTTAGACTGTTTAACTTAACCAAACACATCATTCACTTGATCCCGGAAATTCTTGCCTAACACCTCAGTGCTCACACAGCAATCCTTTCGGAATTTCTTGCCTAACATCTCAGTTCTCACACAGCAATTCATTTGGAGATCCTTGTCTAACACCTCAGTGCTCACACAACAATTTTCTCCCATGCATACTAAGCAGCGTCCTGCCTCCCTCATATGCATTCTCTTTATAGCTTGCCTAGGTCTTTACAGCCAACTGATTCTTTCGAGAATCATGGAGGGTGTCAACTCCCCGATTTATAAGGGATGTTTCAGTGCCATTAATGCACTCTTCCTCGATTCCCCTCAAGCCTTCTCGCTTGAGTCCAGGAATTTATCTTTGATAATAATCATTTATTATTTCTTGCAATTTTTTCCAATTACAATATGCCACGTAATAACAGTAAGTAGATTCACTTATTTGCTTATCATTCATGATAACTAGCACACATCTATCACCAAATCAGGTTTTGTGCCATACTGTAATCCATGCTACAATAACATGTAATCACTTACTCTTGAGCGATTTTGTTCCACCCACCTACACCAATGGATTTATAATCCACGTTCCTTTTTGTTTATCACATTGGTCGTAAGTATGATAACATACTGAAATGTTAGTAACTAAACAACATAATCCAATGTTAATCCATGGTTATAAGCATCTCGAAATATGACTTAATAAAATAAGATGCACTAAGTGAATCACCACTTTCTCTTGAATGGTTAACTCAGCTATTTATCCGCGTGAATAATCACTTTCCATTTTGATTGGTTATATTCATAGCAAAATCCTGCAATGTTAGTTCATAACCACTATACGACATCTATTTATTGGAATAGTAATAGCACTGAAACGTCTTTCACTTGTCTATCTTTTATCGACTGCCACTAAGGAAAATTCATTCGAGTTTTTACACAAATGCTCATGAGTGATAAGCTAGATATGCATGGACTCAAATTGTGATTCTACTTATAGTGTCATCAATGAAACAATATAATTTAACCACCCAACTTTTATAACTTGCGTCGAGGTCTTGTTGACAAAGCGACACATACCCGCATAATATATTACGCTCTTCCACAAGTTCAACCGAGTTTTGACCATCTGCCACAATAACAGAACCAAATATTGTAAGGAGGTTTTTCTTTTATGTATAAAATAAGAAAATCATCCTTCATACTACAATCTCCACATGTGATCATCTAAAATAAACATTATTTTCACACTAAGCATAACCAACTTAATTAATAGGACTACGTAATGTCTTAAACACATAATAACACTCTTCCTATGATGACCCATGAACATTATGATTTCTTAATCTTGAATGTTAGTTTTCACCATTCCAATACAATTCCTATTTATGCAACTTTTATTTGTATTCACTAACTTCATATATGCGCACTCAAATGTCAGTAACGTATAGATTTATTTTCATCTAGGATACATTACCTAAAGACGCTTTCCTCTTTCATCTTCCCGTACACTTTCAAAAGATACCATGATTCAAGAACAAGATTTAAATCTAGGATCTCCACTCAGTTGATATTAACCCCTTGTCCATCTCAGTCCATGCATCCAACACAGAACAAGGCAACTTGATTAATTAGTTTATCAATCTTATTTCAAGTTGAGCCCATTAGGCCCAAGTGCTGTTACCTACAGCTCTGATACCATATGTAACATCTCCATAAATTCCGATGTTAAATTTGGAAAAATAAGGCAATTGCTCCTCTAGTCATCAATCGTTAGGAATAATAAATACCTCAATGATTTAAAACTTACATTCTTAACTATTTGCTATCATAAGAGTATCTAATCATAAATATTTGGCTGTATAAACTTCAATGTAATTAATTACCAAAATTATAAGTTACAGCTATTTCATGCATCGAAGCGAGACATAATCCTCATTTGATTGTTTCCATGACATCGAGGATCTCCATAATTTGTAACGAAGGTCATTAGGGACCAAAATACACCATCCTTGTATCCACAAAATCATTAGCTATCCATTAAGAAATGAAATCATTTTTATCTATATCACAACATCTAACAAATTGTCACAATGTTACTTTTAACAAAGCTATACTAACTCACATTTGAATCCGCTTGCAATTACTCAACATTAGAGATCAGTAGTGCTAACGGAAAACACACACATAAGATACACATTACACAGAGACAAATATACACGTGGTTCACCCATCTCTATGGGCTATGTCCACCAGAACAGTCACCTTATATATTATTTCTTGAAATGAGATTTACAACAACAACGCTGTGCTTCCATACCCCTTCCTCTTGCTCAGAGTCTCTCCACTCGAGAGTATTTCAAAATAAACCAATGTTAGCATTTCAAAAAGGAAAAGCACCTATAATGACTCAACCCAGTTCCTTTAGGAAAACAATCTGAAACTAGGAGCTAATAACAGAATAATACAACGATATAAACTAGGACTTATGCCTTCTTTTTCTTACCACGGAAAGACATTCCTTCATCAAGTGTACCCCAACTCAAGAGCACCAGGGGGATCCATGAGGAATGCCTCTATGTAGTTTTTTTTAGCTAAAATTGAACCGAATTCTCCCAAGCATACAGTAGTAAAAATAAAGGGAATCTAGGCAGTGAAGAAACGGGTCACATATGCGGTATTGCATACACATCTAGAAATTGCAGCAGTGTGTAATATAATATCGAAGAGGTTACAGTAAATTACACCGGAATGCAAATATTTAAATATTTATCTCAGTCAAAGATTGGGTTCCCTACAGATCTATGCTACAGATCTACCCATGCATGCGTCGATGTTGTTGGTTTATATAGATCCAACTCAGAAGCTATACTCCTTTCAATGCTTCATCCAAACGCATTCCAAATATTAAGATAGATAAAAGCGACCAGTTGATAGTAGGGAGAAAGCTTAGTTTATATAACCTAAAAATAGCAATGCTTTTAGTGCGGGTTCAAAAGCAGAAGTCTGCTATCCCTTACCATTAAAATAAAAGTTGGTAGATAAATAACAAATGGGAAGGGAAGAGATACTCCATCTCTATACCAGAGCACTCATCAACTGATAAGAAAACCCAGACATTTTCCTTCTCTGCAAAATGAACATGCTCGATCATTTCCGAAGAGGTCGATGTGTTTCAATTTCAGGGATGTCAACTCTATAAATACTAATACTATGAACTAATGTAGAGGTACTACACATGATAACCCTGCAGTAGGCAGAGGATCGCTTTATTCGATTACAATGTTTTGTGCATAATGCTCGGGCGATTGTGTTAGATCATAATACAACAAAATAGAATGCAAAGGATACTCTATCTACGGCAACACACCCAGATTTCACATTTGGAAGGAAATAAGGTATAGATAACACTTATCTCTATACGCAAAATCAAAACCAATAGACCAGTGTAAGCACCGTAAAGCCGCAGCGATCTCTCATATTTGTACAAGAAAGATCTTCTTTTAAAACACAGAACTACCAACATGGTATTCCGGCCAATCACAAAATCGCAGAGGGTTGCATCACATACCGAAGAAAAACAGAGGCTCCGCTTCTGGATACTACGATGAGCGGATTTAATAATACGAGGTCTCTCAAAACAAGATGGGAATAAGGAGTTTGAGCTAGAATCTTCCCACATCAACCAGTTCACGCCGCTTACCCCAACTCCAGAGGTCGAGCTCCCTCTCGCTGAGCGTAAGGCCATTCTTCATAACCAAGAGACCCTTACTGCCTGGCATATCCCGACGCTACCTCGGTTAATGCACAATTATAGATTTTGTTCCTTTTCTCCTTTCTAGCACACAGAGTTTCGATGATCCTCCCCCTAGAACTCTGCCCATGATCCCCCTTTTCACTCACCGCCTTCCTCCAGATTAAACGTCGTCCTCCACTTGTCACCCCGAAGAGAGAAACAACTGGCAGCTTAAAGGACTCGGAGTTCCACCAAGTTCACAAGTGGCGGGTTGCCTGAGATTTGCATTCCGTTTCCCGGAGACAAAATCTGAATACCACTCCTCTATAACCACTAAATCTCTTAATTTAATTTATTAATTATATTATTCTCCCTTGGGATGGTATGTGCGTCATCTTTTGATGGAGTAGGTATATAACGACTCTCTATTGCATATAGGTATATGTTATTTATCATGTGTAAGTCCGTTCCAAAAAGGATAGCTTATTTAATTAAGTTAGGTACTACTCAATGGTCTTAAGTACCTTTAGGAGTACATAATTTTAATACATCTATTCCATATATGTATTAAATTCCTACTCTCCACTTCCTATCCACATTTAATTAATATAATTGGTAATATTAAGCTAGTGACACTTTTTAGCTACTTTTCAACTTAAAGCCCTATTAAGGTGTTTCCCGTCACTCCTCTTAGATTTATGAATTTTCTAATAACTAGTGACAACAGAATCAATTATTCGCATGCGACGACTAGCCGTTTATCCTAAGGTATTAAATAAGTATTTTTTTTTTTTCCATTTCTCCAACGTTCATAGGACTAGGATGAGCCACCATCATCATTAGTACTCCCTCTAGTGGATTTGGTTGCCATCGCTTAGTTGTGTTGCTGCCCTCAATCTCTCAAGTTTACAACTTACAACTAGGTATTTACCACATAGCTCACAAGGTCTTCTGGTGGGGCCTTGGCCTTGAGCTCCTCACCAGGAGTAAATGCAATTAACATTTAAAACTACAAATAAATATGGTACAAAAGAGGATGTTACATCCTCCTCCCCTAATGAGTAAAACCGTCCTCGGTGTTTCAATGATTTGTCTTCTGTTTTTGAATTATCCTCTGTTTTCTTCGAAATTTTTGTTCAATCTTCTCCAAACTTCCATGATCTTTGCCATTTGTTTTTTGTTCGGAACTGTTGGGCCCTGGAATTGTCCATTTTTCATCACTTACCGGCATACCTTTCATCCATTTTCTTACCATTATTTCTCATTTATCATTCCATTTTTCATTCATTTGTTGTAGCTGCACGTTGAACAGCCTGCTACTTCCATTGATGTTTCAAGTGGTTAATAGTGATTATTTTCTTTTATCTTTGATGAATTAAAAGACTATTATGCATAATTTTACTAATGATGGTTTGTGGAGTGAGTTGTCACGTACAGGATGCTCATAGCCAGCTGTTACAGCCTTAACCAAAAACGCATGCCACATAAGAACACCCTGATTCGCATCTTGATTTGCGGACAGATGGAAACGAACCTCAAAAATCTGAGATATGGGTTTTGTGCGTAACATCCTCATTTACCTGACTCGCGAGGAAATCTCCCAAACAAGCTACGGTTTGTGCTATGCAGGTGGTTCTTCGAGAGGGTATTTTCCAGATTTGCTGTTGCGGCCGGCTCCAAAGTTGCCAACAGTTACGGCCGTGTTCCAACTGTTGCAGATCACAAGCTGGGGGTTCAGTTCTTCATTTTCATGAGATAATTTTATGTATAAATATGTAATCAATCTCATTGAGAAGGGGGATAGATTGATAGAGATTAAGCATGATAGATTAGGCAGGATAGGAGATGCAAGATAGGAGAAAACACAATGTTATGATGTAGGATTTGATCCAGATCTGTTGTAATTCTTCCATTATGATAATACATGCTGGCAGTTTCTTAATTCTGGAGTTGTAGACTTTCATTGTGGAGATCCAGATCTGCTCAGTGGAGGAAGGGCCCTCTTCCCTGAGCAGATGCTGGTAGTGTTAATTGTAAGTGTGTTATTGTTTAGATCTGCTTATTATTTTGTTTATGCTTTCATTCATTAAGCTTATGATAGTTGTATGCTTTCATTCATTAGATCTGTCATAATCGTTGTGTTGATAATTCATTTGGTAAATCGTTGGCCAACATAACAATTCTTTAGATGTACGTAATCAGATCTTGTTTCATAGGAATAGATCTGATTTGAAGTGTATTCGATTTACAGTTTGATTTATGAATAGGTTTGAGTATTGATTTCTTTTCAAGCAGTTTTGACTTAGTTTACAAATAGTTTCGATTGCATACCAATAGATAACAATGTCAGGTAGAAATTGTACTTGCATATATTTTGCACGATAGCTTTGAAATAAAAGACTTCCTCGGGTTGATAATTTATGTTTAGCACTCTGCATGTTAAGTTTTAATTAACTGACATATAGTGGGCACGACATTTTGGCGCCGTTGCCGGGGAAGTTATCAATTGTGCAATAGTACATCTGACATTTTTTTGTAGATGCATTGTTAAAATAGGGCATGTAGGTTGCATGATTACATTTCAGTTTATTGAATTTATTTTGAGTGTTAATTTTTTTTGTCTTTACATTCAGTTTTATTTCATTTTCAATCTTTGATTCATAAATCTTATCATTCTCCTTAGTGGTGTTGTGAGCACCACCCATTCTACTAACAAGTTGACAGGAACATTCGAAGGAGGATCCTCAAGATAGCACACAAAGAATCTAATGAAGAGATGGCAGGTGAAAAAGATGGAGAAGTTGTTACCTTCGAATTTCCCATCAGAGATTCGAGCGAAGTGGCACCAACAAAAAGAATTCCCCCACATGTTCTACCAAATTTTCACGGTTTGGAAAACGAAGACCCTGATGTATTTTTATTTCAATTTGAAGTACTTTGTAGAGGATATGGTTATTGTGCTAATGATCAAAAGTTGAATGTATTTCCCCTTACTCTAAAAGGAACAGCCCTCCGATGGTTCATGAGCCTCGGTGGGAATTGTATACAAACTTGGGAAGACATGAAACATGTGTTCTTGAAAAGGTACCAAGATTATTGCAGGGTCAATGAAGACATCTTCGAAATGACACAAGGAGAAGAAGAGAGTCTGGAGGAATACATAGAACGATTTCAATATAATCTCCAAAGATCCAAACAGAGGAAACTAGGGAAGGAGATCTTAAAAACACTTCTACTCAAGGGAATCCAAGCTGAATGTTTAGAAATATTGAATCTGATCGGAACAGGTAATGTATTTCAATTAGCATATGATGATATTTGTGAATTATGCAGAAGGTATTCAAGAGGAAACTTCAAGACTGGTAAGAATTCTAAGGAACTTTTATCTTTATTTTTGGAATCTGCTGCAAAAACAAGAGGTTTACAAGCTGAAATTAGCAATTTATTTGACATTTCTAAAGCTAATTTACAATTGGGTGTTTTGCAGGATAAAGAAAAGCAAGAGGAGATAAGAGAAGCAAGGGATTTCCCTTTGGATAGTCTTGAAAGTTGTGGTATATGTGACTTGAATCACTCCACAGATCATTGTCCCTCCTTACCAAAGATGAAAGAAACATATCATAGAGATCTGGGAGTCGCAGCCAACTTGTTGCAACAGTCATGTCAACCATGGCCTACATCTATGGTTCGAAATTCTATCCCTCCATTTTCTTACTCTCATACTCAATCATTGAATACTCTTCCACCATGGCAGTTGTTGCAGCCTCAATTTAACTCTTACTTACCTTATCCACAAGGTTGGAATGCCCCATCCTATGATCATATGGCCACTCTCCCTCATGCTGCAACACAAGTTGGTCCTTCAATATCAACCTCACAAATTAATCATCTACATCAGCCACATCTATCTTCTCATCAAACTCCTTGGTATCCAACACAATTTCCTGTCCAATCCACGCTCCACCCTAACCATAATAAAGCAGTACAGTATGCTTACAGTGCTGAACTGCAAAATGTTCTTACACTTCCCTCTTATTCTACCTCATCTACACCGCTGCAAAAAGGTTGTGCGTTGTTGCAGCAAATCCATACGAGGCCTGAACATGTTTTAGATCCAAGTTTTGCAGATGGAGTTTCTTCTAGTCCTCATAAGCAAGCAGACAAGATCAACAATACACACGTAATATTTGATGGAGAACAACCATTGGAACCAAAAGCATCATTCACATCATTAGATCCGGAAATCTTATGCATTGAGGAAGATCAGTTTAATAAGGATCTTCATGGTGTAACATCCATGAGCAATCAAGGGAACAAAGACTATATTGAAGCTTGGTTTCAATCTGTAATCGGTCTGCAGCATCATTTCATACTTCACCAATTCTTGGCACCATCATTTGAAGGGAAGTTGATCTCTCATATCCTAGAATTCATAAAGTTATATTTTTCTATTAGGAGTATGAGCATACTTGAGTCACTTTTTCGAAAATGGCTCCATTGGAAATATGCATACACTTGAATAATTTTTTTTCTTTTTCCAAGTAGAATAGGGTAGGGTAGAATAACATAATAAAACCATGCTTTTGTTTTTTTTTTAGTTTTTATTTTTGAATAAGTATGCTCTCTTCTTGCGCCTTGTTGCGATCTGGAAGATCAGAAAGTAGAAGTATGAGGAATGGGTATGAGATGTTTTCATGAATGCTTTGGAATTGTTGACTATTTGAACAAAAATGCTCAAGTCCTTTTTGTCATCAATTTCCCAATTTCAATTTGTTTCTATTTGTTACAAATAAAAATAAAAATATCATGAAAACAAAATTACAGTAATTCGAGAAAGTGAATGAAGGATCCACAGGAAAATGAGCCCATGATTATGGAACCCTTCAAGCTTGAAATTTGACATAAAGTTGTTAGCTGCAACAACCCAACTGTGAGTGATTACTCTCAGCTGTGATTACTCGTAGCTACAACAGTGAGCTGCAACATTGCCCGTGACAAGGAGATGCAACACCCAGCTGTGACTGTGCTACAGGTAAAAATTAATGAGTTTGAGATACGTGGGTGTTGCACATCATGATATGTCTTTAGTTTTTTATTTTTCATAAAAATTCACATGCTTTATTTCAACATTATGTCATTTTTTAAGAGTTGCAGCTGTGGCTGCAACAAACTGTGTAAGTCAATATAGGTGCTCAATGCTTGAAATTTTTGGTATGGATGTGTATTATATTTAAATTTACATCATTAAAATCATTCACACCTATTTTGATCAATTTTTGGGGGTTAAATTTAATTTATTGGATTTTTGTGACATTTTGGCTTGAAAATTTTACTGAAACATAGACGGGACAGTCCATTTTTGGGACACCAAATGAACTTATTTTTAAAACCTGTTTATATCCCAAGTATCAATTTGAATCTAGTTTCCAAAACAATTTGAATTTTTACGATTGGGTGTCAAACGAAAATTTTATGGCCAAAATACTAACAGGGTGTCAAGCTGGCAGCTTAGGAACAGAGATGGGACAGTCAATTTTTGGATGCCTTATTGGACATATTTTGTAAACCTGTTTTATTGGTATATTCCCCTATGAATCTAGTTTACAATGCAATTTGAATCACTCCATTCCGATGTCGTATGCAAATTTTATGACCAAAATACCGACTGTCTGTCCCAAATCTGCATTCCTAAAAGTATATTTTCTAGACTGTTCATTGGCTTATTTGACCCATCAATTCTTGTTGGATTCAAAACCTGTTTCTAATGGAGATACCTACATGAATCTACTTTCATCTCCAATTGGAATCACATCAATCCGTTATCAATTGAAAAAGTTAATCCTAAAACCGTGACTGTTGGTCTAGTCCAGAATTTGAAAAGACACCTTGTCATGCAGGCTGTTAATGAGTGATTTGGAAGATCATTGCATAGAATTTTAAAAACCTGTTTCTAATGGAAATAGACCTATGAATTTACTTTCATTTGGATTTGGAATCACTCAATTTGGACAAGGAACGAAGAATCTATGATCAAAATACCGTTGGTGAGTCTAGATGGACATTGCTCTCCTGCAGGTATAAAATGGATTTTGCTTTGTTCATTTTTCTTTGGATTTGTTTTATAAGTAATTGCTTGTTGTTTTTTTCATAAGTTTTGGGTGAAGAGAGACCAATCATCTCTCTTCTTCCATCATCTCATGTTTTATTGCAGGCAAATGCTAGGTTTTGCAGGTCCTTGGAAGAAGGTCAATGCATGCACGAGTGAGTCTTGAAGACTTTTTATCAATTTGCAAATGGATTGAGCACATAAAAAAATTGGAGAGATTGATGTGCAAACCATACAGAGTCCAATGTTTCCGAAAGTCAAGTCTCATTGCAACATCCCAAGATTTGTTTTTTAGACACCTGTCATCCCACTTGTTGCTGAAAGAAACCCCTCAAGAAGCTAATTGCCCTATGGTAGATTCATTCACCCTCCTCATTTCAAAACCCTAAAAATCCATTCATGTCGAAGTCTCATTTTCCACTGCTTATGTAGTCACCATAACCATTTTATTTCCCATCACTACTACATCATGACTTCACATATACTTTCCGTTTCTGAGTTTCATGTTGGTCCTATTTTTCACTATGATTCTTCACAATCATTTATTTTGTACTCGTATTGGATGATGTGGAATGCATTAAGGTCCACCTTCCAATGGTCTTGTCCCATCGACTCCGACACATCATCTGGGATCAAGATTAGAGTTTTTATAGTGCCCTGGTATCTGCATGAATCAATGGCAGATTTCCTTGTTGTTAATCATGGGGATTCATCAATGCCTCTTGATTGACAAATCTTGCAGGTGACTCGACTCCAGCACATCCATTCGTACCTGTCAAGATGCACTAAGGTACTTTAGAGCTCATTGTCATCAAAGGTGAGTTTCTTCACATTGGTTAACGGCATACATTAATGGCCGGTAATCCAATGATTTCTTTCCATGCTCGACTTCAGCACATTCATTCGCATGGTAAGAATTGTACCTCGGGTTTGTAGCAGCTGAAGATTATGTGATCTAATGGTTTCAACAATGATTTGCAGCATCATTTGTTTAGTAGTTTTGCAATTCCTTTCCATTTTCAGTTCAGCAGTTGATTTTCAGAATAAGAGAAAGGACTTTCTGCTTCTATGGTAGAATTTCTACTCATCAATTGTCTCAGCAGTTAGTTTTACATGCAACCAGCACAACATCATGGATCAAATTCAGTCTCATCCAGTTCCAGCTCTCATATACATATGTCTCAGCATCAGATCAGCCTACATAGCTCCAGCATACACCAGTCCATTCATGTCAACCAAGGCTTCTATGGAGGTAAAACTTGAGGTAAAATAGCATGAGTTTTTTATTTATTAAAGATTTGGGGAAATGTCATGAAGAACCACTAAGCATTAGCCATCTCCATTTTCTAAATAGCCTTTTATGTCCATCCATTCCCATCATTTCCCACTCAGTTCTAACACTTCATTATCCATGCACATCCACTTCAAATTCCAATCCAACATCTCACCAACCCAACTGACCAAGCATGAAAAAAAGGGATACCTTATTGTTGTCACATAAGAAGCAACAATAAGAAGTCTTGTTGCTGTCACACAAGAACCAGCAGTAAGAAAAGAAGTCTTGTTGCTGCCACACAAGAATCAGTAGTAAGGAACGGTGCTCTGTTGCCATATAAAAATAATGAGGAGAAATAAAGTAGCAGATACACATCTTGAAAAGAGAAGGATAGGCTAGACACAAGAACCTACAACATGAAAAGTGGAAGTAGAAGCCATTCCTTCTCAAGAGTATGCTATCACACAAGCACAATAGAAAACAAAGGCATGATTTCTTTGATTTGTTTGCTTTGTTCAGTGGTGCACATAATGGTTCACATCTTCATAATTCAAAATTATTGAGAGCCACATTTTATATGGTATATGGATTTTCCACCATCTTATACATATGGTATCTTTACCATCCACTAATGCCTACATTGGTTTTAGCCGTCATGAGCATGATACATGCACAATGGAAATCCTGTAGCAACCTTTTCAAGGTGTGATGTGAAGTATATCTCAGCAGCATGAAGGTAATGATTACTCTCAGCATTGGTCATTTGTCAAGTTCGACAGAATTTCTGAAATAAGTTTGATTGTTGTGGAATGTGCAAAAGAATGTTTGACATTATTTGAAGTGTTACAAAGCACTCCATGATAAGGGCATAATCAATGAAAATTCTAGCAGCCTTCATTCAACCATGAGAATGGATGAAATCTACTGTGGTTTATTGCAACAGAATTTGCCATGAATTTGATGAGAAAATGGTTCTAAAACTCTTTTATTTCCCATGAATAATAATTCCTGTAGTGAGTTTGGCTTGTGAAGATCACTGGTATTTTTTTTTTTTGGCACTTGTGACATATGAAGGGTCTACAAATTCTATGATTGTCAGATGATATTTGAGCAGCTTGGGTCATCATAAAAGGAAATTTGCAAATCTGATCCCTTGCTGGTATGAAGATTTCCTGTGCATTGTCATTTTATTTTTGCAATACATTATGAGCACTTAACCACAACCATGGGGAATCAAAAATTGAGCTCACAAAGTGAATTTCAAATAGCATACAGTCATTTTTCAGGCAGCCTATAGTCATTTTTGTAAGTCAAAGATGTGTTTCCAGCTAGCACATATACAAAAATTGGATGTTGACAGTGATAGTGCAGATACAAGAAAACAAAAGTCCCAAAATCACTTGATTTCATGAATGGAAGGTAAAATACTCAGTTTGGGGGAAATGGTTGTTCACAACTAAGACGAAAACTCCTCTTTTGCATGAGGACATGCAACATATTCAGTTTGGGGGAGTGGTTTTTGACATTTTGTGCATACTGATTTTTATTCATTCACAGCTGGCAAAAATGAAAAATTTGATTTAAGGATATCTCACAAGCCACGAATTGGATCCTCACGAAATTTGGACAGGGAATGCATAACAACATGATGAACAATCGTGGTAAGTTTCAGCCCAATCCAGTGCACGGTTTTCGAGAAAATGACCATCATCACCTACAGCCAATTCGCATTTTTCTCGAAATCCGTGATGTGGGTTCATCTAAGTTTTGGTGAGGAGATGCACTATAATGGTATTTACCTGCTTGAAAAATTTCAGCCCAACCCAGTTTGTAGTTTTTGAAATATTGGCTCTGGAAGTTCAGCTGCAATACATTTTTTTATTCATGTTCAAAAGTGCAGAATTTGATTTGGGCATATCTTTCAATTGGTAAGTTAGATTCTCATGAAATTTGGACAAGGAATGCATAACAGCATGATGAACAACCATGGCAAGTTTCAGCTCAATCCAGTGCGCGGTTTTCGAGAAAATGGCCATAATCACCTACAGCCAATTCGCATTTTTCTCAAAATCCGTGATGTGGGTTTGTCTAATTTTTGGCGTGGAGATGCATTAGAGTGGTAGCTACTTGCCTGCAAAATTTCAGCCCAACCCAGTTCGTCGTTTGGGAGAAAATGGCTTTAGAAGTTTCCCGTTCAAAAAGACTAAAACGCCGTAAAATATTGCCGTTTCCCGTTTTCCAACAGCTGCAAGTCCACCAAATTTGCCGCTAAATTTAGCGCTATTCCGCCAAATTTGCCGCTAAAACCTTCGCCAATTTCTCTGCTAAAATTAGCTGCCCGTTTTTCGGCAGCTGCGACATCTTTTCCGGCAGCTGCAACATATTTTCCGGCGACCGATTTTCGGCAGCTGCGACATCTTTTCCGGCGGCTGCAACATAGGTGGCTGCGACATTAGCGGCTGCAACATCGGTGGCTGCGACATTAGCGGCTGCGACATCGGCGGCTGCAACATAGGTGGCTGCGACATTAGCGGCTGCAACATCGGTGGCTGCGACATTAGCGGCTGCGACATCGGCGGCTGCAACATAGGTGGCTGCGACATTAGCGGCTGCAACATTAGCGGCTGCAACATCGGTGGCTGCGACTTCGGCGGCTGCAACATCGGAAGCTGCAACATCTTTTTCCCGCAGCCGCCACCTCATTTTCCGGCGACCGCTTTCCGGCAGCTGCCCATTTTCCGGCAGCTGCGACATCTTTCCGGCGGCTGCGACATCTTTTCCGACAGCTGCAAGTCCACCAAATTTGCCGCTAAATTTAGCGATGTTCCACCAAATTTGCCGCTAAAACCTTCGCCAACTTCTCTGCTAAAATAAGCTGACTCCGCCAAATTTGCCGCTAAATTTAGCGCTGTTCCGCTACATTTAGCGCTGTTCCGCCAAATTCACCGCTAAAACCTTCGCCAACTTCTCTGCTAAAATAAGCTGACTCCGCCAAATTTGCCGCTACATTTAGCGCTGTTCCGCCAAAATCTTCGCTAAAACCTTCGCCAAATTCTCTGCTAAAATAAGCTGTGACTTTGCCAATTTTCTACTAAAGAGCTGCGAATCCGCCAAATTTTCTGCTAAATCCTCTGCTAAGTGACTCTGCCAATTTGTGTTAAACTCTCTATTTCTTCTAGCTGCAGCTGTGCAAATGGTAAAATAAAAGAACAAGTGAATGACTTTTTTTTTCAAGTTGGATGCTACACAGGTATTGGGTTGCATGAGGACATGCAACAAGTTCAGTTTGGGGGAGATGTTGGGCCCTGGAATTGTCCATTTTTCATCACTTACCGGCATACCTTTCATCCATTTTCTTACCATTATTTCTCATTTATCATTCCATTTTTCATTCATTTGTTGTAGCTGCACGTTGAACAGCCTGCTACTTCCATTGATGTTTCAAGTGGTTAATAGTGATTATTTTCTTTTATCTTTGATGAATTAAAAGACTATTATGCATAATTTTACTAATGATGGTTTGTGGAGTGAGTTGTCACGTACAGGATGCTCATAGCCAGCTGTTACAGCCTTAACCAAAAACGCATGCCACATAAGAACACCCTGATTCGCATCTTGATTTGCGGACAGATGGAAACGAATCTCAAAAATCTGAGATATGGGTTTTGTGCGTAACATCCTCATTTACCTGACTCTCGAGGAAATCTCCCAAACAAGCTACGGTTTGTGCTATGCAGGTGGTTCTTCGAGAGGGTATTTTCCAGATTTGCTGTTGCGGCTGGCTCCAAAGTTGCCAACAGTTACGGCCGTGTTCCAACTGTTGCAGATCACAAGCTGGGGGTTCAGTTCTTCATTTTCATGAGATAATTTTATGTATAAATATGTAATCAATCTCATTGAGAAGGGGGATAGATTGATAGAGATTAAGCATGATAGATTAGGCAGGATAGGAGATGCAAGATAGGAGAAAACACAATGTTATGATGTAGGATTTGATCCAGATCTGTTGTAATTCTTCCATTATGATAATACATGCTGGCAGTTTCTTAATTCTGGAGTTGTAGACTTTCATTGTGGAGATCCAGATCTGCTCAGTGGAGGAAGGGCCCTCTTCCCTGAGCAGATGCTGGTAGTGTTAATTGTAAGTGTGTTATTGTTTAGATCTGCTTATTATTTTGTTTATGCCTTCATTCATTAAGCTTATGATAGTTGTATGCTTTCATTCATTAGATCTGTCATAATCGTTGTGTTGATAATTCATTTGGTAAATCGTTGGCCAACATAACAATTCTTTAGATGTACGTAATCAGATCTTGTTTCATAGGAATAGATCTGATTTGAAGTGTATTCGATTTACAGTTTGATTTATGAATAGGTTTGAGTATTGATTTCTTTTCAAGCAGTTTTGACTTAGTTTACAAATAGTTTCGATTGCATACCAATAGATAACAATGTCAGGTAGAAATTGTACTTGCATATATTTTGCACGATAGCTTTGAAATAAAAGACTTCCTCGGGTTGATAATTTATGTTTAGCACTCTGCATGTTAAGTTTTAATTAACTGACATATAGTGGGCACGACAGGAACCTGTATCTTGTGCAACAAAACCAGTATCATAAGATTTGTTCAGTAACATATCATTATTCAAAACATAAGTAAATAAGCCACTTTTGTCATACAACTTTTACTATGCATGCCAATATTACAATCAACAATGAATCCAACGTTCCAAGAATTTTAGACTGTTTAACTTAACCAAACACATCATTCACTTGATCCCGGAAATTCTTGCCTAACACCTCAGTGCTCACGCAGCAATCCTTTCAGAATTTCTTCCCTAACATCTCAGTTCTCACACAGCAATTCATTTGGAGATCCTTGTCTAACACCTCAGTGCTCACACAACAATTTTCTCCCATGCATACTAAGCAGCGTCCTGCCTCCCGCATATGCATTCTCTTTATAGCTTGCCTAGGTCTTTACAGCCAACTGATTCTTTCGAGAATCATGGAGGGTGTCAACTCCCCGATTTATAAGGGATGTTTCAGTGCCATTAATGCACTCTTCCTCGATTCCCCTCAAGCCTTCTCGCTTGAGTCCAGGAATTTATCTTTGATAATAATCATTTATTATTTCTTGCAATTTTTTCCAATTACAATATGCCACGTAATAACAGTAAGTAGATTCACTTATTTGCTTATCATTCATGATAACTAGCACACATCTATCACCAAATCAGGTTTTGTGCCATACTGTAATCCATGCTACAATAACATGTAATCACTTACTCTTGAGCGATTTTGTTCCACCCACCTACACCAATGGATTTATAATCCACGTTCCTTTTTGTTTATCACATTGGTCGTAAGTATGATAACATACTGAAATGTTAGTAACTAAACAACATAATCCAATGTTAATCCATGGTTATAAGCATCTCGAAATATGACTTAATAAAATAAGATGCACTAAGTGAATCACCACTTTCTCTTGAATGGTTAACTCAGCTATTTATCCGCGTGAATAATCACTTTCCATTTTGATTGGTTATATTCATAGCAAAATCCTGCAATGTTAGTTCATAACCACTATACGACATCTATTTATTGGAATATTAATAGCACTGAAACGTCTTTCACTTGTCTATCTTTTATCGACTGCCACTAAGGAAAATTCATTCGAGTTTTTACACAAATGCTCATGAGTGATAAGCTAGATATGCATGGACTCAAATTGTGATTCTACTTATAGTGTCATCAATGAAACAATATAATTTAACCACCCAACATTTATAACTTGCTTCGAGGTCTTCTTGACAAAGCGACACATACTCGCATAATATATTACGCTCTTCCACAAGTTCAACCGAGTTTTGACCATCTGCCACAATAACAGAACCAAATATTGTAAGGAGGTTTTTCTTTTATGTATAAAATAAGAAAATCATCCTTCATACTACAATCTCCACATGTGATCATCTAAAATAAACATTATTTTCACACTAAGCATAACCAACTTAATTAATAGGACTACGTAATGTCTTAAACACATAATAACACTCTTCCTATGATGACCCATGAACATTATGATTTCTTAATCTTGAATGTTAGTTTTCACCATTCCAATACAATTCCTATTTATGCAACTTTTATTTGTATTCACTAACTTCATATATGCGCACTCAAATGTCAGTAACGTATAGATTTATTTTCATCTAGGATACATTACCTAAAGACGCTTTCCTCTTTCATCTTCCCGTACACTTTCAAAAGATACCATGATTCAAGAACAAGATTTAAGGTTCTTCATATTTATACTTTTAAACAAAATCTCTCTTCGTAATACACATCAACCTTTATTACACCCTTAGCTTTAATACCTATAATTTAAGACTTTTATACTCACGTGAAAGAAACAAGAACTTAGTCTACATCATGTTCATAACATTTATATTACTTAGTTAATATATATATCTATGTCTATCTATCTATATATATATATATATATATATATATATCTATATATATATATATATATATATATATATATATATAATACAACAACATAGCTTTCCACTCCTTTATAAAGTAATTCTTTATTAAAAACCCTTTGTCTACTATACCAACTAACGGAACATAACTCATCATATAATCACCTACGTGATCACATCTCCATAATATTAATTATACAATATTTATAATTTACATTCCCTAAAGGTATGAAATTACATAAAAATGAAACCCACACCTATACAAGTAGGGTAGCATTACCATGATATCCACTATACCTTTCTACATATCATTATATTTACATAAAGGTTTGCATACCATATATATTCATATGTATCACAACTATGATTTAACATTTTTTTTTAAAATTATTTAAGCATATAAAAGGGTTGAAACATTCTCGTTTGACTATAAACATAAGTATTATGCACTCTAGGAATTAAATAAATTTCAACTAGAAGATAAACTTGATTTCATATATTTAAAATAAATAAACGGATATACACCACTAACCCATTCATCGGCGTTCTAAAGATCTAGAGGTTTCCAAAAACCACGGTGTAACCAGGGCATTTAAACAAAATGTCAAATATTACTTATCACCATTATTCTACGTTTTAACCAGCCAAGTCTTTGGCAAACATACTGGCTGAATTCCAATGGAAAAGACAGAGACAACTCAAGTTAAAGTGGATAGAATCAAAAACATTCTTCCCCAGCTATCGACGCAGTGCTCTAGGGTTGTACCGACTACAATTTAACTAAGATTCCACTTTAGCTAACTAAACAAATGAAGACCACGGCCAACGCACATGGCCGCTGCTTCACGCAGCCCTTCACACCCAGTTTCACAATTAGAACAAGCGGCAGTAGTCAGAACGTAGGAAAGAAGGCGAGACCATGGCAGGAAATGACTTCCAAGTAGAAGAGAGAACAACGGTAAATGCAAACATAATCTAGCGCAATCATTCAACGGATCCAGTCTTATAACAGACATACAATCCCTTAGATAACTGATATATATCTATATATATATGTGTGTGTCTTCTACTATCTTCTACCCATAGAGTTGTTTATTTAAACCGAATCTCAATAGTAAAATTATAAGAAAAATAAATAATTCCCATTTTCTTTCTCTAAGAAAAGAACAACAAAAACACAAAGTACGTTTAAGAAAATGAGGGCCTGAGGGCCGAATTTCATATTGTTTATATAGCTCTTAGCCATCTACTTTACTATTTGCATCAATCATCTACCAACTAAAACACAAGTAAAACACCAGTCATTTAGGCACAGAAACAACTCAATTTTGGTCTTCCGAAATAGGGACTTCTCTGGAGAGATCGGAGATTCAGTTATGCTTTAACACAAGAGTTTCTAAGATTTCTTTGATTCAAAGTTTTTAAAGAAACAAAATCCAAGCTTTATTCGGCCTACTCTGTGGGTGAGCAGAACTTGTCTCTGCTGCTAACCAAATGTGTAACTAGTAAACTGTAATTAATACTTATAACAAAATAACTAAATTTAAAAAGTCCACAGTTTTGTAATATTTTAAGAACAGAGTATGAATTGATTGCTGAATCTTTGCTCTTAACAAAACAACCATGTGAGTAAGGAAAATCTCACGACGAAGGAAAGCAAAGGTTGAAAATACTTATCTTTATTCCCTTTTGGAGAGCCAGTAGTTCCACTCAGTTGATATTAACCCCTTGTCCATCTCAGTCCATGCATCCAACACAGAACAAGGCAACTTGATTAATTAGTTTATCAATCTTATTTCAAGTTGATCCCATTAGGCCCAAGTGCTGTTACCTACAGCTCTGATACCATATGTAACATCTCCATAAATTCCAATGTTAAATTTGGAAAAATAAGGCAATTGCTCCTCTAGTCATCAATCGTTAGGAATAATAAATACCTTAATGATTTAAAACTTACATTCTTAACTATTTGCTATCATAAGAGTATCTAATCATAAATATTTGGCTGTATAAACTTCAATGTAATTAATTACCAAAATTATAAGTTACAGCTATTTCATGCATCGAAGCGAGACATAATCCTCATTTGATTGTTTCCATGACATCGAGGATCTCCATAATTTGTAACGAAGGTCATTAGGGACCAAAATACACCATCCTTGTATCCACAAAATCATTAGCTATCCATTAAGAAATGAAATCATTTTTATCTATATCACAACATCTAACAAATTGTCACAATGTTACTTTTAACAAAGCTATACTAACTCACATTTGAATCCGCTTGCAATTACTCAACATTAGAGATCAGTAGTGCTAACGGAAAACACACACATAAGATACACATTACACAGAGACAAATATACACGTGGTCCACCCATCTCTATGGGCTACGTCCACCAGAACAGTCACCTTATATATTATTTCTTGAAATGATATTTACAACAACAACGCTGTGCTTCCATACCCCTTCCTCTTGCTCAGAGTCTCTCCACTCGAGAGTATTTCCAAATAAACCAATGTTAGCATTTCAAAAAGGACAAGCACCTATAATGACTCTGTGATATCCCTCCTTTATGACCTATTTTGATGTTTTTATTTATTATTTTTTTTAATTGTAAATTAACGACGGGTGCAACTAAGCGCTAGGCAGGTGAAAAGTGAGGGGCAAGATGGCTTTCCAAAAACTAACTATAGATGATAGGTATCATCTTAGTGCCACACGCACTTGAGGAAGAGTGAGTTTACGGGTAAAACCCTAAAAGTTATAAGTGTCATCTTAGGTTATCAAAATCCTGAGTTAACTTTATGTCCTAAATAGGTTTTCCAATAAAGTTATTATTGTTACAAAACAATGAGAAACTCCTACAACTATCCTTTAGATAAAGTGCTTATATATATATATATATATATATATATATATATATTATATATATATATCCTACTTAAGGTAAAGGAGTACCTATTGGATAATACTACTATTTCAAGTTATATAAAAACATGAGGTTAATAATGAAGAAAATTTATATGACAAGATTCATATATATAAAATAAAGATATGTCTACATTACCTAGGAAAACTATCAAAAGTGCATTTAAGGATATCGAGATATAGTATCGTAAGGAAATTGATTGCAAGGTTCACTAAATAAAGAGTGGATCGTATAAATGTTATTTTCTTATTAAAAATGAGACTATTAAGTAATTAGAACAATTATAAGAAATCGATGTTAGTTTAATAATGCAGTTACATAAAACGTAACGGAACGACTAGTCCTTGATATGGTTATTATGAGAAGGCGGATATTGGGGAATCTTGTTTCCATCATCCTTGCTCCAATTATTTCAAAACTGAGGTGAACTTTGTGGCAAACTAAACTGCCGACCTATTTTCAAAATTTGGAGTTATGATGCCAAACGTGGCCATAGGTTCTGGTAGTTTTCTGGAGAGTTTTTAAGAGTTGTCCCCGGAGTGGAAGCACAACTCACCGAGGCTACCACCATGGTTTATGGGGAAGCTACCATTTGTCGCGGGGAAAGATCGCTGTAATTGATTTTGGGGTGTTGTATGGCCTTCGGGGAGAGGAGAGGAAGGAAAGGGGGAAGAGTTCAGGGATTTCATACGGGATTTTGTGCACTCCTTCCGGGATGGTTAAGATCTCGATGCTGTTTTTTTTTGTTTCGGGTTTTAAGATCTATGGGGATTTGATACAGTGAGGATGGTACCTACCCATGCCGGGCATTTTCTTGCCTTGTCAATTTCATACATAGGATATATTATGCCTCTGCTGTAGATGGGGGTCGCTTATCTGGAAGATGGATGTGGATCCTGGGATCTCTGTGAATTGTTTATGCCTGGAAATGCCAGCTAATTTTCCTCAGATATATATTTGGATCTTTGGAGAGGTTCTTTTTGGAGGTTTTGTGATATGAGGACTGCAAGGGAGAGAGAGAGCTATTCGACGCTGAAGAGATTGGAATCGTTTCCATCTCTCTGAGTACTATGGTCCTCTCTGCGAATGCTCTGTATTTGAAAAGAAACTCTGCATTGGGAATTCGATAAGAAAGCTCTGGCGAAACATAATTTGTTTACGGAGTAAGTTTTCCAGTTAGCGCATGCGGTTTGGCTGTGTGATAGTTTTTCCCATCAACGAGTGGTCCGCTTCAGGACTATGATACTAATGCATGGTTTGGCAGAGAGAAGCGAGACAAAATCAAAGTTTTGTTTCAGCTTGAGTCAAAGAAAAGGAAAACGAAGTGAGCTCGGTGATGAGAGAGCAAGGTTAATTGTACTGGAGCTCTGAAAGTAAATAATGAGAATCAATCCCGGGGGGCAGTACACCTTTGCGTTAAGGTGAGTGAATTCACTGTCCTGAACATTTCATTTCCAAGTATCAATATTTCTGTGTGACAAACCAGCGTGTTAGGTGCTAAGGCCCGAAACCTTACATTAGTCTGAGATATAGTTACTTGATTAACAAGGTTGTATTACACCCGCATGGATCTCTGTTTTTTTTAAACCTTTGATGTCCCTGTCGTTTTGTTCAGGCCTTTCCTAATTCTTGGGTTGCGTAGACAATTCAAAGAAAAACCTGATCATCGAATAGTAGTATATGAAGCTCTGTTTAAGTGATCCTTTATGAAAACATATTCTTTGGGAAATCCTGATTTGTGTAGGGTAGAGTTAACTTCAGTTTTAACCAGCGCATTAGAATTTTAGGTTTGAAACTTCAGTTCTCAGTTTCCTTTTCATGAATTGCTGCGATCTAACTAGGTAAACGTATATTACTGTTGGTTTTCTTTGTGTTAAGTAAAATGCAAGGAGTCCTGTACATAATCCCTGTCCTTTTAATAGAAGTATTACTCTGATTGATAAGTCTTGTTTTATAAAAATGATCTTTGTACTGTGACTATGTTTTGGCGGACTCCAGTAAGCATTTACATACTTGTATGTATGCCCTTGTATTTTATGTTTTCAAAATAGAAATCCAAAACCTTTCCGACTTGGGTAAATACTTTTTGTGAGTAGAGCAAAGTAGGACGGCTCTGAATGAAAGCCCCATCCCAAGAAAATGAATTCCTCATTTATAATTGTGCAAACGAAAGAATGGATCTCAAAACTTTTAATAATTCGAGAACATGGTGTAACTCTGCTGGATCGGTGATATCGATCCTCATTAGCTCTTAATAGATGTGTTTTTCTTGGTTAATACATAGGTGGTTAAGGTTGGATTGATAGATCCGGTGAACCCTTTCCTTTTTGTATTGTTTTATATTTTCCTCAAGACCTTTTCTTTTGGCCTGGATACGTAAAGCTAAAATCTAGATAGCTAATGTCAGTAATAGAATACTTTGGCCCACAAAGGCTTTAGGCTTGGTGGAGACCATTGTTAAATTTTAGCAACACTATTGCATTTCTAAACCATTCGGGTTTAGCCTTAAAAGTACAATTCTTGATTTGTATCTTTCCCTTTTCTATCCTTGCTTATAGTTTTAAAGAAATATCAGTTAGTTCACTGGAATGCACCTAAAGTTCATAACTCTCTACTATAGCAAATAAAGTAAATTAAAAAGTGAACTTTAATTTAGGTGGGTTAGCAACAATTTTTGTTGCACTTTGTAAACCTCTCTTTTTGAGTAATAAAAAGATTTGACCCCTCCCCTTTTGTGGACATATCCCAAGATGCGAAGGTCCCTTGTATTCATGTAATGTTGAGGATTGTCGTAGTAATTACTCTCCGTATTATAAGCTGTAGGAGAGCAAAAAAGAAGTATCGCAACAATGATGTTGCAGGTTGTAATCCTTATTGGGATATTTTAATAAATGATACGATAACAGTTCTGGAGGACATAGCCCTAAGAGTCGGGTGAACCATGTATATTGGTGTTGATGTCTCTACCTTTTATGCATCTTGTATTATCTTTTATGCATCTTGTATTATCTTTTATGAATCTTGTATTATCTTTTATGTGTCTTGTATTTTGTTTCATGTGTCTTGTATTATGATACTGACGGCCTTGTTGTTATATAGATGTATAATGGTACCTTATCAAAATGATTCTTGGTGAAAAGGTTATTCCTTTTTACATGTTGTTCGTGGATATGAAGGTAATTATTGTTTAAAATTCAGGAAGATTATAATTATTATAAGAGTTCCATACAATGTTATGAACAAATACATTTGGGGTATCCTCGGGTTTGGATTGGTTATTGAATAATCCAAGTAATCTGTTAATGATCGATATAAAGTACAATGGTGTTATTTTGTATATAGAATTGTTCCAGGTATGATAACGAAGTCCATAGACATGTTTATAATGTTAGGTAAAAATTACGATGTGGAAATTATATTATATTTATCTTTAAAAAGTTTTGGAATCTACTAAATTTTACTGGCCTCATGATTTGGGGTATGTTACAAGTGGTATCAGAGCATTAGGTTACAACACTAGGGCCTAATGAGCTCAACACGCGATAATTGAGTATGAAGGTTTTAAGGTTACTAATCAATGGTTTTCATTTCATTTTGGATGCATGGATTGTACCGGAGGAGGGGAAAATGAATCTCCGAGCTCGACTTCAAGTTTCTCCCGCCAAAGCGCAGGTTGCAACCACTTGGGATTATTGGGCTCAATAAAAAAAAAAAAAAAAATTCTCGAGCTAGGAAAGGAACTCCATTCTATAAGACGCAAACCTAAAACTTCATTTCCAAGGATCGGCAAGAGGTAAGCAACATGACGTTTGGAAATAGCAAGTAAGTATGTTCCATTTCGCTGGAACATTATAATGGCTTAGTAGTGTCTATTTGTGAACATACATCGCATACGTCTCTTTATGTAATTGAATGATCTTCTATTGATAAAATACTAAACGATGAATATCTCGTCATACTCTACAATGTATTTCATACTCTATAAGGTCAAAATTTACTTTAAAAAGTTAGACTATGGGAGTTAAGTCCTTATGAAATGGGTATTTGTAAGTAGAGTAAAAGCACGTATTGGAAGTTATCCTAACTATTTCAAAGTGAAGTTATAGGCTAAGGAAGTCTTCTAATTTGGTTGACCTTAGATGACTAAGTAAACTTGATTGACCAATAGCCTAGATTTCCAAATATGAAATTTAGATGGGAAATGTAAGCAACTTAGATCTGTTAAAAGATCCATTAAGTTCAGATCAAAAGTGAGTCTATATGTTAAAAGGTCCATCAAAGATTTGATAGTTTGGGTCAGTCTTGGGTTTTGAACTATGTAAGAAAAACGATCAAGTTCCGTTTACATATGAGTTATCTTAAAGTTTATAAATTTATAATGCTGTGGACCTTAGTAGTAAAATCTGTAAAGGTGCATACTGCAGGAGGAGCCATGGTGAATTTAATATTTCTAGTTATGGGGAAAGCATAATTATGTGATGTTAAGATGTTGTTTTTTTTTCTTTTAATAACAAATCTTATACTGAGGTATCAACTATAAGTGAGTTACTTATGCTAGATTAATATTCCATAAGAAGTATAGTTTGGCTAGACTAAGATGTCTGGTTTCTTTTAAACAAGGAAATTAACTTTAATTGGTGCGAAGTTATTTTTTATGACTATGAAATTGTGAGATTACAAAGGAGAAAAATTGTTAATAGTCTCCTTGCTAATCAATTTCATTCTAGTATGTAATTGTACAGGCTAAGTAATTATAATACGATTTTTGTGACATTGAAGCATGCTCGTACCCTTACATATAAGTGCAACAAAAGGAAAATGGTTATAATTACTTTAATATATATATATATACATCTGAATATTAATCAGTTAATACATATGATGAAAATGCATGAGTACCTTTTATATATGCCTCTTATTTCAGTAATTTCTACTAAGATAGACGTGGGAAAACAATGAGTAATAGTTATACTTTTATTTGTTCAATATTTATGACGACTTGCTATCCATGTACAACTATATGTTTTCTCAAAGTGACTATTTTTGTTAAGGGATAGATTATTGGAAACCTAGAACCAACATGAAATAAATACAGGTTAGTAGGATGCTGTAATATTCTGACGTCCTTATGTTGCCACAAGGAATGACTGTTTTTATTTATTATGTGTTAAGGAAAACATTGATGACATGGAATTTACAGGGTAGATCGGAGGTAATCTTTGAGACAGTAATCGAGGTATAAGCTTTTATGAAACAAGTAAAAATGATGTTTGAACATATGTCATTTGTATGATTGTTCTTATGATTTAATTACCTTTATACGACTAACACTTTGAATGTTGTGATCGAGCAAATGTTATTTTCCCACACATCACTGCCTGACACCCATCAAGGGGTAAATGTGGGATATATATATATATATATATATATATATATATCGATTCATGTATAATACTAATGCGTGATGATACAAGTAAACTGGAACCTCGGTAGATGAAGGTGAGCTATGCAATCGCCTTTACAAAGGTACATGGTTATTTGTATAAGGTATGTAAGTTGTTTTAGACAATTGGTTATCTCTATATGATGATGATTTTTCTGTTTAAGGAAGGGATCTTCTTACAATATTTGATTTTGTATATAAAGTGATACTAACAAGTGAAAATTGGCAGATGGTGAAATTTCTGTGAAGCTTGTGAAAATGCAAGAGCATGAATATTATGCATGGTAAAATAAGGGTGGTGAGGATTTAAGACCCACATCACAAATACTACAGATTCTTTTAAATTTTGATATATTTTTAATCAGGAAACTCCACCCGATTTGGTAAGAGTAATCGTATGGGTACAGAATGTAATATGACGAAATAAATTTATTAAATTGAAAGAAATTTTTCTAGACTCAAGCAAGGCGTCTTGGGAAAAATAAATTCTGGGACTCAAGCGAGAAGGCTTAAGGGGAATTGTGTAAAGAGTGTTGTAATGGCATTGAAATACCCCCTAAAATCGGGGATTGAACAGCCACTAGGATTCTCGAAGAATCGGCTGGCTGTAATACCTGGGCAAGCTATAAGAAAATGTATATGTGGGAGGCAGGACGCTGCTTAGTATGCATGAAAGAAATGTTTGCTGCGTGAGCACTAAGGTGTTAGGCAAGACATGAAAGAAATGTTTGCTGCGTGAGCACTAAGGTGTTAGGAAAGACATGAACGAAATGTTTGTTGAGTGAGCACTAAGGTGTTAGGCAAGACATGAGAAAAAGGAGTGATGTGTGAGCACTAAGGTTAAATTCCTGGATCAAGTGAATGCTGTGTGTTGATTTTGTCAACAGTATACAATCAGGGAGCACTAGATTTATTCCATATATTGAAAGTGATATGTGCAATAAAGAACTCACGATTATGTTTATGAGCTTGATTATGAAGTTGATGACAAGTTGTTACTAAACCTTGTTTCTTTTAAATTCCAGTTTTGTGATACAAATGATTGCTGCAAGAGAAGAGTGAACACCGAGGACGGTGTTATTTTAAAGGGGATGAGGATGTGATATCCCTCCTTTATGACCTATTTTGATCTTTTTATTTATTATTATTTTTAATTGTAAATTAACGACGGGTGCAACTAAGCGCTAGGCAGGTGAAAAGTGAGGGGCAAGATGGCTTTCCAAAAACTAACTATAGATGATAGGTATCATCTTAGTGCCACACGCACTTGAGGAAGAGTGAGTTTACGGGTAAAACCCTAAAAGTTATAAGTGTCATCTTAGGTTATCAAAATCCTGAGTTAACTTTAAGTCCTAAATAGGTTTTCCAATAAAGTTATTATTGTTACAAAACAATGAGAAACTCCTACAACTATCCTTTAGATAAAGTGCTTATATATATATATCCTACTTAAGGTAAATGAGTACCTATTGGATAATACTACTATTTCAAGTTATATAAAAACATGAGGTTAATAATGAAGAAAATTTATATGACAAGATTCATATATATAAAATAAAGATATGTCTACATTACCTAGGAAAACTATCAAAAGTGCATTTAAGGATATCGAGATATAGTATCGTAAGGAAATTGATTGCAAGGTTCACTAAATAAAGAGTGGATCGTATAAATGTTATTTTCTTATTAAAAATGAGACTATTAAGTAATTCGAACAATTATAAGAAATCGATGTTAGTTTAATAATGCAGTTACATACAATGTAACGGAACGACTAGTCCTTGATATGGTTATTATGAGAAGGTGGATATTGGGGAATCTTTTTTCCATCATCCTTGCTCCAATTATTTCAAAACTGAGGTGAACTTTGTGGCAAACTAAACTGCCGACCTATTTTCAAAATTTGGAGTTATGATGCCAAACGTGGCCATAGGTTCTGGTAGTTTTCTGGAGAGTTTTTAGGAGTTGTCCCCGGAGTGGAAGCACAACTCACCGAGGCTACCACCATGGTTTATGGGGAAGCTACCATTTGTCGTGGGGGAGGATCGCTGTAATTGATTTTGGGGCGTTGTATGGCCTTCGGGGAGAGGAGAGGAAGGAAAGGGGGAAGAGTTCGGGGATTTCATACGGGATTTTGTGCACTCCTTCCGGGATGGTTAAGATCTCGATGTTGTTTTTTTTTTTGTTTGGGGTTTTAAGATCTATGGGGATTTGATACAGCGAGGATGGTACCTGCCCCTGCCAGGAATTTTCTTTCCTTGTCAATTTCATACATAGGATATATTATGCCTCTGCTGTAGATGGGGGTCGCTTATCTGGAAGATGGATGTCGATCCTGGGATCTCTGTGAATTGTTTATTCCTGGAAATGCCAGCTAATTTTCCTCAAATATATATTTGGATCTTTGGAGAGGTTCTTTTTGGAGGTTTTGCGATATGAGGACCGCAAGGGAGAGAGAGAGCTATTCGACGCTGAAGAGATTGGAATCGTTTCCATCTCTCTGAGTACTATGGTCCTCTCTGCAAATGCTCTGTATTTGAAAAGAAACTCTGCGTTGGGCATTCCATAAGAGAGCTCTGGCGAAACATAACTTGTTTACGGAGTAAGTTTTCCAGTTAGCGCATGCGGTTTGGCTGTGTGATAGTTTTTCCCATCAACGAGTGGTTCGCTTCGGGACTATGATACTAATGCATGGTTTGGCAGAGAGAAGCGAGACAAAATCAAAGTTTTGTTTCAGCTTGAGTCAAAGAAAAGGAAAACGAAGTGAGCTCAGTGATGAGAGAGCAAGGTTAATTCCACTAGAGCTCTGAAAGTAAATAATGAGAATCAATCCCGGGGGGCAATACACCTTTGCGTTAAGTTGAGTGAATTCACTGTCCTGAACATTTCATTTCCAAGTATCGATATTTCTGTGTGACAAACCAGCGTGTTAGGTGCTAAGGCCCGAATCCTTACATTAGTCTAAGATATAGTTACTTGATTAACAAGGTTGTATTACACCCGCATGGATCTCTGTTTTTTTTTAAACCTTTGATGTCCCTGTCGTTTTGTTCAGGCCTTTCCTAATCCTTGGGTTGCGTAGACAATTCAAAGAAAAACCTGATCATCGAATAGTAGTATATGAAGCTCTGTTTAAGTGATCCTTTATGAAAACATATTCTTTGGGAAATCCTGATTTGCGTAGGGTAGAGTGGACTTCAATTTTAACCAGCGCATTAGAATTTTAGGTTTGAAACTTCAGTTCTCAATTTGCTTTTCATTAATTGCTGCGATCTAACTAGGTAAACGTATATTACTGTTGGTTTTCTTTGTGTTAAGTAAAATGCAAGGAGTCCTGTACATAATCCCTGTCCTTTTAATAGAAGTATTACTCTGATTGATAAGTCTTGTTTTATAAAAACGATCTTTGTACTGTGACTATGTTTTGGCGGACTCCGGTAAGCATTTACATACTTGTATGTATGCCCTTGTATTTTATGTTTTCAAAATAGAAATCCCAAACCTTTCCGACTTGGGTAAATACTTTTTGTGAGTAGAGCAAAGTAGGACGGCTCTGAATGAAAGCCCCATCCCAAGAAAATGAATTCCTCATTTATAATTGTGCAAACGAAAGAACGGATCTCAAAACTTTTAATAATTAGAGAACATTGTGTAACTCTGCTGGATCGGTGATATCGATCCTCATTAGCTCTTAATAGATGTGTTTTTCTTGGTTAATACATAGGTGGTTAAGGTTGGATTGATAGATCCGGTGAACCCTTTCCTTTTTGTATTGTTTTATATTTTCCTCAAGACATTTTCTTTTGGCCTGGATACGTAAAGCTAAAATCTAGATAGCTAATGTCAGTAATAGAATACTTTGGCCCACAAAGGCTTTAGGCTTGGTGCAGACCATTGTTAAATTTTAGCAACACTATTGCATTTCTAAACCATTCGGGTTTAGCCTTAAAAGTACAATTCTTGATTTGTATCTTTCCCTTTTCTATCCTTGCTTATAGTTTTAAAGAAATATCAGTTAGTTCACTGGAATGCACCTAAAGTGCATAACTCTCTACTATAGCAAATAAAGTAAATTAAAAAGTGAACTTTAATTTAGGTGGGTTAGCAACAATTTTTGTTGCACTTTGTAAACCTCTCTTTTTGAGTAATAAAAATATTTGACCCCTCCCCTTTTGTGGACGTAGCCCAAGATGCGAAGGTCCCTTGTATTCATGTAATGTTGAGGATTGTCGTAGTAATTACTCTCTGTATTATAAGCTGTAGGAGAGCAGAAAAGAAGTATCGCAACAATGATGTTGCAGGTTGTAATCCTTATTCGGATATTTTTATAAATGATACGATAATAGTTCTGGTGGACGTAGCCCGAAGAGTCGGGTGAACCATGTATATTGGTGTTGATGTCTCTACCTTTTATGCATCTTGTATTATCTTTTATGCATCTTGTATTATCTTTTATGCATCTTGTATTATCTTTTATGTGTCTTGTATTTTGTTTCATGTGTCTTGTATTATGATACTGACGGCCTTGTTGTTATATAGATGTATAATGGTACCTTATCAAAATGATTCTTGGTGAAAAGGTTATTCCTTTTTACATGTTGTTCGTGGATATGAAGGTAATTATTGTTTAAAATTCAGGAAGATTATAATTATTATAAGAGCTCCATACAATGTTATGAACAAATACATTTGGGGTATCCTCGGTTTTGGATTGGTTATTGAATAATCCAAGTAATCTATTAATGATCGATATAAAGTACAATGGTGTTATTTTGTATATAGAATTGTTCCAAGTATGATAACGAAGTCCATAGACATGTTTATAATGTTAGGTAAAAATTACGATGTGGAATTTATATTATATTTATCTTTAAAAAGTTTTGGAATCTACTAAATTTTACTGGCCTCATGATTTGGGGTATGTTACAGACTCAACCTAGTTCCTTTAGGAAAACAATCTGAAACTAGGAGCTAATAACAGAATAATACAACGATATAAACTAGGACTTATGCCTTCTTTTTCTTACCACGGAAAGACATTCCTTCATCAAGTGTACCCCAACTCAAGAGCACCAAGGGGATCCATGAGGAATGCCTCTATGTAGTTTTTTTTAAGCTAAAATTGAACCGAATTCTCCCAGGCATACAGCAGTAAAAATAAAGGGAATCTAGGCAGTGAAGAAACGGGTCACATATGCGGTACTGCATACACATCTAGAAATTGCAGCAGTGTGTAATATAATATCGAAGACGTTACAGTAAATTACATCGGAATGCAAAGATTTAAATATTTATCTCAGTCAAAGATTGGGTTCCCTACAGATCTATGCTACAGATCTACCCATGCATGCGTCGATGTTGTTGGTTTATATAGATCCAACTCAAAAGCTATACTCCTTTCAATGCTTTAGCCAAACGCATTCCAAATATTAAGATAGATAAAAGTGGCCAGTTGATAATAGGGAGAAAGCTTAGTTTATATAACCTAAAAATAGCAATGCTTTTAGTGCGGGTTCAAAAGCAGAAGTCTGCTATCCCTTACCATTAAAATAAAAGTTGGTAGATAAATAACAAATGGGAAGGGAAGAGATACTCCATCTCTATACCAGAGCACTCATCAATTGATAAGAAAACCCAGACATTTTCCTTCTCTGGAAAATGAACACGCTCGATCATTTTCAAAGAGGTCGATGTGTTTCAATTTCAGGGATGTCAACTCTATAAATACTAATACTATGAACTAATGTAGAGGTACTACACATGATAACCCTGCAGTAGGCAGAGGATCGCTTTATTCGATTACAATGTTTTGTGCATAATGCTCGGGCGATTGTGTTAGATCATAATACAACAAAATAGAATGCAAAGGATACTCTATCTATGGAAACACACCCATATTTCACATTTGGAAGGAAATAAGGTATAGATAACACTTATCTCTATACGCAAAATCCAAACCAATAGACCAGTGTAAGCACCGTCAAGCCGCAGCGATCTCTCATATTTGTACAAGCAAGATCTTCTTTTAAAACACAAAACTACCAACATGGTATTCCGACCAATGAGAAAAACGCAGAGGGTTGCATCACATACCGAAGAAAAACAGAGGGTTCGCTTCTCGATACTACAATGAGTGGATTTAATAATACGAGGTCTCTCAAAACAAGATGGGAATAAGGAGTTTGAGCTAGAATCTTCCCACATCAACCAGTTCACGCCGCTTTCCCCAACTCCATAGGTTGATATCTCTCTCGCTGAGCGTAAGGCCATTCTTCTTAACCAAGAGACCTTTACTGCCCGACATATCCCAATGCTACCTCGATTAATGCACAATTATAGATTTTTTTCCTTTTCTCCTTTTCAGCACACAGAGTTTCGATGATACTCCCCCTAGAACTCTGCCCATGATCCCCCTTTTCACTAACCGCCTTCCTCCAGATTAAACGCCGTCCTCCATTTGTCACCCCGAAGAGAGAAACAACTGGCAGCTTAAAGGACTTGGAGTTCCACCAAGTTCACAAGTGGCGGGTTTCCTGAGATTTGCATTCCCTTTCCCAGAGACAAAATCTGAATACCACTCCTCTATAACCACTAAATCTCTTAATTTAATTTATTAATTATATTATTGTCCCTTGGGATGGTATGTGCGTCATCTTTTGATGGAGTAGGTATATAACGACTCTCTATTGCATATAGGTATACGTTATTTATCGTGTGTAAGTTCATTCCAAAAAGGATAGCTTATTTAATTAAGTTAGGTACTACTCAATGGTCTTAAGTACCTTTAGGAGTACATAATTTTAATACATCTATTCCATATATGTATTAAATTCCTACTATCCACTTCCTATCCACATTTAATTAATATAATTGGTAATATTAAGCTAGTGACACTTTTTAGCTACTTTTCAACTTAAAGCCCTATTAAGGTGTTTCCCGTCACTCCTCTTGGATTTATGAATTTTCTAATAACTAGTGACAACATAATCAATTATTCGCATGCGGCGACTAGCCGTTTATCCTAAGCTATTAAATAAGTTTTTTTTTTTTTTTTTCCATTTCTCCAACGTTCATAGGATTAGGATGAGCCACCATCATCATTAGTACAGCCTCTAGTGGATTTGGTTGCCATCGCTTAGTTGTGTTGCTACCCTCAATCTCTCAAGTTTACAACTTACAACTAGGTATTTACCACATAGCTCACAAGGTCTTCTGGTGGGGCCTTGGCCTTGAGCTCCTCACCAGGAGTAAATGCAATTTACATTTAAAACTACAAATAAATATGGTACAAAAGAGGATGTTACACCTTGGCCTGCTGGTTTTTGAACAAGAAATCTAAGATACACAGTATTTCCTAATTTGCCACAAATATCTGCAATAATTCCTAGTTTATATCACACTCTACCATAATTTTTGCATAAATTCCTAATTTATACCAAAATCTACCATAATTTCTACAAATGGATGCGTTTATCTCATTTAACAAACAAAAACATGAAATTGGAACAAAGGGAAGTTGGGAACAACAGAGGGAAAGTAAAACTTAATTTCAAATTTCCAAACAATAGGGCTAACTAAAATGCGTGGCAGAGCAATTCTTGCTGCAACGAATCCCATGAAACTCAGACCAAGTTTTTTGAGATTGCCAATTTTTTTTATGAGAAGGAAGCCATCTGCTAAGTACAAAGAGAGCATCCAATGCCGACCATCATTTTTGGCTTTCTCATCTTTTCTCTCTCTATAGTTAGCTATTTAAGGGCTAACTAAAATGTGTGCGAGAGCAATTCTTTCAGAAATTGCGATGTGGAGTGGTGCTGGTTGGCTTGGTAGCTCTCCTTTGATAAGTTGGGAATCAATGTTCCATGGTGGCAAGCAGAAGTCATTTTTTTTGTTTGCATGGGCACTCTGTTGTAATACAAGGTTTGACCTATATCGCTACAGGTAAATGGTTTCAAAGCATAGTTACCAAATTCGGCAGAATTCGGCTTAATAATTTGCAAATTCAGAAATTAAGTTTGACTGGGCCAAATTGGGCTGAAGAACTAGGAAATTAGATGCCATTCGCTTCTCAATTCACCCAATTTAGATTCGGCACAGTCTACAACGCTTGGCTTGTTGTTTTTTGAACAAGAAATTTAAGATATGCAGTATTTCCTAATTTGTCACAAATATCTGCAATAATTGCTAGTTTATATCAAAATCTACCATAATTTCTGCATAAATTCCTAATTTATACCAAAATCTACCATAATTTCTACAAATGGATGCGTTTATCTCATTTGACAAACAAAAACAAGAAACTGGAACAAAGGGAAGTTGGGAACAATGGAGGGAAAGTAAAACTTAATTTTTGATTTCCAAACAATTGCAAATTATGGGTACATAGGTGAATATTCTTCCTTGAATATCATCATATTTTGTTAGTGCAATTCCGTTATGATATATCAAAACATGTAACTTTGTTGAGAATTGAAAGAAAAATATAAAAAAATATTGAAATAAACCACTCACAAGTGTTTTTCCTCTGGCAATTGCCTCTCCTCTAAAAGCAAGATGATATTTGAACATTAAACTAGCAGCACGCAGTAGACCACTCACTAAACTAGCAGCATGCAGTAAACCACTCACTGAACAAGCTAGCAGCACGCAGTATCCACTCACTGAACAAGCTAGCAAACCACTCACTGAACAAGCTACCAGGACGCAGTAAACCACTCACTAAACAAGCTAGCAACACGTAGTAAACCACAGGGAAGGTAATGGACAGTATAACAAGCCGCAAACAATGCATAGCTGCAAAATGAAACAAGTGTATTAAATATTTTTGAAGCAAGCGTATTAAATGAAACCATTGTATTCATTCGATGCCATATGCAGTAAACCACAGGGAGGAATAGTGTAACAAGCCGCGAATGCTGCACAACTGTAAAATGAACTAACTGCATTAAATGTTTTGAAAAGGAAGCCAGTGTTAAACGTTTTGAAAGCCACGCCACCAAACGTTATGCATTAGATGAGATAAAAAATTTCTAATATATAATTTTGAAATTTGTTATCATATTATTCAAAATTCTGTGCATAATCTAGGGACCTATGTTTGCATAACTTAGAATTATGTGAATAATTTGATAGTGCCATACACAGCTTTTGAAATTTGATATCATATTATTCAAAATTATGGGCATAATCTAGGGACCTACGTTTGCTTAATTTAGAAGTATGTGAATAATTTGATAGTTCCATACACGGCTTTGTATTAAGTGTTAAATTCATTTGGCACAGATTGTACAAAAGGTACGACCACCTCATATTACTCCATCAAAAAAACCACAACAGAGAGACAACACCCATTAATTGCCTGCCTGAATTTGTTGGAAACGACGTCATGAACTCTTGTAAACAAGCTAGTATTTGGTTCATTAACAAACATAATCATTTTTTTGATGCCTCGCCATGAGTATGCATACACGACAAATATAAAGATGAAATATAATGATTAAGAGTATTTGTTCATTAATTATTTATAATTAATTTAAATAAAAATTAATCGAACATATTATGAGTAATAGTGATTTAACTTTTGATTTGAATAATATAATTTAATAATTATTTATAATAAATTCAAAATATGATATAACACATAAAATTTATGAAGACCGAACCTCAAAACTTTTTCCAAAATCAATATTTACTAGTTTCTTGAGGTAGGGCAGGACCGACTTGACCATATTGATGGGATGACGGGAAGGAAGAAGGGTAGGACAAGCATTAAATTTGTCGGGACAAAGGGTGGTACGATATTACACATATGTCAAATATATGTGTTTTATTGTTTTTTTTAATTTTTAATTATTTTATATATTTGTTTAGTAGAATTAAAATGAGGTAAAAATTGTCATATCAAGCTTTTAGACTATGGCTATGTGTCAATTTAAGAAAAAAATTTAAATAAAATTTTTTAAAAACTAATTGTGACCTCCAACGAGGGGTATTTAGTCAAATCAACCCTTCCAATCAATAACAAAATAGTATTTTCTAATTTCAAAAATTAAAAATACATTTGATTATTTAAAAAAATTAAAATTAATAGTTATTTTTGCATAACATTGTAAAACAACTATTAAATTGATAAAATTAAGAAAAAGTCAAATTAGTTTTGACAATGGACCCATTGCTATAATCCTTGCCTTGGTATGGACTAATAATTATATTTTATGAAACATTATAAAATAACTACAAAACATACACAACTAATAATAACAAGTCAATTGAATTTTGACTCTGAAACCGTCATTATAATCCCTCCCTAGCAAGGACTAAAAAATAATTAGAAAATAGATCAATTACATGTCTTATATAGGTTTATCTTTATCAACTTTACTCAAACTTTAGGGGGACTATGAATATATGAGTGGATATCATTTTCACTAAAAGTATGATGAGGTTCTAAAAAAAGACATGCCTTGTAGATTTATCTTTATCAACTTTACCCAAATGTCTACGGGGGATATGAGGATTTGAGTGGGGAATATGAGCTTCACGATATTTCTTCACACCCTACTCACACCCTGATCACGTTATCACGCCCAGTGTCACTCCCTCCTTGCCTATGTCCACAAAAATAAAAAAAAAATCATACAAAATAAATGGAAACTTGATAATGTGATGTGGTCCATACATTGAGCTTGAGAGTATGATGTCAATTTTGGGGTGATATTTTGTCTTTCTTTTTGACCTTTAAACTTAAATTCAATATGCATGAACTCTAATGCATGCATATATTGAGTGATTGAAAGTATAGCATTATAAGAACATGTTGCAGTTTGATCACTTGTATTAATTTCATATACTTTGAAGGTATACATCATTGTTATATAACTGTAAATTTTTTAAGAAGCTAGTTTCATTAATTTTGCCTACTTTGTACTAGTATATGAATTCTTGGTAAAGTTTCCATATGTTTGAATAAATGTTGAATATGCAAAGTTTGAGACAACCATACCATGCACCTTGAACCAATTCTTTTGTGACCACATGTTTAGTAGGTGAATGTGATAATGTTACAACAAAGGTATATAAGTATGTTATAACTGATAGAAAGTTTTAATTTCAGGATGAAGTTTCCTGAAGAGGGGGTGTATGTAGTGATCTTCTTCCACCTTGGACCATGATTATTATGCTATGTTATTTTTGAGTGCATTCGATGATGAATGAGAAGACTATGTGTGGAGACTAGTACCTTGATAAATAAATTGAATGTTTTAAAGCTATATGTTATAAATGAGATGAATGATGATGATAAAATGTTTATTTTGCCATGAAATTATGAAATGATGATTAAATGAATACAATTATGTTTATGTGTATCATGTACTTTTGATGGGTGGCCAAGTGTGTCAAGGAAAGGCGCGCATATGGGACACAAGGTTGTGTTGATATCATGCAGACTCTGGATTGAGTCGAGTATCCATGACATATGATGTTAACTTGATGTAAATTGATATATTATGTTTTTTATTTGAATGATTTGATGCATGTAGTTTTTTCATGTGCAGGAACAAGATCATGATTTCCAATTGGTCCACATCAAGTAATGGGGCTGAATGGGAAGAAAGGCATTAAAACTAGCGATTACTTCATGAGACGAGTTGAAAAGCGAGAGAGTATTTCACTCGTCAGGTGCATGTTGTCATGAGGGTAGGCCATGAAATTGGTCACTCACGAGTTTTGGACTGGGGGCATGCAATAAGGACTCGACCTTTTTTCCCGGGAACCATGAGTCTCTTAGTAGGATTGACTAGACTAAGTTAGAGGTCTCAGCCGTCGTACCTGTCCGAGGGATATTTGAAGGGCATGTGGGTATCATGGCACCCTTGATATTCTCATCATTATGCAACATGACAATAAAAATAAAAATGCTAAGGGGTAAGAATGTGTATTTTAAAAAGATATGGAAAATGGTTTTAAATAAATTATGAGCAAATAGGAAAGTCATAATTTATTAATTATATTTAGAAATCAACTCGTGCATATAGAAAATAGAGGAATTGAATTATTTCAATATTTAGTAAACACCGAGCATACACACAAAAATAGGAGAAATTGAGAAATCAAGAGGATCATCTAAGAGAAAATTTAGGACATTAAATGAGGATAAATCTCAATGAACAATTATAAAAATATCAATTAGTGACCAAAATGACACTGGCTAGGTGAATATTAAAAGAAAAGGTAAATTAATAATTCTTAATTGTGCACATGTGTGACAAATGGAAAGATTCATGAAGCTATAAAGAGAAGGAGAAAGCATGATGCTCACATATATTTTCCCTATTATTGGATGACATAGACGATGCTAGATTCACACGATGGCTACTGAGAGTTTGGTTCATCATTGTACAAATGGGGTTGGGAGACATTTATTGAGATCTACATACCTTGACTACGCTAGTTGATTTCTTACATTCAATCCCATTGCAGCTTGGGGGTCTGAGGGAAAGAAGAGTACCCTTCGTGAGTGGTAGGGTGGTTTCCGGTGGACATTTGATGTTTGGAAATCGAAGCGCGGACTTGTGGCATAACTTTGAGAACCTTCCATATCCTTCGACAACACGTGACAAGAGGCCTCAGGTTGGTATAATCCATTATTTAGTTATTTTTTATTGTTTGTTGGTAGAAATGTAATGGTTTAAATTTATAAAGAAATGATATATGGTTAGATGTAAGATCCGCTATTCGATTTAAAACGTTATTGTTTAGATCATAGATCCGTGGTTGATTTAAAAGAAAAGAAAAAAATTTGCTTGTTATATTATGGATCTTCTATTTTGAAGATGTGCATAATTATTTAGTGGGCTCAGCAGGGTCCCTTGAGTGCCCCTACATGTGGTTCTTACTTGGATTACCTCCGTGGCCTGCAACCACCCAAAAAGATGATGTTTACTCATAATTTAATGTACTATGCACGCTTGGTTTATTAGGCTTGCTCGACGCATATGGTGTAGTTATCGACTCCTCCATAGGCTCATGTTTAATGGGTGATTCTTGATTTGAAAAGGGATTTGACATTCAATGAACAGTTGGAATTTGTAGGTCATGATTATGTCCTATCCTATGTCCACAAAAAGAAAAAAATTCATGGCTTGTGCACCATTTACCCTAGTGGGATCACTTGAGGGGTGCACTCGGCTCTACAATATATCATTATATAAATTAGAGAAAATGACCTTGGACTGATGCATAAGAATCCTTCTAATCCTCCCTTCCTTCCATCGTTCCCAACCACACTCAGATCTCTTAGGATAAATTTATTCTTTACCTAAAATATTCTCCCTATACTAACAAGGCCTAAGCTAGTTTCCTAATTTCGATTTGGGGAATCACAACAACTCATCTTTACGATGTAGGAATTTAAGGATATATGTTCTCTATATGAAATTATTTTTATTTTATTTCTTTTTTCAGATTCATCTCTTTTCCCCAATCCTAGAGTAGCAACCACCTTTGGTCTATAGAATAACCAAGTGCAGTTTGAACCCTTCTAATGCCAGATGTTTCGTCAGCTCCATTGTCTCGTAGGATTGGTACGATTAGGTCTGTAATGATTATATAAGTCATGCATGCCGATAATTATTATTTAAGTTAAAGTATGTGTTAAAGAGAAGGAACCAGGTGATCTATATCGAAAGTAGAGGTGATTCCTTGGTAACGATAGGAGCAGGGTTGGAATTTGAAATCCATGTCACCCATCAAATTTGATGGTTAGAACCTTTTTACGAAACGTTTTGTACATTTTAGGCTTATTCCTCGACGGTTTAATATAATTTGTAATCATATTTAATGGGAAAATAACCTCATGACGGGCAAAACGGGCTCAAATTCCAGCCCTGGATAGGAGTATACTACCTTAGTTCTAGCTCATTTGAAAAAGGGGCTAGATGACCTCATTTGATCTAGGTGAGACCTCGCGAGGTTATCTCCGTCATTTTAATATGTAATTTAAATGTTTGAGACAATTGAGTTGCTATTAAAATTTCGAAGAACAATTCATCATTAAAGGAAACAACTGGGTTGTTTAAAGATATGGAATATCACGTGTTTATACTTTTCATTTATTCTTTAAATTTCTACACTTCATCGGTATTTTTGTAATTTATCAGCTAGAGCTTAGAATTTTCTTCAATTGCGGATTTTCCACACAATTTTCTTCCATTATTTCAGCAAAAATTAGCTTTTGTTGCATATTTTCCACTATGAATTTTTATTTTTATTTCTAACATCCATAAATTCAACATTTTATATCACATTCATCCATCCTACCTTCACACATATATAAGTATTTACTTTTAGTCCCCTAGAATAAGCAAATTTCGGTTCTACCAACTTCCTTGCCTTTTGTGAGCTTGTACTTGGGTTGTGATTTGCAGTTTTGCCTAGAATTTATTGGAAATTTTTTTTTTGCATTTTAGTTGGGAACCATGGGAAGGGGCCTTGTTGGGGGTATTTTTGGAATCTTGGGAAAAGGACACAACAATTTCCCATTGATACCTAGATCCAAAGTATCGTCTGTAGTGGCTCTCATTTCCATCCCACCTTCGAAAACAAAGTTTAGTGCTCCCTTTGGGTCCTCTATCATACACTTTGCTGCAAGGAAATATATGAATGGAAAATGAAGCCCTAAATTCTAAAAACCTTGGCTTGTAGGAAGAATCCTTCTTCCATTAAATCATGAAAATATTTTATGACAGAAGTTGAACACTCTGTGAATGATGGAGACCGATGTAAAAGTTTGTAGGTATTGCAAAAGCTTGAGAAGCTCCAATATTTGACCATTTCTCACGATTTGTTTTGAGCTTTGAGCTTTTCCTAGAAGTCACAGAGAGGTAAAAACAAGGTTGAGTAACCCTCTTTTGTCTATACTTTTTTTTGTATCGAAGCAGAGTAATGAAGAACACAATATTTTGTGCCCGTGCACTATGTATATTTTTTGAATAAATGATGTTCACTAATTATCTGTTTCTTTTCTTTTGCATAAAGCAAGGTTCAACACAATGTTTTCAACACGTTTTCAACAAGTGTTCAAGGGATGGTTTCCATTCAAATCAACTATTTATGTAAATAATGGGATCTTATTTATGTTTGTTTTTTCTCTTTAAATGTAAGACTATAGCTTTTGAGTCTCAAGGCAACCTCTCCTCTAAGCTTGCCTTTGAATCTTTCACGCAAATACCAGCTTGCCTAGATTTTCAGAATTTGTAACTTTTATTCTTTTTCCTCTCCTTCTTAAATAAAGGAAACAATTGTTGTCTAATTCTTTTGTTGTTTATTTCTGTTATGTTTTAAGCTTTTTGCATCTCTGTAGGCCCTATGGTTCTAGAGTTAGAACCGAGGATTTGACATGTGAGAACCCCTGTGGGTTCCCTTATGTCTTATATGATAATAGCCTTAGATACTATTTATAAACATTCATTATATCTAAGTTGTAACCATTCATATTTTCTTGTAGAATATATAATACACATAAATTATAAAATTAAGCTTTCTTAATTTAACTTAGTAAAAATTAATTTACATGATTGAAAATACCCGGTTCTCCCGTTTGTATAGTCCTTTGATATTATGCAAATCAAATCCTACAGAAGCTCCATCAAAGGTCCTATTTCGGATAACCACCCAACCAACTAGGAACAATGTCTCCGACTACCCAACCCAGAGAAACCCATAAGGGTTTTATTGCCCCGGTGCCCAAAAATCCAAAAATAGTGTGCATATGCTCTCTTAAATAAAAAAACCCTCAATCCAAGTTATGTTCCATCCCACACATAACCTTTTGTTCCTCTTCCTTCTTTTCCCCCTTTTCCCTCCTCTCCTCCTTTCTCAAGATAATCCCCCCCTCTTCCTTCTCTAAGATGGAGGTTTATTCCCCCTGAAGAAACCCCTTCCCTCCACAATAATATCCTCCACACACATTTCAAAATAATAAATATTATAAATCAAATATTGACACATAATTCATAACAATAATGATCCTAAAGCAAATCTAGGCTCATAATTCTAAACAATATAAATACCATAAATTAAATATTGGCACTTTAATCCTTAGCTAAATCATTCAACGAGTTTTTAATTTATGCGAACTTAATTTGTCATATAATTAATTAACATAATTAGTATTTAATTATGCACCCTTTGTGTTTCTCTAATGACTCGAAACTAAATTCATACATACACAACCAATAAGGATCTAATTAACCAATTAATGATGCCCAATAGTTCTAATTAGTATTTAATTGATACTTATTTTCTTAATTTAATCATATTAGTTAATACAATCTACACATTAATTTATAATTTAAGAATCCACTCAAACAATTTGCAATGTATAATTTAGCTAATAATATACTAGCGCAATGCATGCGAGGTGTGGGTATGTAGCTATCATACACATACCTCGTACATATTCTACTAATCATGAGCTTGAAATGCACCTAATGCCTTTAATATTAGATGCCCATCAACATTCATATGCTTCTGATAAAAATATCAAAACTAGGCATTACATTCACCTCTCCTTTAGGAACCTTTGTCCCAAAGTTAGAGTCAAAGAGTACATAGGAAATCATTTGAACAATAAACTAAAAGCATGCATGAATTTCATTCTTCAATCTTAATTTTGGAAACAACATACTACTATTTATATTTAAGAAAGAAACACATAGAGTTGCATTTGGATAAATTCTTAAACATAAAAATAATGAGCACACCTTGCCCCTAAGTAGGATCCCTAATCTAACCTAGAATCATCATATCCATCCTAACCTACTTACATCCCCATCCTATCTATCCTCTACTAGAATATGTTGTGGAATCAACTATACCGACCTAACAACTCATAGAACCCTTAAGGTGGAACCGTTGACTATATCAACCTAACTTCCCTAGTAGGCAACTAGCAATCACCATCACACAGCTAGGGGAGTGTGATTTGCACAACCCTCCAACAAATCTAGGTCTTAGAGGATAAATAGTGGGAAACACCTCCACCCATCTTGATAGAACCAGGGTCAACACCCTAACATACATCCCTACTGTGCCAAAAATATTCTTGGAGTTTTGTCAATGACTAACTAGTTTCGGTAATTGCTATACCTGCAATATAAACACTTGTCCATACACATACATACATACATACATCTCTCTCTCTCTCTCTCTCTCTCTCTCTCTCTCTGTATATGTATATATATATATATATACATCTTGATAGAACCAGGGTCAACACCCTAACATACATCCCTACTGTGCCAAAAATATTCTTGGAGTTTTGTCAATGACTAACTAGTTTCGGTAATTGCTATACCTGCAATATAAACACTTTTCCATACACATACATACATACATACATCTCTCTCTCTCTCTCTCTCTCTCTCTCTCTCTCTCTCTCTGTATATGTATATATATATATAACCATAATTCATCCACATAGAATGATTCCCTAGCATGTCATATTTCCTTAATGTCCATGACATCGGTATTAATCTTTTACAAATAACTTGGATGTTCCTAGCCCATGTATCTATAGGTTACCTTTCAAGAGAAATAATCAAGTATAATTACATCCATATCATCAACAATATGTAGTATTTTCTGTTTAACATAATATTGCATTCTCATTAAATAAAATAAAACATATTAAATCCTCACTCATTAAACATAAATCAAATTGGTATCCATGTACCACATATATCTGTCTAAGTTAGCATGCTATAAGGACATCACACTACTTTATTCATTTGCAACACAATCAATAACCTTAATTTACACAAGTTCCTTACATTACTAGGTCCACAATCTACACATAAATAGTCTTCTTAGTCCAAGTGAGGTTAACATATAGTAATTAAAGAGATACAACATAGATCAATATGCACTTTATTTATCTAAATCAAAATGGGGCATTGCAAGTCTGGACGATGGAAAATAAAGGAAGATGTGTGATGTATGATATCTACTAGATCATGGAAGAATTTTCTCTGAATCAAGATGATGGATAAGTTAGGCTATTCTATTACCTTTGGTGACAGTTGATGCAAACTTAATAAAGGATCCATTGTGGTACAAAAAAGAGAGTATTATGGGACCCTGTATCATTTATTTGATGATATAGTGACAAATCATGAATCAACAATAGACTCAAGGAATGTTCTGGATGCAATGATGTTGTGGCATCGAGAACTTGGACATATGAGCAAAAAAGATTTGAAAATTCTGCATGATCAAGGTATGCTTTCTATGATCAACTCTTGTGATTTAGAATTATCTGAGCATTGCATTTTTGGTAAATGGAAGAGAGTTCAGTTTACTACAAGCCCTGGCAAAAGTTATGACCTTTTGCAACTTATTCATTCTGATATATTTGGACTAGTCCCTACTCTATCTATAAATGGTGCTAGATATTTTCTAGCTTTTATAGATGATTATTATAGAAGAGTGTGGGTGTATTTTTGTCACATCCCCTCCTGTGGATCCAATTCAAGGAAGGGAACATGACACCAAAATTTTAGGCTTTTACACAAAACTCAGCCCCATTCATCAATTTCATACAGATAAAAACACATGTGTGTGCAAATGAAATCTATTAAACACAATGGAATGAAATTTTTTCTACACCCACATATATCATGCAATTTCCAGCATACTGATAACATGCATCAAATAAAACAATGCTATATTAAAACACATAGATAATACTTATCTTGAAAATGAGTTCTGTCGAGCAACTAGCTATGTAAATGCAACGTTCCACCCAGCCATAGGCCAGTTGTGTTCATTAATCTCTCAACACAACTGCCACCCCCAAGCTGGGCATGATTTCTACAAGGAAAGGGATCACTCAAGCTCATGCACATCCAAAGAAATGGATTCCTAAAACCCAAACCACAACATCATATTCCACACACAATAAGCACATATGTTGGGCATAGGAAAATGGTTTTAGATATGGGATTCACAAGCAATATGTCCAAGGGTTTTCCCCAAATCGTGTCCAGTCAAAAACAAATTGTGCGAAGGGAAAAATTGACCACACGGATAAAAACAATTTTCCCATGGGTATTTGAGCATCCAAATGGCCAAACTAGACTCAATGAAACTCTAGTTCGAATTCCATTTCTCCCCATTTGTTCTTCCACCCAAAAATGCCCTTTTCCCAGCTAGAAATCAACGAAAAGCCAGAAAAACATGGAGAGAAAATGCCCAACTAGCCCAGAACTCGTGGGAGAGCAAAACTAATGGGTGAAGAATGGCTTGGGGAGAAAATTTATGGCTCTTTCCTGCCCAAGAATCCAAACACGAATACACCCCGATGGTGGCTTGCTCATACCCGAATTTTGGAAAACCATACCTCTCCATTCCCAATGCATTAACTATCTCAACAAAATCTTGGCAGAATTAAATGATTGCATACAAAAGTCAACATGGGTAGTTGATGGCCTATGGGTTCTCTCATTGACACTTGGCTTGGATTTATTGGCTCCAAGGGTTTGAATATTTCTCTCCCAATTCCTTGTAAAAATCATGCCCCCATCTCTTGTTACATTGCATTGCATAACTAGTTGTGGGTGTTTTATTAAAATGCATATTTACATGATATTTACATCATTTACATTTTTAATGCAATGGGGTCAAAATCGGGATATTACAATCCCCCCCCCCTGGAATAACACCGTCCTCAGTGTTCTAATACTTAGGAATACATACACTGTAATATTCCTCCTGTATGCCTCATTTTGTAAATGTTATCGGTTATTGGTTTCTCATGAGGAGCTCAAGGCCAAGGCCCCATGAGAAAAAAAACCAGACAAAATTTTTAATTATTTGTTAAATCATGTTCATAGACGAAGAAAGCAAATGTTGGATGCAACTTAACGACGGAACATGAATCCCCTAGAAGGGGGAGAGACCATTAAAAAAAAAATGTAGATGACATTTGTCACCTTGATCCCATAGGATTTTGAATTCAAGTGAATGGACGATAAAAACTCAAAACACCAAAATGTCCACCTAAGTAGATCTACCATAAACTAGTGACATGAGGATATCTTCTACTAGAGAATATTGAGTTACCTTATGGCATTATGCTACTTAAATCCCAACCAAGGGAAAATCATGTCTCGCACTTTTGTATCTTAACCAACAATTACCGTCATGTGAGAGAGACATGTCCTATATTTAAAGATGAGCCTAAAATCCTAGAAAAAGGAATCTGGTATATACATAGAGATATATAGTGCAAATTGTAATAAACCCTAGAGATAATCGTAACATGTATTTCCTAGAGATAATCCCTAAGATTAATGATACCCTTATTAATCTTGGAGAAGTAAAGTTTCATTTAGGATATGTGATTATACCCGTTATTTGGGAACAAAGGGAGGATACATTATATATATAGATACATATAATACTTAGATATATATATATATATATATACTAAGGCTTGTTAAGCGTAAAACCCCCTTCTCATGTAGAAGCGTGCCGAGAGCAGGAGGACAACTTACATATTTCTCGGTGATATGCGGTTGCCACAACAACTGTTTTGATGAGCATTAATAATAATAGAGCTCCCTGTCTAACAAGTGTAGTTCCCACACTTCCACGAAGGGAACATACTGTCCTTTGTAGTTATTATCAGCGGCCTCTAAGGGGAAGCTACCGCTCCTGGGCGGACTCTCCAAGGAGCATGCGGGATTATAAATGAGTTGTAGGAATGAGTATGAGGGGGAGGAGGAATTCCTGCGCCGAGGAGGTGCGAAGTCCCTACGATGGGAATTCAATAAACAATCACGGTATATTCTAAATGCTTTCTAGCGATCTCAGGTATATCGTTCTTTTTCCTCTCATACTTTGTGTTGTTTCCGATCTTACCCTTGTTAAAATATGCAGAGTTACCATGGACTCTTTGTTCTTGTTTAAAGGTCACTGCCGATTTGCATGCAGAGTTATGGTGCCCTCGTTGGTTTACAGTTTAAGATATCTGTGGAGTGCATTGTTACGGTGCCCCTTTTGTTTATTATTTAAGATCTCTGTCGAGTTGCATAGAGAGATTTCGGCACCCTCCTTTGTTGTATTGTTCATTGCCCCGTCGATTGCATAGAACTTTATTTATATTGGATGTTCTGTGTGTGCTGCCACAAAATCGTGGGCATGGTTTACGAATTGCTGTTAACTTTCATGCGGCCAAGAAAACAGTGCTCTGTTATAATTTTTGTTGACCTTTGATATATATATATATCTAGCCTCTGCCATAGCTAGTTTGAGTTTCTAGTTAATATAGCTTCATTGTATTTATATGAAGTCACGTAGATCAAACTATGTGATATTTATACATTTATATGGTCAGTAGATAACTGGTAGTCGAATGATTTTGTTGGAATAGTTGTCTCCTTTGTGGGACACCGGGATCACTGCCATTATGATGCGACCCGAGTTTGGGTAGGGTGCACGTACCATGACCTTCATTGGCGAACACCTCACCCTCCTAGATTTATTTTTAGTTCTGTGATTTTTAACCTAGTGGGGTTTCCGAGTTGGATCTACGCTTATTTGTTCATTTCTAATTCAATGATTAGATTCTGTTCAAATTCTCATTCTGTGGCAATCTTTAAGATTAATCTTTAAGATTTTGTTTACCAGTATTGTTCTGTTGACACTTGATCCACGAACGATTTCATGGTATTTTTATTAACGCTCAAGTAATCTAGGTTTTATGCTCGATCACAGTGAGATTTCGGTAGATGCATTAATCTTTGGATCTCAATAAGACTTGTAACTATGAGGGTTAACCAAATGGAAAATCGTGGGTTCTTTCCTTACGTTTTCCGTTAGTATTTAGGTCTTTCATGAACAGTGCAGATCGTTGTAGAACAATCATGCAGAAGCGGGTATGTCCTTGTTCCTTGAAATAGCGATTTGATCTCCTCTGAAACCAGGTTAGATCGCGGTGAGTTTGATCACGCAGATCTTTGTTAAAAATTTTAAGATCGTGGGTTTTGTTCTTGCGTTTTATTCTGTATTATATTTTCTTTGCCCTATGATGGATGACAACGAGAGTGTGCCATCTGAAAATCGTAGATACACGAGTATGGTTTGGAATACAGTTGTAGCTCTCTACGGTACTCATAAATTGTTAAACTTAGGCTGACATCATATCGATGCGTTTTCCTTCTGGATTCTTTATATGTTATGAACATTACTATCACGGGAGGCTTAATGCTGTCAGGACCTATTAAATGGTCTTATGGTCTATTTCAGTAATAGTTTTCTCAGCCTTTTGAGTGCACATGAATTGATAGTTCGGTAAGATAAATTCTGGTGCCAGAATATCTGGTTGTACCTTTTTATTTATTTAATTATTTTATTGCATGTAACTCGGTGGATAGATCCCAGAGACTAGATATCTAGGAACAAGAAGTTCGGCATGAGTGGGATCCCTTTATTTTTAATCTTAGGAGCTTCCTGTATCTAAGCCGGCAGCGCGAAATAGTCCAGTAAGGATAAAATGACTGAAAGGTAAATTGTTATGTTTGGAACCTCTATAATTTATTTCATATTTTAGCATTGAACGCCTGAGAAGGGCTCTACTAGTTATTATATGCCTGAGATAGGCCTTTGTAAACTGTTGTTGTTAAGAATTATTGTCTTGAACATAGTCTCTATGAGAGAAGCTCTAAGAGAAGCTATGAAGAAGTGGACAGGGGAATATTACAACGGTTGTGTTGTAATCCCGATCTTCGATTTAATAATATATATGATTCGACAGTTTTGTGGACGTAGCCCGTAGTTCGGGTGAACCACCTATATTCATCTCTCTCATGGTTGTGCTGATGTGTCTTGTTCTAATTGAGACTTTGAGTTATGATGGTTTTGATGGGTCTTGTCCTAAGTAAGTTTTCGAGTTAAACTCGCTCGAAAAACTATGAATGATGTCTATGGTTAAATTGGATGTTCAAAATAAGACCTAATGATATTCAATACAAGTTAGTCTGAATATGTACATAAAAAAATTGGTTGGTATAGTTAACTTTTGCTTGGATCAAATTACAATGGATGGACATGTTATACGAAGAAATGTTTACACTTATGTACAATTGTTCTAGGCATAATAGGAGAGGTTGTTAGATGATTCCCGGTAGGAAATGTTGGAATTATTGATTTAGAACCTTGCTTGACCGAACAAGTTGTGAAAGTAATGAAGGTAAGAATCATTTTAAATTGTGAAAGTAATGCTGGTAAGAATTATTTTTAAATGAACGTTTTTGCATCCTATTTGTATAGGGTTCTTGAGTTAGGAGTAAAGGTATGTAACTTATTTCAAGAATCATCCTTATATATATATATAGGTGGAAGTGTAGTTACTTCTTATACATAAAGGATAAGTTGGGCGAACCATGTTATATATGTTCTCCTATGGGTGGTCTCATTGTGCATGATTCTGATGGGTTATTTCGTTGAGTAGTTATGATGACTTGATTGTTATATCTGGTCTCCTCATATTAGTTATATTAATATGTTAATAGAATTTGTTTCTTATGAACATGCATATTATATAGAATGTTTCAATGCTAACGGATAAATTAATATTGATTATAAGTGTGTTGTGACGATCACTTAGTTATGGACAACTCCGGATTCAGTTAACAGTAAGTTTACTACTCTACGGTAAGAACTTCATGAGTATGTTTCAAGTTAAAAGATGGTGCATGATGAATATTTCAATTTAACTAATCTCCAATTATTATCAGTGGAAATATATTTAGAATCTTGGTCCTTACAGGAGTGAATTACCTTTTGAAGTGTCATTATTGTTATGCAAATTTTCTAAAAATCACTGCTTACTAACTCGCACATTTGGGTATGTTACATATGGTATCAGAGCACAGGTTGCAAACACTCGGGCTTATTTGGGCTCAGTCAGGGAAAACATATATGAGTTAGTCGAACTGGCGACACAAGACGCAATAGAAAATTTCATTTCAACGGATCGACAACAGGTAGCTTACAAGTCATCATTGAATTGCAAGTAAGTATGTTTCATTTGGTGAAAGCATTATAATGGCACAACATTGTTTGTAGGTAAGGATAGTATATGTTTCATTATGGAGATGAATGATCTGTTATTGGTAAATATTAGCTGATGAATATATCCTCCTATTTTACAATTAGATTCATTGGACGATGAGAAAATAGTCTTTAGAATGATAACGGTTATGGTTTTGTGGAATGAGTCTTCGTAGATTGAAAGTCATCCTAGTTGTGAATGTGCTAAACTGAGGAACTCTCCTAAATCTGTAGATTTGATAATTCGTCTTAAATACTTATTTCCTTCTCTACCATTATTGTTATTCTTAGGAGTGGATATCTTTCAGTTCCAGTAAACGCGTCATATGGGAGAACAGGGTTGATACATTTTGTTGATTGTTTCTGACTAATCGAACTTTATTGATCCATTTGTCAGGATTTCCGAATATGAGATTCAGATAGATAAAATAAGCAACTTATATATGTTAAGTCTTTTATAAAGTAATTATATATGCTAATATTTGACTATAGAAGATAGTCTAATGTTTTGATTATGTTAGGAACTGTCAAGTTCCTTTCATATATAAAGCCACTTTGAATGATAAATTTATGATGTTGACATAACTAATAAATTCTGGTAAAACGCATACAACCGAACTAACCTTCCACAAGAAATGTAGACTTTCTAGTCTAGATTCTGTTAACTGCAAACTAAGAGAGTTTGAAAATTTTCCCTATGACTGCGAGGGAAAAGTTGGATAAATAATAGAATATATGATGGAAATGCATGATCTCATCTTCATGGATGTTGGGATACTATGAGTGGTAGTAACAAAAAACTATACTTTTTATGAGATCATGATTTATGATGATTTGTTGTCACATACACTTATATGTGGTGTCAAAATGATTATTTTGGTTAAGAGATAAAATTTTAGTTAATCATGTTGTTCACATAATGAATGCATAGATGTAATTAATGATGAATATGTGTTGTTGTATGAATAAAAGTATTGGAAAACTAGAACCGCCATGGAATGGTAATACATGACACTTTAAATTTCTGACATCTTTATAATGACTGTTTTATATCCACATTAGGAGTTAAGGAAAACCTTTAATATCATGGAATTTCCATGATAGATCAGAAGTAATATTTAACAGTAATTGATGCATACTTTTTTATGAAACAAGTCAAGGTGATGATTGACATATGTTTTATGCATGATTGCTCTTATGATTTAATTACATTTTTTCTTTTTACGACTAACACATTTAATGTTGTGGTCGAACGGGATGTTATATTCCCACACATCACTACAACAATCAAGAGGTAAAAATGGGATATATAGATTCATGTAATATTTAGTGTAATACTAATATGTGATGATATAGGTAAACTGGTACCCTGACATATGAGGATCTTATAATAAGAAGATATGCGGTCACCCTTACAAAGGTATATGGTTATCATTATAAGGTATGCAAGTATGTTTTAGGAAATTGGTTATTTCTATGTGATTTTGGTATATACAAAAGAAGTTGTATAACTAAAATAGGAAGTGTGTTTGAAATGGTGAAGGATAACATTCGAGGTTAAGAAATCATAATGTCCACGGGTCATCATCGGAAGAATATTATTTCGTGTTCAAGGAATTATGTAATCCTATTAAGTAAGTTAGTTATGCTTGGAAGGAGAAAAACGTTTACTTCAGATGATCAAGTATGGATATTGTAGTATGAAGAATGAATGATTTTCTTATTTACAAATATTTGATTTTGTTATATAAAGTGTTACTAACAATTGAATTTGGCAGATGGCCAAAACTCGGTGGAACTTGTTGAAAGACAAAAGCTTAATATATTATGCATGGTACAATAAAGGGGTGAGGATGAAAGATCCACATTGCATCTTTTATTATTGTTAATTATTGTTGAATAAAGAACTAGACCAAATTGGTCAGAGAAATTGTATGGGTATAAAATGTAATATGACGAAATAATTGATGAATTTGCATGAGATTTTCCTAGACTCAAGCGAGGAGGCTTGAGGGGAATAGATTCCTGGACTCAAGCGAGAAGGCTTGAGGGGAATTATGTAAAAGTGCGTTAAGGGCACTGAAACACTCCCTAGAGATCAGGGAGTTGACAGCCGCCAGGATTCTCGAAGGAATCGGCGAGCTGTAAAGACCTAGGCAAACTATAACATAATGCATATGCGGGAGGCAGGACGCTGCTTAGTATGCATGAGAGACAGTATTGTTGTGTGAGCACTATGGTGTTAGGCAAGAGTCTCCGAAAGAATCGCTGGGTGAGCACTAAGGTGTTAGGTGAGAAATTTCCGAAGGGATTGCTGGGTGAGCACTGGAGTGCTAGGCAATAATTCCCTGGATCAAATGAATGATGTGTTTTTAATTAATTGTCAATCTACGTTGTTGGAAGCACTGGAATTATGTGTGCTTGTGATGATAAAAGCATAAACAAACACTAAAAATATTCCATGGATTACAAATGATATGTTGTAATAAAAAAAAGGGGCGCATTGTTATGCTTCTAAGAGTTGATTATGGAATTAATGATGTGTTTTACTAAACAATAATTTCCAGTTTTGAAGTTGAAATGCAGGTTACGAGCAATAATAACGTACAGAAATCATGAAAGTTCGAGAAAGTCAACACAAAATTATGAAGCAAGAAAATGATGATTCTAGAAGAGAGGACTAATTGTAGAAAAGTATGGACACCTAGGACGGTCTTAATTTTAAGGGGAGGAGGATGTAATATTCCTCCTTTATGCCTCATTTTGTAAATGTTATCGGTTATTGGTTTCTCATGAGGAGCTCAAGGCCAAGGCCCCATGAGAAAAAAAACCGGACAAACTTTTTAATTATTTGTTAAATCATGTTCATAGACGAAGAAACCAAACGTTGGATGCAACTTAACGACGGAGCATGAATCCCCTAGAAGGGAGAGAGACCATTAAAAAAAAAATGTAGTTGACATTTGTCACCTTGAGCCCATAGGATTTTGAATTCAAGTGAATGGACGATAAAAACTCAAAACACCAAAATGTCCACCTAAGTAGATCTACCATAAACTAGTGACATGAGGATATCTTCTACTAGAGAATATTGAGTTACCTTATGGCATTATGCTACTTAAATCCCAACCAAGGGAAAATCATGTCTCGCACTTTTGTATCTTAACCAACAATTACCGTCATGTGAGAGAGACATGTCCTATATTTAAAGATGAGCCTAAAATCCTAGAAAAAGGAATCTGGTATATACATAGAGATATATAGTGCAAATTGTAATAAACCCTAGAGATAATCGTAACATGTATTTCCTAGAGATAATCCCTAAGATTAATGATACGCTTATTAATCTTGGAGAAGTAAAGTTTCATTTAGGATATGTGATTATACCCGTTATTTGGGAACAAAGGGAGGATACATTATATATATAGATACATATAATACTTAGATATATATATATATATATATACTAAGGCTTGTTAAGCGTAAAACCCCCTTCTCATGTAGAAGCGCGCCGAGAGCAGGAGGACAACTTACATATTTCTCGGTGATATGCGGTTGCCACAACAACTGTTTTGATGAGCATTAATAATAATAGAGCTCACTGTCTAACAAGTGTAGTTCCCACACTTCCACGAAGGGAACATACTGTCCTTTGTAGTTATTATCAGCGGCCTCTAAGGGGAAGCTACCGCTCTTGGGAGGACTCTCCAAGGAGCATGCGGGATTATCAATGAGTTGTAGGAATGAGTATGAGGGGGAGGAGGAATTCCTGCGCTGAGGAGGTGCTAAGTCCCTGCGATGGGAATTCAATAAACAATCACGGTATATTCTAAATGCTTGCTAGCGATCTCAGGTATATCGTTGTTTTTCCTCTCATACTTTGTGTTGTTGCCGATCATACCCTTGTTAAAATATGCAGAGTTACCATGGCCTCTTTGTTCTTGTTTAAAGGTCACTGCCGATTTGCATGCAGAGTTATGGTGCCCTCGTTGGTTTACAGTTTAAGATCTCTGTGGAGTGCATTGTTACGGTGCCCCTTTTGTTTATTATTTAAGATCTCTGTCGATTTTCATAGAGAGATTTCGGCGCCCTCCTTTGGTGTATTGTTCATTGCCCCGTCGATTGCATAGAACTTTATTTATATTGGATGTTATGTGTGTGCTTCCACAAAATCGTGGGCATGGTTTACGCATTGCTGTTAACTTTCATGCGGCCAAGAAAACAGTGCCCTGTTATAATTTTTGTTGACCTTTGATATATATATATATCTAGCCTCTGCCATAGCTAGTTTGAGTTTCTAGTTAATATAGCTTCATTGTATTTATATGAAGTCACGTAGATCAAACTCTGTGATATTTATACATTTATATGGTCAGTAGATAACTGGTAGTCGAATGATTTTTTTGGAATAGTTGTCTCCTTTGTGGGACACCGGGATCACTACCATTATGATGCGACCCGAGTTTGGGTAGGGTGCACGTACCATGCACTTCATTGCCGAACACCTCACCCTCCTAGATTTATTTTTAGTTCTGTGATTTTTAACCTAGTGGGGTTTCCGAGTTGGATCTGCGCTTATTTGTTCATTTCTAATTCAATGATTAGATTCTGTTCAAATTCTCATTCTGTGGCAATCTTTAAGATTAATCTTTAAGATTTTGTTTACCAGTATTGTTCTGTTGACACTTGATCCACGAACGATTTCATGGTATTTTTATTAACGCTCAAGTAATCTAGGTTTTATGCTCGATCACAGTGAGATTTCGGTAGATGCATTAATCTTTGGATCTCGATAAGACTTTTAAGTATGAGGGTTAACCAAATGGAAAATCGTGGGTTCTGTCGTTACGTTTTTCGTTAGTATTTAGGTCTTTCATGAACAGTGGCAGATCGTTGTAGAACAATCATGCAGAAGCGGGTATGTCCTTATTCCTTGAAAGAGCGATTTGATCTCCTCTGAAACCAGGTTAGATCACGGTGAGTTTGATCACGCAGATCTTTGTTAAAAATTTTAAGATCGTGGGTTTTGTTCTTTCGTTTTATTCTGTATTATATTTTCTTTTCCCTATGATGGATGACAACGAGAGTGTGCCATCTGAAAATTGTAGATACACGAGTATGGTTTGGAATATAGTTGTAGCTCTCCGCGGTACTCATAAATTGTTAAACTTAGGCTGACATCATATCGATGCGTTTTCCTTCTGGATTCTTTATATGTTATGAACATTACTGTCACGGGAGGGTTAATGCTGTCAGGACCTATTAAATGGTCTTATGGTCTATTTCAGTAACAGTTTTCTCAGCCTTTTGATTGCACATGAATTGATAGTTCGGTAAGATAAATTCTGGTGCCAGAATCTCTGGTTGTGCCTTTTTATTTATTTAATTATTTTATTGCATGTAACTCGGTGGATAGATCCCAGAGACTAGATATCTAGGAACAAGAAGTTCGGCATGAGTGGGATCCCTTTATTTTTAATCTTAGGAGCTTCCTGTATCTAAGCCGGCAGCGTGAAATAGTCCAGTAAGGATAAAATGACTGAAAGGTAAATTGTTATGTTTGGAACCTCTGTAATTTATTTCATATTTTAGCATTGAACGCCTGAGAAGGGCTCTACTTGTTATTATATGCCTGAGATAGGCCTTTGTAAACTGTTGTTGTTAAGAATTATTGTCTTGAACATAGTCTCTATGGGAGAAGCTCTAAGAGAAGCTGTGAAGAAGTGGACAGGGGAATATTGCAATGGTTGTGTTGTAATCCCGATCTTCGATTTAATAATATATATGATTCGACAGTTTTGTGGACGTAGCCCGTAGTTCGGGTGAACCACCTATATTCATCTCTCTCATGGTTGTGCTGATGTGTCTTGTTCTAATTGAGACTTTGAGTTATGATGGTTTTGATGGGTCTTGTCCTAAGTAAGTTTTCGAGTTAAACTCGCTCGAAAAACTATGAATGATGTCTATGGTTAAATTGGATGTTCAAAATAAGACCTAATGATATTCAATACAAGTTAGTCTGAATATGTACATAAAAAAATTGGTTGGTATAGTTAACTTTTGATTGGATCAAATTACAATGGATGGACATGTTATACGAAGAAATGTTTACACTTATGTACAATTGTTCTAGGCATAATAGGAGAGGTTGTTAGATGATTCCCAGTAGGAAATGTTGTAATTATTGATTTAGAACCTTGCTTGACCGAACAAGTTGTGAAAGTAATGATGGTAAGAATCATTTTAAATTGTGAAAGTAATGCTGGTAAGAATTATTTTTAAATGAACGTTTTTGCATCCTATTTGTATAGGGTTCTTGAGTTAGGAGTAAAGGTATGTAACTTATTTCAAGAATCATCCTTATATATATATATAGGTGGAAGTGTAGTTACTTCTTATACATAAAGGATAAGTTGGGCGAACCATGTTATATATGTTCTCCTATGGGTGGTCTCATTGTGCATGATTCTGATGGGTTATTTCGTTGAGTAGTTATGATGACTTGATTGTTATATCTGGTCTCCTCATATTAGTTATATTAATATGTTAATAGAATTTGTTTCTTATGAACATGCATATTATATAGAATGTTTCAATGCTAAGGGATAAATTAATATTGATCATAAGTGTGTTGTGACGATCACTTAGTTATGGACAACTCCGGATTCAGTTAACAGTAAGTTTACTACTCTACGGTAAGAACTTCATGAGTATGTTCAAGTTAAAAGATGGTGCATGATGAATATTTCAATTTAACTAATCTCCAATTATTATCATGGAAATATATTTAGAATCTTCGTCCTTACAGGAGTGAATTACCTTTTGAAGTGTCATTATTGTTATGCAAATTTTCTAAAAATCACTGCTTACTAACTCGCACATTTGGGTATGTTACATACACACTTTACACATGTCCAAAAATTCACAAAATGTGGCAGGTCTGTCCTACATTTCATCTTTTACTTTGACCTTCCAGGACCAAGTCCTTGGTTTCAACAAGATGCTCCTGCTGAATTTGAACTTACAACTGATCCACAAGTCTGGAAACTTCATGGCTACAATTCTTCTTGCTGTCCTTTGTTGGGAAGTTGCAGAGGAAATGATTTCCTCCACATTCCCAACATTTCAGTGGCTGATTTTTCTTTACTTGCTCCTTTTCCCTGGAGTCTTCTAGCCTTGGGCATTTCTTAATGGGCTGATTGGATGACTACCTCTTCATTGACACACTATCCTTTCCACTGTTTATAGCTTCTAGAATTCCCTTTACCTCATTTTGCAGATAAAGAGAGTCTTGTAGAACCTTGTGGTTCATCTCATTCTGTTTCTTTTGTAGCTGGAGCATTTCCCCAAGATTCTCTTGGGTCTTGGCAATTGTTTGAAGAAGATTTCCAGCCAAGTCCAATAGATTTTGGTCTGCTACCATGATAAATGTGCACAGTGGTCCACCCTTTTCTTACTAGCACCACTTGACTTGTAACAACTACAACCAATTGATCTACCTTTAACCTGTGAAATTCATCATTGCAATTCTTGTTAGGCCAAGAATAAGATAAGCATTACAATCAGTCAATTGTTTTCCCAATTGACATGGAGAGTCCATGCTTTATTCATGAGACTTTCACACTTTTCATGCTTTGCCAACATACACATGAACTCATTCATGTTCATCCTTTCACAGGGAATCAACTATTTCAACATTCACATTTTATTTCAAGCAATTGAGCACATTCTACTTTCAACCATATCATGCATTCAACAATTTTCTGTTTTCTAAAATGCATCAATAGAAAGGGAAAGAGAAGAGTAAGAGTTTCCCCCTCTTAATCTTGTTCCAATATGGAGCCCCACCACACTATGGTTCCATTCTCCTTGGTCTCTTTCACTTCAAATGTGAATGCTTGACTCGCCCTTTCTTGTTTTGGCGACGACACTTAGTGTCTAAGGTCTGTGTAAGGCTTCTCAACCAGGGAACCTTTCCCCATTGTTTCCTACAAAACCTTTGGCTACTAGGACCTACACAAGTCCACTAGCACAACTTCCATTGTTACTCATACTGAGCTTCCTAGGAAATTCACATGTCCAAATGCATCCTTAGGATGCCTTCAAGGTTCTTGCTTCCAATATCACCTACACTCAAACATTGAGTCCATTCACATGTCAAGTTCATTTTTCATAGGGTTTATCTCTAAACAAGAATTTAAAAATCATGTACACACGTATATTCATATTAAATAAGCAAGAAGCTGCAATATAACCAAATACTTATATGTATTGGATGTCTTCACTTTATTCCACAGGCTCCTTATTTGCTTTACAAACCTTGGATCTCCTGTGGATAAAATAATGAATGTTGGGCCAGCACGCAGGCTGCTCCACAATCATTCGAATAGGCAATGCCAAGCTAGTACGCCGACTGGGTTTATCAGGCATCCCATTTATCAATATGATAATCTAGTACAACAACTGGGTTTATCAATCATTTAAGGAATGTTTGGGAAACACATCGGCTGCTCCACAACATTCAATGCCCAACCAGTACACCAAATGGATTTACCAAGCATTTATGGTGCCAAACCAGTCCCATACATGGTTTTCCCTCTCCATTTCCAAGCCAACACTTCTGTCTGGGTCAACAGGCCAATGGAAAGAAACTGCACCATTACCATTTTCAGGTCAAGGCTCTACTATGGAGCCACAGCTCCACAACCCTTCACACACACAAAAACCCTTCATACACACAACAACCCTTCACAACAACCTTTCACTTTGCTTCTTTAGTGTGCAATACCAAATTTCATCTGTTTAAGATGACAACACAAGATGGATAAGCAAGCTCATTAGTATTTCTGCTCTAAAATTGTAACCATATTTCATAACATTCCTTGTCAAATATTGAAACACCAGGAATCTGTCCATTCCATTAGGGTGTAGTCAATATTGACAACCCTAACATAACCCAACACCCGAAAGGTATGCATCCCTTTCCGATGTGATCCATGTAGGCCGTAGTCACACTTCAAGCAATATGGAATAATAATGAAATAATAAAACATGCTTTGCATATTAACTCTAATAACCAAACATGTATATTCCTAGCTAGGGTTACACAATACTCATCTCTTTTGCAGATGTATCTTTTCTTCATTCATGAGGAATGGGGGATCCCTTCTCTGATTTTACAGTCCCTCAGTTTTCCACCTCAATCCTTTCAATTTTCCATAACCCACATATGTATTACTGGAATAATCTTTACCATCTCACCCACATTGCCTAGCAACATGCAATTGAACTGAGATATTGTCAAAATATCCAATGGCGTTTCACCCAAAACCCATTTCAAAGATATGGGATCCTTCCCATGGAGTTTGACTTCTACAGTCAATCACACATGGTCTTCCTGCAATTTGTCTTCCTGACACACTCCTCAAACAACCAAACAGTCGGCAGCACTTAACAATCAAATTCACATATGTTTTTCCAGAATCATTCAATGGCATTAATAATTAAATTCAAACATGAATTTACAATTCTTTCTTCTACAGAATATGATTTGCAGCCATTAAATTATTCTCATAAACTTAAATCAGAGGGTTTCAAATCTAAAATGGACACTATGTTCTATTCATAAATTTAATATTACAACCATGAGACCCTTCTCATAAGGTTTGGCTCTTGCACATTGCAGATTCTAGCCTTTAGTATGGTCTTACCCACGCCGCCATACCCAAGACATTCCTTCTTGAACTCTGAAAACTTAAGTCAAAAAACACTTCCATCTATTAACATGTCCATGTCACAAAACACATTTAATTCATGTGAATCAATATCACCATAGAATTGCAACATACAATCACATAATTTATGCAATCGAATATAACTTTAAATACTTGTGATTACACAATCACATTATTTTATACAACTTTGTCTTTCCAACAGATCACTTTGGTCACTCCCATCAAGTATGACTACCTTCATGCAATATTAAATAAACCATTACTTGCATGGATTCCATTAACATCTTTGATGTTATCCAATCAGTTGGTCTCCTGCAAAGGATTACACCATCCTTCCACCAACCCGTGACCATAGATTTGTTGCCCCAACCTTTTCTTCATAAGGTTGTTGGTCACATGCGACAACATCATCAACATCTTTATCCATGCTTTGGTTGTCTTTGGTCCTACAACCAATGTGAACACCACTAATTATTAGAAATCACAATAATGATCTTAAGTGGCTCATTGCATATGTAAAAATTTTCCATCTTTACCAACATGCAACATCCTATACATGCACAACATCTTCACATGCCCTATGCAATGTCTATTAATATGCCAACTAGTGCGTATTCATTTCATTTATCTAATCTCTTGCATTTTCAGCAATTCTATGCCATAAATTTTTGTAAAATATAATTTCAATAGTAAGAGAGGAGTTAAGGAATTCTCCCTTTCCAGTCCCTCATCATAGCATGGAATTTCCTCTTCCACATCATAGCTGATCCAATTTCATGGCCTCTCTACCGAGCACACAAGGAATCATTAGCTATAATTTTCTCACTAACAAAAATTCAATACATATACTCATGTATGACATTCCTACTTGCTACATTCCAAGCATGCAATTCTTATGTTATAAACATAAATAGTTTAAGGTGAGAAATTTTTCTCTTTATCAACATTGCCTTACTGCTCCATTTGCTTTCAAAAATTATGGCCATGTTCAACTTGACCTTTCTTAACTTCCCTGCACTTATCAGCATTGCAATTGATTCAATATCAACTCCATAAGGAGTCTTTTCAAGGTCCATTATATGCCCTTGCGCTTCGTTCAACTATGATACCTTCTCTTCCTTTGTCATGGAAATATTTGCCACAATGTTGAACCATACAATTGATTCACACATGGGAAGGTCTCTTTCCCCAATTAACAGCCTTTGCATGGCCATCACATCACCATCAGGAGCCACATGCCAATTCCACATACTAGGATGTCTTATTCCTATGAGTGACAACTTTTTGGGAGAATGGAATTTCCTTACCCATTCTCATTACTTACTCATAAGTTATTGACTCATATCTTGTAATTTTTCTTAGCATGCACTCACTTGTCCACAAGGATGATTTACCCATCATCTTGCAAGTTACATGTCCCTTACCTGATAACCTATTCCATTACTTATTGAGCATTCTTTCATGTAATACAATATCCATCTTTGATAATCAAGAGCTCCCATGGCTCTTCCTTGCAATTCTTCTACATCTTAGCCTCATTACATTCTCAGAAATACAAAAAATAAATTCCATGCATTATGGAGACAATCCATATTAACAATTTTTGTCAGCCACAAAATTCTCTCACAATCAATGACTGTATCCAAGGGATGATGGGGGTCAAGGGGGATTACCCCCTTGTGGCTTCCCACTGCAGGGCAGGTCGAGGGAAATGCGCTCATTTTTTGTTTGTTTTTGTAAATCTTTCAATTTTGCGCAATCTGACGCATAAGTTCAATTCCATTTCTCAATTTATGGCACCTAAAAATGTCCCTGGAAAATAGCTTCCCTGTTTCGGTGGACTTATCAATTTTCCTCCGACCCATTTCGATGGACTTATCAATTTTCCTCTGACCCATTTCGACGCGAAATCCATTTTTCTGTTGACTTGTTTCGATGGACTTTCTAATTTGACGCTGACCCATTTCGGAGCAACTTTCAATTTTACGCCGATCGATCCACTTTCTATTTTTTCATGAACTATTTCGGTGACTTTTCCAATTTCTCTCCGATTGGCAAGATTTTGACTTTGCGCTGACCGTTTCGACGAACTTTTCAATTTTACGCCAATTTGCATAATTCTTGTTTCTTTTCGATCTGTTTCGGCGAGCTTTTCACTTTGTCGCCGACTAACTTTGGCGACCTTTCCAATTGCATCCAAAATATTTATCGACAACTTTTTCCTTTCTTGCTGATTGGCGCGATTTCTGATTTTTCGCCGACCCGTTTCGACGCGAAATCCATTTTGTTGCCGACCTGTTCGACGCACTTATCAATTTTCCTCCGACCCATTTCGATGGACTTATCAATTTTCCTCTGACCCATTTCGACGCGAAATCCATTTTTCTGTTGACTTGTTTCGATGGACTTTCTAATTTGACGCTGACCCATTTCGGAGCAACTTTCAATTTTACGCCGATCGATCCACTTTCTATTTTTTCATGAACTATTTCGGTGACTTTTCCAATTTCTCTCCGATTGGCAAGATTTTGACTTTGCGCTGACCGTTTCGACGAACTTTTCAATTTTACGCCAATTTGCATAATTCTTGTTTCTTTTCGATCTGTTTCGGCGAGCTTTTCACTTTGTCGCCGACTAACTTTGGCGACCTTTCCAATTTCATCCAAAATATTTACGACAACTTTTTCCTTTCTTGCTGATTGGCGCGATTTCTGATTTTTCGCTGACCCGTTTCGACGCGAAATCCATTTTGTTGCCGACCTGTTCGACGCACTTTCTGCTTTGTCACTGATTGGTGCACTTTTCAGTCTTGCGCCGAACTGTTTCGGTGCACTTTCCAATTTGTCGCTGATCGACGAACTTTTCACTTTTTCACTGATTGTTTCGGCGATTTTCCAATTTCATGCCAAAACGCCCTTTTTCGGCTACTTTTGATTTCTCGCCGAAATGTATCGGCGACCTTTTCATTTCTTCGCCGACAATTTCGACGCTCCTTTAAGTTTTGCAGCGATACATACTTAGCAGAAACACTTAGAAAAATTTGATAATTTATTTTTCTAATGATCAGTAGTGATCTTACCTCTGCAACTGTGAGATGTAGCCCATGTAGGCCCAATGTTGCAACCTCGTGCTCTAATACCAATCTGTCACATCCCCTCATGGATCCAATACAAGGAAGGGAACATGCCACCAAAATTCTGGGCTTTTACACAAAAGTCAACCCCATTCATCAATTTCATACAAATAAAAACACATGTGTGTGCAGACGTATAAATTTGTTAAACACAGTGGAATGAAATTTCTTCTATACTCACATATATCATGCAATCTCCAACATACTGATAACATGCATCAAATAAAACAATGTAGGAGTAAAAAACATAGATAATACTTATATTGAAAATGAGTTGTCCCGAGCTACTAGCTATGCAGCTGCAATGTTCCACCCAGCTATAGGCTAGTTGTGTTCATTAATCTCTCAACACAACTGCCACCCTCGAGTTGGGCATGATTTCTACAAGAAAAGGGAACACTCAAGCTCATGCACAGCCAAAGCAATGGATTCCCAAAACCCAAACCACAACATCATATCCCACACACATCAAGCACATATGTTGGGCATAGGGAAAGAATTTTAGCTATGGGATTCACAAGCAATATGTCCAAGGGTTTCCCCCAAATCGTGTCAAGTCAAAAACAGATTCTGGGAAGGGAAAAATCGATCACCACGAAAAATTTTAAGGGCGAAATTTTGCCAATTGGCAATTTTTTGGGCCTTTTTTAAAAAATAAATTCGCTATTTGGTCATTTTTAGTCTCTAATATCACCTATATTTACATAAAATATTTTTTTTATCATAATATTCGCCAAAATTTACAAGTTTCAGTAGTAAATTGTATGTTTCATTTTTACTATTCTCCTACCAATCTATATATATGTTTTTTTCAATCCAAAATAATCTCTTAGAATACTATAGTTAAGTATAATTTTATAATCCTTAAAAATACCTTGTTGAGCACACGGGTAAAAGCAATTTTCCCATGGGTATTTGAGCATCCAAATGGACAAAACGGCCTAAATGAAACCCCAATTCGAATTCCATTTCTCCCCATTCATTCTTCCACCCAAAAAAGACCTTTTCCCAGCTAGAAATCAAGGAAAAACGAGAAAAATATGGAGGGAAAATGCCCAACTAGCCCAGAACGCGTGGGAGAAGCCAAGCACGAATTTCTCCCAATGGTGGCTTTCCCATACCCGAATTTTGGACAGCCACGCCTCTCCATTCTCAATTCACTAACTATTTCAACAAACTCTTGGGAGAATTAAATGATTGGGTACACAAGTCGACATGGGTAGTTGATGGCTCATGGGTTCTCTCATTGACACTTGGCTTGGATTTATTGGCCCCAAGGGTTTGAATATTTCCCTCCCAATTCCTTGTAAAAATCATGCCCCCATCTCTTGTTACATTGCATTGCATAGCTAGTTCTGGGTGTTTTATTAAAATGCATATTTACATGATATTTACATCATTTACATTTTTAATGCAATGGGGGCAAAATCGGGATATTACAATTTTCTAAAAACTAAATCAGATTCCTTCGATAAATTTAAAGGCACAAGTGGAGAAATGCTTGGGCTATTAAGATTCAATATGCTAACACATAAAATATCAGCATTACATTCCATTTCACAATGATAGCATATACAGGATCACTGAAGAAACAACAAGCATAGCATAAATACAAGAGACACAGATTTATCCTAGGAAACCCTCATGGGGTAGAAAACCCAACAAAGCTTCCTCAATATAGATGACCAGCAATATACAAAGATGCAAACCAAAGACATGATCTCCTCCTCCATAGCAGACCTCTCTCTCACAAGTGCGCTACATTTCAAGTGAGAGAAGTGTGTGTATAATGAGGAACACACCTCCTCTATTTATACACATCTCTGACTTGTACTTTATATTAACTAGATCGGCCCCAAGTTTACCACTGGGTTAAACACCCCACTACAACTTACTGGTCCGACTCCACTAGGGTGGTCTAACAACCCTTTGACCCACATAACACATATAGGTCAGACCCCCACTAGGGAAGTCTAATAACCCAAGTTACTACATTCCGACGGAGGAATAAACATCTTCGGATATACAATAAGATCTTCACGGAGGAATGAAACATCTCAAGAATAATAAAGTACAAATATAATATTCTTTGAAGTTACAATATTTCAACACTCCCCCTTAATGAGAAGGATATTATAATAGCATCTGCATGAGCAAGGAGTCATCAACATCATACATGATACATCTATAAATCATTGGAAGCTTTCTCAACATCATCAGTAACTCAAGTAGTTACTAGAACATCTTCAATATTGAAAGATCTTCAACACTGAATCTTCTACAACACTTGAACAACTATCATCATCTGGATCCACACGATCATCAACATCGTCATCACACGATCATCAGCATCGTCATCACACGATCATTAGCATCGTCATCACATGATCATTAGCATCATCATCACATGATCATCAACATCATCATCACATGATCATCAGCATCAATCATCAACATCGTCATCACACGATCAACAGCATCTGGATCATCTCGATCTACAACATCTGGATCATCAGTATTAGTATCCACACCAATACAAGTATACACATCATCAATACACGTATCCTCATCAATGCAAGTATACATATCATCAATACAAGTATCCTCATCAATACAAGTATACATACAAGTATCCTCATCAATACATATCATCAATACAGGTATCAAATACATCAATACAAGTATCCTCATCAATGAAGTATACACAATAGCAGCATACCCTGCAACACACATGATCCTTCCTTTCATAATTACGGGATCATGGACAATCCTTCCTTTCAAAATTATGGGATTCTAGTCCATCAACTCTGGTGATCCTTCCTTTCGGATTTACGGGATCAATCTCATCACAATCATGTTTTAAGACTATCGTTCCTTTGGGAATTACGGGATTTACAGTCTAAGGATGATTAATCCACACTCAATCTCTTTTAAGACTATCCTTCCTTTCGGAATTATGGGATTTACGGTCTAAGGATGATTAATCCATACTCAATCTCTTTTAAGACTATCCTTCCTTTCGGAATTATGGGATTTATGGTCTAAGGATGATTAATCCACACTCAATCTCTTTTAAGACTATCCTTCCTTTCAGAATTACGGGATTTACAGTCTAGGGATGATTAATCCACACTCAATCTCTTTTAAGACTATCCTTCCTTTCGGAATTACGGGATTTACGGTCTAAGGATGATTAATCCACACTCAATCTCTTTTAAGACTATCCTTCCTTTCGAAATTACAGGATTTACAGTCTAAGGATGATTAATCCACACATGTACCTTTTGAACCGAGGTCCAGGGACAATCCAGTCCTATCATATCCACTAGGGACTTCATTTTCAGAGACACATGTCTATGGCTCACTTTAGGACTGAAGTCCAGGGATGATCCAATCCCCACATGTCCACTAAGGACTTCATTCTCGGAGACACATGTCTACGGCTCACTTTAGGACTGAAGTCTAGGGATGATCCAATCCCCACATGTTCACTAAGGAATTCATTCTCGGAGACACATGTCTACGGCTCACTTTAGGACTGAAGTCTAGGGATGATCCAATCCCCACATGTCCACTGAGGACTTCATTCTTGGAGACACATGTCTACGAATCACTTTAGGACTGAAGTCCAGGGATGATCCAATCCCCACATGTCCACTAAGGGCTTCATTCTCGAAGACACATGTCTATGGCTCACTTTAGGACTGAAGTCCAGGGATGATCCAATCCCCACATGTCCACTAAGGACTTCATTCTCGGAGACACATGTCTACAGCTCACTTTAGGACTGAAGTCCAGGGATGATCCAATCCCCACATGTCCACTAATGAATTCATTCTTGAAGACATCTGTCTACGGATCCTTTTAGAACATGTGTTCAAGGATGATGCAATCCCTTTTCTTTCTTGGAGACATATGTCTATGGATCCTTTTAGAACATGTGTTCAAGGATGATGCAATCCCCTCATCAACTTAGACCCTGTCTAAGGACCATCCACCAACCTCTCTGTCGGCATCACCAATATAGGTATCCACATCATCGACCTCACTATCGATGCAGGCAATCTCATCATAAGTGACCACATCACTCCACCTTTCGAGGAGGGTCCTTCTGAACTACACCAAGCTTGTCTCAAAAATACTCAAACTTTACTTGAGGTAGAAGTTTGGTTAGTACATCGGTATCTTGTTCACTTGAGGTAGAGGTTTAGTTAGTACATCGGTAACTTGTTGCAAATTCAAACTTTATAGTTCCTTTCTGCACCATATATTGTATATAGAAATGTCAGATCTCTAAGTGCTTTGAATTATCATGGAACACTGGATTCTTTGCCATCTTGATACAAATCTATTTGTCACATAGGATCACAGTTTGGTCTATCTCTAAGTCAAACAATCCTGAAGCCATACTTCTTCACAACTAGCAGAGCAAGCGGCCACACTAGACTGCTTCCTGCTAAACCACAAGATCATGGCTGATCCCAGACAATAACATCCTCTCGATGTGCTCTTCCTGTTTGATACACTTTCTGCTCAATCAACATCTATGTAGCCATCTGAAGCCATGATCTCCAAGATAGCATAGATCAAATTCTATAGTATCCTTTAGGTACCTCATCACATGCTTTGCAACTATTAGGTGAACACATCTAGTTTCCACTAGATACTGACTCAAGGTGTTCACAGTAAAGCATATATATGACCTAGTATTTGTTAGATACATCAATGACCCAATAATTTGTCTGTATAGAGTCACATCCACTAACTCTGAGTCATCAACTAACAGCTTCAAGTCGAAACCCATGAGAGTGGCCATGGTTGTACATTCCAACATATCAAATATTCTCAATATTTCCACAGCATACTTTCCCAGGATGAGAAAGATTCCTTCTGAGCCTTGCCATGCTTACAGACCTAGGAAGCAATGCATCAATCTAAAATCTTTCATTTTCATTTCTGCAACCATCTATCTATGCCATCTCTTTTCAAATGGGTCTACTGATATGAGCCTCAATATCATTCGAACTCTGTGGTGAGTCCCTTCTTGCATCTATGTCATCTTTGTATAGAAACCATATTCAACCTTGTAGAAAAGGTTGAGATCCACATCACCCATGGTGATCATTAAGCTCATCAAATTACTATCGATCCTGAGTACCCGAACAGAGCTTTCTTCAATTGAATCCCTGATGCACACTTCTTCTTCAATTACATTATTAATATAATGGTCTTATCTAGCCACTTGGAGCAAACATCTCATTATGATTCTCTTCCTCTTTCTAAGAGAATTGTCTAGCCACAAACCTTCTATATTATGTTTGATTTGTAAATCTTTAGTTGAACATCCATCACTTGTTCAGTGTTCATCATTCGTCATGATCTTTCCTACAAATCAAAATTAAGTACATGATTAGTAATACTTCATAATCATCAAATCATATTGACATGATAACCTATTATGCATACAGATATCATTTACATAGTTATGCAACTATCTTGACCAATACCTTGGCACAACACTTTTCCATATCATGTATGCATACAGTGGCTATCTAGATGCCTTCCATCTCTACCAGAACATATGATCGAGAGTGTGCACAGCTCTCAGCATGTCAGCAAATAGGTTTCATTCTAGACCAGCAACAATGGAATGTTTGTCCAACTTACCAATCATATGCATATTAGTAGTATACTATTCAATGCTCTATGAATGTTTACACTCAGCATGATATATTCTAGGAATACAAATATGCATACAACCTATTACAAGCAATATCATTTACTATTTCAAATAACAACTCAAATACTTATCTTTTATGTTTGTGTGGTTGCCTCCCGCTTGATCTTCTAAATGTATTTTGAACTTCTATTCATTCTGTACCACTGTGCATGCTCAAGTGGGCACTAGTGTTATCCTCATGATCTCATACACAAACATACATTCATTAGTATATTATAAATATTATCAAAATATTATAATTCTTGAATATGTATAGTCATGATCATACATAATAAACATTAGTATTCAAGGTTTCAGGGAAGCCTTCTTTTACTCATGCATATTCTTGTTTGATCATAGGACTCTTATGGTTAGTTAAATCATCAATCAAGATAAGAGACATAATATGCATAAACCCTTAATTACTAACTTTATGAATAAGCATAACCAATCATACCAAGTATACTTATATAAAGGATCCTAACACAAGGTAAGATTCTAACTTGACATAGGAAAACATACCTGGATTAGTATACCTGCTTAGTTATGTCTAACATACCTAATCAATATCTTCTTTGTTCTCTTCAATGATTTAGAGATCCTGTGCTAGAACCTACATATCTCATAGGTTAAGCATAATAGAACAAAGTCATACATACCTCGTAAGTAGAACAAAGATTATGGAGGAGTCTTTGTCTTCATGTTGTCATGGTCATGGAACTTGATTTGTCTTTCGTGATGTACCTGTATCTTGTTAGCAAACAACATCAACCTCATACAACACCACAGTGCATTAGTACAATCATATAACCCTAATCAATGCATGTCTTCTATCATTTTCATACTTTTACTAGGGTGATAAGACAATTCTAACATTAATAATAATTGTACTAATCTAAATAATATGAAGACAAACATATTATGAACTTAATCAAGAATCAGATTTCAAGACATACCTGTATCTCCTTAAGCCATACCTGTCGAGATTTCTTGTAGTCTTCTTATGAAATGCCTTATCCTCAACTCCCCCTGAAACTTGATCTGGAGCTTGATTAGGGTTTGTTAGAGAAACCCTAAAAATTCAATCTTTGACTTTCACACTTCTGAATGGATGGAAGGATGTGTCTTGCTGAGCTGATCAAACTTGCATACTTTAATTTTGAAATCTCCAAAATTTGACCCCTCAAAATTGCCTTCGAAACTTCTGGATCTTCTAGACAAGATCCCGAACTAGGGTTTGATGGAGCCCACCCTTCTGCCTAATCAGAAGGTTTGATCCAAAGGCTCTAAACTCTTATTTTTCTGAGGAGCTTCCAGCCGTGGTCACAGACTTTAAAAATTCCAACTTTTGCTAAAGCCCTAATTTTCAACCTTTCCGATCAAAATCCCGAACTCGGGTTTGATCAAGCCCGGTCTTCTAACCAACCAAAAATTTTGATCTTGGACTCTAAATTTCTATTTTGATGAGTAGCATCCAGCCATGGTCTCCGATTACATAAATTCCAACTTTCTCTGAAACCCTAAATTCTGGAAGCCATCAATGAAGGTGCTAAAAAATAATTATGTTTTGACAGAAATATGTACCTGATTGTTTCTGTTGTAACTCCGAGCTTTTCGATCCACAGGATCTGAATTTTTTTTTTGTAGTATCCTGACTTGTCATATTTCCATCCTGATAGGTATGAACTCAATTGGATTTTCTGAGAGATATTTATGCCAAGTGTCGCAACGTGACCTGTTTATGGGATAAAACAGGAGAGCAAACTTGTACGGTGTGCCACGTGTCACTGGTTGAACTTCGGCCTCTAAAATAGTTTCCTGAGATAGTGTAGTCTGTGTACTACCTGTCACTTTTTACGAAATTTCATTTGGAGCTTCCCAGCCCAAGTTATGAGCTTTTTTCCTAGGTCACATAAATTTGACTGAGATCTGGAAGAAGAAGAAACCCTAACTTGTAATGATCATAACTCACACATTACAACGAATCTAAGGGTTTCCTTTGGACACAAGGTATTTGGGGATGTCGTATATGACCTGTAAAGGTTTCAGATCCTGAAACGTTTCCAAAATGGATTTATAGCGAAAGTTTCACGATGATTGGTTTTTGCTATACAAAACCCAAACCTTCAAATTATCGCAAGTGAAGCAAGTGTCGTAAGTGCCATACATTTCCTTCCTTCAGGTTAGCTCTGATACCATGTTAAGATTCAATATGCTAAGACAGAAAATATCAACATTACATTCCATTTCACATTGATAGCATATACAGGATCACTGAAGAAACAACAAGCATAACATAAATACAAGAGACAGATTTATCCTAGGAAACCCTCATGGGGTAGAAAACCCAGCAAATCTTCCTCAATATAGATGAACAAAAATATACAAGGATGCAAACCAAATACATGATCTCCTCCTCTATAGAAGACGTCTCTCTCACAAGTGCGCTACATTTCAAGTGAGGGAAGTGTGTGTATAATGAGGAACACACCTCCTCTATTTATACACATTTCCAACTTGTACTTTATATTAACTAGGTCAGCCCCAACTTTACCATTGGGTTATACACCCGACTACAACTAACTGGGCCGACCCCACTAGGTTGTTCTAACAGCCCTTTGACCCACATAACACATACAGGGCCGACCCCCACTAGGGGAGTCTAATAACCCAAGCTACCACATTCCGACAGAGGAATAAACATCTCTGGATATACAATAAGATCTTCACGGAGGAATGAAACATCTCTGGAATAATAAAGTACAAATATAATATTCTTTGAAGTTACAATATTTCAACATGGGCAAGCCTATTTTATGTCTCAAATCTGATAATGGAGGAGAATATTTCTCCAAGGAATTTGATAAATTTTGTAGGTAGGAAGGAATTAAGCACCATAAGATTTCTTCATATATGCCACAATAAAATTGTGTGGTTGAGTGAATGAATCACACAAGCATGGAATGTGCAAGAAGCATGCTCAGTGCTTTTGGGTTGGACAATTGATTATGGGAAGAGGTTTTTAATACAACTACCTATTTAATTAACAAAACACCTACAATTGTGTAGGATGGAAAGATTCCAAAGGAGGTTTGGTGTGGTAATCCAATTCATTATTATCATTTGCATTTTTTTGGCTGTGATGCATTTCCCCATGTATATAAAGAAAAGAGGTCCAAGCTTGAACCAAAGTCAAGAAAATATGTTTTTCTTAGTTATGATTAATACAATAAATGGGTATAGATTGTGGGATCCTAGTAATAGTTAGTCAGGATGTTATTTTTAATGAAAAATCCATGCAAAGGAAGGAGGTGCAACAAACACTTGGGATTGTACCAGTTGAATTAGACATGATTAAATATGAAAATGAATCTCTTGATTAGCATGAAGAACAATAAGTTCATTGGCCACAATTTAGAAGATCTACACACCCCAAGAGACGTCCAAAAAGGTATTGTCCTTATTTTTTGTCTTCGTTTGCTTTGTTAATTGATGATGGTGAACCTAGTTCATTTTAGGAACCTAGAGAATCTTAGAATGTAGATCAAGTGAGGAAATCTATGAATGAAAAAATGAATGCATTAAACAAGAATCAAACATGGGAGCTTGTGTATCTCCCACCAGGAAGAAAAATTGTTGGAACTAAGTGGGTGTATAAAGTAAAGAAGAACAGTGATGGGTTGTTGGAACATTATAAAGCTCGTTTCGTATCAAAAGGTTACGTGAAGAAGTCAAGTATATATTTTAATGAAATCTTCTCTCCTATTGGGAAGCTTACTACTGTATGGGCAAAAATTATCTGAGCTTGCTGAAATTGTGATGAAGGAAAGATTGGGCAATGGAATGTGGGTGGAAAAAATTGACAAGGAAATCTTGTATATTGAATTCAAGTGGTTGAATGTTAGGATATGAAGCCAATAAATAGATCTCCATTATCATTTTTACAAAGGTCTCAACTAATACCATGCAATATTTGTATGTGCCAGGTGCACAAGGGGGGTTAGAGGAGGGCAAAGCGCCCAAGGTAAAAAATTATAGACCCTTCTAGTCTATTTTGGTTTCTTCTGGAACCCTCATATGTATTGTATAAAAGGGGAGTGATGCCCCAACATTGTAACATAAGAGAGATAAAAGAAAGCATTGGAATTTTTTTCCGAGTAATAATAAAAGGTCGAACCTTCCATTACCTTATGGTTTTACCTACGTATAGTAGGGTTTCCATGTAAATCTCATGTTCTATTATTATTGTTGTTTGATTCTATCTTTTTATATATTTTTCTAACAAACTAATCTTTCAAAACTTGTATGGAGCTTGAGGATGATAAGATTCAAACATAGGATTGTGTTTTAGAGGCTTTGCACCCCACACCAATCATGGATTAATTAAATATGTCCAATTTTTGGTGGCTAAGAATAAAGGCCTTAAGGATTCATGTCAATATCCTAATAACAATAATTGTTGTACAATTATTTTGTCCCCGAAGGGGATTATATATGTATTGCCATGATCTGTCGTTCAGGAGGAAGGAAAGATCTGAGAACACTGATAGGAGGTGAGGCTAAGAGCCTCACCTCTCAATGGAGAAAACCAGAAAGGAAGCTCAGAGCTAAACACAATATGAAAAACCCTAAAATAGAAATAAAAGAGAGACAATCCTGACACAAACAAGAATGATTGTATTATGAGGCAGGATGCCTTTTTATAACAATTACAAAAGGAGCACAATAAATGCTGCTCATTATTTAATAATAAGATATCTCTAATAATCTAAATAATAACTAATACATTCATGGGAATAGAACCCAAATAGTTCCTAATACATGAAGGGGGAGTGTGGGCCTCCCATACAGATCAAAAAACAATCCCACTTATAATTATTTGCACAAAGAGATAGCTAGAATAGAGAATAAATATTGAACATAAAAGTAGAGGAAAATCACTCCAGTGGAAAGAATTCCACTATGATATTATCCATCAACATGAATACAATATATAGATTCTCTCAAGAGACTTAGTGGCAATTCGAGTAGCTCACCATAATGAGGGATTACCTAGAATATTCCCCCCACTGTTATAGGAAAATATCTCTATGGATAGGTTGATATCCTCTTGGGATTGTAAGAGGCCCTTATTTTCCTACCCAAGACAGAAAGAAATCAAGTAGACACTATAATTCTCCCATATCTAGCTCATACATCAATAAGTAAGCTATGAAGAACAAAGCAGGTAGATAGCTTACCTCGCTTCAATGGTTGTCCTTGATGCTCCTAAGTTACTTCAACTCCTAGCCTTCAATCCTGGGATTGTGAAGCTGTTCACAATGGAAAGACAACACCTTCTCCAAATAAATATATGTATAAACAAAGATCTAACTATGAAATTACAATCAATTCAATGCATTCACCATTAACGACATGAAATTGGGAGAAATAGGCTATGTTGTATTAAAATAAAGCATTAAGGAAGTTATGCAACATGTGTTTATACTTGACTCATGGTTGATTTGAACTCCTCTAGCTCTCTTTCAAAATTCCTTCAAGACTCATAAGACCATAATATCCACCTCTCTAAGTGCGCTCCCCCACTTTTCCATGGGTAGGAGGTTCATTATATAGGTTAGGGAGGCCAAACCAATTAGGAGAGATATTTGGATCAAGGGAGGATGAAGTGGATCAAGGGATCTTGAGCTTCCTTAGGTTATACAGAGGATATGATTCGAAGACTAGATTAATCCCACAAAGATCTCCATGAAAGATAAGATCCATAGATCATGGAACTACCTCCTAGGCAACATTTTCACACTCTGCACATAGAGAAACACACAATAAAGAGGGATTTTTGTGCTTTGCAAAGCAGGAAAGGCACAAAAATCATGATTTTTTCGTGTTATGGTGACCTACAGGGGCGCGATAATCGTTCCTTGGCCAACTAGCAAGGCGCAAAAACATGGCTAAAAAAGGCTCAAAGAAGTAAGGTACAAGATGGATTTCAAGGCTTAGATAATAAGGAAAGCTCTCAGGATGACATGTGGATTGAGGAACTAACACACACAGTGATATGACCTGCATAGGGAACATTAACTCCATCATAATAAGGCATGGAAGCTGCAAGTGACAAAATGAGGTGTATCAGGTTCGCCCTAAAGTGTGAGGTCAGAAACGAATTGATGGCCGAGACACTTTAGCAACTCATGAATGAAAGATAACTGAAAGATAATTGTAGAGGTGCTTGCAAACCACGGGGGGTTCACTCAGTGAACTTGTTACATAGCACGATCGTTCGTAAGATATTAAAGAATATCCCTAATTTCACTAAATATTGGAAAATGCCTCCTAAAATTGTATTGTTGAACCCCCCTCCCAATATACCTTACCAATTAAGAAAACCCCTAGTTTCACCAGATATTGTAGGTATCCATTTTTATCAACCCATTTTTAATACCCCCTTTATATCATATTATCAAGTTGTAACAAGCAGGAGCCCTAAAGAACCTTAGTATAAGAAAACCAGATACTAAATAAAATAATAATATAAAGCTAATTATTATCCCACCGTGATTAGAGGGGCGACTAATGAAATTGTAGCATTGGATAGTGGAAAACCCAATGAAATAGTAATGGGGAAGGCAAAATGTGTGAAAGGCCACCTACTCAAGAGATCAATGTAACAAATAATGTAAAAGATTGATAGTACCATAGTATAGAATATATTATGAGTTTATTTTAGATTTCAAACTAAAAATGTTTACATCTTGATGGATTTGAAAAATTAACTATTTCAATATATGTATGCATTAAACAATATACTTTTTATATTTATATTTTTTGCTTTCATTTATTATAAATATTATAATATTAATGGACAAAACGCTACATAATAAAAATTTTACTTATCAAATTCCATGATTATAATGCACAATGTTGAATTTAATTTAAGAAAAAAAATGATACCATTTATTTGTAAAAGAAAGATATGGGAATATATATTTTAAAAAGATTTTTATATTCATATATATTTATGATAATGTTATAAAAAAAAGAATTGATTTATTTTACTTAATTATGAGCATAGATCCATCTTAAACCCAGATTTACCACATCCAATCCAATTGTTGCCTTAAAATTTTTACCATGTTCAAAAATATTTACACCTCGTGCTTGGTAAATTTGGGTTTGCCATGGATTTTTTAATTTTTTTATTTGGTTATAATTATTTATTTTATGAGCGGACATGAATTTAGTTTTTGTAATGTAACATAACATTATGTTAAGTTACATTATGTGACAAAATCTCCCCATCCTCTCTACTATCGGTGCAATCAAAATAAAAATTATAAAAAATTAAAAGGTCAAGAAAATATTAGAACTTTATTTTTTATGTTTATAATTTTATAGCACACTAAGTAATGTATTTATTTTAAAGGTCCAAGTGTAGTAGACCAAAGTTGGTCTCATGGATGCTAACTTTCAACATCATCGTGAAGTAAAAGGATTCTATGTTAATGTTATACATGGTATAATTCGAATTTTAATTAACATTCATGATATAGTTAGTAAAAGTTGAAATGATAATTAGTATATATCAATTATATATATATATATATATATATATATATATATATTAATTCAAAATTTAGATGAATTTATAACATTTTTATTTATGGTATAGTTAGAATTTTAGGTAACATCATATCATTAAGAATTTAGTTAAAATAGAAAAAAAATAAAATAAAATTTATACTATAAAAATTATCTGTATATTAAGAATTTAATTATTTATCTTTTTTATTACATTTTAATTTGGTAATATTTTAAATGTTATTTATTTTCACAATCTTTTAATTTACAAAAATAAAGAAAATTTGTGAAAATATTTCTTCAACATTTTAAGGTTAAAAATAAAAATAAATTGTTAAAACCAATAAATTAATACATTTTTATTGTAAAATGCTTATTATATTTACTAAAACTATTTACAACATAGAAGAAACAAAACAAATGTTACATACAAAGATATTTACATCATTATCTTTAAAAAAATAAAACATGGGATGGTGTAGAAAAAATAAACAAAAACAACAATAAAAATTTTAATCAACAAAATTCTTTTTACTATCAAATAGGGGTATATATCTTCTTTCAATAATTCAAAGAATGCAAGCAAAAAACTAAAGTTAGTTTTCAAAAACACATTTCCATATATTTACTCACAAAACTGAAATCTTCTTGCTCTCTAATACAAACTTCGATACACAATGAATGCATGTTTTATTGAAAACTAGTCCTAATAAGTCCGATGAAAATAACAATCCAAAGGTGCTTCCATTTCATATAAAAATGTCACATCTAGCTCAAATTTTTGTAGAACTACCTACTTCCTCTAGTCATCATCCCTCTAACACTTCTTGAAGGCTATTGTACTAAATCTAATACTCAATATTCCATTACCCAAGGAAAAGGTAGTCTTTTGTGGGGAAGAGATCACAACATTTTTGTATGACAAAGACTCACTTCTCTATAAGGCTTGTCCAAAAGATTAGAAGAGAAATCTCCCTTCCTCTTCTTGGAGTTAACATGGGAACCTTCATGAATATTCATACCTTGAGTTTGATTACTAACACATACACTCAAAGTCGAGAGAATTCTCTCACCGCATGCACTATAAATACTTTAAAAATCATAACCATAATTTCAAAGTCGGAACTGAGATTGTTTGTGAGGCAAATACCGAAATACTCATGGAAAACTTATGGGTCACCCCTACCACTAGAAATTCATTCCACCTTGGTAACCTCGGGAAGACCCAATAATATCTTATATTTCAAATTGTTCATAATATTACTTAATTTTATAATGCATCTTAATAACAAATTTTAAATAGAAAAAAAAAAATATTTTTAAACTCCTTTAGTATTTGAATGGATCCAGATAACTCTACACTCTGATAACTATCATATATATTATATATAACTTAAAATGAAGACATATTATCATAATTATCCTATTTTATTATATTTTATTATGTATGAAGAAAGGAATTGGAAATCCCCAAAAATATCAATGAAGAAATCAAATGGAAATCCGGAAAGATTGAATAATATATGCAGCCGCAGAAAGCAATGGGTATTCAAATCTATCCCTCATTTGAACAATATTTTTTATTACTCATTAGGTGGAGCAGGGATTTAAACCTTGGAATTTACGAAGAACTAAAATTATTGAAGTCAATTTGAAGGTGTTGCAAGAAAAAATAAGTAACGCGAAGTGAGTAAAAGTCATTTTAGAAGACTAACTAATCATTCCACTCAATGCTGTGTGTGATTTCCGTTCACATCTAATTTCATACAGAACTTGTCTGAAGATGCTTCTTTTTGTTTTGATAATTGCATTTCAAAATTTTAGCTTCCAAAAGTTTGTTGTCTGAAGATGCTTCTTGTTGTCTGAAGATGCGCCTAGATATCCTTTTTTTTTAATTTGTATTATGTCCTATAGGTTGGGATCTAAAAGTTTCCAAAAAGCGTCGAATCTAATATGCCAGTGGTTTGCATTTCTATTATAGGACTTGATTTTGTATCTAGAACTTGTTCTCCATTACTTGGTTATGCATTTGATTAGGCAGATATTTAAATATTTTCTACAGTTTCATTAACATATTGGTGGACTGTTACATATTTGATACTATCATTTTCTATTTTTCCTTTCCATGTTGTAAATATTTTCTCTTAGGAGCATATTTATGTTGAATGTGTTAGTAACTAATCCGGGATAAGAGACATTAGGCAAATCTTTTCTTTTTAGGTCATATTTATGTTCAATATATCTATAATTAGTCTAGGCTAATAGAAAACTTGGACATATTGGGCACAGTTGAACTCTATGTATCATGTGGTTGATTGGTCTTCCATAGCCCTCTTTTAATATAAAAAATTCACATTTTTTTATTCTATCCCAAAAATAGAAATTGGCATAAAGATAAGTCTCAGCCTTACATACTATATAGAGGGAGTGAAGTAAGATTCCATTAGATTGATTGATTGATTGTGGGCGAAAGAAAAAGGCTGATGCTTGCTTGCTTGCCGTCAGAGTTGGGAACAGGGACAAAGTCTCTGTAGAACAAATTCTAGGAAACCTTCTTACTCATTCGCTATTCTTGACTAATAAAATCTCATTTTGATTGGGTCGGATTAAACATGCCTACCTCTCATCAGGGTACAATAAAGTATATTTAAAAATTACTTAACTATTATTTTTTTGGACGTTTCTGTTTAATTGGATGGATGGAATCCATTGCTTCACGGTTGAGCCCTTTTATGTTGTTATAAACCTTTGGCGAGAGGAAAGAGGATAGAGTGAATAGGTAATAACATAAAATATTGTTCTCTCACAATTGTTGCTGGGATTATTAAATACACACTCACATTTTTTTAACAACACACATAAAAAGAAAACTATCCTCTAATAAAAAAGGCAGGGCTACTGCATTTTACTATGACATTACCAGTCCGAGAGTAGAGCAGAACCAAGAAACCAGGAGTCTTGAGTCAAAAGAAGTATATATATCTCACGCATCGAGATGTGAAGCAATCAGTTTAAGATCCATTGTACCCAAATGCCAGGAACAAATAAATATAGTCATGTGGAAATTTAATGAAATGTTCAAAAGAATAAAAAATCGTATGGTATTTTGGACTTTTTCATGTTTCATAGAAAAGGTAGCAAAACATGTAGGAAATGATGTTACATAGTATAAAATATAATAAGAATACTTGCGAGTTTCGATTTCAGGGTGGACATGACTACAGGCTCGACGAAGGACTCCATCCTGGATTTTGTTAAACATAATGTTAGATGCTTTGGTTCTGTAAAACAATAAAAAAAAGCCATTTTTTTGTTCTTTCTTTTACATAATGAATGCAAGAGATTTGCAAAATATTTAGTATATGTACTGCGTATCTTCTTAGATGCTTTGAAATTTGTAAAATTATTGTGAAAGGTTCTTAGATGCTTTGAAATTTGTAAAATTATTGTGAAAGGCTTTTGTTTGATAAAACAATTAAATATGTGTATTTTGATTTGTGTAAAATAATTAATATGTAACAATTAAATATAAATATTTTGGATTTGTGTAAAATGATTAATATATGTATTATCAATTATGAAGTGATAGGTATGTGGTAGGTAATTTGAGGATTTATTTTCAAACAAAATAATTTTTTTATAAATTTATTGTCACCTCCAAGGCTATTTTGTCAAATCAAACTATGTAATCTATCAAAATTTAGCATTTTTTAAATTCAAAAATTAGAAAAATATTTTATTATTTTTCAGAATTAAAATTAATAATTATATTTTAAGAAACATTATAAAATAACTACAAAACATACACAACTAATAATAACAAGTCAATTGAATTTTGACTCTCAAACCATCATTATAATCCCTCTCCTAGCAAGGACTAATAAATAATTAAACAAGAGCTACGTGCAGCTTAGTCCCTGCCTTCTAGGTTAAAAGATAAAGAAAATAGGAAGAACAAATTATTGTTGAAGGGAAAATTCTTTGACAAAGAAATTTTATTTAAAGGTGTTTTTAAACATAACTTTATCTACGAGGAATATTTTAATGGGTATGGATGCAAAGAAAATCCTAACATTGATTGAAATAGTTGCATAGAGCCTTGAAAACGACCTACAAGAATGTGCCCAAAGGCATAGAAGTTTAACCTAATCCAAAATGAGATATAGAACATTGATGTCCTGGTCCAAAGCTTGTGTGTATTTTGATGTCCTGAATTCTAGATGTAACAAGACTATTGTATCATTCTTTGGTTGAATGTGTCTTTATATAGAACAAGAAGTCCACAATCATTATGATGAAATCGTGTGTGTATCTATGGATATGTGTGTCCTATTACTGTCACATATTTCTACTTGAACGTAGCATACTGATTAATGATCCCTTAGCCATTGGGGAACACATGCAAATTTAATCCTTGATTGTTGAATGAGATTTACCAACAATGAATTTATTCCTACCATTCATACATCAAATTAAACATACTCTTATGAATGAGAAATTATTTATGTGAAAACTAGCAAGAATGATTATGAGATTTATAACAATCCCCATTCCATAAAATAGTTCACTGAAAATAATTGAAGTCACGAATCCAATCTAGCTATAAAGGAGTTGAACAATTTTAGATTTTTTTAGATTCCATGCTCAAGTCAAACGAATGATCATGTTGTTGGATTCACGACACATGTGATTCAATTGAATCAAATTTTTTAATATTGACTACAAGTCTGTGGATGCTTTCTAATGATAGAGTCAATTGTTTCTTCAATATTAAGGTTTTCACTAGGCTTGGACACATGTTTAGGATGTAAATGTTGCAATGCATCAACAAGTGGCTACCAAAGGTGATTAGCACTTGTGAAAGTAACAAAGAAAGAACACTAGGGAACCTACTTTTATAATTAAGTAATTCTTAATGGACAACTAAAGTAGCTTACTTTAAATTGTGTCTCTCTTTTGTTTACATAACAATGCGTCTCATGTTCGAAGTAGGATCCTCTTGTCTCTAAGGAAATCTTTCCATCTTTTCTAAATTTATAATTTTCTTTTATATAAATAATTATAATCACATATAAGTACATATAATATAAGAAATAATTTTCTTTTATAGAAGTATTTATAATCAAATATGTAGATATTGGGTGTTACTTTTATTATTGTGAATCCAACTATTTCCATCTACTTTGATAGTCTTTCATTTAAGTCATTTGCTACACATTTTATCTAGGCTTTTTTCATATCTCTCTCTCTCTCTCTATATATATATAATAAAATGATAAATATTTTACTTAAATAATAAAAAAAATTGAAAAATAGATAATTAATCAAAGAAAAGAAAACACATTTAGTTGTGGCTATTTGCAAGCTATGCATATGAATACCTGAAAGTTCATATATAATAGTAAAATAATAATCTTTTACATAACTATGATATAGGTAACTTTTTTCCATGTTTAATTGATTGTTTTTTGTGCACAACAAATATCCTTTTTTCTAAATTGGGCAAATGATTCAATTATTTATTTGCATCTATGCAAAAATTCACCAAGTATGAGAAGACATAAGAACTATTTAAAATTTGTAGATGGTTCAAAATGCCATATTAAAGCTCTCAAAACTCCAATATCACAAGAAGGGCTTCAATTTTTCATGAGTTCAAGTTTGACTTCAATCCATGGTTGCCTTTCGTCAAATGTTGACTTCAGTCCAAGGTTGACTTCAATCAAATGGGTATTTCAATCTAAGGTTGAATTCAAATCATTATTGACTTCAGAGTTGACTACAATCCAAGGTTGACTTTAATCCATGGTTGAATTCAATCCAAAATAGACTTCAACCATGGTTGACTTCAATCGAAAACCACATTTTTAAAATTAGTTGATTGACTTTGAACCATGGTTGACTTCAATCCATAGTTTCCTTTTAAGCAAGGTTGACTTCAATCCACAGTGGACTTTTATGTGACGTTGGCTTCAATCCAAGGTTAAATTTAAACCATGGTTGACTTCAATCCATAGTGGACTTTTATGTGACGTTGACTTCAATCCAAGGTTAAATTTAAACCATGGTTGAATTCAATCCATGGTTGAATTCAATCCATGCTTGAATTCAAAAGATACTTGAATTCAATCCATAGTATACTTTTATGCAAGGTGAACTTCAACCCATGGTTGAATTCAATTGAAAGTCGATTTCAACCCAAGGTCGACTTCAATCCAAGGTTGAATTCAATCTAAAGGTGACTTCAATCCAACATTGAATTCAATACAAGGTTCACTTCAATCCAAGGTTCACTTCAATACAAGGTTGACTTCAATCCATAGTTGACTTCAATCCAAGGTTGACTTCAATCCAAGGTTGACTTCAATGCAAGGGTGACTTCAATCCTGGTTGAATTCAATCTAAGGTCGACCTCAATCCATGGGTGACTTCAATCTAAGGTTGACCTCATAGTTGACTTCAATCCAAGGTTGACTTCAAGTAAAGGATGACTTCAACCCAAGGTTGACTTCAATCTATAGTTGCATTTAATCAAATGTTAAATGCAATCTAATGGTTGAATTCAATCTAGTCTTAACTTCTATCCATGGTTGGCTTCAATCCAAGGGTGTCTTCAATCCAAGGATGTATTCAATTCAAGGTTGCCTTCAATCCATATTTGACTTCAATCAAAGGTTGACTTCAAGTTTGACTTCAATCCAATGTTGATTTTAATCAAAGGTTGACTTCAAATCATGATTGAATTCAATCTAGGGTTGAATTCAATCCAAGTTTGACATCAGTGTTCACTTCAATCCAAGGTTGACTACAATCTAAGGTTGACTTAAATCCACAACCACATTTTTTAAAAGTGGTTGATTAACTTTGAATTATGGTTGACTTCAATCCATAGTTTCCTTTTAAGCAAGGTTGAGTTCAATCCAAAGTTGACTTTTAAGCGACGTTGAATTTACTTTCAGGATAACTTCAAACCAAGTTTTACTTCTATGCATGGTTTACATCAAACCATACTTGGCTTCAATCCATACTTGATATCAATCCCTATTATACTTATACGCAAGGTGGACTTCAATCCATGGTTGACTTGAGTCCAAGGTCAACTTCAACCTAAGGTCGACTTCAAGCCAAGGTTGAATTCAATATAAGGGTGACTTCAATCCAAGGTTGACTTCAATCCATGGTTGAATTCAATCCAAGGGTGACTTCAATCCATGGTTAACTTCAATCCAAGGTTGACTTCAATCCATGGGTGACTTCAATCTAAGGTTGCGTCAAGGCTGAATTCAATCAAAGGTTGACATCAATCCATGGGTAACTTCAATCCAAGGTTGACTTCAATCCAACGTTGAATTCAAGTCAAGGTTGACTTCAATCCAAGGTTGAATTCAAGTCAAGGTTGACTTCAACCCAAGGCTTAAGTCAATCCATAGTTGCTTCCAATCAAAGGTTGACTGCAATCGAATGGTTGACTTCAATCCAAGCTTAACTTCAATCCATGATTGACTTCAATCCAAGGGTGACTTCAATCCAACGTTGAATTTAATCCAAGGTTGACTTCAATCCAAGGTTGGCTTCAAGTTTGAGGGTGAATTCAATCAAAGGTTGACTTCGAGCGAATGGTTGACTTCAATCCATTAATAATATTGATATTAATGACTTCAATTATGCTTACTATTCTTGAAAAATACTTAACCATAATTAATCATGCTTACTATTATCGTAATTATTAATGTTAATATTAATATTTTCAATATTTGATTGATATTATTAATGCTGATATTAATAGTAATGTTAATATTATAATGATAATAACATAATATACTATTAATTTTATAATATGAAAATCACATTAATGTTATAATATTATTGTTGATAAATTTATTTTTACTATTGTTATTGTTAATATTTTATTAGTGTTAAAATATTTATGTTATTAATAATGTTATTAAGATTATCAATTTACATAGGTTATCGATTAATATTATTTAGTATGATATATGATAAATTGTGTTGTTCATTATAAAAATATATCTAAAATGTTAAAAAATACTTTAAGAATATTGTAAAAAAGAAATTTCAATAAATTATATTTAATTTTTTAATCTTTAATTTATTTTATACAATTAAACTATTTAAATTATGAATATATTATAATAATTATTTCTAAATATAAAAAAAATTATGTAATCAAATTAAATTTATAATTAAAAAAGTAACATAAGAAGCATGATTTCACAAATTAATTTCAGTTATTTTTCTAATAATTTATCTTTTTTATAGCATATTTTATATTTGTTTAATTAATAATTAACAATTATTTAATTTTATTTACTCATAAAAATATATTGAAGTCAAACATGAAATAATTGTTTATACTTTACACTAAATTATCGATAATTGTTCTTAAAGTTAAATTACCTTAATTCTATTAATAATATTATAGAATTCTATTAATAATATTATAGTTGATGTTACTATTATTGTTATTATTAATGTAAACTTTATTATTAATGTTAATAATAATATTTATATGATGAATATTATTAATATTATTAATAATAATAAGATTAATGATTAATATTAATAATATTATGATGAATGTTATGATTAATATTATTATTAATAATTCATAGTTGTTAATAATGTTATGAATGTTATTAATAATAACATAATTAATGTGTAGAATTGTATATATTGTTAACATCATGTTTAATATTAATATTAAAAATTAATGTTGATATTAAATGTTAATTCAATATTATTAAGTGATATTAATGTTTACATTAATTTTGACATTATTATTAATACTAGTATTAAATTCTAATTTAATATTATAATTGTGAATATTAATATAAATATTAATGTTAAATGTTATTATTAATGTATATAGTTGATATTATTTTAACATTAAATTATTAATCAACCTTAAAAAATAATATTAACATTAATATTAATATTAAATATTATGTTAATGATTGGAATAATTTCCAAACATAATTTAACTAAAATTTTCATCAAAACAACATTTTGCACACAACATGGTTTGTTATATCTATATATCCTGTAAACCTGATTTGATACGAAAATTCTGCGAATATCAAACCCTATTTTATTTTATTCAAATATATAATGACACAAAAACACCGAACAAATATGGTGACGCCCTCACGAAGGGCATTGTCATACTCCTTTTTAACATTGAGAAATGCCACTCATTTTTAACATTGAGAAATGAGGGATAGCAGTATTATAAACCCATTGAAACCCCATATATAAAATCAGATAAGGGGTACTTCTCTTCTGAAAATGTCGACTCACCTAATAGAACACATTTAAATATCTAATTGTCAATTGTCTATACTAAATAAATAAGTTTGTATTAAATTTCTGCGGGTAGTATTAAACCTTGTAAACCTAGAATCAAAATCATAGAAACAAGTCAACTTTTATACACAGTGCAAGTCAAATATAAAATGTTGAAAAGATTTCAAGGTTGAGGTCCTTTTGGGACTCGCGGTCCTAAACATTGTAGCCGCCATTAATGAATAGATATTATAAACATAGAGCAGAACCCCAAATCCTCATTTAGGGAAAATGTGGATTAATGTAATCCAATGAAACGATAAGCGGATAAGCGGATAGTAACAAGCGTATTTGTATACTCTCACAATATGCCCTGTTAATATAAATAATAAAATCTTCTTCCTAGAACAAAATAGGCAACATATACATTACATTGCACTTTCACTTTTACTGTACAAGCTTTAAATAGAGAACTAGGCCTGTTGACATTTTTTTGCGAGAACAAAAAGGCTTCTTGCTATTTATTATATGAATTAAAGAAACCATAATCAAGCACATCAACTTTTTGTAACAAATATTGCTTTCAGGAGATACATAATACCAAATTGGTAATCATAACTCTAAGCAAATGATTCAAGACTCTAATGATTCCCATACATCTATTTATAAGATCTGATAGTACTACTTACAATAATTGTTGGAAATATCTAATTAAATGAGCTGATCGCATAGTTACTGTGCCGACTCTGTCAGTCACCCTAGCAACTGTTTTTTGTCAGCGCGATGTTCGCGATGTAAGTTTGTCAGTTAGTTCACTGACCAATCCGGTGGTCATCTTGTTTGTAATTACTTCACTGCGTTAATAGTTCACAAGTCAAGAAACCTTAGGTTAGAATTTATTTCAGTCTTTAATGCAATCTTGTAGCTTCCATAAGAAGCGTTCCTAAGTCGGTTGATAAAAAAAACTCTATAAATAGATGCTCTTAGTTAAAAACATAGAGAGAGATGTGGAAGAAGAGTGAAAGGAGAAGAAGCTCCCGTGAATTGTATCAGGAACCCAAGCTCCGCAATGAAACTCACTTCCATGAATTGAGGAGCTACGCAGTTTACCTTGGTAAATATATAAGTTTATGTTTTATGTTTCATTCTCAAGAATGTTGTATTTTGCAAGTTGCACATCATCTCCAGTTTACTTGAGTGAATGTTGTTTACATTTACTAGCTGTAAAAGGAATCAAGATTTCCAAATAGTTCACCGCAGTGAATGTTCTAAATTTAACATGGAGTAACTTAGCGTTAGATGTTTTAAGTTGTTATGTCTTAAAGAATTATTTTGCATGAAAAGTTTGGTTAAGTGAACCGCGAAGTATTTGAGAATACCGCGAAGTAGAGTATTGCGACCAAGTGAACTTCGCATCACCTTGAAGTTCACCGCACAGGAAAAAGTTGAAATCACGCAGTTACTTGCTGCGAAGTGAATGCTGCGTAGTTACTTGCCGCGAGGTGAATACTGTGAAGTAAAAGTTAATTGCTATGCAGTCATAACTGCGAAGTTAATTCTTAGTGAGGAAAGTGTTCCGCGAAGATAAAATTTGAAGTTCTCTATTGTATGGTCTGCGAAGTCCAAAGAAAAGAAAAAGAAAGTATTCGTCTACTGTGTAGATAAATTTATTTACTGCGCGGTGTGTCCTTTTACCTTCATCTGGTATCAGAGCCTGGTTTACAGAAAGAAGGAGTTCAATTCATAAGGGAAAAGCAGTTAAGGATGGCTTCCATTTCTGGTAATTTCCAAACCCCAATATTTACTGGTAAAAATTAGGAATATTGGTTTCTAACCATGAAAGCTTTGTTTAGAGGTCAAGATGTATGGGACATAGTTTTGACTGGTTATGCAGAACCAACAGATGCAGTAGCATACAACAATCTCACACAAGTTGAGAAAGATGTTATGAGGGAATAGAGGAAGAAAGATGGAAATGCATTGTTCCACATACATCAAGCGACACATGAATCAATACTCCCAAGAGTAGCAGCAGTGCAGTTGGAAAAAGAAGCGTGGGACACGCTGGAAACAACATATCAAGGTTTCAACAAGGTAAAGACTGCCAAACTTCAAATTCTTATAAGAGAGTTTGAATCTTTGTCAATGAAAAATACAGAGTCAGTAGACTCAATCTATAATCGTGTAATTGGTCTAATTAATCAAATAACGTCTCATGGAGAAAATCTAACTGACCAAAGAGTTGTTGAAAAGGTTCTGAGAGTTCTGCCAAAGAAAATTGAATCTTTGGTTGTAACCCTAGAGGAAAACAAAGATCTGTCCATATTTACTATTGATGAGTTGCAAGCCTCATTACTCAATCATGAACATAGAATCAGTGGTTCAGAAATATCGTTGGAAGGTGCATTCACAGCACAGCCATCAATAAGTCGCGGTAGAGGTAGAGGAAGATCAAACTGTAGAGGCAGAGGATGAAGTTCATTCAGAGGAGGTCGTAGTAGTAGTCCTGCACATGTCACAGGAAGAGGCTAGGATCATACCCCCAATCAACCAAGTGGACAAAGGTATGATAAATCAAAGATTCAATGTCATTACTGTAAGAGATATGGACACTTCGCATATGAATGCAGGAAGAAGCAGTATGACCAAGGAAAGCAAGGTGAAACTCAGTCAAGCAGCAGCAGCGCACCGAACAGTTCACTCTTCTTGGCATGCGCAACATCAATGGAATGCAATGCCGTCCAAGAAAGTCCAAATGACATATGGTATTTAGACTCAGGCTGTAGCAATCATATGATTGGTAATTTAAGTTTATTTTCCAATTTAGATAAATCAGTTCAAACTGATGTCACACTTGGAAACAATATCCAAGTCACTATTTTGGGTAAGGATACTGTTGATATTCTAACAAAATAGGGGGAGCATAAATTTATGCCTAATGTGTATTATGTTCAAGGTTTGAAGCATAATCTAATGAGCATTGGAGAGATGATGGAAAAAGGTTACAGAGTTCATATGATAGGAAAGTGTTGTGTAGTCAAAGATGTATACCCAAGCAATCAGTTAATAGCCGAAGTGCAGATGACAAGCAATCGCTTGTTTCCCTTGAGGACAACACCAATCATCAAAGGTAAAAGTACTCATGTTGTTCCTGAAAGTCAGAAAGAAAATTTTGAAGTTGCGTTCAAGACAGAAAGCAAAGGAGCAGAAGTTCGCAGCAACGAGGAAGAAAAAGGCAACGCAATGCAAGCTGCATTTCAAACAGAAATGAAGGATGAATCCTAGTTATGGAATTTCAGATTTGGACATCTAAATTTTGGTGGGATGAAACTACTGCACATGAAGGATATGGTGAAAGGATTTCCATTGATTGAAAAAACAGAAAGAATTTGTGACGGTTGTATCTTTGGAAAGCAGCATAGAGATATTTTTCGAGTCGGAAAGTCATATAGAGCTCGCGCACCACTTGAAATCGTGCACTCCGATATCTGTGGATCGATGCAAACACCATCCATGGGAGGATTCACTTATCTTCTCACTTTTATTGACGATTTCACAAGAAAAACATGGTTTTATTTTCTAAAGCATAAATCTGATGCATTTGACTGTTTTTAGCAGTTCAAGGCACTTGTGGAGACGCAGAGTGGTTACAGCATCAAGATATTAAGAAGAGATAGAGGTGGTGAGTATGTCTCAAATGATTTCCTAAATTTTTGCAAGAATCATGGCATACAGAAGCAATTCACTGCACGGTATACACCACAGCAGAATGGTACCGTGGAGAGAAAGAACAGAACCATCATGGAGATGGCACGCAATATGCTGGCAGCCGTGCATCTGTCAAATGAATACTAGGCTGAAGCAATGGCAACTGCAGTATACATAATGAATCGATGTCCGCCAAAGAGCGTGAAGAACAAGGTTCTGCAAGAAGCATGGAAAGGTATGAAGCATAGTGTTTCGCATTTAAAAGTTTTTGGTTGTGTGGCATATACACATGTTCCAGATGAACTGAGAAGAAAACTAGACAATAAATGATAGAAATGCATCTTTATTGGATATTCTGAAGACACAAAAGCATACAAGTTGTATGATCCCATTGCAAGAAAAGTTATCATCACTCGCGATGTTCAGTTTGTTGAAAATGAAGCATGGGATGGAACTATTGAGAAGAAGGTGAAAATCGTGTCACATGTTAAACATGATGACATCGCAGAAGACGTGGTTGAGACTCCGCATGTGAATCAGAACTTCGCAGCACCGCCTACTCCAAGGACTCCGCAGCATGGTTCAGCACAAGCAACTCCGACACAAGTCGCAGCAACCCCGACAAGCACTTCAAGTGCGCAACAAACTCCATCAAGCAGTTCGCACAGTTCGACGGCAGCAACTCCGCCAACGACAAGAAGTCTGCGTGAGATATATGAGGCTGGTACACCTAATTCATGCTCTTGTTTTGCATTATTTTCTCAAGTTAATGATCCTCTAACATATGAAGTAGCAGTTAGCGATGAAGTATGGGCACAAGCCATGAATGAAGAAATAGAATGCATAGAGAAGAATCAAACATGGGAACTAGTTGATGTTCCTGAAAACAAGGATGTTATAAGCGTGAAATGGATTTATAAGACCAAGCAAGATGCTGAAGGAAATGTGCAGAAGCAAAAAGCGAGATTGGTAGCAAGAGGATTCACTCAGCAACCTTGCATAGACTTTAATGAAAATTTTGCACCTGTAGCTCGCATGGACACTATCAAAACAGTTTTCGCCATTGCGGCACAAAAGAAATGGCCTGTCTATCAAATGGATGTTAAGTATGCATTTCTAAATGGATATTTAGAAGAAGAAGTATATGTGGAGCAGCCACAAGGCTATGAAGTTCCAGGACAAGAACACAGAGTATACAGACTGAAGAAGGCACTGTATGGTCTGAAGCAAGCTCCTCGAGGTTGGTACAGTCGCATTGACTCATATCTCATCCAGAATGGATTTCACAAAAGTGAATGTGAGCCAATGCTATACACAAAAATAAACCACCAAGGTAATAAGCTGATTGTTTGCCTGTATGTAGATTATTTAATATTTATTGGTGATTTTGGCATAGAATAATTTAGAACAGTCATGGAAAGTGAATTTGAAATGACTAATTTGGGGCTTATGAAGTACTTTCTGGGCATTGAAGTTCAGCAGTCTAAAAATGGGATATTTATATCTCAGTTAAAGTATTCAAGTGATGTATTGAACAGGTTTAAAGTGGTAAATAGCAAAATAGCTCCAACACCAGCGATAATAGGTTTGAAATTAAGCAAGGATGATGATGGATCCAATGTAGATACTACACTGTTTAAAATGCTCGTTGGAAGCCTTATGTATCTGATAGCAACAAGGCCAAACATCATGTATGGAGTCAGCTTAATCTCAATATTCATGGAGTCACCAAAAGAATCGCATTGGCAAGCAGGTAAAAGAATTTTGAGATATGTAAGTGGAACAAGAGACTTTGGTATTCTGTATTCCACCTCAGAAAATTTCAAACTCATTGGATACACTGATAGTGACAATGGAGGTAGCATAGATGACAGAAAAAGCACATCTGGGAATACATTTCATGTAGGAACAGGTGTTGTATCATGGGCGTCAAAGAAACAGCCCATAGTAACTCTTTCTTCAGCAGAAGCAGAGTATGTTGCAGCTACAAGCGCTGCATGTCAAGCCATTTGGATGCACAGGATGTTAAGTGATTTGTCGCAGCATCAGCAAGATCCTACAGTCATTTATTGCAACAACAATTCTGTTATCGCACTGTTAAAAAACCATGTCTACCACAAAAGAACTAAGCACATCGACACAAGGTATCACTTCATCAGAGAGTTGATAAACAACAAAGAAATCTGTTTAGAATTTTCTAGGTCTGAAGATCAGGTAACATACATCTTTACCAAACTATTGACAAAAGACCCATTTCAGTATCTATGAAGTTGTTTGGGAATGACAAGTTCCGCGCAGTGAACTTGATCATGAACATAGCATTGTTTTTCTTTGAAACATTTTGTAATATTTTACTTCTATTTAAAAGATCCTCATCCGCTCATAATTAAGGGGGAGTGTTGGAAATATCTAATTAAATGAGCTGATCGCATAGTTACTACACCGACTCTGTCAGTCACCCTCGCAGCCGTTTTGTGTCAGCACGATGTTCGCGATTTAAGTTTGTCAGTTAGTTCACTCACCAATCCGGAAGACGTCTTGTTTGTAATTAACCATAAGAAGCGTTCCTAAGTCGGTTGATAAAAAAAACTCTATAAATATATGCTCTTAGTTAAAAAATCAGAGAGAGATGTGTAAGAAGAGTGAAAGGAGAAGAAGCTCCCATGAATTGTATCAAGAGCCCAAGCTCTGTGAATGTAAAAGTCCAAAGTGAAACTCACTTCCATGAATTGAGGAGATGCGCATTTTACCTTGGTAAATATATAAGTTTATGTTTTATGTTTCATTCTCAAGAATGTTGTATTTTGCAAGTAGCACATCATCTCCAGTTTTACTTGAGTGAATGTTGCATTTACTAGCTATAAAAGGACTCAAGATTTCCAAATAGTTCACCGCAGTGAATGTTCTAAATTTAATATGGATTAACTTCATGTTAGATGTTTTAAGTTGTTATGTCTTAAAGAAATATTTTACATAAAAAGTTTGGTTAAGTGAACCTCGAAGTAGAGTATTGCGACCAAGTGAACTTTGCATCACTCTGAAGTTCACCTTTCAGCAAAAAGTCGAAATCACACAGTTACTTGCTGCGAAGTGAATGTTGCGCAGTTATTTGCCCTGAGGGAATGCTGTGAAGTAAAAGTTAATTGCCGCGCAGTCAAAACTGCCAAGTTAATTCTTAATGAGGAAAGTGTTAGGCGAAGATAAAATTTAAAGTTCTCTATTGTATGGTCTGCGAAGTCCGAAGAAAAGAAAAAGAAAGTATTAGTCTACTACGCAGATAAATTTATTTACTGCGTGGTGTGTCCTTTTACCTTCAATAATGACTGATCTATATACAATACAAAAGCAAAAATAAACAGCAGGAAACTCGATAATGCTAATAGTTCAATATCACTGCAAATGGAAGTCTTCAAAAAAAATATGGTCATAATAACCACGAAGATGAGCCAGCCCTCCTCTCCGCAAAACTCAATTCGAAATGCAATCCTTGATTAATCAATGATTAATCAATATATAAACTCCAGTGCCACAAGAACCACCTTGTTGAGCTCCCGATGAGTGTGGCTCCTTTCTACCCAATGGATCGCACCTGTAGAAAAAAAGGAAACATAACTGACTGCTCCCAACAATGTGAAAATAATATCACCAAATAGTATCCAACACCAATACCTCCATAACCCCCATAAAAATGCATGGGAAAGTTAATAAATTTAATTAAAACAGAACCTATGACACTGATACAGATTTTCTTCCGAGGTGTTCATAGTCCATTGTCCCACAACCTCTAATGTAAACGAGACTTCATCCCAAATTTGTAGAATAACCGGGCATTGGGCGAAACAATGGCCTTCTTAAAATAAATGGATAGCCCCCTACGTTGGATCTTGGCTACAGAACCATTAAATCCACTAGGTATTCCCAAGAGTCTATGGATATTACTACATCCTCAAGAATGACTTCAGGTCTGACAGTTGATCGATCAGCCAGTTGTAGGACCGTAGGGGTTTGGCCTAAGGCAGGCAATATAAGTTTTTCCATAGTCTCCTTGGTCATTACATTAATGGCAGCCCCCAGGTCAATCAATGTATTTGGAATGAGGATATTGCTGATTGGAACATAAACTATGGGGCTGCCAGGATAAACATATTTGGTCATTAATATTTTACCTAGCATCGAATTGGCTAATTTACCGATAACATGGGCTATCTGCGGATCTTTCTTTTTACTACCAGGCATCCTTAAACATAGTTCTCAGATTGTTTTTGCATAGATGGGGACATCCTTAAATTCTTTAATTAAGGGAATTTTAATAAAAACATTCCTCAACTCTCCAACAAGAGAAAATTAAGGTTGAAATGATTCACATTCTGCTGCTGCGTAGCTAAGTTGGAATAGCAGATAAAGGTAATCACAAAAGTATTAAATTGACGTGTTCTTATGTATGCATTGTAATATTTGAGAGATTGTTTTTATAAACCATAAGTTAAGAATTAAAATCTAAATCTAAATTTCATTAACAAGATCGATAGTCTCAGAGCAACAAGAGCTCTGCTCTGAGGGAAAATCCCTCCTCTATATTAACAAAAAGGCTAGCTCTTATTAATCATATTTCAACTAAAATACATGGAAACAAGGAGCGTCATAATTAAATTAAATAATATCAGAGTTCGGCATAAAATATGCCATAACATATTGTTTGTATACAACATACAAAGGAGAATTTGGCTCAAAAGAGAAGAATCATAAATCTTGTAATATGTAAACTTGTGGTTACAAATAAATAAATAAATTATACTGTGGAGTTGGTCATACCTGAGGATATGCATTATAAATCCAAACGGAGAAACCAATTCATTCTAGGATGGAACATATCCATGCAAAAACATAGAATAAACACATGTTAATAAAATATAACCTCGTGAGTGATGAAACGAAAATAAAAAGGGTGATTCGAGTTGGAAAAACCTACCTAAGAAGTTGAAAATCCAGGAGGCAATCCAACTCATTTCCAGGTCGTAATCCCTCTTCCCTTGATGCCATCGACCTAAGTGATCCAAAGAAGAGGTGGATCCATAGGTAAGAGAGTGTATATATATAATAACTCTAACAAAATAAGACAAAATGAGAATTATAGTTTGAGTGAAGAACAGTTTAGAGGAAAATGGATCAAAATCATAACAGAATATAGGAGAAGTAAACACTTGTGTAGAAGGGCTCCAAAGTAGACGAAGAGGCAACGGGATTTGAACCTCGGACCTGCATGGTAAAAACCACCTTAATTTACAGCAGGATTTCAACAAAGAACTACTTCGACATGAGTAGAATTTTAAAAAAACATTGTCATCATTAGAATAGTTCGAAAACAGAACTTCGCCATATTTCTTTCAAATAAAGAAGAGATCAAGTTTTTAAATCCCAACCATCAACCTAATTGTACACATCTCAAATATCTATACAATATAGCACAGAGCAAGTAATCTTAAATGTCAGCATAAGTGCATACTAGAAAATTTACATAAGACACAAGATAATACAATTCTCGAAAAAGTTTCTCAAATTGTAACAAATAATCTTGTCAAAAAGTTTACCTAAGAGGAAGAACAATTATGAAATCTTGCAGAAAGAAAAGAAGCAAAAACACAATTTGCAAACCACAAATGCAAATTGAATGATTACGAGTCCTCTAAATCCTTTCAAAACAAATACTTCGGGTACTCAAATCCATAAGAACACTTGCAAATTGTATTATGCTTTACTGAAATCTACCTGATTCTTGGATTGCAACCACAGAAATGGTGAGCAGCCTCGACAGGAATTTAATGAATCCCATATCCGATTCCAAGAGCACCATAACAACTATTTACACTTAATGAAGCAGGCTGCTTGCTTGAGCTTTGTGTGTCACTAGTACTTAACGAGGCCAAACCCCGGTGTGTCACTAGACTAAGTAAGGGTCCATAGGTGAATCCATTGTTCATCCTACAAGTGGAGGACATGCATTCAACTTCATGTAGACATAAATCCATGGACACATAAAACAATGTGGAGAATGTCCACTACGTCATTTGATGTGAAGTTGGAGAAACTGCTTGCTTGCAGGACAAGTAGGAGAAGTTTCATGGGTAAAGTTTTAAGGTAAGGTTTTATTTTTTTATCTATTTTTTGATTTATTTTAATGTAGTGCAATGATAAAAAATAGTCAATTCAAGGTGATTGTCCAATTAGAAAATAATAATTTCTTTTTTCTAACTAATTATAAATACAAATTTTATGTTAACATTAATCTAACTTTAGAAAAAACAATATATTGATTGCAATTAATAGAAAAACCAGAACATATAGTCTCATGCCTACCGGCAAGGAACATATAGTCTCATGCCTATGGGCAGGGATTAAAAATAGATCAATTACATGTCTTATGTAGATTTATCTTTATCAACTTTACTCAAACTTTAGGGGGACTATGAATATATGAGTGAATATCATTTCCATTAAAAGTATGATGAGGTTCCAAAAAAAGACATACCTTGTAGATTTATCTTTATCAACTTTAGAGAATATGAAGATTTGAGTGGGGAATATGAGCTCCACAATATTTCTTTACACCCTAATCACGTTATAACGCCTATCGTCACTGTCTCCTTGTCTATATTACCCCAAAACATTTATAATTCAATTTTTGTGAACTCTAAGATACCTTTATCGAAGTGAAATCCGTACTACAATCTTTCCTTATGTTCAATCAAACCATCTAGAGTTAACCGGGGAATGAGAGTAGCGTGGAACCTTTCCAAGGGTTTGAATTTGATGAATTAATTCCACCCTCATGCACCTTGAATGAGACAAGAATTAGTTTTTAATAGAATTTGTAATTGATACAACTACTTAACAAATAGGCTACATTCCCCTTTAACATCTGATCTGATCTGTACCCAAGATCACTCGTCTTGAGCGTCTAAAGACCATAGGTCACAAATTCCACAATGTCAAAAGCATACAGTTTGGATATATTATATAGTGCTTTCATATATATACATATATTATATATTTTAATTATTAAAAAAGTCAGTGTTGAATGATGCGTTAGATGTGGTACAAAAAAGCTACATTCCCCTTTAACAACATCTGATCTGATCTGTACCCAAGATCACTCGTCTTGAGCGTCTAAAGACCATAGGTCACAAATTCGACAATACGCTTTCATAGGTCAAAAGCATACAGTTTGGATATATCATATAGTGCTTTCATATATATATATTATATATTTTAATTATTAAAAAAGTCAGTGTTGAATGATGCATTGGATGTGTTATAGCCAGCAGTGCATATTGCTTTGGCATGTTATTTAAGACTACCAACAGTAGTGCTTTGAATGTAATTTGGCTTAGTTCTTTGATTGTTATTTTGGCTTTTAGCATATTGCATTTAATACTGCAAGCAGGAGTGCTTTGAAATTTATTTTGGCGGATTATGTATGTATTTTCATTATTAAAATAGATAACAAAGTCAATCTAAATTAAATATCATTTAAACTACTTCATTGCTTCGTGAATAATTACTTCATTATTGGTAGACTAGTTATCCTAATTATTATAAAAATTGATGCTTTGAAATTTTCAAAATCATTGAAATCTTCTTCTTTATCTACTAGTGTAACAATCCTAATTATTGTAAGATTTTCGTGCTTTTAAATTTTCAAAAATGATCTACTAGGCTCCCAACGTGTATAATCGTCCACTTGTTTTCCCATGCATTTCGGCGCTTCGTATGCAGAACTGCTTTAAATGGCCCCAACAACGGCCATAACTTTGCGAGGGTTTCATTCCAGAGAAGACTTTTGATCACAGTGCGACAGCTAGGGATTGTTTATTAGATCATCTCTGGTTAACATCTGCTGTTTTTCGGTTTTTTAATCTGTTCTGATTGTTCGAAAAATGGCACCAGCAGTTGCAGTTGCGGAAGTGACGACTGTGAAATCCCTAGCAGATCTGGGGATTAAGAATTTACCTGTGAATTAAGTGAAGGACGAGGATGAACGACGAACTCTGGTGTAAAACAATTTCAGCAAAGAGGTGCCCGTCATTTCCCTTGCCAATGCAGGAGCCGGAGGACCAGAGCGCGCACAGCTAATAAGAGAACTCAGAGCGGCGTACGAAGAGTGGGGAATGTTCCAGATCATAGATCATGGCGTCCCTCCAGAACTGAACTCTCAAATAATGTGTTGTGCGGAGGAGTTCTTCTCGCTTTAGGTGGAAGAGAAGAGGCAGTACGCCATAAAGGCCGGGCAGTTCGTGGGACATGGAAATGGGAGTTTTATCAACACAAGAGAACTCTACGTCACGACATACTCCCCAGCTCGGGACATTAAACCCGGTTCAGTTCAGGAAAGCTTGAAGTTGATGTTGGCGAAAACGCTACTCGGGCTCATCTCAGAATCACTTGGAGTTGAAGCAGATGCAATCGATAAAACATGCGGAGAGGGGCAACAGAAGGTTCTTTTGAATTACTACACGACTTGCCCCCGCCCCGATTTAACGTTAGGCCTCAAGAGACATACTGATCCAGGAACTCTTACCATTTTACTGCAAGACAAAGTTGAAGGCCTTCAAGCCACACAAGACGACGGTAAAACGTGGGTTACAGTGGAACCCATTGAAGGAGCTTTCGTTGTAAATCTCGGAGACCAGATGCATGTCAGTATTTATATTTATTAGTGTTTTTTGTTTGTAATACAATATCTGTATGGGATATATTGGGCGTATAAATTCCGTCCGTATGGGATATATTGGGATAAACAGAAACTCATGTCAGGATTTCAGGATTTCGATTAAAAGTAATCCACATGTTATAGGATTTCGATTAAACTATTTGTGAATAACATTACACGAAAATAACAATTCGAACAGTAATAATTACTAAATTGTTGCTATATTGATGATGATGCAGGTTCTGAGTAACGGTATTTTGAAGAGCGCGGATCATCAGGCTGTTGTAAATCCGAAGGTTCTGAGCCAATCCGTAGCGACCTTCTACAACCCCCATCCAGACTTCGCTGTTTATCCTCTGGATGCATTAACGTCAGCGTCGAGTGAGGGGAAAAGATTTCAGCGGTACGTTTACAGCGGATTCTACCAGAGCAAGATGACGAAGCACGTCCTGGACAGGTAGATCAAAGGTCCACACTGATTGCAGCAGCCAGAAGTGTAGTTGTACGGTTGCAATTTAACTTACATGTAACATTCCTCAATTTCGAGGCCTATTGTTATTGTAATTGTAAAAACATAATTATGAATTTTATAATGGACCATGGTGAGGAGCTTAAGGTCAAGGCCCTACTAGTAGACCTCAAACTAGTGTTATGTTTTTAAGTCTTAGCTTAATCCTAAAAGATTAAAAATGATAATTATCAAACGATAAGTATGATAACCCACCTATAAAAACACGATAATGACTAAGAAGCCATGAATTCGATATTGTAGTCCTATATGTCGCTTAAAATAAGAAACAAGCCTAAAAGAAATTAATCGATAAGGTAATATATGAAATAGTCACCTTAGATTAAGAGAGGAGAATATCTTAGTATTTATGATAATATATTAGGAATCGTTATAAGGTATATAGATATTTAGACCATATTAATTTTATATAAGTTTTGGTGGTTATAATTTTAAAAACTATGGAAGTTTTTAGAAGCGAATACTTATTAGCTTATACATGAACTTTTACAAGAAGTTGGCATTTAGTTAAGTAAGCTTATTAAGTCTGTACTTAAGGGGACAGGTCAGCATTTTAGAGGATGGCGTCCTCTTTATAAGGGTCGATCCTTTGCAATCAAGAGATGAATATAAATTAAATGACCTCCACGTTACTCCAAAATCAGTTAAGTTATCGAAGATGGAGGACGTGGGGAAATCTCATGCGAGTTTTTCAAGATGGTTGTCCCCTTAGTTAAACATAAGAAACTCTCTCCCAGCTACCATTAGGCAAGAACTACTTTGCTTGTTCTCTTGTTGAAGGGATTTTGACAGATTGCATAAACAGAGCAGCGAGCGGAAAACAGAGTATGGAGAGGCTTTTTGGAAAACGGCAGGAGCTCTCGGCTCTTCCTCATTCATTTACCAAACTAAAAGGGTGCCAAATACATTGTTACAACCGATGCCTCTTCACCCGAGGCGCATTAAGTTCTTCAGCTAATTGTATTCAATTCTTATACAGTGGTTGGTGGATATAAACGCGTGACGGGAGGAATTATCTCCAACACTCCCCCTTAATTCCGACCATAATCATACTACTAACATCTAACACATACATACAGTGCCTTCATGGGCTTTCAACAAAAAAACATAAAATATTAATGCCTGCAGGTCTAAGTCTCAGCTAGGCTTACATTAGTTCATGTCAAAATTCAAAATCATCTTACCATTCTTGTCTGCTGCATGCTGATGCAGCGGCTTCTTTTTCTTTCTTTTGCTCCAGACCTTGAACTCTGGAATTTTTCTCTTCTTCTTCATTCTCACCTTCTTCTTGCAATTATTGACAAACCTATCAAATTCCCAAAGGGTTTCTGTATCGAAACTTTCTATATCAACCTCAATCTCATCCTCCTGTTGGCATAGTGACGAATTCCTTTTCTTAATAATCTGGACTATGTTCTCCAACTTCTCAGCGGGTAGGCTCTGTAGACTTGCACTCAACTTCTGCTTCTCCTCATATGTCATCTCCTGCTTATGAAGATCTTTTGCCTTGGGTTTTTTGGGAGCAGGGGCTCGTAAAGCTGGACTAGCCTTGGACTTGGCATCTGTAGCAACAGCAGGAAATGAGAGTTTTTTCTTTACTGAACTCAAGCGTTCCTTTTCAGGAGTTCCAGGCCGCTGCCTTGGTGCACTCTGTGAACGAATTTTAGCCCTTGCAGATTCAGTGGCAGTCATATAGTTAGGAACAGGAGTTGAATAAAGGCTATCATCATCATGTACAGATGAATAATCTACAACAGTGGTACGCTTGGAACCAAGTCTTGGTCTGCTGGATAAGCTAGCAGGAGTATGAATTTCTTTGTTGTAATTTGATTTTCGTCCACCACATGATATGGGGCTTGCTGAACGAACATGTAGACCAGCTGCTAAATTAGTTTTACCTTCTTCCACTGCACAAACTTCAGGTTCATTTGTTGCCTTATCCTCTGCATGAACTTCATCTTTGATTGCAGCATCGGCAATGATGGTTGTTGAACTGCTAGTTACAGTAATCTTCCTTGCAATACCAAGCTGCTCAATAGACGCATCCTCAACCTTATTACCAAGGTCACCAACCAAAAAGTCCGCACCTGTCATTATAGCAATATCCTGCAGTAGGGCCTTTCTTCTATCACCAAATCCTGGAGCTTTGATAGCAGCAACTTTGACTATTCCACGCAAATTATTGACAACCAATGTAGCCAAGGCTTCCCCTGAAATATCTTCAGCAATAATAAGCAGGGGAACATTCAACTGTGTTGTCTTTTCAAGCACAAGAATAATATCTTTAATTGTTATAATTTTCTGGTCAGTGACCAAAACTCTAGCATTCTCAAACTCCACAAGCAACTTTTCCTGGTTTGTAACAAACTGGGGAGATATATAACCCCTATCAATCTCCATTCCCTCCTTAACAGTAACAGTGGTTTCAAAAGACGACTAAGACTCTATAGAGAGAACACCATCAGGCCCAACTTTGTCTAAAGCATCAGCAATCATAGTTCCTACGAAGTCATCATTTCCAGCAGATATTGAAGCCACAGCTTTAATATCCTCCCGTCCTTTTATAGGTCTGGACTTCCTCTTTAGCTCCTCAACAAGTCCCAGCCTGATAATTTCCCGTGCTAGAACAGATGCAGTAGATGTCCCATCACCTGCTGAATCATTGGTCTTACTTGCAACCTCCCGGATCAAAGCAGCTCCTGCATTTTCCATTGCATCAGGAAGTTCAATAGCACGAGCAATTGTAACTCCATCATTAACAACTTTTGGAATTCCAAACTCATCTGACACAACATTACGACCTCTAGGTCCCAACGTAGCCCCAACAGCATCCGTCAATTTGTCAATGCCTGCCTGCATTTGTACATCTTCAACTTTAGATCCCTCGAGCGTGTCATTGTGCTTTGGCTTTGCTAGCCACTCTTCAATAAATTTCAAATCTTCATCAAAATGTCTTGTTACTTTGACTGCATGCTCTTGTTCTTCAGCTATTGCAGGCTGATTCTTGCTCTCAATACCTGCACACTCACAAACATCTAAACTGTTAGGAAAAATTTCTGCCCTCATGGGCATGCTCTTCATGAGCTCAACTTCTTCGATTCGTCCAACTGCTTCAGCTTCTTTTTCAGCCTCTACTGGCTGTCCTGCAACTGCTTGAGTTGCTGATTCATCATTCTCTGCTGCTACTATGGCAGCTTCCTCTTCAACCTCAACAACATCCACATGCTTGACTGCAATGTGGGATTCACTCATTTCAAACTTCTTGTGCTCTGTTTGACTGACAGAGACTTCAAGCTTCTTCTCAGCTTCAACTTGAACCATAACTACAGCCGTTTCTTTATGGCTGCTCCCACTTTCACTGCATTCTTCCTCTAGAATGCACCATGCTTCCTTAGAAGTCTTTACTGCTGTAATCATTTGCATCAATCTGTCATCCACAGCCAGTTGGATGAGATGCAATGCCAAAGCATCTTTGGCTTCATCATTTAATTCAACATGTGTATCTACATACCGTAGATATACCCTCATTCTACTTGTCCACATGGCAAAATTCGTGCCATTAAACTGTGGAGGTGACGGCAGATCCACTCTGCTCCACTGATTTTCTTTCTTCTTGGCTTGTCTAAGCCTGGACTTTCTGCCCATTTTTCCTCTGCTGTGTTGCAAGTGTTCTGTGCTGGCACTTGGCTTCTTCTTGCAAGTCTCCTACGTGCTTCTCCTTCCCTATCGCCCCCTAAAAAAAAATATAAAACCGCTTGCTGGCTGCAAGACCAGTCAATAACGCCCCCTTACTTCTAAGCTTTGTCAATGCTGCAAGAGCAACCCCAGTATGAGGGAAATTAAACATACCTTTCAGATCTGCCAAAGCTGCAGCGTCCATCAACTCCTCCTCGGAAGCCTCCTCGACTATTCCATCTGAATTCTTAAGAGCATAAACAGCTCGATCAATCGACACAGGATCACCGATCTGTATCACCGATGCAAAGGTGAAATTGGCAGTCATAGGCTCTGCGCACAGGATGCTTCACGCGGGCTCCAGATTTCTCTGTGCATAAAGTCGAACATCGACCCATAGTACCCTCTACAACTTTCCTTCTCTGCACCACCGAGCTCACTGCACACATCCATCGAGCTCACTTTTTGGTCTTCAATCTGCCGGAGTGTCAACTCAACCAGCGGCGACCTCTTCTTTTCCTCCACAGCGACTATGGCTCTAACCTCTTCTCCGCAATCGGCATAGGCTCATCTTCTGAGTTCGCTCCAGTTCTACCACGCTTCTGATTCACGCGGATGAGGGTTCTTCACCCTTCAGCATGCCTTCTCTCTGACTCAGTTCTGAGCACAGGCTTCTTACATCGCCCAAAGTTCTTCACACTCCCTTCCACAGCAGGCTCTGACGGCTTCCTCCTTCGGCGTCCACGGACTCTCCTCCTCTCCGCACTTCCTTCACGACTACAGGTCTCACGAACCTCTGATGGATTGGTCTCACTCTTCTACTGGACCACGGGCTCCCACAGGCTCTTCTAGCGGTCTCTTCTACAACCACACAGCCTCGGCTCCTCTTATTCTCTACAACCTTCTGCGCTTCACCTCCAGGCTGGGGATCGCCCCATGGGCTCTGATACCATGACAGATTGCATAAACAGAGCAGCGAGCGGAAAACAGAGTATGGAGAGGCTTTTTGGAAAACGGCAGGACCTCTCGGCTCTTCCTCATTCATTTACCAAACTAAAAGGATGCCAAATACATTGTTACAACCGATGCCTCTTCACCCGAGGCGCATTAAGTTCTTCAGCTAATTGTATTCAATTCTTATACAGTGGTTGGTGGATATAAATGCGTGACGGGAGGAATTATCTCCAACAGATTTCACGTCCACTTGGCGTACCTCCCAAGGTGAGATCACAGGGAGTTGATGCATGACCAGAGAGGATAAAAGGTCACGCTGCCTCTTAATAAAGGAGGGCTTCGGATTTTGAGAAGAGGGTAGCTAACTGTGATGCGGCCATGATGGAGGGAATCGACCTCTATATTGGGATGTGGGTAGTGAAATCTGCCCAGAAGAAGTATGCGAGTAAATTGCTCTTTGAGAAGCGAGCTCAGCGATAGGAGTGGCTCTGCGACGAGAGCATATTGGTAACCCTTCCACCCAGAAGAATTTCCGATGGGAACAGGTTAGTAATGGGTCACTTCCAGAAAAGTAAATGATGTCTCCTATCAGGTTTGTAGCATTTTCGAATTATGATTAGTATTCTAGTTGTCATTGTAATCAATATCTCTGAATTAAGATTTGCATCATGAGGTTACCTCTACTCTAGTTTACATCACTTTCTTTAAATAGGTTACTCTAAATTGTTACAGTTTTAAGTTATAAACTTTTGTTGCAACCACGGGAGAAATACATTGCTTGCAGCTCTACCATGTAGAATATTAATGCAGAGAAATCGCCAGGATAGAGTTAATCTCTGTGTAAAGATCCATGCGATCTCTAATAAAGAGTAATCGCCGAAACCGTGTAAATACTTAGGCAATTTAGTGCGATCTCTAATAAAGAGAATTCTCCTGGAATATAGTCATTCTCTGTGTATAGATTATACGATCTCTGAGAAAGAGAATCTTTTGGAAAGGTCTACTCGACTATAGAGAAGTTTGAAAGGTATTTTGGCTTTACAATCTTTGATTTTCATCAATGAAGTTTATGGAATCGCTGTGTAGATGCTCATGTCTTATTCGTAGATCTCGTGGAAGAGATAGCGATAAAATTCCTCTTCTTTTTATTTGATTATATTTTGCTGCAGTGAGACCGGGAGAATTTGTGTAGCTCTATCGCGAAACATTGGTCGTATATATGTAGCTAAAAAATTTGTGGTTCACTATTGTTGCCACAACCGTGGATCTCAGTCCATTGTAATCCTAGATCTCTGATAGGATCTATGGGATAAATCGAAAACGCAGTAATAGGTTTATTATTATGCCACGACTTCTGTTGGATCATAGATCTCGGTGGGTATGCTATGCTGATTTTAAAACATAGTTGTTTATTTTATATGCTTAGGATTTTCCTTTATGATCATGCTGGCTCGGTGGTATGCTGGACCGAGTCATGGATCTTTGTCCTGAATGCCTTTTTGCCTCTCGTATCTTTGTTATTATGTGAAAGGGTGTTCCCTTACAATTATGCTGGCTCAACTGCTTGCTGATTTAAGTCATGGATCTTTGACCCGTACACTAATGGCATCTTAGATCTTTATTTCTATTACAAAATCATGGATTTCCCTTCTATTTCTTATGCATGTTAGTTCTCAATTATGTGAACTAAAAACGTAGATCTTACTTGTATAGGGTTTGATCGCAGTCCTTGATCTAGTTGATCTCGAGTTATTATTAGGGAAGTGGTGAATCCATTCCTCGCTAAAATATTCTTGAATAAAAAAATGCTGTAGTTATGTCCCTATTCTAAATAGGTGCGGTTATAATAACCATTTGGAGATCGCGAAAATTTTAAGATCCTTGTCTGAAATCAAAGTTTGTAAGTATGATAAATCTATTTTTATTATCAAAATAGTAGATACTGGTAGATGCGACCCTTGCTTGTAGGGTTCTGCGTTATCTCTGTCAGATTATGTTTTAGTTTGGTTAAACGCGGCCTCAGAGTATTATCCTAAATTCCTTATGTATAGTGTAAGCTGCCTAAAGCCGTTGCAATCCTGAGGATATTTTGGTTTCTTATTTTCTTTCATTCATGATCTCTGCATAATGGTGTGCCACGGGATTTCATCCCTGGTCACATGCACGTTTACAGTGTAAGCACCTTATGGTTTTATATTTTATGCTTTGGCGTTTTAGTTGGCAAGACGCTTTGGTAGCAAAATCAATTGTACCATAGAACTTACATTACAGTAGTAGCTTTCCTCCCTAGGTTGATTAATCTGAATCAACATTGAGCTAGAGATGTTTTTGAGGGTTCTAAAATATATTCTATTTTGTATAAGCGAATCTATTATATGGTATTTTATTCGAGGTGTTAATATGATTTGAAAGGTATGATCCTTTAGATTAATTAAGGAATACGTATTTAGACTCTTAAAAGAATATTAAGGGACGAATAATAAAATTTAGATATAAGTTAAAATGGTGTTACCCTTTTGTTTAATTAATCTGGAAAGAGTATAAAGTCATAGGGTGATTGTTTACTTCCTTCGATTTAGGTATGGATGTTAGTAAACGAAGGGATCAACTTATTTTTATAGATAATTGGATTTAATCAATCTTAGGATGATGAAGTTTTTAGTCAGTATATTAAATAAATAAAATATAATTGGGATATTGGAGTTTTAGGTATATTTATACCTCTATTTAGGTATTAAGAATCTTTGAATCTTTCCATGTAGAGTTTTCACCTATGTGGTTTTTAGTTAAAAGAATGGATGTATGTACTTTTGGAAACTTCAATATTGACAAGTGTAATATATATCTATATGCTACTTCATTACATTTTAGATAGTTGATTGATGAAAAGCTCTATGTGGTAGAGGCTTGCTGGAAACAGAAGGCGTCTTGTTGCAGCAACTAAGTTGCTCTTGTAATCCTATTATTTTTTCTCTAATAATAAAGATGCACACACCTTTGCGGACTAGCCCTTGTACGGGTGAACCACGTTACTTTTGGTCTCGTTTATTTGTCGATTTTATGTGTGTGTGCCTTCATGACGATTGTATGATTTTCCTCTCATATGAGTTATCTTAATGGTTGATGTTTATAACATAATTGTCGAATGCATCTTAGCAAAAGATATTTAATGTTAATTGTTGCTAAAAGATATTTTATGTTGAATGTTGTTTAAAGGATATTTCGTATGATCAAATGAAGACCCTGAAGATGTAAGTATTAAATTGGATCCAGTTGTAAATCCTCAATTTAGAAGAGTAGTATTTAACTACATGCAGTATGTGATCAATATCTGGAAGGTCTCTATGTTGGAAGTTACATTTTGTAAAAATAGCATACAATCACTTGGGTACTTTACTTACAAGGGTTTTATATGAGGACCAATGAAGTACATAAAGAATCACTTCATATAAAAATGTAATTTTCACTTGCGGTAAGTATGTATTAACACTTTGCACAATTATTCAATGATAAATTTTACGAAACGTTACATGTCGAATTTATTAAATTGAAATTTAGATACTGATTATAATTCTGCAAAACATTTTTAATGGCGATTTGACTATTTTGGAATGGAAATAAGACTACTTAGAAAAAATTTAAATTTTTACAAATTTTGGGTACGTGACAAATGGTATCAAAGCACTATGTTAAAACACTCGGACCTATTGGGCTCAACATGGATTGAGTAAAACATGAAAGTTGATAAACTAATCACTCAGTTGTTTTTGTTTTATTTTGAATACATGGACTCGTTTGGACAATGAGGAATATTATTCAAAGTACCACTTCAAGTTTCTTCGAAAGCTTAAAGATAAGTTGCATTTCTTACAAAACGTTGAATGAGCTATGTTTTCCTATATTATGGATTTTCCTTTGCTATATGTTGTCGTATGGTATTATTATGAAAAGAAATAACTAGTTGAAATAATTTTTGTAGTTTGTGAACCTACGCTTATTTATAATTCGAAAATTTCGCGGAAACATTATTTTATTTGTCGAAATTTTATTACCTATGGACATCGATAGTTTCATTAATACACTCCGAAGAAGTAACATTGTTCGTTTTAGCAGAATTTACTTGAACACCTTTAATGTCTATGCATAGTAAGTACAAGAAGATTCATCTAATGTTTAGAAGATGATCGGATAGACCATTTATTGGTAGAAGTTATAATTATTTAGCTACTTTCTTTGAGATAAAAGTTAGTACTCAAACATCAAAAGTTAGAAGGTGCATCTTTTCTGTATTTAGGATTGAGGTAATATGTTTATCTCAAAAAATGTATACGGTCATTCTTTCATTATTTTCACAATTCCAATAGAATCAAGTTCATGTAGAATATAGCCTAAAGAAAGATTTAATTATCCAAAGTATTGATAGCTAGAAAAGATGTAACATACTAGGTTACATGATTAAGTATAAAATACATGTATTAAATTCATGTGATTAAATGACTGATATGTTTTGAATATTATTTTTATTTATGAAAGATCATCATTTATATTTCAGTACAAAATTTCTTACCCTTATTAAAATTATTTCATAGCAGTATTTCCTAGAAGTTTGAATGAATCTATTTTATAATGCATTTGAAATTCAGTTATTTCCTCATAGATAGACTATTGGTAGGAATTATTATATCTTTTAAAGATGGAAATGCATCAAGTTAAGAAGGTCTTATTAATAATAGGAATTTGATTATCAGAAAGAAGAATTCAAATCTTGTTATGATTGATTGAACACATGATGTTGAGTAGTATCCTTTAGTTGAATATTGATAATGCAGAAGAAAAAGTTTGAATTTCTGATCTGTTTATGATTTTATATACTGTTGAAAGAATGTTTATTGACCCACTGGGTGGAATGGAATCTGGGGTAGAAGGCAATGGACATGTGGCAGCATCATGATGCAACTAACTAACTGTTGGTATGGGACAACTCCCTTGAAATGTTGTCATAGTGCTCTGAAAGATGGGACTGAAGCTCGAGGCTCATTTATTCAAAACTTACCACTAGAGACCTAGGCAGTCTATATGATAGCCATCAAATTTTGAACTGAGGTTCATCAATTTTCCTGACGAGGAAATTTACCTTGGGGTTTTGTTGTGTTTGCACCCAAGAGATTTGATGAGGGGATATGCTATGTTGTTGATCATGTTGTGAGTCTGCCAAACTCTTATTGAGTTCAGGGGGTTGATGCCGAGTGGAGAAGGCATGTTATTTAAGGAGGTTGATGCTGAGTGGACAAGGCATTTTTGAGTGCCTTGCTTTTACATAGATTCCACCCGTTTAGTGGTTCAGTAAACAGGACTCCTTGATTGTTTTTCCACCATACATACAGTTGCAGGTTCTATATGTTATTCTTTCTAGTAATATTATCTTCCTGAAATGTTCTAGGTTAAATTGTATACACGTTATCTATCTTTTCTGTAGCTGTTAAAATGAATTGATCTTTTTACGATGTTTATCTTTCTGAAAATATGTTATGTTATGCATTCTATTGAAAGACTGTCATGTTCCTGCAGAAAGTATGCAGATGGTATTCCTGCTGAGTTTGTAGAAGGGCTCATGTTTTGTATGCAAGTCCCCAGGATTGTTGAAGTACAAAATAGTGTTATGTATGCAAGTCTTCATGATTGCAGGAAAAACATAAGAGTTTTGTATGCAAGTCTCCATGATTGCTGAAGAACAAAGAGGTTTGGTGATTACAAAGTTCGGTTGAAAGAATTGTCTTATGATATTAACTAATGATAATGATTGTCTTGTAGATAGACTATCACCTGTAATTATGTATAAATGTTATGAATGCTGGAATAAGCAAAATATTTCCTCAAGGAAGAGAAAGAATGATGAATATTTACTATTTTGAAACCTTCTATACTATTGATATATTAAAGAACGTCGGGAGATCTTGTATGAACTGTGTAATCTGTAGGATATAAGTGATAAGAGCTTGCTAAAAGTAGCGAAAATGTGAAGACGACCAAAGCATAAGGACAAAAGTAAGTGAAAGATGGGAACGGATGCAAAAGACAAACCATTGAACACCGAGGACAGTGTTATCTTTAAGGGGTGGAGAGTGTAACATCCCTCAATTTCGACGCCTATTGTTATTTTAATTTGAAAAAAATAATTATGAATTTTGTAATGGACCATGGTGAGGAGCTCAAGGCCAAGGCCCCACCAATGGACCTCGAACTAGTGTTATATTTCTTAGTCTTAGCTTAATCCTTGAAGATTAAGAATGGTAATTCGATCAAACGATGAGTATGATAACCCACCTATAAGAACACGATAATGGCTAGGAAGCGATGAATTCGATATTGTAGTCCTATGTGTTGTCTCAAGTGGTTAGATAAATGTTTCATCAGGATAGGAATTTCTAATCACAATAGGTATCTAACTAAGATACTATCACTTAGTCATTTTATTCCTAAGATGACAAAGTTATCCATAAAGGATTAAAATAAGAAACAAGCCTAAAAGAAATTAATCGATAAGGTACTATATGAAATAGTCACCTTATATTAAGAGAGGAGAATATCTTAGTATTTATGATAATATATTACGAATCGTTATAAGGTAATATATTTGCATATATATTGTTATATGTATATAGATATTTAGACAATATTAATTTTATGTAAGTTTTGGTGGTTATACTTTTAAAAACTATGGAAGATTTTAGAAGTGAATACTTATTAGCTTATACATGAACTTTTACAAGAAGTTGGCATTTAGTTAAGTAAGCTCATTAAGTCTTTACTTAAGGGGACAGGTCAGCATTTTAGAGGATGGCGTCCTCTTTATAAGGGTCCATCCTTTGCAATCAGGAGATGAATATAAATTAAATGACCTCCACGTTACTCCAAAATCAGTTAAGTTATCGAAGATGGAGGACATGGGGAAATATCATGCGAGTTTTTCAAGAATGGTTGTCCCCTTAGTGAAACATAAGAAACTCTCTCCTGGCTGCCATTCGGAAAGAACTACTTTGCTTGTTCTCTTGTTGAAGGGATTTCACGTCCACTTGGCGTACCTCCCAAGGTGAGATCACAGGGAGTTGATGCATGACTAGAGAGGATAAAAGGTCACACTGCCTCTTAATAAAGGAGGGCTTCAGATTTTGAGAAGAGGGTAGCTAACTGTGATGCGGCCATGAAGAAGGTAATCGGCCTCTATATTGGGATGTGGGTAGTGAAATCTGCCAAAAAGAAGTATGCGATTAAATTTCTCTTGGAGAAGCATGCTCAGCGATAGGAGTGGCTCTACGATGAGAGAAAATTGGTAACCCTTCCTCCCAGAAGAATTTCTGATGGGAACAAGTTAGTATTGGGTCACTTCCAGAAAAGTAAATGATGTCTCGTATCGGGTTTGCATCATTTTCGAATTATGATTAGTATTCTAGTTGTCATTGTAATCAATATCTCTGAAATAAGATTTGCATCATGAGGTTACCTCTACTCTAGTTTACATCACTTTATTTAAATAGGTTACTCTAAATTGTTACAGTTTTAAGATATAACCTTTCGTTGCAACAACGGGAGAAATGCATTGCTTGCAGCTCTACGAGGTAGAATAGGGATCGTGCGAGTTTTGATGCAGAGAAATCGCCAGGATAGAGTTAATCTCTGTGTAAAGATTCATGTGATCTCTAATAAAGAGTAATCGTCGGAACTGTGAAAATACTTAGGGAATTTAGTGCAACCTCTAATAAAGAGAATTCTCATGGAATAGAGTCATTCTCTGTGTATAGATTATACGATCTCTGAGAAAGAGAATCTTTTGGAAAGGTCTACTCGACTATAGAGAAGTTTGAAAGGTATTTTGGCTTTATAATCTTCGATCTTCATCAATGAAGTTTATGGAATCGTTGTGTAGATGCTCATGTCTTATTTGTAGATCTTGTGGAAGAGATAGCGATAAAATTCCTCTTCTTTTTATTTGATTATATTTTGTTGTAGTGAGATCGGGAGACTCTGCCAGATTATGTTTTAGTTTGGTTAAACTCAGCCTCTGAGTATTATCCTAAATTCCTTATGCATAGTGTAAGCTACCTGGAGCCGTTGCAACCCTGAGGATATTTTGGTTGCTTATTTTCTTTCATTCATGATCTCTGCATAATGGTGTGCCACAAGATTTCATCCCTGGTCACATGCACGTTTACAGTGTAAGCACCTTATGGTTTTATATTTTATGCTTTGGCGTTTTAGTTTGCAAGATGCTTTGGTAGCAAAATCAATTGTACCATAGAACTTACATTATAGTAATAGTTTGCCTCCCTAGGTTGATTAATCTGAATCAACATTGAGCTAGAGATGTTTTTGAGGGTTCTAAAATATATTCTATTTTGTATAAGCGAATCTATTATATGGTATTTTATTCGAGGTGTTAATATGATTTGAAAGCTATGGTCCTTTAGATTAATTAAGGAATACGTATTTAGACTCTTAAAAGAATATTAAGGGACGAATAATAAAATTTATATATAAGTTGAAATGGTGTTACCATTTTGTTTAATTAATCTAGAAAGAGTATAAAGTCACAGGGTGATTGTTTACTACCTTCGATTTAGGTATGGATGTTAGTAAATGAAGGGATGAACTTATTTTTATAGATCATTGGATTTAATCAATCTTAGGATGATGAGGTTTTTAGTCAGTATATTAAATAAATAAAATATAATTGGGATATTGGAGTTTTAGGTATATTTATACCCATACCTTAGGTATTAAGAATCTTTGAATCTCTCCATGTAGAGTTTTCACCTATGTGGTTTTTAGTTAAAAGAATGGATTTATATACTTTTCGAAACTTCAAGATGACAAGTGTAATATATATCTATATGCTACTTCATTACATTTTAGATAGTTGATTGATGAAAATCTCTATGTGGTAGAGGCTTGCTGGAAAGAGGAGGCGTCTTGTTGCAGCAACTAAGTTGCTCTTGTAATCCTATTACTTTTTCTCTAATAATAAAGGTGCACACACCTTTGTGGACTAACCCGTGTACAGGTGAACCACATTACTTTTGGTCTCGTGTATTTGTCGTTTTTATGCGTATGTGCCTTCATGACGATTGTATGATTTTCCTCTCATATGAGTTATCTTAATGGTTGATGTTTATAACATAATTGTCGAATGCATCTTAGCAAAAGATATTTAATGTTAATTGTTGCTAAAATATATTTTATGTTGAATGTTGTTTAAAGGATATTTCGTATGATCAAATGAGGACCCTAAAGATGTAAGTATTAAATTGGATCCAGTTGTAAATCCTAAATTTAGAAGACTTGTATTTAAATACATGCTAGTATGTGATCAATATTTGGAAGGTCTCTATGTTGGAAGTTACATTTTGTAAAAATAGCATACAATCACTTGGGTACTTTACTTACAAGGGTTTCATACGAGGACCAATGAAGTACATAAAGAATCACTAAAGACAAAAAGGTAATTTTCAGCTGCGGTAAGTATGTATTAACACTTTGCACAATTATTCAATGATAAATTTTACGAAACGTTACATGTCACATTTATTAAATAGAAATTTAGATACTGAATATTATAATTCCGCAAAGCATTTTTAATGGTGATTTCACTATTTTGGAATGGAAATAAGACCACTTAGAAAAATTTTAAATTTTTACAAATTTTGGGTATGTGACATTACATCCACGGTGCAGAAGTGTAGTTGTGCTGCATTTCAGCTTACATTCCATGGAAGATAGATTTAATATCATATATTTTCAATGTTTACATAATTAAAAATTAACATTGTTATTATTTTTTGGTAGTGTCGTGAAATAGTTGAAAAAATTTAGTGTAATATTGTGAGTGGTCAATTTCCTTGAAATTAAAGTGTATTTTATGTTACATTTAGCTTGTGATATTGAATTAAGGAATGCATTCTCAATTATTTTCATATATATATAGATACCTCAATTTTGATAATTGAGATTGTCTCTAGGAGTAAGCATATTTCATTAGAGTGAGTGCTATGCAACGTCTAAATATAAATTTAAAAAGTTTGTTTTTATATGATATGTTTTCTAAGAATAATATCTCGGATATAATAACCATTTGCCTGTAATTTATGTGAAATTTAAAACTCAACATTCCATGAAGACATGACATTATCATCCATTGACATAACCACTCAATAACATTGTGTCCTTCAAATCCTTGAGTATAGTAAAATCTCACCTCACACTTATTTAAAATGCCAAGAGAAAATGGATCGGGGTAAAGTGCAATAGAGGAGTACATCAAAATAATGCTTAACTTATTTAAGATAACTCAATGTTTTATAAAATATAAAAGTAAGCCAAAAGGGATGACTTAGTAAGATGACTATTAAAAATAAGGAAGCTTTAGAGAGGAGCAAAAAACTCAAAGGAAAAATTACCTAACATTGTCCTATCCACATCCAAAATGCAGTGGCTACATATCTTCATCAACAAAGACATGAATCGCTACAACACATATCTTCTATGTTTTATGTGGATATCAGTGCTTTTGTGCTCAATGTCAATTTGAGTGTAACTTCTCCTTCAAATTTCTCTATTCTATATTATTCACCATGCATGTAATGATGGTTTTGTTGTTCACTTTGTAATGTACAACTAGACACCAATAGTTGGAAAACAATTGCACCTTGCATGTGCTATAAGAAAAAATAAACTTTGATATGCATTATGCCAATAAAAAACATTGTTTCTTAGTTGAAATTCAAGTGATTGAAATCACCAATTGACTCCCTCAGATGGATTGTTATTTATCAAGGATATATTATGTCTTTTGAATACTATATCTAGTAATAAAGATTCTCTTTATCACTTTAAGAATTGGGAGCCAATATCGTCTATTGAGTGCTCTCTTTTATGTTTTACTAACTACCAACTCTACTTATACATATAGCATAGTCTAATGTAATAATAAAGGAAAATAATTCTATGTTTAAATGAAAAAATACCTAGGACTATCGTATCCACATTCAAAATGTAGTAACTCGATAATCTCTCAATGTTGTTTATACTTACCATGTATAACCCAACATTGACCACGTATCTTCATCATCAAAGACATGAATCGCTAAAACCCATTTATAGAAGAAGGATGATTCTTTAATGCCAACATTATCTAGCATTTACTATAATAAATGAGCAATTTTTATTTTGGTTTCCCATGGAGAGATGTTAAAGGAATGACAAGTGCAAACTTGAGGTGTAATTTAATTCTAGATTATAATGGGAATTAGTTGTCTTCTATCTGGAAACGTTGTAGGTATTTTCGTTAGGAAACATTCCATGCCTTTTAGGAACCCATGTTCTTACCTTGGCTTGGAAGGTCCACATTGATTGATATTTATTATTCTTGAACCAATGCCAAAAAGGTATTCTTGGCACTATGTATATTACTACTACATTTGGCTACAAATTATGGCATTGTTTTGAACGTTTTGTTGTCTCAAAAGTGATGAAATATAGAAAATAAAAGTGTTGGTATTTTTTCATCAACAAAAAATGGATTATTTTTCAGTATAGAAATTGCCACTTTTTTATGACAAGTTACTACCATGTGACATGTTACCATTCATTTTATGCTCTCTCTTTACATCGTAATTCGAACTCTTTAGTGATAAACATTTCTCTCAAGACTTACAGCGTTAGATTTGTTTTGATGGTTTTGGATCATTGATTAGGTGTTGAAAGCGCAACTCGAAATATGTTTTAAAAAATGATGCATATAAATTGATGAGTGTGAGCAATGCCCTCTTTCTTTCTTTACCGTCATTTCCAATATATTAATTTTCAATCTTTGATTTTTGAGAGGTATGTATTCATCCATTCGATAGATATATAAATATTTATACTATGAGCAATATTATTGCTAATCGCACAATAGAGAAAACATAAGGAAATTCACGGTTTAAGTGAGAATTTCTTTTTATTTCTCTAAATTCTAATCAGGCTATATAGATTTTAAGAAAGAGAAAAGAGAAATTAAACTAATAAAACTTAATTGTTATTATATTAAGGAGAATATTTTTAGCATATGTGTGACCTCATTTCGTCATTAAGGATGCCATATTAGAGCCAAAATTATAATTCTTAGGGCCTATATAACTTCCAAGCTAAATCTATAGAAATCAGAAGTGTAAGAGGAAGCCTAATAATATAAACTCTTATCGAATTTGCCAAGCCACATTAATTCTACTAATTTTTTTAATAAAACTATGTGTTAAAGAAAGTACGGAGGAACAATAAATTAGAAGCTATATTGATTTAGTAAGATTGATGGGTTTTGGGAATTAAACGCAAAAATCCTTCCACAATAAGGCCATACATACGCTACACCCATTATTTTCATTATTTTGGAATAGGAAAGATGTTAAATTTTGAGCATTATTTCAATATACTCTAGGATCTTTAATGAGAGAATAACATGTACAGCATATCAAGTATAACAATGCATATCAATCAAACCAAGCAATCACATGAGACAATAGACACACAGAGTTTCAGTGGGGAAAACCATAAAGGTGAAAAACCCCACAACTTCCTCAAAGATATAAAGAGCAATGATACAACCAAAGTACACGAGATAGTTTTCTACTAGAAGCTACTCCTCCTCCTCAACCAGTCCGCCACTTTCCGAGTGATGTAGGAGTGAATAATGAGATGATCAAATAGAGATCTCCCGCTCTCTATTTATACTTTTTCTAACTTGCCTAATAAACTACCAGGGCCAACTTGTCTAACTCACTATAATAACCCATGGTTACAATCTAGGCCGACCCCTTACTAGGTGGTCTAATAACCCATCACAGCAAGTTACAACACTTGTGTCACGAACCCAAAAACTGTAAAATTTAAAAATTTTCTAAGAGGTCTAATCGCCATTAGTTTCTATGCAGAAATATAAAGTGTGAGTTCAAACTCTTTTAATTACTACTTATATAATAAAGATTTGCAACATTTATTTCTTTTATAATCTATCTTTCATTTATTCTAATGACAATTAATGTCAAAAGATCCCTTCAATGAAAAATTTATGTATGGTGAGGACCAACGTCCACCATACTTGCACGTATAAAATAAACATTCTATTTTCAAATATAATCCAATTCTTAACTTATAATGTCAAATCATTTCTTTAATCTTGTGGATCACTAAATTTCACTATGTCTAAACATACATAACTTTTATAATTTCTACAACCCGATTTCTTCCTTTCAGACCAACTAACCTCTTCATATGTGTGCACAAAAAAAAACAAATATATACTTTACATTGAATATTAGATAACGATAGTTTGCTTCTTACCAAACCTTTTCTTTCAAGAGATTATAGACCACGAAACCAACCTCAAAGACATTTAGCACAAAATACATAGATAATAAACACATAAGAAATACATTCACAAGGATATTATAGGATCAACTTTGCCATTTATCCATATGCACAAATAATTTAATTAATCAATTCATCATTGTTTAAAAGGAATACATAAGAGGAAACATAAAAATGATATTTTTAAATACAACCACATAGATAAAGAGTGATATGCACATAAAAGATACATAGAAAGAGAGCATGAGAAAGGGAGGCATTTTTTAAAGTGGTTCACCTAGTCTTGGGATACGCCCACAAATGGTTGCTATTTTATTACTCATCAAAATTAAGGAATACAAAGTGCAATACGGCAATTGCTTTCCGTTTACTAAAGTCTCTCTTCTGAAGAACCCTTTTATGATTAAGTATCAACTTACTTACACCCAATCCGTTCCTACTAAAAAATACCCTTTTTACTCCATGAGAGTAGCTAAGCATTACATGAGAGTAGCTAAACATTAGTAGATTGTCTTATAAATAGTATCTATACCCTCATTTAATATTTAAACAAGGGTTACTTGCTCATTCAAAACATAGATAAGTGACCAAGGTAACCCAACCTTTTATCATAGCTTGACATTATATTTACAAAATCCTTAAAGCCCTTTCTTAGTAAAATGTCCAAAAGCATAAATTAGTAAAATGTCCAAAAGTATAAATTACGATATGAAATATCGGAAGGCTGCCTAGATTTCTCTTAAGCCTTATATGACGATATTTGTAAAAACTTATGTAACTAAATATATTTATACATGAAGAACACTTCACAAGACCCTAATAGTTTTTATTGAAAAACTTTAATACCTTGTGATTTTATATATCTTAAGTACCTCTACATATATAAGGAAAATATTTATATATCCTCCACTAGATTTTATCGAATCATAATACGTTGATTAGTTATATATATATATATGCTAAGAGCATATATAGTCATATATATATATAAAGAACTCTTTATAAGGCCCTAATAGTTTTTTCATTGATTTCATAAAAATGCAACATGGTTTTATATATGTCTAAAGGGCAGATACATATATATTATCGATATATATAACAATGCATAAGATATTACTTTTAACTATGACATACATATATTATCCACATATATAACATTGCATAAGATATTACTTTCATCTACCCGCTTATATATGTTATCCATATATATAAGATATTACTTTCATCTACCCGCTTATATATATATATATATATATCAATCACGGCATACATGTAATACCCATATATACATAAGATGTTTCATTCCACTCTGGCATATAAAAAAACAAAAAGGAAAACGATTAGGGACTCTTAACGCTATACACGAGAATTAAAGGACATAAACTTAACGCTGTATACATTTGCACGTTTCCCTCAATCTAGATGACAACGGATTCAAAAACGCAGAGATAAACTTAACGCTGTGTACATTACCACGCAGAGTTTTTATGACTGCACTGCACTTCTTTCTTCACCGATGAAAAGCCATAAATGGGAAGGAAGGTAGAGGCTACGCTTATCAAATCCTTAAGGTAATCAAGACATGCTTAAACCAAATAAAATATTTACGAACAACCAAAGGAGAGGGATTCTTGTTCTTTTAACTATCGTAAAACCCACTGGTCAGAGAGAGGTTTTATTTTTATTTTTTATTTTATCTTCGTCCTAAATCACACCATATGAATCCTAGCATTTTTCTCTAAAAAAACAATACCAAGGAAAAGCATAGTTCGTATCTCCCGTAAGGAAAAACATGCGCAAAGATTGGTTATACTACAGACTACAGAAAAACGTTGCTTAAAAAGAGAATTCCATTCCTTTTAGTGTGTATAGAATATCATACCTTTAGGGGTCGCTTCTCCTGCAGGGTTCACATCTCCCGTTAAGGAAAGAAAATACGCAGAGGTTGGTTAACTACACACCACATAAATCGCTACTAGATGCAGGGCTTCCATCGCAGAGATCTTGCAACCACCGAGTCAATAACGCAGAATATGCTACCATTTTTGCTAATACAGAGGTCTAAAACCAAATGATTAATAATCCACGGAGATCTCATTTAAAACACAAAGATGGAGACAAAACGGCTTCTACGAGGCAGGTAGGAATTAAGAATTGGGAAGAAGAAGTGCAGAGCCAAAGGTTCGCACACACAAGGAATGGTATCAAACCAATTCAATTATTAATGAAGAGATGATTACATTAAATAGCTTATGCTATCTCAAACAAACCTTGATCTAGATCCTATAAACTTGGATCTTAAACAAGTGATCTAATCTAGAAGATTCACAATATCTAAAATCCTATTTCTACATTATTCCAACATCCTCCCTTAATGTAGAAATGGAACAAAATACTAAATATGCCTGTAGTTTCAGGCTTACAAATTAGCGAAGCAAGTTAACAATTTAATCTTCTGGGACTCCAACCTTGGAACTCTACAATCCTCCATCTTCTTCATTTTAACCTTAGTTGCTGTCAGATAATATTTTTTTATGTTCTCCCGTTTCCTGCTTTTCCAGTTTGAGAGCTTGAAGTCTTCACACATTGATGTATAGTGCATTCTATTATTTGATTGAGCATCTGCTGTCCTGAATCTTCCTTGTGCTTCTTCAAATTCTGCGAACTTTTCACTGATAATTGTCCTCCATGCTCGGTTACAATCAACTATGTGCAGTGTAGTGGAAATCTGCAACAAAATCTCTTCAGCATCTGCAAACCTGATACATTCTGCATCACAAACATAGTCAACATTCTTTGGCTTTTCAAGCCAGTCTTCAAGAAAGTTCAATTCTGCATCAAAATCAATTTAATTTGCTTCAGCTACTGCAGCTCCAGCCAAAAAGTTATCAATCATCATTACATCCAACTGAATCAAAATTTTGTCTTCATCAAAAATACATTCCTCATCATATAGAGGCTTAGATTCATATTTTACTTCAGACAGGCAGCTGGACAAGCCAGCAGCCACAGCTATCTTCATATTAATCCTTCGACAAGATCTTCTACACAATTGTTGACAGCGATCTCCTTCGATCTCTACAACGCTGACTGGCAGCTGCACAATACAGTACCGCCTCGGGATAGGTAGCACCCACGTGGTAATTTGGAGTCCAGTACTGTAGTACTGTGCCCTAGTAGAGTCACAACTCGCGGTAGTGTTGGGTTCGCGATCTCTGGCTCTTCTGATTTTCCTCCACAGGTCGTCCTCTTTCACAGTGGAAGACAGTTACTTCTTCATGCGGCTATTGGCACAGCCTGAGAGCAATTCGATGGTTTTTCTTGCAGGAACACGAATTTCACTTCTAATGCCCACGATCTCCCGACAATACACACAACTTTCAAAAGAATTCCTCAGATAGCAGCGAGTGGCCTCCACGCATAGCTAACCATAAAAAATCTCCCTTCAGCGTTCTCTTCTCACAACGGCGGTTACTTCTTGACAACAGCTTGCAGTCACTCGTCTGATGGGCGTGGATTCTTCTTTCAAATCACATCTTCAATGAATTCGACATACACAAGCTCGTCACACTACACTTCTAGTAGCAGCGATTGTGGCTCCTCCTTCAACACTGATCTCAATGCATGCCTCTTCACACAGGCTCATCCTCTTCACACAGGCAGCTGGGAAAGCCAACTCTGTTCTCCACGACGGCCTGGACGATTTCCTCCATGGTGTCTATAGGAAGCAGATCCCTTCCACGTTCCGCTAGCAAGAAATCTTCAGCGCTCTGGTGGTGGCAGCGTTTTCAAGCAGCCAGTTCTCCTTCCAGCGATGTCTGGATCTCTCCAGCAATTGCTGCTTCAACAAATCTCCTTCACGCTGTCTCCCTCAAGTTGCAGTGTCCCAACGCAAATCGCAGGTCGCAGGGGCGGAATTGTGCAGTGATCTCATCGTTTGTCGTGCTCCAAAATAACTGCTCCTCTCAACGATGACACGAGTATCTCAAACTCGATTTATTCAAGAGAAACAACAACTTTCTCTATGCAGCAGTTTGCTTTCAAAATGGCGGCTCTTCCCAGTGCCAGCAGCGATCTTCTTCACACTGTCAGCGTGCTTCCTTCTGCTCAATCTCAAGCAGCAAATTCCTTTACACAGCAACAGGCCACGAAGGGCTCTTCTCACAACCTCTAAGGGATTCTCAATAGGCCACACAGCGCTCTTACATCAACAGGCCAATAAGGCTTAGCAGGCCACGAACAAGGCTCTCTCAGTATGCCAATCAGGCTCTCATATAGCCTCAATGGGCTTGCACAGCAGCAAGCCACGAAGGGCACTTCTCACAACCAATCAGGCTCACAATTTATGCCACTTTGGGTTCTTCACCATAGGCCACAATGGGCTCATCACACCACAAGCCACAATGGGATCTAATACCAAAATAAGAATTGGAGAGGAGGAAGTGCAGAGCCAAAGGCTCGCACACACAAGGAATGGTATCAAACCAATTCAATTATTAATGAAGAGATGATTACATTAAATAGCTTATGCTATCTCAAACAAACCTTGATCTAGATCCTATAAACTTGGTGTAATATCCCTCCTTGTATCCCTATTAGAATTGTAAATGTATATTGTGAACTATGTATGAGGCCCTGGTGAGGAGCTCAAGGCACAGGCCCCACCAGTAGGCCTTGTTGGTTTGGTTACTTATGCTCAAATAAATAAATGGTTGATTATAAACTAACGGTTGAAGGTCTAGACAAGACTAATGCGATGTGACAAATAATCCATTAAGGGAGAGAAAAAAAGTGGATAGGAATCCATGGGCTCCATGACCATAACCTCACATATCGTCTTAAATTATGATAGTGCAAAAGGTTCGTCTTTGAAGGATTTACCGTAAGCATTTAACTAGGTTATTATTCGCTATCTACTAATTATAATGACCCTGGTAGGATTAATCCCAATTTGTATAATCATCTTAACCATTGGCATAAAATGCCAAGGAAATAGAAACAAGTCTAAGGTTTCAACTTTTTAAAAATACCATGTGTAATAGTCTCCTTAATGTAGAAATTAAGATATCATAGGATTAATGCCAAAATGATATGATTATTTATATGGTGCTACATAATGAGTAGACCATACTTTATGAAGTAGTTATACCTTTAAAACTACTTAACTACTGAAGTATAGAGGAGCGAATTTTGCGACCAAGAAATCTATTCCTATACATAATTATAAGATATTAGAATATCACCATTTATTGATAGAAATTTTGACAAGTATCATAAGTGGAGTATACACGTGGTTATGCCTACTTGAAGGCCACGTTCCCTAATTACATTACACCCACCATATCTAAATAATATTTAGATAGTGTGCACCGAAAAAGATTCACTCCACTCTTACGAAGATATTGGAAGTGAGAGGGGCACATAGCTAGGATCCGTTGGAGGATTTTAGGCAGTAATTTCAGCAAACTGGTCGCCTTAGTGGAGTATGGAACTCGAGAAAGACCGCCACTTGCCTTGAGACTAGTGATTGTATCGCCCATCTGGCACTTTAGCTGGGGCGATGATTTTGATCTCTGCAAGAAGAAATTGCACTGCACGGTATGTGGAAATGACCCATGGTTACTTAGCGAATTTTCCAGCTCGAAAAAGGGGATTCATCATGTTGTGTAGCGCGGATTTTCCTGGGATCGAGAGGGTAGCTAGTCATGAAGGCAGATCTCTGCGCATCTTAAGGGGGATAGCTATGCATTGAGGGGGGATTGATCGGTATCGGGGGCTGAGGAGAATTAGAGGTTTCGAGAGTAGATATCTGCGTTAATTGGCGGAGGATAGCGAGGCATGCGGAGGGTATAATTCTCTGTATTCTGGAAGATGAGATCTCTGAGGTTTGAAAAGTAGATCTCTGTAAACCAAGAGCGATCACGTCAATTTTTGCCAGGTATGATTCCTGTTTACTTATGTATGTTTATAATGTCTGCTTAGTGAAATTTGGATCATGGTAGATACGCTTCGATCAATTGAATCGATCCTTACTGGTTTATTTTAGACATTGTAGTAGCATTCTGTACGCCGACTCTATACCAGAGTTTAATCCTTGCATCTGGCAGTGAGAATAAGTTCCTGAAATTTAGCCTCTGCGATCTGTGTTTTCCTGATTTAACCTCCGTATCGAGTTGTGCGAATATGTTCGTATTTAAACCTCTGCATATTACATGACAGAGAGCTTCTGGATTGAAGGCGAACCTTGTGTTTTCTTTTTGTGACTTCTTTATACACCGTGAAAGATACGAGTATATATATATATATACATATAACTTCATAACCTTCTTGTTGATGGGTTATTACTTTTTAGTTAACCAGAACTCTTCTGTGTTCCGGTTATATCATGCTTGTCAACGTGCTATGCATAATCTCTGTATTTTAGACACCCTTGAACAGAGTCTTGGTTCATATACTAAATCATTGTAATCCAGGATGAACAGCAGGAAACCGATCTTTGCCTGTACTTAGAGTAACCGTTTTATTTTGTTTGGCATATCGGCGATTGAAATCCAATCCCTCCCTGTGTGAAAGTCGTTTTTGATGTTTTAGAGCAGTTAGTGTCTCTATAGGACGTGCTTATCTTCAACTTGTCTTCCCTGCGTGAAAACCAGTTTAGTTCTTTAAATGCTACGGTAAGTGTTTTCTCTTTTAACTAAAACATTGAATCATGACAGAAAAATAGTTAGTTGTTTAGAAATCTAGGCAAGACATATATTCCGAGCTAGACTCATGTGCTTAAGACTAGATCTGGTTTTGTTAACTGATATTTGATCTCTGCATTAGTTGATGCAGCGTCGGAAGTCTTGAAAGTGAATTATGTCTACCACTGTGTGGTACGATTGTAACCTTCTGTAGTAATGAATAAAATAATAACTTCTTGTGGACGTGGCCCGTGGAGTGAGTGAACCACCTACATATGGTCTCTTCATGTATGGCGTATGATGGTGTGTATTTGTATAAGTTTTCATGTGAATCTTGTTGTTGAAAACATGATGTTCATGTGGGAATCTCCATGGAGATACTGCATGGAGACTTGCACTGTATTCATTGGAAAATCTACGTGTATGCATCCATTGAATCGGTGTCATATATGATGTTGGATCTGCATCTAATTCCTTCTGATATCTTTGTGTTTTCGAAGCCACACTTGCTTGTCTTTTCCTTCGGAGACCAACACTAGTGCATGCAAAAACTAGAAATGGGGTGTATCCTTAGTTTAGAGTTGTGAGTACAAGGACTTAATACTTTTCTTGAAATGGGTTAGGATAGATCTATTGGAAATGCGATATTGTATAAAGGTTAGTAAGGTGGTTTTTTCTACTCGGATAAAACATATTTAGTGTATGTTGAGAACATAGCTAATATAGGTATTATCTTATGTAAACTATGGGAAATAATGGTAAGGCTCCTCACTTTGAATGTTAGAAGATGCTCTCCATGAGAGAGACTTCCAGGTAATGGAAGGTAAATAATGCAACCGCTGAGTTGCAGGATGTAATTATTATTTTGATGAAATAATATATTGCGACGGGTGTTGTGGACGTAGCCCAAGTTTTGGGTGAACCACGTTTATATATGGTGTATGATGGTTGGTGTATTGTTGTCATGTGATTTATTGTTAAAGCGTATTGAATGGTTATTATGTTGTCCATGTGGAGAATAACTTATAAGTGTATGGTCCCCTGAATCTATAGTTCCTAGTCTTTATCTTATAGTAAAAAATCTGGGGATTCGATGCATTTGGCATGATGGAATTGCGTATATTCATATCGTGTGGTTGAAGGCATTAAATGGATATGCATTTGTAATCTATGTGACTTTGATGATCTCTTGTGTGATTTTATGGAGCTTTGTTTGAATTAGATACTTGTGTCATTATCACTTTCAATGTATATTATATCAAAGTATTTCATGAAGAATTAAGTGAGGAGTTTAATAGCCAATAATTATTCATGAGCGTTTTATAAATGTTTTCTATTAATGATTTGTACATTTGTGTTCGCATCATTACTTAGTGTGGATGATGTTGATAAGGAAGGTGAAATGTTAATCATTTATCTAAATAATACTAAAGCAATATGATAAGGAGTGGATGATCAATATGAAAAGAGTTCTCAAAGTTCCCCTTAAGGTACTGAATCGACACATGGGTATGTTATGTCGATATGTTACATTCTTTGATAATAACCAGTATCAAGGAAGTGGATTATAAATATTGAGGTCTTTTATGTTATTAAAGTGTGATTTGGTTAATGGCTAGAGGACCAATAATTTTATTTTCTCAAAATAACACTAACATATTTATGGAGATGTTACATATGGTATCAGAGCTGAGGTTTCATCACTCGGGCCAATAGTGGGCTCAACATAAGGTAAAGAGGTATGTAGGTTTTTGAAACTAACAAACAAATTGTTGTTTTGAATGCCGGGAACAAATGGACGAGAGTACATTATCCGATTACAAATATGGGATTCCATTACTCGTCGGGTTAAACTGTAAGTATAGAAATTATGCTTCATTTTTGTCTTGTATTTTGCATTAGGTTGCATGCTGAAGAATAGAAGGTTTATTGGATTGTATGACATTGTATTAGTCTTGTATGGTGGAATAAAATGCATAGAAAAAGTCCTTCTCATGTTGGAATATTAAAGGTATAGTTATGAATTCACTTTAATTGGTTTGATTGAACATTCTAATGGTACTTGTGTAGGGTGACTGCATGTATTCGGTCATGGATGATAGACATGAACTTGTTTTTCAAAGCCTTGTTTAAGGGTCACTAGTACTTCTAATTTTCCATAGTAAATCTTCTAATTGTTCAATGCTAATCATAGGTGAATGATTAAAATGTCCTTTGATGATGATGATTAATTGATTAGAGTATATGTTGAATGATCTTTCATTATTAAAAATTAGTCATTTTGTTTGATTGTAGTATGATGGCTCTTCGATTTTCCATATATATAGGCTAGTCTTCTAAAAATTTAATGCTAAACTCGAGTAAATGATTAAAATGTGTCCTGCTGGTGTTGATGGTCGCCTTATCCTACCTGCAAAAAAACAAAAGTCTATGTCTCAACCCATAAACTTGATCAGTTTAAGATGCAAACATACTTCAAAGAGAAAGTTGCCTTCCTTAACTACTTTCTTTAGTCACCATTGTGTTAGACATGATATAAAAATCATAAAGAGAATTTAAGTAATTCTCCTAATACTTTAACGAGGAGGCGTAATATAAACTCATTGGATTATTCTAGTGTTGTCATATAGATCATCCTAAGTATAAAGGGCTTGATGTAATAGATCAAGTAGCATAAATGAATATCATGACTAAACTGAATTCTACCTTCTACTAAAATACCTAGGGGAGGGATTAGATAGAAATCTACATGAACTAATTATGCTTAGATAATTATAACATATCGACATGATCTCAAGGAATTTGGGGATGATGTAAATTATGCTTTAAAAAGAAATGAGCCTGGTTTTGAATTATTATCATAAAGGTCAAACTTAGGATATCGTCCATGATTTATGAATGATTGTCTAGCGAATAAAGGTAAATGACAATCATAAGATATCGATCATGCGATACTAGAAGAACAAAGACTTATTAAATATACTTGTTGAGCTTTGTTACCATCATTTGACCAAAGATGGACATTTGTGAGGTTCACGTATTTTGATTTGGACATAGTTACAATGAATGTTATATTAGGGTACTTTTGTTAACCCATATAAATTTTGTTAGTTTAAGGTGATTAGGGATACGCTTATTTGATATAGAATAAGCAGTGTAAAGACCATTGAGTAGAGAAGGTTTTGTAAAATGTTAGTACAGTCAAATAACAAAAGAGGCATGCTGATTTGGGATTTTCATTGGATCTAAGGTAAGCACGAGTCGCAATTAAGTTTGGCTTATATATTAGTGAGGTTTAGATGAAGTTCGAATGGAAGATTAACCTATCTGTTATTGGATAAAGGACAAGGAAATTTTTATTTTTTTTTGTTATAGCCCATTTTGCTTTTGTATAATGCATATGGTATAATTTTATATTCCAGTGATCTCTACTATGGATGTTGGGACACTATGAGTGGTCGTTATAAAGGCTATATGATGGAAACTTATAAGATAGAAGCATACCTTATATGCATAGATACCTTGACAACCTACTTCTTTTCTTTTCCTATTGTATATGAATTTCATGAGATATTGAGTGTAATACTAATATGTGTTGATACAATTAAATTTGCACCTTTGCATATGAGAATCATACTATAAAGATATATGTGGCCACCCTCATGAATGTATGTGATTATCTTTATGAAAGTATGTTTGAAAATAATGGGTGGTATGATATAACTAAAATAGGAATGGTGTTTAAAAAAGGCGAAAGCTAACATCCGAGGTAAAGTAAGCATAATATCCATGGATCATTATAGGAAGAATGTTATGTTGTGTTCAAGGAATTATGTATTAATCTAGTTATGCTTAGAAGAAAAGAATGCTTATTACAGATGATCAAGTACGGATATTGTAGTATGAAGGAGGAATTTCTTACTTACAATATTGAATTTTGTTATATAAAGCGTTACTAACAGGTGAACTTGGAAGATGGTCAAAATTTTGTGGAGCTTGTGGAAAGACAAGAGCATAAATATTATGCATGTGAAAATGAGGGGCTGAGGATCTAGGATCCTCATCAAAACTGTTATTTATCACTTTTAATTTTGATAATTATTGTTGAATAAAGATCTAGACCCAAATGGGTCAGAGAAATCGTATGGTTATAAAAGGGTAATATGACTAAATCATTGATAAATCCGTAAGAGATTTTCACAGACTCAAGCGAGGAGGCTTGTGGGGAAATAAATTCCGGGACTCAAGCGAGAAGGCTTGAGGGGAATTGTGTAAAGAGTGTCATAATGGCATTGAAATACTCCCTAAAATCATGGATTGAACAGCCACTAGGATTCTCGGAGAATCGGCTGGCTATAAGACCTAGGCAAGCTATACGAAAATGTATATGTGGGAGGCAGGACGCTGCACTTAGTATGCATAAAAGAAATGTTTGCTGCGTGAGCACTAAGGTGTTAGGAAAAACATGAAAGAAATGTTTGCTGCGTGAGCACTAAGGTGTTAGGCAAAACATGAAAGAAATGTTTGCTGCGTGAGCACTAAGGTGTTAGGCAAAACATGAGAGAAATGTTTGCTGCGGGAGCACTAAGGTGTTAGGCAAGACATGAGAGAAAGGATTGTTGCGTGAGCACTAAGGTGTGAGGCAAGAACTTCCTGGATCAAGTGAATGCCGTTTGTTGATTTAGTCAACAGGATCCAATCATGGAGCACTAGATTTAGTCCATATATATTGCAAGTGATATGTATAGTAAAGAACTCATGATTTAGGTTTCGGAGTTTGATTATGAAGTTGATGATAAAGTTTTTATTATTATTTTTCGTTTTCCTTGAAAACCCAGTTTTGTTGTCGAAAATCCAGGTGTGATCCATAACGACTGGCGAGAAATTCTTGAAAGGCCAAAAAAGGGTCAAAATAGAGATGACGAAGCAAGCGAAATGTTAAAAAGTATGAACACCGAGGACGGTGTTATTTTTAAGGGGAGGAGGATGTAATATCCCTCATTGTATCCCTATTAGAATTGTAAATGTATATTGTGAACTATGTATGAGGCCCTGGTGAGGAGCTCAAGGCCAAGGCCCCACCAATAGGCCTTGTTGGTTTGGTTACTTATGCTCAAATAAATAAATGGTTGATTATAAACTAACGGTTGAAGGTCTAGACAAGACTAATGCGATGCGACAAATAATCCATTAAGGGAGAGAAAAAAAGTGGATAGGAATCCATGGGCTCCATGAGCATAACCTCACATATCGTCTTAAATTATGATAGTGCAAAAGGTTCGTCTTTGAAGGATTTACCGTAAGAATTTAACTAGGTTATTATTCGCTATCTACTAATTATAATGACCCTGGTAGGATTAATCCCAATTCGTATAATCATCTTAACCATTGGCATAAAATGCCAAGGAAATAGAAACAAGTCTAAGGTTTCAACTTTTTAAAAATACCATGTGTAATAGTCTCCTTAATGTAGAAATTAAGATATCATAGGATTAATGCCAAAATGATATGATTATTTATATGGTGCTACATAATGAGTAGACCATACTATTTGAAGTAGTTATACCTTTAAAACTACTTAACTACTGAAGTATAGAGGAGCGAATTTTGCGACCAAGAAATCTATTCCTATACATAATTATAAGATATTAAAATATCACCATTTATTGATAGAAATTTTGACAAGTATCATAAGTGGAGTATACACGTGGTTATGCCTACTTGAAGGCCACGTTCCCTAATTACATTACACCCACCATATCTAAATAATATTTAGATAGTGTGCACCGAAAAAGATTCACTCCACTCTTACGAAGATATTGGAAGTGAGAGGGGCACATAGCTAGGATCCGTTGGAGGATTTTAGGCAGTAATTTCAGCAAACTGGTCACCTTAGTGGAGTAGGGAACTCGAGAAAGACCGCCACTTGCCTTGAGACTAGTGATTGTATCGCCCATCTGGCACTTTAGCTGGGGCGATGATTTTGATCTCTACAAGAAGAAATTGCACTGCACGGTATGTGGAAATGACCCGTGGTTACTTAAGGAATTTTCCAGCTCGAAAAAGGGGATTCATCATGTTGTGTAGCGTGGATTTTCCTAGGATCGAGAGCGTAGCTAATCATGAAGGCAGATCTCTGCGTATCTTAAGGGGGATAGCTATGCATTGAGGGGGCATTTATCGGTATCGGGGGATGAGGAGAATTAGAGGTTTCGAGAGTAGATATCTGCGTTAATTGGCAGAGGATAGCGAGGCATGCGGAGGGTATAATTCTCTGTATTCTGGAAGATGAGATCTCTGAGGTTTGAAAAGTAGATCTCTGTAAACCAAGAGCGATCACGTCAATTTTTGCCACGTATGATTCCTGTTTACTTATGTATGTTTATAATGTCTGCATAGTGAAATTTGGATCATGGTAGATACGCTTCGATCAATTGAATCGATCCTTACTGGTTTATTTTAGACATTGTAGTAGCGTTCTGTATGCCGACTCTATACCAGAGTTTAATCCTTGCATCTGGCAGTGAGAATAAGTTCCTGAAATTTAGCCTCTGCGATCTGTGTTTTCCTGATTTAACCTCTGTATTGAGTTGTGCGAATATGTTCGTATTTAAACCTCTGCATATTACATGACAGAGAGCTTCTGGATTGAAGGCGAACCTTGTGTTTTCTTTTTGTGACTTCTTTATACACCGTGAAAGATACGAGTATATATATATACATATAACTTCATAACCTTCTCGTTGATGGTTTATTACTTTTTAGTTAACCAGAACTCTTCTGTGTTCTGGTTATATCATGCTCGTCAACGTGCTATGCATAATCTCTGTATTTTAGATACCCTTGAACAGAGTCTTGGTTCATATACTAAATCATTGTAATCCAGGATGAACAGCAGGAAACCGATCTTTGCCTGTACTTAGAGTAACCGTTTTATTTTGTTTGGCATATCGGCGATTGAAATCCAATCCCTCCCTGTGTGAAAGTCGTTTTTGATATTTTAGAGCAGTTAGTGTCTCTATAGGACATGCTTATCTTCAACTTGTCTTCCCTGCGTGAAAACCAGTTTAGTTCTTTAAATGCTACGGTAAGTGTTTTCTCTTTTAACTAAAACATTGAATCATGACAGAAAAATAGTTAGTTGTTTAGAAATCTAGGCAAGACATATATTCCGAGCTAGACTCATGTGCTTAATACTAGATCTGGTTTTGTTAACTGATATTTGATCTCTGCATTAGTTGATGCAGCGTCGGAAGTCTTGAAAGTGAATTATGTCTACCACTGTGTGGTACGATTGTAACCTTCTGTAGTAATGAATAAAATAATAACTTCTTGTGGACGTAGCCCGCGGAGTGCGTGAACCACCTACATATGGTCTCTTCATGTATGGCGTATGATGGTGTGTATTTGTATAAGTTGTCATGTGAATCTTGTTGTTGAAAACATGATGTTCATGTGGGAATCTCCATGGAGATACTGCATGGAGACTTGCACTGTATTCATTGGAAAATCTACGTGTGTGCATCCATTGAATCGGCGTCATATATGATGTTGGATCTGCATCTAATTCCTTCTGATATCTTTGTGTTTTCGAAGCCACACTTGCTTGTATTTTCCTTCGGAGACCAACACTAGTGCATGCAAAAACTAGAAATGGGGTGTATCCTTAGTCTAGAGTTGTGAGTACAAGGACTTAATACTTTTCTTGAAATGGGTTAGGATAGATCTATTGGAAATGCGATATTGTATAAAGGTTAGTAAGGTGGTTTTTTCTACTCGGATAAAACATATTTAGTGTATGTTGAGAACATAGCTAATATAGGTATTATCTTATGTAAACTATGGGAAATAATGGTAAGGCTCCTCACTTTGAATGTTAGAAGATGCTCTCCATGAGAGAGACTTCCAGGTAATGGAAGGTAAATAATGCAACCGCTGAGTTGCAGGATGTAATTATTATTTTGATGAAATAATATATTGCGACGGGTGTTGTGGACGTAGCCCAAGTTTTGGGTGAACCACGTTTATATACGGTGTATGATGGTTGGTGTATTGTGGTCATGTGATTTATTTTTAAAGCGTATTGAATGGTTATTATGTTGTCCATGTGGAGAAGAACTTATAAGTGTATGGTCCCCTGAATCTATAGTTCCTAGTCTTTATCTTATAGTAAAAACTCTAGGGATTCGATGCATTTGGCATGATAATTGCGTATATTCATATCGTGTGGTCGAAGGCATTAAATGGAACTGCATTTGTAATCTATGTGACTTTGATGATCTCTTGTGTGATTTTATGGTTCTTTGTTTGAATTAGATACTTGTGTCATTATCACTTTCAATGTATATTATATCAAAGTATTTCATGAAGAATTAAGTGAGGAGTTTAATAGCCAATAATTATTCATGAGCGTTTTATAAATGTTTTCTATTAATGATTTGTACATTTGTGTTCGCATCATTACTTAGTGTGGATGATGTTGATAAGGAAGGTGAAATGTTAATCATATATCTAAATAATACTAAAGCAATATGATAAGGAGTGGATGATCAATATGAAAAGAGTTCTCAAAGTTCCCCTTAAGGTACCGAATCGACACATGGGTATGTTATGTCGATATGTTACATTCTTTGATAATAACCAGTATCAAGAAAGTGGATTATAAATATTGAGGTCTTTTATGTTATTAAAGTGTGATTTGGTTAATGGCTAGAGGACTAAAAATTTTATTTTCTCAAAATAACACTAACATATTTATGGAGATGTTACATATGGTATCAGAGCTGAGGTTTCAGCACTCGGGCCAATATTGGGCTCAACATAAGGTAAAGAGGTATGTAGGTTTTTGAAACTAACAAACAAATTGATGTTTTGAATGCCGGGAACAAATGGACGAGAGTACATTATCCGATTACAAATATGGGATTCCATTACTCGTCGGGTTAAACTGTAAGTATAGAAATTATGCTTCATTTTTGTCTTGTATTTTGCATTAGGTTGCATGCTGAAGAATAGAAGGTTTATTGGATTGTATGACATTGTATTAGTCTTGTATGGTGGAATAAAATGCATAGAAAAAGTCCTTCTCATGTTGGAATATTAAACGTATAGTTATGAAGTCACTTTAATTGGTTTGATTGAACATTCTAATGGTACTTGTGTAGGGTGACTGCATGTATTCGGTCATGGATGATAGACATGAAATTGTTTTTCAAAGCCTTGTTTAAGGGTCACTAGTACTTCTAATTTTCCATACTAATCTTCTAATTGTTCAATGCTAATCATAGGTGAATGATTAAAATGTGCTTTGATGATGATGATTAATTGATTAGAGTATATGTTGAATGATCTTTCATTATTAAAAATTAGTCATTTTGTTTGATTGTAGTATGATGGCTCTTCGATTTTCCATATATATAGGCTAGTCTTCTAAAAATTTAATGCTAACCTCGAGTAAATGATTAAAATGTGTCCTGATGGTGTTGATGGTCGCCTTATCCTACCTGCAAAAAAACAAAAGTCTATGTCTCAACCCATAAACTTGATCAGTTGAAGATGCAAACATACTTCAAAGAGAAAGTTGCCTTCCTTAACTACTTTCTTTAGTCACCATTGTGTTACACATGATATAAAAATCATAAAGAGAATTTAAGTAATTCTCCTAATACTTTAACGAGGAGGCGTAATATAAACTCATTGGATGATTCTAGTGTTGTCATATAGATCATCCTAAGTATAAAGGGCTTGATGTAATAGATCAAGTAGCATAAATGAATATCATGACTAAACTGAATTCTACCTTCTACTAAAATACCTAGCGGAGGGATTAGATAGAAATCTACATGAACTAATTATGCTTAGATAATTATAACATATCGACATGATCTCAAGGAATTTTGGGATGATGTAAATTATGCTTTAAAAAGAAATGAGCCTGGTTTTGAATTATTATCATAAAGGTCAAACTTAGGATATCGTCCATGATTTATGAATGATTGTCTAGCGAATAAAGGTAAATGACAATCATAAGATATCGATCATGCGATACTAGAAGAACAAAGACTTATTAAATATACTTGTTGAGCTTTGTTACCATCATTTGACCAAAGATGGACATTTGTGAGGTTCACGTATTTTGATTTGGACATAGTTACAATGAATGTTATATTAGGGTACTTTTGTTAACCCATATAAATTTTGTTAGTTTAAGGTGATTAGGGATACGCTTATTTGATATAGAATAAGCAGTGTAAAGACCATTGAGTAGAGAAGGTTTTGTAAAATGTTAGTACAGTCAAATAACAAAAGAGGCATGCTGATTTGGGATTTTCATTGGATCTAAGGTAAGCACGAGTCGCAATTAAGTTTGGCTTATATATTAGTGAGGTTTAGATGAAGTTCGAATGGAAGATTAACCTATCTGTTATTGGATAAACGACAAGGAAATTTTTATTTTTTTTTGTTATAGCCCATTTTGCTTTTGTATAATGCATATGGTATAATTTTATATTCCAGTGATCTCTACTATGGATGTTGGGACAGTATGAGTGGTTGTTATAAAGGCTATATGATGGAAACTTATAAGTTAGAAGCATACCTTATATGCATAGATACCTTGACAACCTACTTCTTTTCTTTTCCTATTGTATATGAATTTCATGAGATATTGAGTGTAATACTAATATGTGTTGATACAATTAAATTTGCACCTTTGCATATGAGAATCATACTATAAAGATATATGTGGCCACCCTCATGAATGTATGTGATTATCTTTATGAAAGTATGTTTGAAAATAATGGGTGGTATGATATAACTAAAATAGGAATGGTGTTTAAAAAAGGCGAAAGCTAACATCCGAGGTAAAGTAAGCATAATATCCATGGATCATTATAGGAAGAATGTTATGTTGTGTTCAAGGAATTATGTATTAATCTAGTTATGCTTAGAAGAAAAGAATGCTTATTACAGATGATCAAGTACGGATATTGTAGTATGAAGGAGGAATTTCTTACTTACAATATTGAATTTTGTTATATAAAGCGTTACTAACAGGTGAACCTGGAAGATGGTCAAAATTCTGTGGAGCTTGTGGAAAGACAAGAGCATAAATATTATGCATGTGAAAATGAGGGGCTGAGGATCTAGGATCCTCATCAAAACTGTTATTTATTACTTTTAATTTTGATAATTATTGTTGAATAAAGATCTAGACCCAAATGGGTCAGAGAAATCGTATGGTTATAAAAGGGTAATATGACTAAATCATTGATAAATCCGTAAGAGATTTTCCCAGACTCAAGCGAGGAGGCTTGTGGGGAAATAAATTCTGGGACTCAAGCGAGAAGGCTTGAGGGGAATTGTGTAAAGAGTGTCATAATGGCATTGAAATACTCCCTAAAATCAGGGATTGAACAGCCACTAGGATTCTCGGAGAATCGGATGGCTATAAGACCTAGGCAAGCTATAATAAAATGTATATGTGGGAGGCAGGATACTGCTTAGTATGCATAAAAGAAATGTTTGCTGCGTGAGCACTAATGTGTTAGGAAAAACATGAAAGAAATGTTTGCTGCGTGAGCACTAAGGTGTTAGGCAAAACATGAAAGAAATGTTTGCTGCGTGAGCACTAAGGTGTTAGGAAAAACATGAGAGAAATGTTTGCTGCGGGAGCACTAAGGTGTTAGGCAAGACATGAGAGAAAGGATTGCTGCGTGAGCACTAAGGTGTGAGGCAAGAACTTCCTGGATCAAGTGAATGCCGTTTGTTGATTTAGTCAACAGGATCCAATCATGGAGCACTAGATTTAGTCCATATATATTGCAAGTGATCTGTATAGTAAAGAACTCATGATTTATGTTTCGGAGTTTGATTATGAAGTTGATGATAAAGTTTTTATTATTATTTTTCATTTTCCTTGAAAACCCAGTTTTGTTGTCGAAAATCCAGGTGTGATCCATAACGACTGGCGAGAAATTCTTGAAAGGCCAGAAAAGGGTCAAAATAGAGATGACGAAGCAAGCGAAATGTTAAAAAGTATGAACACCGAGGACGGTGTTATTTTTAAGGGGAGGAGGATGTAATATCCATCCTTGTATCCCTATTAGAATTGTAAATGTATATTGTGAACTATGTATGAGGCCCTGGTGAGGAGCTCAAGGCACAGGCCCCACCAGTAGGCCTTGTTGGTTTGGTTACTTATGCTCAAATAAATAAATGGTTGATTATAAACTAACGGTTGAAGGTCTAGACAAGACTAATGCGATGCGACAAATAATCCATTAAGGGAGAGAAAAAAAGTGGATAGGAATCCATGGGCTCCATGACCATAACCTCACATATCGTCTTAAATTATGATAGTGCAAAAGGTTCGTCTTTGAAGGATTTACCGTAAGCATTTAACTAGGTTATTATTCGCTATCTACTAATTATAATGACCCTGGTAGGATTAATCCCAATTCGTATAATCATCTTAACCATTGGCATAAAATGCCAAGGAAATAGAAACAAGTCTAAGGTTTCAACTTTTTAAAAATACCATGTGTAATAGTCTCCTTAATGTAGAAATTAAGATATCATAGGATTAATGCCAAAATGATATGATTATTTATATGGTGCTACATAATGAGTAGACCATACTTTATGAAGTAGTTATACCTTTAAAACTACTTAACTACTGAAGTATAGAGGAGCGAATTTTGCGACCAAGAAATCTATTCCTATACATAATTATAAGATATTAAAATATCACCATTTATTGATAGAAATTTTGACAAGTATCATAAGTGGAGTATACACGTGGTTATGCCTACTTGAAGGCCACGTTCCCTAATTACATTACACCCACCATATCTAAATAATATTTAGATAGTGTGCACCGAAAAAGATTCACTCCACTCTTACGAAGATATTGGAAGTGAGAGGGGCACATAGCTAGGATCCGTTGGAGGATTTTAGGCAGTAATTTCAGCAAACTGGTCGCCTTAGTGGAGTATGGAACTCGAGAAAGACCGCCACTTGCCTTGAGACTAGTGATTGTATCTCCCATCTGGCACTTTAGCTGGGGCGATGATTTTGATCTCTGCAAGAAGAAATTGCACTGCACGGTATGTGGAAATGACCCGTGGTTACTTAACGAATTTTCCAGCTCGAAAAAGGGGATTCATCATGTTGTGTAGCGCGGATTTTCCTGGGATCGAGAGGGTAGCTAGTCATGAAGGCAGATCTCTGCGCATCTTAAGGGGGATAGCTATGCATTGAGGGGGGGTTGATCGGTATCGGGGGCTGAGGAGAATTAGAGGTTTCGAGAGTAGATATCTGCGTTAATTGGCAGAGGATAGCGAGGCATGTGGAGGGTATAATTCTCTGTATTCTGGAAGATGAGATCTCTGAGGTTTGAAAAGTAGATCTCTGTAAACCAAGAGCGATCACGTCAATTTTTGCCAGGTATGATTCCTGTTTACTTATGTATGTTTATAATGTCTGCTTAGTGAAATTTGGATCATGGTAGATACGCTTCGATCAATTGAATCGATCCTTACTGGTTTATTTTAGACATTGTAGTAGCATTCTGTACGCCGACTCTATACCAGAGTTTAATCCTTGCATCTGGCAGTGAGAATATGTTCCTGAAATTTAGCCTCTGCGATCTGTGTTTTCCTGATTTAACCTCCGTATCGAGTTGTGCGAATATGTTCGTATTTAAACCTCTGCATATTACATGACAGAGAGCTTCTGGATTGAAGGCGAACCTTGTGTTTTCTTTTTGTGACTTCTTTATACACCGTGAAAGATACGAGTATATATATATATACATATAACTTCATAACCTTCTTGTTGATGGGTTATTACTTTTTAGTTAACCAGAACTCTTCTGTGTTCCGGTTATATCATGCTCGTCAACGTGCTATGCATAATCTCTGTATTTTAGACACCCTTGAACAGAGTCTTGGTTCATATACTAAATCATTGTAATCCAGGATGAACAGCAGGAAACCGATCTTTGCCTGTACTTAGAGTAACCATTTTATTTTGTTTTGCATATCGGTGATTGAAATCCAATCCCTCCCTGTGTGAAAGTCGTTTTTGATGTTTTAGAGCAGTTAGTGTCTCTATAGGACGTGCTTATCTTCAACTTGTCTTCCCTGCGTGAAAACCAGTTTAGTTCTTTAAATGCTACGGTAAGTGTTTTCTCTTTTAACTAAAACATTGAATCATGACAGAAAAATAGTTAGTTGTTTAGAAATCTAGGCAAGACATATATTCCGAGCTAGACTCATGTGCTTAATACTAGATCTGGTTTTGTTAACTGATATTTGATCTCTGCATTAGTTGATACAGCGTCGAAAGTCTTGAAAGTGAATTATGTCTACCACTGTGTGGTACGATTGTAACCTTCTGTAGTAATGAATAAAATAATAACTTCTTGTGGACGTCGCCCGTGGAGTGGGTGAACCACCTACATATGGTCTCTTCATGTATGGCGTATGATGGTGTGTATTTGTATAAGTTGTCATGTGAATCTTGTTGTTGAAAACATGATGTTCATGTGGGAATCTCCATGGAGATACTGCATGGAGACTTGCACTGTATTCATTGGAAAATCTACGTGTGTGCATCCATTGAATCGGCGTCATATATGATGTTGGATCTGCATCTAATTCCTTCTGATATCTTTGTGTTTTCAAAGCCACACTTGCTTGTATTTACCTTCGGAGACCAACACTAGTGCATGCAAAAACTAGAAATGGGGTGTATCCTTAGTTTAGAGTTGTGAGTACAAGGACTTAATACTTTTCTTGAAATGGGTTAGGATAGATCTATTGGAAATGCGATATTGTATAAAGGTTAGTAAGGTGGTTTTTTCTACTCGGATAAAACATATTTAGTGTATGTTGAGAACATAGCTAATATAGCTATTATCTTATGTAAACTATGGGAAATAATGGTAAGGCTCCTCACTTTGAATGTTAGAAGATGCTCTCCATGAGAGAGACTTCCAGGTAATGGAAGGTAAATAATGCAACCGCTGAGTTGCTAGATGTAATTATTATTTTGATGAAATAATATATTGCGACGGGTGTTGTGGACGTAGCCCAAGTTTTGGGTGAACCACGTTTATATACGGTGTATGATGGTTGGTGTATTGTTGTCATGTGATTTATTGTTAAAGTGTATTGAATGGTTATTATGTTGTCCATGTGGAGAAGAACGTATAAGTGTATGGTCCCCTGAATCTATAGTTCCTAGTCTTTATCTTATAGTAAAAACTCTGGGGATTCGATGCATTTGGCATGATGGAATTGCGTATATTCATATCGTGTGGTTGAAGGCATTAAATGGATCTGCATTTGTAATCTATGTGACTTTGATGATCTCTTGTGTGATTTTATGGTTCTTTGTTTGAATTAGATACTTGTGTCATTATCACTTTCAATGTATATTATATCAAAGTATTTCATGAAGAATTAAGTGAGGAGTTTAATAGCCAATAATTATTCATGAGCGTTTTATAAATGTTTTCTATTAATGATTTGTACATTTGTGTTCGCATCATTACTTAGTGTGGATGATGTTGATAAGGAAGGTGAAATGTTAATCATTTATCTAAATAATACTAAAGCAATATGATAAGGAGTGGATGATCAATATGAAAAGAGTTCTCAATGTTCCCCTTAAGGTACTGAATCGACACATGGGTATGTTATGTTGATATGTTACATTCTTTGATAATAACTAGTATCAAGAAAATGGATTATAAATATTGAGGTCTTTTATGTTATTAAAGTGTGATTTGGTTAATGGCTAGAGGACCAAAAATTTTATTTTCTCAAAATAACACTAACATATTTATGGAGATTTTACACTTGGATCTTAAACAACTCATCAAATCTAGAAGATTCACAATATCTAAAATCCTATTTCTACATTATTCCAATAGTAGGGCTCGGTGTGCTCCATCATGGAGACAAAACTCCCTACAAATACTCTTAGTGGTTTTTACCATTACTCAAAAAAGTTACGCAAGATTTTTCTTCTCTTACTCCACTCACAAGGTAATACTCTTACTAAATGTCTATTAAATGTATATATATATTTATATAATTAAATAAACCATACAATGGATGTTATTTTCCCAATGCCCAATCTATGAGTATTTAAAATTAAGTAGATCCTTGTTAATATATGTATATGTTTAACCTTAGTATCACCAAGTAATTTATAAAACAACTTTAATTTCACTTACATATGTATTTAAATCTTTTACACAAATTAATTTTGTATATTTATAATATGCATTCTTTTGATACTAATTCCTTTTCGCACATGTATATAAATATCTAATTTGCATAATATTTTAGTAGTGCCTAAACTTGGCGAAAATCATTTGTAACTATTTAACATTCATTTAATAGTACCTCGCTTAAAGCTAGTAAATAGGAAATCAAGAAATACTTGGCCATTTATCTGTAACTATTTAACATTCATTTAATAGTACCTCGCTTAAAGCTAGTAAATAGGAAATCAAGAAATACTTGGCCATTTATCCTATACCTAAGTCTAGGACTATACTTTAAATTTTTAAGTGTTTAGTGCATAACTAACTTTTCCTTAGGTATTAGTGATACCAAATATGTTATCACCCAAATAATGAAATAAACTTTACGTTTATTTTATGATAACATTTATTTCCAAGAAGGTAACTTATTCACTTTGTATACTTCATTATATATTTATGAAAAAATATATATGTTACTCCAATGAATGTATTTGTATTCAACATAAACATGCATTATTGGTTTGTCCTCACAACTCTTTTTCTTATATAAAAGAAAATAATCTCCTATTATGAAGATGGCGACCAAAGGGATATATTTAAATGTTTTATAAAGCTATCTTGCTTTATATAGATATCTCTATATATTTTTTTATTGTTTTCTCTTGTATTTCCTTTATAATATTTTTACAATCTAATTTCAAAATATATTTATAAATAATCTTTTTTATCTTCTTGAGTACTTAATTATAGTTATCCTAATAATTAATATTTCTTATTAGGATACTACTGAGACTTTAGGTTATTAGGTGGTCATTTTGTTCATTCTTTAAGTAGTGTTGAAGGTACTAAGATGACACCTATCATCGTCTCATGATTTATTAATCATTATGTCTTCCCTCACGATCAAAATTGTTTCCCTTCAGTGGATTCACGTCTTGTTGTTTTCAGTTTGTATGGCGACTTTAGGTCTCCTAGGTTATTAATAACATTTACGACCTAGGAAGAACAGAATACAATACACTCAAGGTACTCTGATGGGGCCTTGGCCTTGAGCTCCTCACCAGGGTCACTTACAAAATTATAATTACATTTACAAAAATAATAAATAGGGGTCAAATTTGAGGGATGTTACAACTTACGACATTTGTCAATACAAATGACAACACTTCCGTATAGAGGAATAATACATCTCTATAGGAGTACAATATACATAGATAAAATACATTCTGAATTTACATACACATCAACACTCCCTCTTAACTAGGAAGGTGTTTCTCGACACAGATCTGCTAGCACAAGTCTTCTTCTCTAGATCATCGTCACTGGATCATTGTCATCGTCACGGCTACTGCTATCTCAATCAATCTTCAATCTACTCATCATAGGAAGTTCTAGAGATCTAGTCCTTTTTCATACTAGATGTAGGCCCACCATTTGTAGGTCTTCATCATCACTGGCCATACTGTGGAATCCTCAGGACTTATTATGTGGGTCACAAAACCTCGCAAGAGTATCCCAGGACTAATTACGGGAACACAACCCAATCTATCAGATCTCCGAGGGAGCTATTACATGTGACCCCACCGAAAAACCTTGAAAGAGAATCCCATGACTAATTACCAGCACATAGCTCAACCTATCAGATCTCCCAGGGAGCTATTATATGTGGTCACCACAAAACCTCGCAAGAGTATCCCAGGACTTATTATGAGCACACAACTCAACCTATCGGATCTCCTAGGGAGCTATTATATGTGATCATGGAAAAACCTCGCAAGATCATCCCAGGACTGATTACGAGCACACAGCTCAACCTATAGGATCTCGTAGTGAGCTATTATATGCCATAGGAAAAAACCTCGAAAGAGCATCCCAGGCTGTAACGAGCACACCACTCTACCTGTCGGATCTCCCAGGGATCTATTATATTTCCTCCTAGAGCAATGCCTCGAAAGAGAATCCTAGGCTGTTACGAGCACACAGGTCTACCTATCGGATCTCCCAGGTCAACTTACATGCTCATATGCACAACCTGTCCACTGCCACAGAGCATCAACTTGATACTCACCATACATCATCCTGATGTACATCATCACATGATCATCCTGATCATCATCACTGCATCGTCTTGACGCATGTCATCCGGAGCATCGTCCTGATACTCATCATCCATGATCAACCTGATCATACAATGTATCCATTTGATACATATCATCATACATGATCTATCTGATCATACAATGTATCCACCTGATACATAGACAAATAAATGATCCATTTGATCATAACAAGCATCCAACATGATTCAAATACATATACATGATCCACCTGATCATAACAAGCATCCAACATGATGCATATACATATACATGATCCAACTGATCATAACAAGCATCCAACATGATGCACATACAGAGCAGTAACTGGAAGCATCGTCCCGATGCTCATCATCCAGTGCTTACATCCACAGCCATGTGAAGGATCCTCCTCTCACCATGCTAGGAATGGCTCCAGCGAATGTGTCCATCACTTCTTCATCAAAGTGTCGTCAATATGGAGAACACCAATCCTCTCTCTGAAGTACTCGAACTTCACTCTAGCTAAAGTTTCATCAGCACATCTGCAATCTGCTCATCTGTCGCAACATATAGGAGCTTGACTGCTCCTCTCTGCACCATATCCCTGATATAGTGATATTTGATCTCAATGTGCTTCGACCTGTCATGGAACACCGGGTTCTCAGAAAGCTTCACACAACTCTGGCTGTCACAAAAGATACCAGTAGCCTTCAATGGGAGATCAAATAACTCAGACAGTAGCTTCCAAATCCATACTGCCTCACAACTAGTCAAACAAGCTGCAACATACTCTACTTCAGTTGTACTCAGTGCTACGTAAGACTTCTTCCTACTAAACCAACAGATCACACCTGATCCCATATTGAAGGAGCACCCCGAAGTGCTCTTCCTATCTGTAGCACTGCCTGCCTAGTCTAAATCAACATAACCCTACAGGTTAAACTTTTGATTTGCATCATACTTGAGCCCATAATCAACTGTACCCTTCAGGTACCTTAGAATATGCTTTACAACAACCAGGTGAACACTTCTCAGATCTGTTAGGAACTGGCTCAATGTGTTCACCGCAAAGAAAATATCTTGTCTCGTGTTCGTCAGGTACATCAATGATGCAATCATCTAACGATACATAGTGACATCAACCGGCTCAGATGAAGCATCACATAGAAGCTTCAGGTTCGATGCCATAGGTGTCGCCATGGCCTTGCAGTCCATCATCCTGAACCTCTTCAGGATCTATACTGCATACTTCCCTTGTCCAAGGAAGATCCTATCTGTACTCTGCCACACCTCCATGCCTAGAAGATAGTGCATCATCCCCAAGTCCTTCATCTTGAACTCAGCAACAAGCTTCCTCTTGGTATCAACAATCAAACTATCTTCTCCCGTAACAAACATGTCATCCACATACAAAAGTAGTATCACTGGATTGCCTTCCTCAACCTTGTGGTTAAGGTTGGAATCTGCTTTACTTTTGTTCAATCCCAAACTAGATAGAAAGCTGTCCATTCTACCATACCAAGTCCTAGGATCTTGCTTCAAGCCATACAAGGCTTTCTTCAACCTGCACACATCTGACGCTCTGTCATGTGTCTCAAAACTAAGTGGCTGCTCCACATACACTTCCTCTTTGACTACACCATTCAAGAAAGTTGTCTTGACATCCATCTGGTGTATCTTCCATTTTATTACTACAGCCAGAGCAAGTACTGATCTGATGGAAGTATACCTGGCTACATAGCTAAAATTTCTTCATAGTCTATCCCCTCTTTCTGGGAGAAGCCAAAAGCTACAAATCTCGCTTTGTATTTCTCTATGCTGCCATCTGCAACATGCTTGATATTGTAGATCCACATGGAAGTCACAACTGAATTCCCTTCAGGTCTTGGGACTACATCCCAAACATCATTCTTCATGATCGACTGATACTCCTCGACCATGGCATCCTTCCATTCTTTCTTTTCCGTTGCTTCTTCATAACTGGAAGGTTCTTTGTTCATAATGTCACAGATTAAGGCAACATAACTGGTGTGTGATCTAGTTCTCTTCCTTGCTTTGTGTTCTTCTTCTGGAATGCCATACCTTTCTGCATCTTGAATGAGCTCTCTAGCCCGTGGAAGTTTCCTCTTATGAGAGTCCTTCTCACGGGGTGGGTCTACAGGTTCTTATGGATCTTCAATTTCTCGATCTGCTTCTGGAATTGCTTCAGTCATGGTGGTATCTTGAAATCTGGTTTCCTTTGGTTCTTCATGATCTTCAACATGTGCCTTCCTTGACTTGATGAAAGCTGAGTCTTCATGAAATGTTACATCCCTGCTGGCATCAATTTTCTTGAACCCTGGAAAATATATTTTGTAAGCCTTCAAGCTTTCACTGTACCCCACAAAGATACCCTTCTTTCTTGAAGGATCTAGCTTTGTCCTCTTTTCCTTTGGAACATGTGTATATACTGGACAACCAATATTATGAGATGGCTGACTTAAGGTTTCTTACCAGAGAAGACCTCTTCTGGTGTCTTGTTGTCCAATATCTTAAGAGGTGAACTATTCTGCACATATACAGTTGTCCTAGCTACTTCTTCCCATAGATGCATAGGCAGATCCTGGTCATGCAGCATTGCATGTGCTGCTTCCATGATTCTTCTATTCTTTCTTTCTGCAATTCCATTTTGTTGTGGATTGTAGGGAGCAGTCAACTCCCTCTTAATCCCTAAATCATTGCATAGTTTCTTGAAATCACCTTAAGTGAATTCTCCGCCATTGTCGGATCTGAATGTCTTGATCTTCTTGTCAGTTTGATTCTCCATCAAGGTTTTGAATTCCTTGAATTTGTAAAATACTTCATCTTTGTTTTTCAAGAAGTAGACCTAAGTCTTCCTAGAGAAATAATCAATGAAAGAGACATAATATACATACCCACTCAAAGAACTGGATGACATCAACCCGCACACATCGGAGTGGATAATTTCCAGGATCCCTTTTGGTTTGTTTTCACTGCTTGGAAATGCCTTCTTAATGTTCTTTCCTTTTGCACATCCTTTGCAAACACCTTCATGCTTTGACTTGATTGCAGGAAGACCCTCTACAGCTTTGCTTGCAATTGGTAGTGCTCTATAGTGCACATGTTCAATCCTTCTATGCCAAAGTTCACTTGCCTCCATGGATTCATGTATCATGGCATGTTCAGGTTGTCCCTTCAATTTGTACAATCCTCCCTCTTGCTCTCCAATCACCACTGCATCATCAATAGATTTACTCTTTGGCCACATTAGGACTTGGCCATCTACAAATGCAACTCTCACGCCTTTTGCATCCAATGTAGAGATGGAGAGTAGGTTCTTCTTGAGCCTAGGTACAAATAACATATCTTTCATCTTCAAGGACTTTTGAAAGTCTAGGTTATAGGAGGCTTCACCACTCCCTTTGATAGGATATTGATAGTTATCCCCAAGTTTTACCTTATGGGGTGATTCATGTTCAGATAGATTTACAAAAGATTCTTTAAACCTAGTCATGTGTTTGGAAGCCCCACTATAGATTAGCCAATCATTTCATCCATGAGAGATAATACGTGTGAGGGCGGATATTAGAATATATTCATCTTCACTTGATGAATCATCACTTTCTGCTCTAGCTTTCTTTTTGGGAGGTTCATCATCCTCAGCAGCATGAGCATGAGATTTTCTTTTGTTGTTGTTCTTCTTCTTGTTGAAATTGTTGTTGTTGTCTTTCTTATTCTTAGGACAATCTGCCGCAAAGTGTCCCTTCTCATTGCATGTGAAGCATCTGAGATCTTTCTTATGATAATGGTGGTGTGGAGATCTTTTGTTATGAGATGGCTCCCTCTTGGACTTTCCTTTCTTAGTGTGTGCTGTGAGAACTTGATCTTCATTACCCATCTTCTCTTCTCGGGCTACAAGCCTAGCCTCTTCTTATGAACATTCCTCCCACAGTCTACTGAAGGAGACCAGTTTCTTTCTTGCACAGATTCCTTGGATAAAGGAATCCCATGACGTAGGTATGCCATTTAGTGTGGTCATAACAAATTCACCATCATGCACAATTTCATCCACAGCTTCGAGTTGTTCCTTGATCTGAGAGACCTTAGAGAAATAGGATTGAATGGTCTCTCCATTCTGAAGCTTTACCCCTTTCAATTGGTTCTACAAGGTCATCTTCTGATTTATGTTCTTCCCTTCAAATATCTTGGTCAGGGAATCAAGCATCTCCTTAGGTGTCTTTAGAGATGACACATGTAGTATGAGATGGTCCTTGATAGAATCAACAATGATCCTCTTTTCCTTGACCAAGTTCTTCTTGTGAAGAGCTTTAGCCTCTTCTCCCTCTAGGACAGGGACCTTAGAGCTTATGTAAGAGTCCAACTCATTTTCTTCCAGGATTAACCCAATCCTATACTTCCATGCTCGGAAGTTATCAGTTCCTTCAAGCTTATCTTCAAGCTTGGTGTGGTGAGACATCTTTAAAGAGTACTTCAAATGGAAATAGAAAAGATTTTTGTCTTACCACTTGATTTGCTGAAAACTCTCACATTAGGGTTTGTTAGAGAAACCCTAAAAATTCAAAATGTGAATTTCAAATTTCTGAAAGGATAGAAAGATGAGCCTTGATGAGCTGATCATCCTGGTGTACTCAAAAATTGAGAACTGCAAAGTTTCACCCTCCAGAAATGCTTTTCAATCTCCCGGATTCACTAAGGAGGACCCTAAATTAGGATTTGAGTTTCCCGGAGCTTCACCAAACCAAAAATATCGATCCAAAGCTCTAAACTTTGATTTTTCCAAGGAGCTTCCAGCTATGTCTTCAGATTTCAGAAATTCCTATTTTTGTGGAAACCCTAAAATTTAGGGAAAAAAATGAAAGTGCTCATAATTGAATTCTGATTGCATAGAAAGATTCTCCTTGATGAGTCGAGTCAATCTACCTTGCTTCGTTTCCAAAATATATGGAGAGAAATCCAATATACAAGAAACCCTAGTTTCCGCCACTGCACAATGTCTTCTTCTGAGGTTAGCTCTGATACCATATTAAATTTTGAGCATTAATTCAATATACTTGAGGATGTTTACTGAGAGGATAACATGTACAGCATATCAAGTATAACAATGCATATCAATCACACCAAGCAATCACATGAGACAATAGACACACAGAGTTTCACTGGGGAAAACCATAAAGGTGAAAAACCCCACAACTTCCTCAGAGATAGAAAGAGCAATGATACAACCAAAGTACAATAGATAGTCTTCTACTAGCAGCTACTCCTCCTCCTCAACTAGTGCACCACTTTCTAAGTGATGTAGGAGTGAATAATGAGATGATAAAATAGAGATCTCCCGCTCTCTATTTATACTTGTTCTCACTTTCCTAATAAACTAGCAGGGCCGACTTGTCTAACTCAGTCTAATAACCGATGGTTATATTAATCCGAGTTGACCCCTTACTAGGTGGTCTAATAACCCATCACAGCCAGTTACAACACTTGCGACACTTGCCAATACAAATGACGACACTTCCGTATAGAGGAATAATACATCTCTATAGGAGTACAATATACATAGATGAAATACATTCTGAAGTTACATATACATCAACAAAAGAAAACCACTTCCTAAAATTCAAAACATAAATTTATTAAATAGATTAACAGAAAACCACAAAAATGACAAAAAGAATTAAGAAAAAAAATTATTAAAAGAAATTAACAAAATAAAAATTAGTTTGCCTAGCTGTGAACTATGTAGACCTTGGAAAGTCACATCCTCGGTGACCATGGTCGGCTCCTTGGGGATCAACTATGGTTGGCATAGTCATGACCAGTAATTATTTTTCAATCTTGGATTTTTGAGAGGTATGTATTCATCCATTAGATAGATATATAAGTATTTCTACTATGAGAAATATTATTGTTAATTGCACAATGAGACAAACATAAGCAAATTCATGGTTCAAGTGACAAATTCTTCTTATATCTCTAAATTCTAATTAGGCTATATAGTTTAGAGAAACTTCATATACAAAATTTCCTTGAGATTTCTTTATACAGATTGAAGGGAACTTCTATTAAAGTAGAGAAAAAGTATATTAACAAAGAAAAGAGAAAAGAGAAATTAAAGTAATAAAACTTAATTGTAATTCTATTAAGGAAAATAATTAATATTAGAAATTATGTTGCACAACAATTGCAACACTAGGTTCTTATACATCTAACAATCCAGCATAGATGTAGATAGAAAAAATAGTCCCACTTAGAATTATTTGCACAAAGAGATAGCCAGAATAGAGAATAAATATTGAACATAAAACTAGAGGAACATCACTCCAGTGGGAAGAATTCCACTATGATATTATTCATCAACATGAATACAATATATACATTCTCTCAAGAGACTTAGTGGCAATTCGAGTAGCTCACCATAATGAGGGATTACCTAGAATATTCCCCCCATTGTTTTAGGAAAATATATCTATGGATAGGTTGATATTCTCTTGGGATTGTAAGAGGCCCCTATTTTCCTACCCAAGACATAAAGAAAACAAGTAGACACTATAATTCTCCCATATCTAGCTCATACATCAATACGTAAGCTATGAAGAACAAAGCAGGTAGATAGCTTACCTCGCTTCAATGGTTGTCCTTGATGCTCCTAAGTTACTTCAACTCCTAGCCTTCAATCCTCGGCTTGTGAACCTGTTCACAATGGAAACACAAAACCTTATCCAAATAAATATATGTATAAACAAATATCTAACTATGAAAGTACAATCAATTCAATGCATTCACCATTAAAGACATGAAATTGGGAGAAATAGGCTATGTTGTATTAAAAGAAAGCATTAAGGAAGTTATACAACATATGTTATACCTGACTCATGGTTGATTTGAACTCCTCCAGCTCTCTTTCAGAATTCCTTGAAGACTCATAAGACCATAATATCCACCTATCTAAGTGCGCTCCCCCACTTTTCCATGGGAGGAGGTTCATTATACAGGTTAGGCAAGCCAAACCAATTAGGAGAGATATTTGGATCAAAGGAGGATGAAGTGGATCAAGGGATCTTGAGCCTCCTTAGGTTATAAAGAGGATATGATTTGAAGGGTAGATTAATCCCACAAATATCTCTACGAAAGATAATATCCAAAGATCATGGAACTACCTCTTAGGCAACATTTTCACACTCTGCACATAGAGCAACACACAATAAAGAGGGATTTTTGTGCTTTGAAAAGTAGGCAAGGCACGAAAATCATGAGTTTTTCGTGTTATGGTGACCTACAGGGGGGCGATAATCGTTCCCTGACTCGCTGGAAAGGCACAAAAACATGGCTTAAAAAGGCTCATAGAAGTAAGGTACACAAGGGATTTCAAGGCTTAGATAATAAGGAAGACTCTCAGGATGACATGTGGATTGAGGAACTAACACACACTTTGTTTTGACTTGCGTAGGGAACATTAACTCCATCATAATAAGGCATGGAAGCTGCAAGTGACAAAATGAGGTGTAACAGGTTCGCCCTAAAGTGTGAGGTCAGAAACGGAATTGATGGCTGAGACACTTTAGCAACTCATGAACGAAAGATAACTGAAAGAGAACTATAGAGGTTCCTACAAACCACGGGGGGTTCACTGAGTGAACTTGTTACATAGCATGATCTTTCGTAAGATATTAAAGAATAGCCCTAATTTCACTAAATATTGGAAAATGCCTCCTAAAAATGTATTGTTGAAACCCCCTCCCAATATACCTTACCAATTAAGAAAACCCCTTGTTTCACCAAATATTGTAGGTATCCATTTTTATCAACCCATTTTTAATACCCCCTTTATATAATATTCTCAAGTTGTAACAAGGAGGAGCCCTAAAGAACCTTAGTATAAGAAAACCAGATGCTAAATAAAATAATAATATAAAGCGAATCATTATCCCACCATGATTACACGGGTGACTAATGAATTTGTAGCGTTGGATAGTGGAAAACCCAATGAAATAGTAATGGGGAAGGAAAAATGTGTGAAAGGCGACCTACTCAAGAGATCAATGTAACAAAGAATGTAAAAGATTGATAGTCCCATAGTATAGAATATATTATGAGTTTATTTTAGATTTCAAACTAGAAATGTTTACATCTTGATGGATTTGAAAAATTAACTATTTCAATATATGTATGCATTAAAAATATATACTTTTTATATTTATATTTTTTACTTTCATTGATTATAAATATTATAATATTAATGGACAAAACGCTACATAATCAAATTTTTACTTATCAAATTCCATCATTATAATGCACAATGTTGAATTTAATTTAAGAAAAAAAAATGATACCATTTATTTGTAAATGAAAGATATGAGAATATATATTTTAAAAAGATTTTTATATTCATATATATTTATGATAATGTTATTAAAATTAAAATTAAAAAAATTATTTATTTTACTTAATTATGAGAATAGATCCATCTTAAATTTGGATTTACCAAGCATCCATAGGGATCCAATCCTATTTTTTTTGCCTTAAATTTTTTACCATTCTCAAAAAAATTTACACCTTGTGCTTGGTAAATTGGGTTATAATTATTTATTTTATGAGCGGACATGAATTTAGTTTTTGTAATGTAACATAACATTAGGCTAAGTTACATTATGTGACAATGATAATTAGTATATATCAATTATATTTTTATTTAGTTTTCTTTAATTCAAAATTTAGATGAATTTATAACATTTTTACCTATGGTATAGTTAGAATTTTAGGTAACATCATATCATTGAGAATTTAGTTAAAATAGAAAAAAAATAAAATAAAATTTATACTATAAAAATTATCTATATATTAAGAATTTAATTATTTATCTTTTTTATTACATTTCAATTTGCAAATATCTTAAATGTTATTTATTTTGATAATATTTTTATTTACAAAAATAAAGAAAATTTATGAAAATATCTTCAACATTTTAAGGTTAAAAATAAAAATAAATTGTTAAAACCAATAAATTAATACATTTTTATTGTAAAATGCTTATTATATTTACTAAAACTATTTACAACATAGAAGAAACAAAACAAATGTTAAGTACAAAGATATTTACATCATTATCTTTAAAAAAATAAAACATAGGATGGTGTACAAAAAATAAACAAAAACAACAATAAAAATTTTAATCAACACAATTCTTTTTACTATCAAATAGAGGTACATATCTTCTTTCAATAATTCAAAGAATGCAAGAAAAAAACTAAAGTTAGTTTTCAAAAACACATTTCCATACATTTACACATAACACTCAAATCTTCTCGCTCTCTAATACAAACTTCCATACACAATGAATGCATGATTTATTGAAAACTAGTCCTAATAAGTCCGATGAAAATAACAATCCAAAGGTGCTTCCATTTCATAGAAAAATATCACATCTAGCTCAAATTTGTGTAGAATACCTACTTCCTCTAGTTATCATCCCTCTAACACTTCTTGAAGGCTATTGTACTAAATCTCATACTCAATATTCTATTACCCAAGGAAAAGGTATTCTTGTGCGGGGAAGAGATCACAACATTTTTGTATGACAAAGACTCACTTCTCTATAAGGCTTGTCCAAAGGATTAGAACATAAAGCTCCCTTCCTCTTCTTGGAGTTAACATGGGAACCTTCATGAATATTCATACCTTGAGTTTGATTACTAACACATACACTCAAAGTGGAGAGAATGCTTTCACCGCATGAACTATAAATAATTTCAAAATCAGAACCATAATTTCAAAGTTGGAACTGAGATTGTTTGTGAGACAAGTACCAAAATACTCATGGAAAACTTATGAGTCACCCCTACCACTAGAAATTCATTCCACCTTGATAACCTGGGAAAGACCCAATAATATCTTATATTTCAAATTCTTCATAATATTACTCAATTTTATAATGCATCTTAATAACAAATTTTAAATAGAAAAAAAACATTTATTTTTAAACTCCTTTAGTATTTTAATGGATCCAGAAAACTATACACTCTGATAACTATCATATATCTTATATATAACTTAAAATGAAGACATATTATTATAATTATCCTAATTTATTATATTTTATCATGCATGAATAAAGCAATTGGAAATCCCCAAAAATATCAATGAATAAATCAAATGGAAATCAGGAAAGATTGAATAATTTATGTAGCCGCAGATAGCAATGGGTATTCAAATCACATATCTTAAAGGGATATGGAATCTATCCCTCGTTTGAACAATATTTTTTATTACTCATTAGGTGGAGCACGGATTTAAACCTTGGAATTTACGAAGAACTAAAATTATGAAGTCAATTTGAAGGTGTTGCAAGAAAAAATAAGTAAAGCGAAGTGAGTACAGGTCATTTTAGAAGACCAACTAATAATTCCATTCAATGTTGTGTGTGATTTCCGTTCACATCTAATTTGCGTTCAGAACTTGTCTGAAGATGCTTCTTTTTGTTGTGATAATTGCATTTCAAAATTTTATCTTCAATTGTACACGTGTGTTAAACTGGGTCTAGCTATCCTTTTTTTTAATTTGTATTATGCCATATAGGTTGGGATCTGAATTTTTCCAAAAAGCGTCGAATCTAATATGCCAGTGATTTGCATTTCTATTATAGGACTTGATTTTGTATTTAGAACTTGTTCTCCAATACTTGGTTATGGATTTGATTAGGCAGATATTTAAAAATTTTCTACAGTCTCATTAACATATTGGTGGACTGTTATATATTTGATACTATCATCTTCCATTTTCTTTTTCCATGTTGTAAATATTTTCTCTTAGGAGCATATTTATGTTGAATGTGTCAGTAACTAATCCGGATAAGAGACATTCTACAAATTTTCTTTTTCTGCCAGATTTATGTTCAATGTATATATAACTAGTCTAGGTTAACAGAAAACTGGGAGATACTGGGCATAGTTGAACTCTATGTATCATGTATAAGTCTTCCATAACCCTCTTTTAATATAAAAAATTCACATTTTCTTTTGTATCCCAAAAATAGAAATTGGCATAAAGATAAGTCTAGACCTTGCATACTATGTGAAGGATGTGAAGGGAGTGAAGTAAAATTCCATTAGAAAAACTTATAGTAATTCACAAAACTCACTTACTTCATATACCATGTTTCCTTATTGCAGGCTTGCTAGATTGATTGCGGGCGAAAGAAAAAGGTGAATGCTTGCTTGTTTGCTGTCAGAGTTGGGAACAAGGACAAAGTCGGGGCACAACAAATTCTAGGAAACCTTCTTACTCAGTCACTATTGTTGACTAAAAAATCTCATTTTGATTGGGTCGGATTAAACATGCCTACCTCTCATTAGGGTACAATAAAAGCATATTTAAAAATTACTTAACTATTACTTTTCTGGACGTTTCTGTTTATTTGGTTGGATGGAATCCATTGCTTCACGGTTGAGCGCTTTTATGTTGCTATAAACCTTTGGCGAGAGGAAAGAGGATAGATCGAGAGAGATGAGTAAATAGGTAATAACATAAACTATTGTTTTATTACACTGGTTGTTGGGATTATTAAACACACACTCACATTTTTTTACGTACATAAAAAGAAAACTATCCTCTAATAGAAAAAGGCAGGCTACTGCATTTTACTACGACATTACCAGTCCCAGAGTAGAGCAGAACCAAGAAAACAGGAGTCTTAATCAGAGAGCAGAGTCAACAACAGTATATATATCTCACGCACCGAGATGTGAAGTTATCAGTTTAAGATCCATTGTACCCAAATGGCATGAACAAATAAAGATAGTCATGTTTAAGATCCATTGTACCCAAATGCCATGAACAAATAAAGATAGTCATGTAGAAATTTAATAAAATGTGAAGGAATCAAAACTCTACAGGGTATTTTGGACTTTTTCATGTTTTATAGAAAAGGTAGCAAAACAGGTAGGAAACGATGTTACATAGTATAAAATATAATAATAATACTTAGTAGCGAGCTTCGATTTCAGAGTGGAAATGACTACAGGGTCGACGAAGGACTCAAGGCGCTCCTACTTCTCGTTATTCTTTGCCTTTGTAAATCTTCGGGTCAAAATATGGGGGAATGCGTTCCTATCCAGGTTCAAAGTAGTCGAATGGTTAAGAAAAAATAGAAAAATAATGCTCACAGCAAGATAGACACCTCCCTTTTAGCTAAAATGGAATTTCCACAGTTTGTAACTGGGCGTTTTTGGGGATAGAGCTTTCCCTCCAAAGAATGGATGGCATCACCAACACGGAGGTTCGATATTCAAGGAAATCTTCACAATCCCACGTACCCTGATGTTTGTACTGGAAAGACCAACCACTCTAAGATTGTGAGAGCTCAACCCTAATTAATGTGCCTATGAAATCCTTCCCAGATCTTCCAGCAAAATCCTTAATCGTGTGCAACGATTTTAGGGTTCCATTCTAATTTGGTGATACCTATGGTTGAGGTCCATTTTTTAATTATTTGGCAGCCATGAAGGAGATCAAGAACAACACAATACATCTAGTCTTCACTGTAATCTTAATGAGTGATCTGTACTATGTTAGAAAAATGGTTCTTTCTTCTAGATAATGAATGCAGGAGATAGGTACCACGGATCTCCATCCTGTCAGATGCTTTGGATTTTGTTAAACATATTGTTAGATGCTTTGGTTTTGTAAAACATTAAAAAAATACATTTTTTTGTTCTTTCTTCTAGATAATGAATGCAACAGATTTGCAAAACATTTAGTCATGTACAGCGTATCTTCTTAGATGCTTTGAAATTTGTAAAATTATTGTGAAAGGCTTTTGTTTTATAAAACAATTAAATATGTGTATTTTGATTTGTGTAAAATAATTAATATGTAACAATTAAATATAAATATTTTGGATTTGTGTAAAATGATTAATATATGTATTATCAATTATGTACCTGGTAGGGTAGGAAATTTGAGGATATTTTTTTCAAACAAAATAATTTTTTTAAAATTTATTGTCACCTCCAAGGCTATTTTGTCAAATCAAACCATGTAGCCTATCAAAATTTAACATTTTTTAATTTCAAAAATTAGAAAAATATTTTATTATTTTTAAAGAATTAAAATTAATAATTATATTTTACTAAACATTATAAAATAATTACAAAACATACACAACTAATAATAACAAGTCAAACTAATTTTTACTCTGAAACCACCATTATAATCCCTCCCCTAGCAAGGACTAATAAATAATTAAAAAATAGATCAATTACATGTTTTATGTAGGTTTATCTTTACCAACTTTACTCAAACTTTAGGGGGACTATGAATATATGAGTGGATATCATTTTCACTAAAAGTATGATGAGGTTCCAAAAAAAGACATACCTTGTAGATTTATCTTTATCAACTTTACCCTAATGTCTAGGGGGATATGAGGATTTGAGTGGGGAATATGAGCTTCATGATATTTCTTTACACCCTACACCCTAATCATGCTATATTACCCTCAAAACCTTCATAGTTCAATTCTTGTGAACTCTAAGAAACCTTTATCAAGGTGAAATCCGTACTACAATCCTTCTTTGTGTTCTATCAAACCCTCTAAAATTAACCGGAGAATGAGAGTAGTGTGAAACCTGTCCAAGGGTTTTAATTTGATGAGTTAATTCCACCCTCATGCACCTTGAATGAGAGAAGAATTAGTTTTTAATAGAATTTGTAATTGATACAACTCCTTCACAAATAGGCTACATTCCCCTTTAACAACATCTGATCTGTACCCAATATCACTCGTCTTGAGCGTCTAACCACCATAAGTCACAAATTCGACAATACGCTTTCATAGGTCAAAAGCATACAGTTTGATGTATATATATAGTGCTTTCATATATATATATATTATATTTTAATTATTAAAAAAGTCAGTGTTGAATGATGCGTTGGATGTGGTATAGCGAGCTGTGTGTATTGCTTTGGCATGTTATTTAAGACTGCCAACAGTAGTGCTTTGAATGTAATTTGGCTTAGTTCTTTGATTGTTATTTTGGCTTTTAGCATATTGCATTTATGTTCAATGTATATATAACTAGTCTAGGTTAACAGAAAACTCGGAGATACTGGGCATAGTTGAACTCTATGTATCATGTATAAGTCTTCCATAACTCTCTTTTAATATAAAAAATTCACATTTTCTATTGTATTCCAAAAATAAAAATTGGCATAAAGATAAGTCTAGACCTTGCATACTATGTGAAGGGAGTGAAGTAAAATTCCATTAGAAAAACTTATAGTAATTCACAAAACTCACTTACTTCATATACCATGTTTCCTTATTGCAGGCTTGCTAGATTGATTGCGGGCGAAAGAAAAAGGCGAATGCTTGCTTGTTTGCTGTCAGAGTTGGGAACAAGGACAAAGTCGGGGCACAACAAATTCTAGGAAACCTTCTTACTCAGTCACTATTGTTGACTAAAAAATCTCATTTGGATTGGGTCGGATTAAACATGCCTACCTCTCATTAGGGTACAATAAAAGCATATTTAAAAATTACTTAACTATTACTTTTCTGGACGTTTCTGTTTATTTGGTTGGATGGAATCCATTGCTTCACGGTTGAGCGCTTTTATGTTGCTATAAACCTTTGGCGAGAGGAAAGAGGATAGATCGAGAGAGATGAGTAAATAGGTAATAACATAAACTATTGTTTTATTACACTGGTTGTTGGGATTATTAAACACACACTCACATTTTTTTACGTACATAAAAAGAAAACTATCCTCTAATAGAAAAAGTCAGGCTACTGCATTTTACTACGACATTACCAGTCCCAGAGTAGAGCAGAACCAAGAAAACAGGAGCCTTAATCCGAGAGCAGAGTCAACAACAGTATATATATCTCACGCACCGAGATGTGAAGTTATCAGTTTAAGATCCATTGTACCCAAATGCCATGAACAAATAAAGATAGTCATGTTTAAGATCCATTGTACCCAAATGTCATGAACAAATAAAGATAGTCATGTAGAAATTTAATAAAATGTGAAGGAATCAAAACTCTACAGGGTATTTTGGACTTTTTCATGTTTTATAGAAAAGGTAGCAAAACATGTAGGAAACGATGTTACATAGTATAAAATATAATAATAATACTTACTAGCGAGCTTCGATTTCAGAGTGGAAATGACTACAGGGTCGACGAAGGACTCAAGGCGCTCCTACTTCTCGTTATTCTTTGCCTTTGTAAATCTTCGGGTCAAAATATGGGGGAATGCGTTCCTATCCAGGTTCAAAGTAGTCGAATGGCTAAGAAAAAATAGAAAAATAATGCTCACAGCAAAATAGACACCTCCCTTTTAGCTAAAATGGAATTTCCACAGTTTGTAACTGGGCGTTTTTGGGGATAGAGCTTTCCCTCCAAAGAATGGATGGCATCACCAACACCGAGGTTCGATATTCAAGGAAATCTTCACAATCCCACGTACCCTGATGTTTGTACTGGAAAGACCAACCACTCTAAGATTGTGAGAGCTCAACCCTAATTAATGTGCCTATGAAATCCTTCCCAGATCTTCCAGCAAAATCCTTAATCGTGTGCAACGATTTTAGGGTTCCATTCTAATTTGGTGATACCTATGGTTGAGGTCCATTTTTTAATTATTTGGCAGCCATGAAGGAGATCAAGAACAACACAATACATCTAGTCTTCACTGTAATCTTAATGAGTGATCTGTACTATGTTAGAAAAATGGTTCTTTCTTCTAGATAATGAATGCAGGAGATAGGTACCACGGATCTCCATCCTGTCAGATGCTTTGGATTTTGTTAAACATATTGTTAGATGCTTTGGTTTTGTAAAACATTAAAAAAAGACATTTTTTTGTTATTTCTTCTAGATAATGAATGCAACAGATTTGCAAAACATTTAGTCATGTACAGCGTATCTTCTTAGATGCTTTGAAATTTGTAAAATTATTGTGAAAGGCTTTTGTTTTATAAAACAATTAAATATGTGTATTTTGATTTGTGTAAAATAATTAATATGTAACAATTAAATATAAATATTTTGGATTTGTGTAAAATGATTAATATATGTATTATCAATTATGTACCTGGTAGGAAATTTGAGGATATTTTTTTCAAATAAAATAATTTTTTTAAAAGTTATTGTCACCTCCAAGGCTATTTTGTCAAATCAAACCATGTAGCCTATCAAAATTTAACATTTTTTAATTTCAAAAATTAGAAAAATATTTTATTATTTTTAAAGAATTAAAATTAATAATTATATTTTACTAAACATTATAAAATAATTATAAAACATACACAACTAATAATAACAAGTCAAACGAATTTTTACTCTGAAACCATCATTATAATCCCTCCCCTAGCAAGGACTAATAAATAATTAAAAAATAGATCAATTACATGTTTTATGTAGGTTTATCTTTATCAACTTTACTCAAACTTTAGGGGGGCTATGAATATATGAGTGGATATCATTTTCACTAAAAGTATGATGAGGTTCCAAAAAAAGACATGCCTTGTAGATTTATCTTTATCAACTTTACCCTAATGTCTAGGGGGGATATGAGGATTTGAGTGGGGAATATGAGCTTCATGATATTTCTTTACACCCTACTGACACCCTAATCATGCTACAACGCCCAACCTCATTGTCTCCTTGTCTATATTACCCTCAAAACCTTCATAGTTCAATTCTTGTGAACTCTAAGAAACCTTTATCAAGGTGAAATCCGTACTACAATCCTTCTTTATGTTCTATCAAACCCTCTAGAATTAACCGAAGAATGAGAGTAGTGTGAAACCTGTCCAAGGGTTTTAATTTGATGAGTTAATTCCACCCTCATGCACCTTGAATGAGAGAAGAATTAGTTTTTAATAGAATTTGTAATTGATACAACTCCTTCACAAATAGGCTACATTCCCCTTTAACAACATCTGATCTGTACCCAATATCACTCGTCTTGAGCGTCTAACCACCATAAGTCACAAATTCGACAATACGCTTCCATAGGTCAAAAGCATACAGTTTGATGTATATATATAGTGCTTTCATATATATATATATATATATTATATTTTAATTATTAAAAAAGTCAGTGTTGAATGATGCGTTGGATGTGGTATAGCGAGCAGTGTATATTGCTTTGGCATGTTATTTAAGACTGCCAACAGTAGTGCTTTGAATGTAATTTGGCTTAGTTCTTTGATTGTTATTTTGGCTTTTAGCATATTGCATTTAATACTGCAAGCATGAGTGCTTTGAAATTTATTTTTGTGCATTATGTATGTATTTTCATTATTAAAATAGATAGCAAAGTCAATCTAAATTAAATATCATTTAAACTACTTCATTGCTTCTACCAATAATTACTTCATTATTGGTAGACTAGTTATCTTTATTATTATAAAAATTGATGCTTTGAAATTTTCAAAATGATTGAAATCTTCTTCTTTATCTACTAGTTTAACAATCCTAATTATTGTAAGATTTTCATGTTTTGAAATTTTCAAAAATGATCTACCAGGCTCCCAACGTGTATAATCGTCCACTTGTTTTCCCATGCATTTCGGCGCTTAGTATGCATAACTGCTTTAAATGGCCCCAACAACGGCCATAACTTTGCCAAGGTTTCATTCCAGAGAAGAGTTTTGATCACAGTGCGACAGCTAGGGATTGTTTATTAGATCATCTATGGTTAACATCTGTTGTTTTTCAGTTTTATTTTATCTGTTCTGATTGTTCGAAAAATGGCACCAGCAGTTGAATTTGCGGAAGTGAGGACTGTGAAATCCCTAGCAGATCCGGGGATTAAGAATTTACCCGTGAATTACGTGAAGGACGAGAATGAATGACCAATAAACATACAAAAGAGCCTCTCGGGCCTTCAAAAGTTCCAACCCTTTGCTATCACTATTACATGGATTATATAGGCATTCTTATCCCTCTGGCTCGAGCTATCTCAACAGAAGATTGTTACAATATACGTGACACCTACATGGCTCAGCCCATCGCTTTCAAGAACTAACTACAACAGCAATGAATGCTAGAAGATAGACTCTACTAAATTTACAGGTGTCTTAGCACAATAGATAGCCACAACAACTCCTAAGCAGATGGCAGTTCCTAAGTGGCCTCAAAATATAAGCATATTACATATTTAACAAGGTCTGAAACAGACAGGATGCAAAAATATCATAAACAGACCGCCACCTTATGTTTTAGCTATGACGTGGCCTTGTTGATCGAAGAAATACTCCACTTTCAAAGAATCAACCACCTGTTCTTCTTCTATTGAAGGAGGGGGTGTCACTTCCTCAATGGGTACGATGAAATATTTGAGAATCTCCATGTTCTGGTGAGTATTTTGCTTGGTGAGTATTTTGCTTTACTTTCTGGACATCTCCCTTCTTCTTCCATCGAGCCTTCTTGAGTAGCTATCGAGCTTGCTGCTCCTCGAGCTCACTGCCGGTGCTTTCTTCTAAGTGATCGAATTTTACAGGGGACAAGAGAGTGTGATCATCTTCCACATCAGACCATGCTTGCTCTGGCACAAAGATCACTTTGGTTTCCTGATTTTCTCCCATGACCGAATCTCAACTAAAAATACCTGGGCTGTTGAGCCTACCGCCCTTTCGGACATGGATGCGAATACTAAACACTGGGATACCCTTTATAATGAGATGGTAATCAAGGATAGTCATTTGGCATGATTGCGCGACAGGACTCCTTACATGCTGCAAGATGATGACTGAGATCTGGCGTGGCGTTAAACGGATTTGACTAGACTTTCACGTTGAGTGGAAAGGCATATGACGGCTCTGATGTGGCCTCCTTTCCTTGGGCAATGTTTTTCTGGCAGCAGAGGTGTTTTTAACCCTCTATTTCCACAATCGACTCAGCACCGTCCATCTAGGGCTTACTCACATCCAGACCGTGGAACAATGTGGCCCCTACCATGTTCGTAGATTTTAACTTCGTCAGTGTCTTTGGCATGTTTTATTCGCGAACAGATTCTCCGGCATTGATCTTCACCTCCGCTGGATCCGCTTCGTCTAATCCTGCAGCCTCTACCTAAACTTCACGAATATGAAAATGCCAATCCCCCGCGCTTTCTGAATCGACGAAGTATATGCGGACCATAGATCTACACCATCGGCTTTTGATCTAACCTCCAACCTTCTCGTGGATTAAGCACTGCACCCTTTTGTAATACAACCCCAACTCCTTTCGCGAGGCGCGTCGACGACCGTCAATCTGATTTCCATAGATCAGGGTCTTTCATCCGTGCTGCCACGTAATAGTAGGCGGATTTTGCAAATTTAACCCTCTCTGCCATGCTCGGACTTGTGTTTTGGTCATTTCATCCTTTAAGCATTGAATATTGACCCGACTATCTCACTTAGCATTCCTTTGGTCCATTTGGCCTAAACCACCAAGGTCTTCTCTACAACCTTCAAGGATCTAACCCCGCACCGCATCTAGGACAATTTTGGTCCTAACAATACCTTTAAAATCCAAAACAATAAAGGTGGAGTTTGAATAAAAATGGTGATTATGTTTGTAAAAATCTCTTTGACGATACAATATTTTTGTTTGCAAAATAAAAGACATGATAAATTAAATTAAAGTCCTTATCATCTTTAAAATCTCAACTAAGGTATAAAAAAAGGATAGGGATATTGTCCATCCATAACTTTATAGTTATTACTTTTACAAAGAAACATTTCCATTCTATATTTTCAATAAGTATAAGCATTCTCTGCTGGATCACTATACTTTATAATTCTAACAATAATGTGCCCATGTCAATAAAAAAGACTCCAAAAGCATCAATAAGTGTTAATAATCTCCTCTTAATCATCGCATTTACAATTGTAATAATAATGAACTCATGACAACTAAAAATACTTTGAGATTGTTCATATACAAATAAATTTTCTTGATATGACATGCAATCCTTCAACCACAAATAAAACATCATTGATCTCAAAGTTGTCACACTTTCACAAATATCAAATAATTATATATAATATATTTTTGGATATTATGTTTTCACTCAAACCCACTTATGATAACAATTTAAGCATATCATTATAATGAAAGAATTAAATATATTAAATGAGAGAAATAATGAGAGGTAAAATGCAAAACATATATGGATGGAAGGGAATTGTTCAAGGATATTTATTATTATAGTTATATTTATAATTAGTATATTTTTATTTTTATTATATAAAGGTTAATATTTATGTAAATTTGATAGGTACTAAGTTAAGGTTTCCTAAGTACTTACAAGGAGTTCCCTAAAGTATACCACTTAAGGAGGTACTCTAGGGCCAATGTTCCAAAGGATTCCAAAACAATTTTTGTGAGAGCTTTAAGTATATTTTAAGGAATTATGTTTTTAAAGTCAAATATACTTAACCTAGATAGGAATTGAGATGATTTAGATTTTAAAATTGATACAAGTCCTAACTAAGATCAATTCGATCAATTACAATGATGCCAAAATGTTGTCAAGTAGATTGGATTGCAAAATCTGTAACTTTACCCAAAATATCACTATGAGTCTAAGGCAACAAAAATTAAACCAATGAGTTAAAATTGGTATTTTTTTCTCAAGAAGGGGGAGGTATGTATGTCCATATAGACTGTTTGATTCCTTAGGGATCCTAAAGCTATTGGATGTTCCTTTTTTTAATCAAGTGCCATAACCCAAGAGGGATGAGAAATAATAGATATTCTAGTCAGAGACGTTAACAAGAGCTACAATATAGTTCACCATATCACCCTGATACAAATGCGCATACGTGGGGTTCCCTTTCCTTCTCTTGCGGGGGTTTTGATGGAGGTGATAACAAACCCAATCGCAGAGCTCCAGTTTCTACTTCAAATGATGATGATGATAATGATGGCAATGATGGCCACAAAGAGATTAAGGACGATGATATTCGTGCTGACTATGACAACGACGATGATTTCATTATCAACATCATCATCATCATCATCATCATCATTGTCATCATCGGTAATGATGATGATGATGATGATAATGGTTTTGTTTATGATGATGATGATAATTACCGATGATTATGTTTATAATGGCAATGTTGTTCTTGATGATGACGATGATGAAAATGAATGTCATGATGGTGAGGATGATTATGATGATCAATATGGTGGTGATGGCGATGATAATGATGATTACCGATGATGACGGTGGTAGTGGTTGTGGTGTTTATGGTCATCTTCCATAAATAAAAAATGAATCCATACAAATACTTAATCAGGGGAATTGAAGCATTGTGGAGGGATATCCCCTCACATTGATCCAAAAATCTACTGACTTGATTTGCAAAAAAGTTAATAGTGAATTAAATCAATTTAGTTACAAAGCTTAAAGCATAATTGAAATACTTAATCCAATATTTTTTTCAAAACATTAGTTAAAACTGACCCTTATTTTAAATTCCCTTGAAGATACAAATGACACTATGAGTGCAATTTTTGCTGGGATGGGATGATATTATTATCACTATTTATCTATATATCTGCACACACAGACATTCCAACACTAATATGGACACGATTCAAGAGGATATGATAGATATTAAAATTGGTGCAAAGGGTGCCATCTCACCAATGAAATAACATGATTGATGATGTTAATGCAACCAAATCCACTTTTGATGCAAAAATGGAATTAAAATTATCATCAAGTTTGTGGACAAGGATTCGAAAATTTTATGAAATTAAAACCACTACAAATAGAGGCTAAAAAGAAATAAAATTTCCTATTTTGTCACATCCATATCCAATTCATGCATCCTTGTCTTTACAATCATAATCGTACATGTTTGAAAAAAGTATACAATATTAACTAATATTGAATTTGAAATAACTAGGTCATCCATACTATAGAAGGTACATGAAAATAATAAATAATTATTTCAAAAGACAACTTCCTGGGATTAAGCCTCTGGGCTAAGGATGTTATCTAAATATCTTCATGCCAAGATATTAATACCTCATGATATCATTTTGGCAATTTTTGGCACAAAAACACTCATTACTTTAGTGATATTGCATGTGGTGACAATGATACACAAGATAAGAGAGATGGGTAACTCATAGATTGATCTTATTAGATAACCATATATTGCTCTCAAAGCCTCTAGAGTGCACATAGTATGGGATTGATTGTTGTTGGTATGTGAGAACCACTTCATTACTTCACCTCATTGGCTTTGATATTGATATACCACCTTGCATCGATTTTGAATGGCCACTCTTGATATAGCCAAGGGAGACAAAAATAATGAATTTTATACTGAGATTTATAAATCCTACTTTCGGTTTAGATGACCTTATCCCAAATAATCACTTTTTATCAAACTTCAATACTACTCAAACTTGTATTTCCAGTGTAATGATGGGCTCATTCATCCCTTGAGGTTCACCAACCATGAATTAGGGGTGGGGCATTTTTTCATCTATATATCCCATCCATGCATCCTTGTGATGCTTACTATAATTAGGGTCCTAAGATACTAGAAGGAGTAATTTAAGTTAGGTTTGATTTTTTTTTTTTTTTTATCTTTCTTATATATATATACACACACATATATATAATCAACATAAAAAATGTGGTTTTATGTTTATAATATATATATATATATTATATATATAATAAACATAACAAAAGATTACAAAAACTACAAATCGATTTTACCTCTTGCGCGGACCAAGCCCACACGTTGCCATTCCTACGCATTTACCCACAAACCAAGAGCGGATGTTGGAATTTCTAATCCGGCTTTACCCACGAACCAAGTGAACCGGCATTCCTACTGAGCCGAAGGTTGCAGAGGAACTTGTTGTTTGAACTAGAGCTCGCGGAGGAGGATAGATTGTATTCTTAGCTGAAGGTCATGGGAACTTGTTGTCTGATACGGAGGTCACAGAGGAGGACACATTCAGCAAGAAGAGGAGACAATTCCCCCTAAATCGGTGAGAAAATCCTTGGTTATAAATCTATCCTTGGTTTACATGAATTTAGCCTTCTCTTGGAGTGGAATTTACCCTAGTTTACTTGAATTTACCCTATTTTGCTCGAACCTACTATTTCCATTTTGGAAATGGGTGGGGTCTTGGAAGTAGGTTTAGCTCCATTGTTCCTTTGTAGAGATAGCGAAAAAGAAGAACCATGACCTTTTTTTTGTAGTAAACCCCTCCGGGCGATCCAAATAAGACTAGTGGTAGGTTCCAAAACCCCATGCACAAATAAAGCACCAACACTTACACAACTGAGATATTTTGATTGGTCTTGGCAGGGGAGGAGCATTAGTGAAAATTAGTAAAGCACTCCTCCACACCGAAAGGTGAAGCCCGAACCCTCCAGATTTAGGGTTTAGGTGGGACAAAAATTATAAAGGATTATTTGTGTTGGGATAGAGCTAGCAAAGTCATTCTAGAGTCCTTTTATAACGTGATTTACACTCTTTTACTTGAGGAAATACAACTAGATCCATAGTCACTACTAGATGTTTTTATTGGATGTATGAGGAAGCTATCTTGAGGAGCCTTGTGTTCTATGAAGCCCGGCCCCGTGGAAGGCATAGAGGTTTTCCACGAAGCTAACAACTGCTTACTTCATTGTTTAGATCCATTGTTCTTTGGGTATGCGAGTGATTTTTTTTTGTGTATTTGGTGATGAAGACACTCATTATTAATTTGCAATAAAATGAAAATTGTTCGCAGTTGTTGATTCTCTTGTTAGAGCATAAATTTATTCAAGTAAGAGTTTGCTTAGCCGAATTAAGTGAAACCACAACAACAATAAGTGAAGATCTAGTTTACATACTGCTAACTCATTTGATATGGGTCATTTAGGTAGTGATAGGTAGTTTTATGAATTGAACACCCTAGTTTATAGTGGATGTATATACCTAGACAATGCTCAAGATATGAACATAGAAATGTTCCCTTAACTTGAAGATAAACCATCCATTTAGATTATAGAGTGGAAATGAGATATTATACCACTACAAGAAATTGGATCCTTTATCCATTTTTCAGGGTAGAAACAAGAGTGTTGTGATCTCTACCAGTCATAAAACAATGTCTTATGCTTTCTGTGCATATGTATGTACCTCAACCACTATATAAATAGGTTGTTCATTCACTACAACAATAGAGTTTCCATGAATTATCCATGGATTTGTAGTTGAGATAGCTAAGCCCGCATTTGAAAACAAATCTATCAGCACCTTAGGGGAATTCTCAGACACATTAACCCTGCATGAGGTATTTACATCCAAATAGAGAATCTGGAGAGGACTCCAACTATAAACCTCTAGGTTTAACAAAAGCACAAGTAAGGGTAGGTTCAAGATGCAACCACTTCTTGTAAATGGGATACTAGTTTTTGAGATTTTCCAATTCTTGTTATTATCTCGATTTCCCATTATTACTCATATTTGGTGCAGGATGTACAAAACTTCTACTTCCTAAGATGTAAGCATAAGAAGCATCAATACAACTTGATAAAATGGTATGCTATTTAGAGTAACACGTTGTCTTATGGACATGAGTATATTCATGTGAACATATATAATATATATTGACATGGTGTATGGAAGGTCCCATATATAGCTTCATCCTTGGGGGGTGTCAAGATTGGAACAAATGATCATAAAGACCCGTTTGACTGGGTCGCTATATTATACAACTTACAAAACTTAATGATCAACGTGATGTTGTACAACTTTTGAAACCGACATCCCTTGCTCTACAAATATGTCATATTGTATTTGTCCATATTTTTCTGTAATCATTGTATTTTGAATATTATTGTAGTCTTCTCAATTTCCTGGAGCCATATTATTGTAGATGGATTCCATCTTACAATCTTAGTATCTATGCACTTAAATTCCAACAATTTCAAAGATATGTGGTGGTTGTCACAAGAAATATACACATCTAAACTAACATCAATCTGATTAGAAATCTTTAGGTCTTGTACTAGTTTCCTCTGAATTGTAGCCTTCATGGCTTCTTTCTTGGAAGGAACTTTAAGGACCTTCATTCTTGATTTCCATATGACTGTGTCGAAGGATCTAATTCTGGAACAATATAAATGTTGTTCATCTGTAGTAACCTGCTCCACGGGGATTCCTAACGACGTGGATGAAATACCTTTTATGTTCTCTATCTTACCAGCATTAGGCCCATTATCATATTCACCATCATTTGGAACATAAGTGACAGTGGGCAAAGAAACAATTTCTACATAACTATCTACACTTGTGTTTGTAGAACCATCATTAGTTCTTCCCACATGTTTAAGTAGACATTCACTACTTCCATGGCTTTGAACTTCATCAATCAGATCAATAGATTTATTTAATAAAACTAATTGGGAACAATGTTCAAGTGTCTTCTCCTGCTCAACAAGAACAATTGCATTTGAAATGTCACTTGCTATTGTAAACCTATAATCTACAACTTCATGATCCACAACTGGTGGATGTTGATCTAATGCACATGCATGCTCTGTCGCGTTGATGTCATCTTTTTCTTCAATTTCCACAATAGGTTTTCTTATTCTATCTTCCTCATCTTCTGTGTATATGTCCTCTTTTGGATATTTATCAACAATGGCTTGGCTCTTATCAATGTCATCTCTATACGTGCCAATTCCATGAGAGACATAGTTTTTAAACCTTTTTTCCTCAAAACTGTCATCGTCGTCACCGAGAGCGGGCCAATCTTTTCGATACTTATCAACAACACCGCTTTGAATCTCCTCGGTATTGTGAACAATGTCATATTTACTTGTTTCAATTCCACAAGAGATGATGGCTTTAAGTCTCTTCTCCTCATAGCTTTCATCTTCATTATTGAACCACTTCATGGCTAAAAGTTTGAGACTTATTTAATAATAATTATTATTATTAAATCAAGTGGTAGTAAAATATAATTATTATTATTATTTGAAAATAATAATGTTAATATATATTATAAGGTTAGAATATATAATAAAGTTAAATATTATATTTATTTAACTTTATATTTTTTTTTAATTTTTTTTTTGTGTAGGGTTTCTACGTGGAGGAATTGGGTGGAGGAATTGGGAGGATCGGCGGGAGAGCAGAGGATAGCGAGGGCAGCTCAGCAGAATGGCGTGGTGAGGAGGACACGCAAAGGAGTAGAGGAAGCCAACACTGAGGTGGTGGAGTGGTGATGGAGCTGAAACGGGAGCGGGAGTGGGAGCAAATGTGGAGGGAGCATGAGATTGGTCATGAATGGAGGAGTGGGCGTGTATGGGGGTGCTGCAGGAGTGCGTGGATGGAGCAGTAAAGGGAGGAAGAGCGGGAGCAGGCGGAGGGGTTGTACGCGGAGTGGGATACATGAGGACGTGCAACAGTGTGGTTGTGAGTGATAGAGGGTGGCTGATGCGTGAAGTAGATGGCTAGAATGGTGGAAGGGAAGAGGCGCATGTACAGGTGGTTGTGGAGCGAGTCGGCGGTGGTGGATGTGGAAGCTGGGAGTTGAAATAATGTGAGCCGAAACCGTGCTCAGGAACCGTATCCGGTTGGAATTGAAGGAAGAGCCGAAATCGAGCTCAGGTCGAAGGAGATGAATCCGAGCTCTGATACCAAATGCAGTGAACGTATCTGTTCACTAATTTAATAGTTGAATCCAACTCTCATATTGGATAATAAGTAAGAATAATATATTAGATGATAGGATAAAAGATACAATAAGATCGCCTTTTATAGGGCTTGATCCAACATTGTGAATGGTTACGCCCTTTCACTAGTAACCTAATAATCTATTAATTTATAAATAACAATATTAAAAAAATATTCACAGCAGTAACACGTTGTCTTATGGACATGAGTATATTCATGTGAACATATATAATATATATTGACATGGTGTATGGAAGGTCCCATATATAGCTTCATCCTTGGGGGGTGTCAAGATTGGAACAAATGATCATAAAGACCTGTTTGACTGGGTCGCTATATTATACAACTTACAAAACTTAATGATCGACGTGATGTTGTACAACTTTTGAAACCGACATCCCTTGCTCTACAGGTATGTCATATTGTATTTGTCCATATTTTTCTGTAATCATTGTATTTTGAATATTTCATTGAAAATGCTCTGGATATTAGGACAATTCATACTAGTGATGGTATTATCTATAATTGTTAAATTAGAACACATACTATTTTTCTTTCTTCAGACTAGTTTCCTAGCTATTATAGTTATTATCACTTGATTCTTAGATATTAGATATTTCCTTTTTTACAATAGCTTAGATATTAGATCACATTTGCACTCACACTTTGTACTAAAATATTGCATGTTATTTTAGTCACATGGACTTACTTCTATGGTCATTTATTGGGACAACAAAAGAGTTCGAAAGCACATAGCTCATGATCCATAGGACAACATAAACATATGCTCCGAATGTTAATAATTATCTTTTTTTATTGTTTTGATTTCCATACTAATGACCACATCTCCTTTTTCACTAGTAATCCTATTGTTTCATAATATTCCCTTCTTATGTGATTATATTTTGACTAATATTGCCTTTGACTAGGTGACAAGGATTATTCCTCTAGATGCAAGTAATCCATATGATGTGTTGGGATTGAATATAGGTGCAGCAACTGAGAGCATGAAGAAAAGGTAATTATTTTAACTTATCCTAAAGTATTTGGATATTAATTAGCATAGTTTCTATGTATATTTGAATGAATCAGTATTCTAAACAACAATGCATTATATTTTTTTAGACTGTGAATTGTATAAATAAGGAAAACAACATTAAATTTGGAAACAAGCAAGATTTCCTATAATGCAAGCAGTTCCTACAAAGCAGACCAAGTTTTTCATGAAGTTTGTTTTTTTAAGATTTATAGATCACCAAATTGCTTCCCTTTCCAATTGGTGTCTTTGTCAAAATTCAATGGATCCTTTTTATTTCGCATTCATTGTGGCTATGTCTAAGCTTGAATAATCACAAACTAGCTCAATTCTTATGACATCTTATGTAGTAGAATGCAGTTTCAAAATAATAATTGACCCAAGAATGGACCAAGTGACATATCATAAATTGAACAAGATCCTAGCATAGAAAGAAGCTTGATCCATAGAATGCTACCTTGCAGGGGACAGATCTGTATTCTAAAAGTCCTATTTTTTAGTATGAAGCATCTTTACTTTCAAAATTTATTTCAAATGTATTTAGTAAGAGAATTTATTGCTTGATCTAAGGCTTAGGCATTCCTTAATTGGGTTTTTTCATGTAATTAACCAACTTGTTGCTTTGATAGTTGGACATTGACCCCATAGGGATGAGGTTCATACCATATGACCTCTTTAAGAGAAAAATAAATTTATCACAACTATAAGTAGGATTATCAAAGGATGATTTATGTGCTTGTGAAGAGTTTGTGTTTCGTTGTGCTTGTTTATATTTCAGTTTAATGATCTAAATTAATTGGATTAAACTGAAAACACTAACAATAATCCACTTCATGTGTCCAGGATTGTGTTCTGTTTGAAACTCTTGAAGAAATAGCCTTGAAATAGTGACTCTTGAACAACCAATCATCCACAATATCATCAAACTTCCCTTCAAGCAAATTTTCCAAGCACTATGAATTATCAGGAAAGCATTTCCCTAGTTACCCCTACAATATTTGGGGTAACACACCTCAATGTTCATAATATTACTAATCCTCCACGTATATTCCAAGTCTTTCCTTCCTTCAATGTCGTGGATGACACCCCTTTCTGCCTCCACCCAACACTAACAACTTGCAAATTTTGAAAAACCTTGAGAGACTCCAAATCCTGCCCATTTTGTGCATATCATGTAATCATAATTCTACATGATATTATATTTAAGAGATGTATTTTGTCAAATATGATGCATGCCTTCTCTGCACTACCATATTTTGTATACATGACTACAACAACAATCCCTATAAAGACATTATATTGGAATCCACCTCTAACTATTTCTTCATGGATCACCATACCCTATTGTAGAGTTATCAAGCTAGCACATGCAAGTAGCTCATTATCAAAGGTTATGGAGTTCGTTACTACATAGATTAGTTTCATTTTCTGAAAGAGATTCAGGACCTCATCAAAGTGTTCATTATGTGTGGACCCTACAATCATTTCATTCTATGATGCCATAGCTTGTGAATGCATTTTTAGAAAAAAATCATATGAATACTATTGGCTTTCTCATTTCCCCTACATGTCTATGAGAGTAGAGCCCACAAAAACACCATAATGAAATCCTCTCCCAATTATTTATTTATGGGTGTTAATTAACCTTGATCCAAAGCCACTTCTTTGTCACATGATAGAATAATCTGTAGTATGGGGGTATTTATTAATGAAGAATCAGGTCATTTTTTATAAGGATACATAGGAAATATCGTTGCAAAAAGTTTGTCCTCGCAAATACAAAAATTCAATATGTTTCAATAAAAGGATTTATCAATGTCACAAGTTGTCCTTTGGAACTTTTGAATTCTATAATTTTCTAATTCAATGCTAATACAACATGGGAAGTTATTATTACATTTTGTATTTCCTCAAGTTGTTGGTCACATTAGATGTTAGTTTAGTTTCCAAGATTTTGTATCCCCCATGCCTTACCGCACACATGATGCCCACTTGAAATTGAAATATGCTTAGTTTTTGTTTCCATCTTAGATGAAAACATTCAAGTGAATACAAGTTTCAGTGGTAGGAAAATTACAATACATATTCAATACAAACACAAAAAATTGTTGAATCGACTCTTCTAACTATTTGTTCTAAGATAGGAACAAGTGCAACATTCAAGCTTGTGAGTACTTAAAGATGATTGCGTTTTTCATTTGCAAGGTCGATTCTTGAGCATATATGATCACTGATAGACAATCCATGATTCACGACAACACTGAGATGTAATACAAATTTGAGACTTTTTTAAATGTGATTCAGTGTTTGTATGATATAAAAGTTTGTAGAACACTTGTAGCACTCTTGTTTAAATATTCCCCTCCAGATTTGACTCAGTTCAGTCCCCATTGTTACAATTAATATCACAATAGATGTCAGTTTAGTTTCCACGCCTCTATATCCTACTATGTCTCCCATGCCTTACCCCACACATGATGCCACTTAGACCTGAAATGTGCTTAGATTTTATTTCAATCTTTGATCAAAATTTTCAAGTGAGCACAAGTTTTGGTGGTAGGAAAATCAGTACTATACATATTCCATACAAACAAGAAAATGTCGAATCGACTCTACTAATTGTTTGTTCTAAGATAGAAACGAATGCAACATTCAAGCTTGTTAGTCTTTGAAGAGGATTACATTTGCTTTTGGAAAGCCAATTCTCAAGCATATATTGTCATTGATAAACAATCCATGATTCGTGACAACACTGAGATGCAATACAGAATTGAGACATTTTTAAATATGATTCAATGTCTATATAATACAAAACTTCGTAAGAACCTTGGAGCTCTCTTGTTTAAAGATTCCTTTCTAGCTTTCACTCATTTCAGTCCCCACTGTTATAATTCATATCACATTAGATGCTAGTTTAGTTTCTAATCCTCTGTATCCTACTATGTTGTCTCGTGCCTTACCCCACAATTGATTCCATTTGAACCTAAAATGCACTTAATTTCTATGGAAATCCTAGTTCAAAACGTGTGAATACAGGTTTTAGTGGTAGGAAAATTACAATACATATTCAATACAATCACAAGAAATTGTTGATTTAGCTCTGCTAAAAGTTCAATATTGTCAATCTTTAAGAGGATTACATTTTGTAGTTGGAATAGGTTTGTTCGAACTTTTCCAAATTGCTAACCAAAGTTCTTACATTAAGGCTTTAAGTATGTCTCCTTTTATGGCATTAACTATTTGTATAAGTTCTTATTAAATTGTGAATTTGTTTGTTACCTTAGGTGAAAATCCTTCATATGTGATTACTCAAACGTTATAAGAATTTAATCCTTTGAAATATGTTAAATATAAGCATAACATGTTTGCTAGTGACATAGACAATATAAAGAATATTTCTTAATTGGAGATGCAACTTCCATCTTGTCACAAAATTTCAACCGAGTTGGCATATCAATTGAAAATTTGGGCAAAGCATCTAATTGTTCCAAACACCTGTACCTGCATTCCCATTGTTCCAACATTTTGGAAACTTGTTAAATATAGGTTGGACATTAATAGGATTATCTTGTAGTATATATCTTATCTAGAGCTTCTGGTTCAATGATTATGTATCCTCTAGTTTCTTCTTCTTTTAGTTGTGAGTTGACCTAACAAGATCGGCTGTTGCATTCTTTCAAAATGAGAACAAATGGATTCCTTGTATTTGATTGTATTTTGAATCAATCACAACTTCATCTTGACTAGATTGTTGGTTTAATTCTATTTTATAATTAATATTTTTCCATTTTTTTAAGATATTGTTTTGATAATGGCCTTATTTGTCAATTAATACATAAACATATTGCTATATTTTTTAGAGCTACATCAATTCTCTAGAATAGAAACCTATATGCGTAATTTTTTTTCCCAATATTTCTCACTTCCCACCCCTATTAAGCCACTTATTGCAGTCCAATTCCAATTTCTGATTCCTGGATGTAACACGTCCAAAAATTCATAAAAAAAAAAAAAAAAAAAAAATTATGTGTAGTATAAATGCTACAATTTACTACGTGGAAGGTATAATTGTGTATGTTTAGCATTTATATTGACTGTTTAGCTATAATTTTATTTACGACACTTACTTATTATGAAATTTCGTCAATAATTAATTGTGTCTTAACGATATTAGAATGATTATACGAATATGATAACTGTCATAAAAATCAGTATGATACTTGTGGAATTACTTTCAACTTATTAATTGTATAAATCTTTCATGCATTCATCGATGCTACTTATCACCAGACTCATGATATTTTAAGTTGCGATACTTACATTTAGTTCATCATATCACAACACATGTTTATTAGTTACTGCTTATCTATCATTCTTCTGGTTATGTTATATACTTAGGATTACAACGTTGATATTGAACATGTACTTCTCTTATTGAAGGGGTCCTTGTGATTCCCCAAAGCTTACTTAGCTTTCGGCTAAAGCATTCTGCCACCTTGTAACAATTGAAAAAACATTTATTTTTATTATTATTTTTTAGAAAAGACATTAATAAGAATTTTTATAGAGTTTTATGACCAAGGTGGTCAAGGATGACTGTAATAAACTATTTATTTTATTTTATAATAAAATTTAAATGGTGGAGACACTCATCCACAGGCGAGTGTTGAAGAGTGCTCACTAACCCACTAAGAAGAATGAAACTGTTTAGGAGGAAAGGAGACAGGTGGCAGCATTTGGAATCACTTACTAGCTGTTGCAAAAGGAAACTACCCTAAATATTTATGGTCATGACTCTCCAAAGAGGGGAGAGATGAGCAAGTCACTCAATAAATGATATAACTGACCAAAATACCTAGGCAAGCTATAAAAAGCCATCGAAATTGAGCACGAGGCTCACAATTTTTATCTTCCTTTTCTCCCTTGGTTTGGCGGGAAAAGAAAACTATCATGGTTTAAGCAGACAGGGAATTTCGATGAGGGGTAGCTAACTAATGATTTCCAGAGTGAGTATGTTCACTAGTAAGTGCATGTGAGGAAGTATGGCAGGTCTTCAAGACTACTGAGACTTCTGCAGGAAGATCTCCACTCCTATTCGATGTCTTCTCCCTGGTGGTTTAGTGAATGGGCTTGGGGGTCCCAAGCATTCAGCTGAGTGCTGGAGGAATTTGTTGGGTGGAACGGTTTCATGTGGGTGTCTTCCCAGCCTTGGGGTTCAGGTTTTCTCTTCTCCCAACTCTGTTCATTGTTATTTCAGTTAAAATTCTTTACAAATTTGCATTAATTTATGAGTTAGATTGTTGGGTCAAAATAGAAATAAATTACCTCTGCATTTTTCCTTCCACCTAAGGGTGGTGTACTCTAGTGCAGAGTCGAGCTTAAGAATGCATGTGATCATAGTGCAAATGCTCCAAACTTCACTATTTTATTTACAAGAAAATATGTTTGCCCAATGTATTATCATATAGCTATCGACATAAACTAGTAATATGGAAGAGATAGAACAAATTATAAATCTCAGGGCTAAATTGCATTACAAACCATTCTTATTTTTTCTTTTCTAAAAACTAGGTTAGCCATTCAAAAGAACCTCCTGTGTTTTAAAAGCAGGTCGTTGTTTTCCATTTCCATTAAAAGGGCTAGCCGAATACTCGGTCATTTGACACCATGAAACTTACTGTTTTGCCACTACTACCTCCTTTTCATGTAAAAGACAACATTTCTTCTCTCTCTTTGCTAACGTGCAATAGGAATAATCTTTTACATGCAACAGGAAGGCTTACATACGGTTTTGTAGACTTCTGTTTTTACATTCAAAAACATCAATAAAAGACAGTAAATCGACCCTTTTCGGGCTAACCCTAGAACGCTATGATCAACATATAACGGGTCAAAAAAAAAAACCTTTCTTCAACAAGGTCTGCAACTCGAGCCTTCATCATATAAAAGAGTATTGAGCCCAATTTTTAAAACATGGAAATAATCTAGATAAATGCAATGCCATACATAACTGTATCGGGTTCAAACTCCTGCAGCAAAATATTCAAACCATGAAGTTTCCATTACAACGACGATATCCCCCTTGGGTGCTAAAACCTTCGAGACTGAAGTTCTAAAACATTGTTACCATTATCACAACGCACTTAAAACTATGCATAATTAAAAAGGAAATGGAAGCGCAGTCCATTAATATATAGTTTCAAGGTTCGAACCGCCATTTTAAAATGACGAGAATCCAATTTCTCCCACGTCCTGAATTGACGAAGAAAAACCAAAGAAAAGAGATTAAGCACTATAAGGTCTGGGGAATTCGACTTCGTGATCATCAAAGCAATCCAAGAGGACCATCATCAAACCATAGACAAAAAATAATGGCCCTCCTCTCCCTCTCAAAAACATTTCCACGACCCATTCCAGTGGATACAGGTGTATCCCACCATCTCACAAAGGTCTAAGATAAAAAAACGTAAAAACGTGGTGTTTAGCCAAGCCGGGTGATCAACCCCAAACCCTAAGTGCTTGATCTTTTTTTTTCTTAAACAAAAGAAACTCTGAACCCTAGCAAAGCTACCTACGACTGTGTTTCTACCAGACAAGTAAAGACGGCTCAACCACATCACTCCCAGGTTGCAAACATCGGAGATCTCCCATGGAGAAATGGGGGGGGCTTACCATGGCCAAAAATTCTCACCATTCGTCGAAGCCGCACCTCCACCTTCGAAACTGGAGCCTTCTGCCACAAGAAAACCAAGACCACGGGTCAGTTCTACTTACAGTGAATGCTTACTAAAATGCAAAACTTTTACCGAGCTTTCGACAGGTTGAGAACAATACTTTTACCCGGTTAGTGTTCTCCAAAATTTCACGCAGTTGCCAAGACCATGGTGACAAGCTGAGGCCAAGGACTCATCCCACCGAGAACCTGAGAGCCGGAGGCAACCCTCGACTCTCTAAACTGCTAAATGAATGCAAAAACCAACAACATAGTAGATAGTTTTCGAAGCAGCCATGTGGCTGAGGGTGCTTGGAGACCCTGACAAAGCTAACAGATGCAGTAAATGACCTCGAGGTTCTGCCCCCTTTCGTATCCGTTGGGATGATCCCCAAAAATCTAACCTTCCAGTCCGCTTAATTGCCAAGAATCTTTTCATTATTGGGACAAGACCTTGCCCCGAGAGCAAAGTTAGACCACGCAACCCTGGCTAACGACGGTAGCATGGACGTATTGCCTCACCTTAAGCCTGTTGCGCCAAAACATGCAATATTCAGGGTTTAACTTTGGTTTTTATAAATAATAGAAGTGGGCTATTCTCTCGACCGAATGCACCCGGGGCCCACCGGGTGTCGTCGAAGGAGCCCTCACGCCGTTAGCAAACGCAGTCCACTCTCCCACCGGTCGTCCGACTTCTCCACTCCGGCGACGGCAACCTTCGGCAATTCCCCCGGTCAGTGCGGGTCCCCACGCCAGCAAGATTCTGACAGAATCCAAGAATGAATCAGACTTCAGGATGGTCCTTCGACGTCACCTCTATGCATTAACTGCATGCCAACATTCGAATGAACTCCTTCGCGCGACAAACGCTGCAATTCGAATGAACTCCTTCGCGCGACGAACTCTGCACCTAGCCCACTTCTTCACACTACGAACTCTGCTCCTGCACCCAACAGCATCTATTGAACTCCTTCCTCCTGCGTGATGAAGGCTGCACCACTTTGCACCCCGATCCTGCGCGACGAAGGCTGCACCACTCTGCACCCAACAACTATCAAATAGGTAAGCCCTATCGAATAACCAAACCTGAGTTTATATGGGTATACGATCATTAAAAATTGGGCGATTACATGGCTTGTGTGCGTGAAGACCATCCTTATTCATTGTGGAATTCGTGATCTTCTTAGAAGTTTCACTCTAATATATTCAGTGGCCTGGATGCAGATGAATGGGAGCAGGCCCAAACTCAAAATAGAGATATATCATTACCTAGGAATATTGATCAAGATTACAATACATTGACCTGCCTAAGGCCCGGATTCCCTCTTTTCTTAATAAGTCCTACACAAGTGTTATTGTTACAATGCTTATAACAATACTCAAATAGGGCAGATTCAGGGCCAACTACACAGCTTCAGTAATGGTACGCAGGTTACTCAAATTAGCATCTAGCAAACTCAGAACATCCTCTGGCATTCAATGGGATACTTTCAGGCCTAGGATGGCTCCTCTGGGTGTACTTGTCTGGATTCTCTAAGTATTTTCCCCTCTGTTACACTCAGATGTTTTCTGTTGCTCCTCCTGAGTGTTCATAGCACCACCAAAACCCTCACAATTTCATAAATTAAATTTTTTATTAGTTAAATCCTTATGTGACTTAAAATTGAAAGCTTGTCTTCTCAAAGAATTGTATTATTATATATATATTTTTTGCAAACAGTGCAAACATTGATGTTTAGGGTTTGGAATGGTACAGAAAACATTCAATGTTTATCTGACAGTGCTTATTAGTTCTTGCTAACAACTATACCCTTCCCTCAAGGTGGCCAATTTTCCATTAGAAATCTTTATTAAACCCTCTCACATGTGATATAGGGATAACTTCTCTAAGCTTCAACCTCTGTATCTTTCGATTCTTGCATTTGTGGCACTTGCCACTATAGATTAATGGTAAGGAGCATATTGCATTCGCCATACCTTACCTTACCGCCATCAATTGTTTATATTTCCCCATTTCTTTGTCTTTGTTGAAAGTCCTGCAATGAAGAAAGTTTTAGCTCGTGATTATAAGTTTGACTTACAGAGATATGAGTAAAAACATAAAATCTGACATAGAAGCATTAGTGAGATAGATCTACTTGATTATCTTCTCCCTCCAACCTCCACTTTTGCTCTATTTGCTTCGTAAAGGACTCTCACATTAAATGGCCCACCAAAAAATCCCATGATAACATCAAATGGATGGCTCACCATTGCTTCTGAAAGGCCGCATAGGTGCTCTATCCGCTTGGTTTTGATTAAGAGCATAAACCTATTTCTGTGTACTAAGTTAAATTTATGGGACGGGTATACCCTGCTCTATGAAACTGACACACTTAAATTTGTATGCGTTGTGCTACCCCTCTAGCTTATATGGTAGGTGTCAACAAATAACTTGATGCCTACATTTTTTTTACCAATGTTTGGTTATCGATGTTTTACAGTGATGTTTACTGAGATTTTACATCACAGAATTCAGTAAATTTTTCTACAACTAGGATTTTGACATAACTTAAGGGTTCTAATATGTCAAATTGCAATGTAATGTTTTATACAATATTTTGTTTAGGTGTCCTTGTAACAAAGAAACAAGTTTCATTTCTTTATGTTTAGATGAGACCTGCACTATGCCAATAAACAATGATAACTCTTATATCCTGCATACAATGTTGTATTTGTAGCTCTAGCTTGTAAAGATCCATGCTAGGTCGTGCCCCTTTGTTCATGATTAGATTCTTGTCATGTACCCTTTTTAGTGTGAGATTGGAATTGTGCAAGATTAGGCATTGTGTTAGTTGAGGGCATAGCCACAACACCCATTTTGATTGCCCCTGCATATCCATTCATTGAGTCTATCTTCATGGATTTGGCTAGAGCCCCCTGTTGCGTGGTCCACTTCTGTTGCATCAACAGCACTCTGGTTTTGTTAGAACTAGAAGTAGGAGATATTGAATGAACCACTCCTTGTGCTATGTAAGATATCATGTTGATCAATTTATGGAAGCACTGATTATATCCCATGCACTCTTGCCAATAATTTTCTTAATCCCTTTCATCTCGGTGCAACTCTATTGCTCCGAGTTCAACTCCTGAAACTAGGATACAAATCCTGCTTTCACCTCATTTAGGGTCTTAGATGCACCATGGGTGTCCGTTTGTATAAACTTATGTACCATAGTATACTGGTTAACCCTCCCCTGTAATATGTCTGGAATCCTACCAATTTTTCGTTTGGAGCTATGATCCTCTTCGATCTCCAGATTGATTCAAATAAGAACCATTGTTACTTTGCATCACTATTATCATAGGAAGGTGCATTGTTGTACTGTCTACCGCTCCAGCCATACCACTACTGTGGTTGTTCACTAAAATGAAACCTTATAGACTTGGTTGATTAACTAGATCCATTCCTCCACTTAGCTATCCACCACTACTATTCTTCAAACTACTTAATAGCAGGTGCTTTTACATTAGAACTAGAAGATATTTCTCCTTCCCCCCCCTTCTTTCCATGATATTTCTCCTCTGAAATCTCAACCTCGTCATAGTCACTTACCTTCCTTTCCTTCTCTTCGTTACTATAATAATATAATACAATTATAATCTATTTTTAAGGAATCCAACATGTCTCTTCGTTACTATAATGCTTCTCTGGAACCACCCACATACATACCAATAGGAGAATTTATCAAAATCAAAATTGCCCTAATAAAACAGCTGTAAACGGATTCAAAGGCTTGGAAGTTTTTTCTGTGACAAAAGTGGAAATGAGATTCACATCCAGAATGTAGAAGAATAGGAAAAGGTTTTCCTAACATGTAGTTTTTTTTTCATATAGGTTGTGAGTTTTATCGGTTGGTATTTCATAAATTCATATGCATAAGCCTCACCATTTAATTTATTCAGGATCTGAATTTATTATCGATACCAAGGTGCCCTCAACTGAATATAAAATTTAGTGTTGAACCTGAGTTCTTCTGTTGTAAAGGAATTTGCGCGGGCATTGGGGAGGCATATATATAATCTTGAACAGTGCAGCTGCCCCTAGTGGTATGTTTTTAGCTGAGTTTGATGTTCAATATGGGCATGGTCAATGCTGGTCCTTATGCTAGGCAACTTTATTTTGTGGATGCTAGTGTGTGAGAGAACATGTTTATCAGATTATACATTTATTGTCAGATCAAAGGAATGAAAATGTGAGAAATGGACAAGGTTGTCTCCTCTACAGTTATGAATGGTTATCAACTTGCATTGTTAAGTATATTGTTGGCTTTCTTAAAAATTGGTTTATTTATAAAACTATGTTCAACTTCAAACTGTCGGTTTTAATTTTCTAGCAGAGTTAAGGGGCAGCCATTTGACATGATAAGATTGTATTGCAGCTGATCTTTTAATGTTGGGCACAAATATGAAAATAGATAAAGCATATCAGATTTTTTCATCCATGCTGAAATGAAAATTACAAAAAATAAGGTGGTGAGTTGACATCTGGGGCAACAAACTTCCCAATGAAAATAGGTGTTCAATCATTTCAAAGTTTATATTCATTTAACCCGAGTCCATTAGCACCCAGAATATCTCCACTCCCAAGTTTAATTTGGTCTTTAGTAACTCCCAGAATCTCCACTGCACGTTTAAATGTAGCCTGAGTTCAGTGTATTTTTTAAAATCTCTATTAAAAGTTAGAAGGTGAAACACTTTCTAGAATTTGGATCTCAGAAGGTGAAACACTTTCTAGAATTTGGATCTCAATTTGAGTTGAGAATGCTTTAACGTCAAATCTTGTAGAGGCAATTAGCAGAGGTTTGAATTTTCTTTTCAATTGCATAAATCTCAGTGAGACATGCATGGTTATTTATAGGTGGTTTAGTGATATCTGTTGCATTCTATTTAACATTATTATACTCTAATTGTAGCATATGCGTGGATGGCTTTCTATTTAACATGAATGTGGTAAAATGTTTTGCATATTTTAGTCAAGTTCTCAATATCCTCGTCCTTTATTTAGCTTATTGGATTGGTTATTGGAATGGTTAATTCTTCCTTTATAGTCAATATTGTTTGGTATAGGACGATATTTCTTTTTCTTTTTCACCACTTTTCAATCTCTTATCTTTGAAAGAGATTCCACTTCTTTGAGAGGCCCTCATCTTTTATAATCCAGGGAAGCTTGACAAGCTACACTTAGTTTAAACTTTATCCTCTACACTTAGTTGGCAGGCCCTTCACATTCTTAGATGCCCATTAATTGTACATATTACCATCATGTTTATTTAAGAGCTTCAATCTTTTCCTTGAAATCCTTAATGGTGGCCTCCAAGGTATTGATATTTTCGCTTTTCTCCAACAATATGTTTCTAGGCTTAGTCAATCTAATTATTCATCCTCAATATCTAGGCCTCATATCTCACACAACCTGCCTATCATTCCAGTGGAAGTTATTACTGTTTTCATAGGGATGGAGGAACCAACTCTATTTTAGGCCTCTCATCCTTATCTTGTTCCATCTTCTAAACAAAAACAGTTGCAAAACTTCATCTTCTTAGTGCCTCGGTCTCCTTTTCTATTTTGGTCCTTATCTTTATAATGGTCTTGTTTATTTTAACTATCCCGCTTGTGAACGAGACTCCTAGACAAATTATGTTGAGCTATAATCGTGTCAAACTTCGCATTCAAAATCAAGATCCCATTTAAATTAATGTAGAAATCGAGTGATTGTTTCAATGTGGGGATTTTCCAAATATAAGTTCACATAGATTCTAGCAGAAGTTGTGAGAAAACCTTCTACCGAGTCAATTTCAAAACGTGTAAGTAATGCATAAAACAAGGAAACAACATTGTTGGATTGATAGTTGTGAAGAAGTTGAATGGATTTTTACTTATTGTATTTTTTCATAAAATCATAATTTCATTAATAAAAACAAAATTACAATCTTAATACTTTCTTCAAAGTTCCTTTATCATAATTCCCAAATTCAGAAAACAGAGTAATCCCACAGGAATTACCCCTCCCAAAAAGCCATAACAAGATAGAATCCAAAATGGCGTCACCATATCTCAGGAAATCTCCCTACTGGTTCAAAAATATCTCCCTACAGAATGTCGTCACCATATCTAAGTAAATCTCCCTACGGGTTCAAAAATTCCAGTAACACGATACAGTCTAGAGTGTCATCACTACAAGTTACACACACAAATTTGGGGAAGTATGAGAGTGTTCATCAACATAAAGTTGTGTTTTTTTGTCAACATTGATTATCGTTACTTTCAGCTAATTGTTACATTTTTTAAGCATGTGTTTTTATTATGCCATTGACATCTCATCAAAAATTGTTTTAATTGTTTTGTTTCTGTAGCTCATTCGAACAGACAAGATGGCGCAAACATGGACGCTCTGTATTCAAGTGTCCTGTTACCCCAACCCGGGACAAGGAAACTTTGAATATGTCTTGAAGGATAATGCTTTGAATAAGGTTGTCCAAAAAAGGAGATAAATATGTGGGGTGACAACTAACAATGAAGCATACTACCTTCCCCTTATTGAAGGGCTGAAAACAGCGAAAATCTATGGGGCTAACAATGTTTCTGTCTTCACCAACTAAGAACTTCTTTGTAACCAGATGAAGGGAGTGTACCAAGTTAGAAAATCCAATCTAAAACCACTTCATAGAGAAGCAAGAGCCATTGTTAGTCAATTTCATTTCTTTACGATATCTCACCATTCAGATATTAAGAGAATGTCCAATGGTCTATTGTGTGGGAAAATCTCAAGTCTAGGCGAAGGTGTGAAAACTGAAATGGCGTCAACATATGTTCCTTCAAAAATTATTGATGGACGCTGTTACACATCTTTGTTATGTGTATGTTTTTTTCTTATCATTGTTTTGGTGTCCCTCATGGTGTGGGACTTTCTATAAAGAAGAACCCAATACTATAGTGCGTGTGATCGGGCCACCATGTAATGGATGGGGTGTCATGTCTGGGTGACAAGTTCAAGAATGCCTTGTATAGAATGGTGGTGCCTACGGTGTCTTTTGTCTAAACTTTGTGGCACAAAAAATATTGAGTATATATTTATGGAGTTATTTTTGTCTATTTTTGGTTACCACATATATCTAAAATTTCATGATTTTTCTTGCTTAATTCACTGCTGTAAAAACCTTGAGAAAGCAAGCTAATAATTCTGGAATTTTTTGAGTTTGCTGCTATTTTTAGTAACAGTGAGTGTTTCATTACAGCAAGATGCTTAGAGAGTTTTTATTTAGTGAATGTTGGTTATTCTTTCTATTGTACAAGCTCTTGATGTTGTCATTTATCTTATGGATCATTAATGTATGAGGCAATTCCATTTTAATTATTTAACTTCAAGTATTGGCATATCAACTAATAATAAGATCTATGTTCCACACTTGGAGAAGTGATTTTGATTCAAACACGTCTGGCTACTACAATAACAGATCTGCACAAACCTACAAAACTCACGCTTGTAAACTGAAACAAACACTGACTACTAAAAATATCCAAATACACAGCTCTATGCATTCGTCTCTCATGATACTCTGTTTTTCTTTTTTTGTCCTTTTCTTATTTCATAAAACCACAACAAAACCCCAGAACAGAGTATCACAAGCATATTCTTTTAAAGATGCATGGTAAATATTGTCAACTCTACAGATATTTGATACTGGGAATGTATATCTTTCCATCAAGAATATTAAACGCAGAGATCCTCTCGATCATCAAAATAGAAAGTACCATTAAAAGGTTATATAGATTTTGTTCAGTAAGTTAAAACAAAACCATATCAAGCGAGAATCATTTCAACTCCATTACAAGAAAGTAGCTCGACTGCCTAATAGTTTAAGAAAGTTGGGCATATGAATATTAATGAATATGCTTTCAAAGTAGAATCTTATATAGGATCATTAGAATAACAACATATATTTACCAAGCAAATGCCCAATTTTCCAGGACTAGTTGAAGAATAGTTTTTTCAACAGTTTTGCAAAAATTTGATTCAAACTCATAAGACTCATCCAGCAAAAAAATGGCAATTGAAGAACTCGGTAATCTAAGTCCCAAAGAGAAAAGTGTTGCAAATCACTTGAACTCAAAAGTAAGCACCAAAGTGCTTGGCTGGTCAAAACTCTCCAGAACCGTAGTGTTACCACCACTACTATATTGTGATTTTTCCTTTTTATCCTCAAAAATCCCTCTCAATCCTCCAAACCAAGAACTACTTTGCCCAGGGCCTTGAGCAGGCTCAGCCCTAGCACCCCTGTATTGGTAGGAATAGGTCCATAGCCTGGAAACCATGGAATAGGACACTCCATATTACTGACTGTAAAAGTCGGTTGATGAAAAGCCATGCAGGAAAACAATTATCCACCCTGCACTCTATAAACATATTCAGTAATTTAATGATGAGAAAGAGCTGATTGTGGCTGGATTTGCACTCTGTACACCATCCTTTTGATGAATCTTCGTAATTTAATGATGAATCTTTGAATAGTGCGAGAATCGAAGATAAATTTGGCGTCTTCCCTCTGCTCCATCACAAAAACATCATCGAATCTCTGGCATTAGAACAAACTTAGATCCCAAATGAAATAAATGAAGTGAAATGTACTCCATGATCTGAATTGAGAGTGATTTCTATGCATCATATCCATTTTCAAACTAAGGGAGGTGTACTTTATAGAGTAAAGTGAGAGATTTATGTGTATCCATATTACCATACCTAAATAAATGAACTTATCCTCCGAATTTGTGAAAAACATACCACCACATGTTCTTTCCTTTCTTATGTATGGGTTGGAGTGATGAAAACGTGAAGAAAAAAAAGTAAAACAAAAGAATTAACAAAATAACCAAGTTGTTAATTATTAGATGATTTTATTTTTTCAGCATTAGATGGAATCCAACAATTTGAAAATGGTTACATCTCAATTTTAACACCTTATATTTGCAATTCAAAAAAATTCAACCAAATTTTGAGAAAAAATATCGAAAATAAGCCAGAAAAGTCAAAATAGTATACTCTTCATAATATGGGAAAAATAACAGCCTAGGCACTCACTCAGAAAAACCTAATCACCAATGCAATAGTGCGACACTTGCAACAAAATAACATCCAGATTCCAAACCACAAGTATAGCACTGAACCTCCAGGTGTGGAAGTTTAACATCCTCCAGATGTGGAAGTTTAACATCCGAGTTTTTGTCAGTCACTGCACCAATGAAATTTTCCAGAACATCAAAATCCCACCAACAAAAACTTTCCAGAACAGCAAAATCCCTGTAGAGAAACTTTCCCAAACCCCAAAACCCCTCTAAATAATTTTTCCAAAACACCAAAATCATGGCAGAATGGTAGCTTTGTCATTAGCTCTCAAAAGGGCCCTACTTTGATATCTTGGACTTTTTCAACTCCATAAATATCACTACATCTCCAAGGATAGGGTGCAAGTTAGAAGATTTCCCAATTGCAAGCAACCTCAAAGACTTCAGTTTAAGATATGTAAGTAAATACAGACTTGAACATAAATTTTCGAAAAGAATCATCTTTCTAATGTTTCCTACAAAAATGATGCCACTAAATAAGGCACCGAACATGAGTTCCATATCTACTTGAAAACAAAACAAAAATTGCCAAGCCAAATCGCTGGCTCATGAAACCAGTGATTTCATTTATAAAGCTTGTTTCTAAAAATGTATCACTTGCACAAAATGTTTAGCGGTCTTCATAATGTCAAATTATCAATTGCCACTTAGATGAAAATTAGCTATCATAAATAAGTTAGTTGAATCCTGCCCTTCACAGTGTCTGCAAGTGTGTCAACTACCCATTCAATTTCAATCTACCCTTTCACTGTTCCTAAGTGTTTGTCAACGCCAAATTGACAATTATTAAGAGTTTGCATAGCCCTTTTGTTGCGATAAAAATGATGCTGCGTGTCAGTTTTTCATAGTAACAATAATCATGAAAATTTCATTGAGGTACATCTTACATTGCAATCCAAAAAGCAGATACGAAACTGATAAAATTAACACCATGAGGAAAAATAAAGTAAATTAAATAATTATAATTAACACCATTTTATTAACAAATATATATATATATATAATGGTGTTTAATTTGATGTTATTAATTAAATTAAATAATATAATTAATACCATTTTATTAACAGATAATTATATATGCCCATGATTCGTGATAAAAAACCAAGGGTTATCTTGAGCACAAGAATTAATATTAAAAGCATTTAAATATAAAAATCTACTTTAAACCTTAAATCAAGCATGGACCATGGAGACTGTCCCGAAAGCTGCAATTTCAGCCAAATAGGTCAGACAAACATACACATAGCTTGCAAACATTCAACATGTGGACTGGCTTAATAATAAATAATTAATATAAAAATCTACTTTAAACCTTAAATCAAGCATGGACCATGGAGACTGTTCTGAAACCTGCAATTTCAGCCAAATAGGTTAGACAAACATACATATAGCTTGCAGACATTCAACATGTGAACTGGATTAATAATAAATAATTCATATGCTTCTACTTGAATCTAAAAAAACTTAAATCAAAATGGAACGTGGATAGCCCGTCCTGAAACCTTGCAATTTGAATCATTCCTGTATTTTAAAGCAGAGGTGAGATAAACCTACATAATACATACAGCTTGAAAATGCTCATACTTGAAAGAAAACCACCAAGTATAGCTACATAAAAGGCTGAGAGGCTCTCGGTTGTTACATAACCTAGAAACTTCACATGCTTGCTTTTGAAATTGATCTCACCTATGCATCCCATGAACTGATTAGATGAAACTCCAGATGATACTCTACCAAACCAATGTCCTTGGTATTTTAAAACAGAGATGCATCAATTTTACTGTACAACTACTTTTGATGTCTCCACACAAACCTTTTATAGCCTCTAAAGATTTGTGAAAATGATACATATTAGGTTTTCACCTACAGAAAATTTATTTGATTTCGTCCACATATATCCATCCTAGGATCTCACACTTTATGATAGATTTCTCTATAACTAAATTTACAATACCGGTACCCATAGTTCAAAATTTTAGAAGAAAAAAATATATTCAAGAGCTATAAACATTTGTAATACATAGAAAAAACGGAACTGAAAAGGAGGCCATAACTTTGAATCAGATTTTAAGCTTCATTTGTAAATTCAACTACAGACTTTAAGACGTCAAAGTAAACAACTTATCTATTCTCTCAGTATTAAAAATACTTGAGAAATTTAGTCAAGGAATAAAAAAATTCACAACCACTATCCACTTAAAAAATTTTGCAAGGCTCACTAGCACCATGGGCTGATGATAGGTCTGAAAACTGCCACCACATGTAATAGCATCAACAAAGATAAGGTAGGCATGGTTTTGATTCTTGAAATAGTATTACTACATAAATTATCACAAACCTGAAGTCCAGGGTTGAAATAAAAAAGCCAGGTCTCATTCTTTACAGTAATATATTTAGAGTAATAATGTTTGACTTATTCCTCCCTCCAAAAAAAAGTCGACCCTGCTGCTGAGATGAAGAAAAACTTCCAATCCTTTGCATGTAAATCACCTGAGTTTTTTACTGCTATTTTATTTTTAGGCTTTTTCTTTGATAATTTTTTCCTTACCTTATGCTGCTTTCTCATCACCTCTAGAATGCCATTAGACAACCTTTCATTTTGATGTTTTGACCATCTTTTATGATGGAATAAAAACTGTTGTTTAATAAGATTTGTTGTTCTTGAGAAAACAATATATATATATATACATATATATATATATGTGGGGCATCTCTCTCTTAGTCTGGTCACCACGAATTTCTGTAGAATGAGAAAGAAACAATAACTCTGACCATCCCTGAATTTCTGCCAGATTGTTATCAGATGTGTAGCAAAAGCGAAAATCTTTACTAAAAAAACTGTGTATCATCTGCTGTGTAGTAAGAGAAATCTGTGTATCGTCTATACAGCAAGTCAGGTCAGTTCAATGACCACTTTCTCAAAATTGTTGCTTTTATAAGCAGTAAAACATAGAGAGATACATATGTGTTACACTACAAAGTGTAGAGAACAAAGACTGTAAATTCAAAATAAGTCTCTGGATTTTGAGGCCTGGTGAAGATCACATCCTCAAGTTCTAGGAGTCTGTTTCGGATCTTTAATGTTGCCTATAGCGAGGATACCTGCAGAAAAATTCCCAACAGCAATTTAATCAATACAAATATTGGAATTTCATAGTTTGTATGTGTTTTTTCTTACTCAGCCATGAAACTACACCTTTAACGAGGTTGAAAACATACCCTGTGACAATTAGATTTCCTTGAAATTAGTTTGATGGTGCAGTAATCCCGCTGTCATGATGTTGCAGCTGGGCAAGTCCTTCGTTTGAATGATCCATAGAAGTGGCCTCTATAAACATGCATGCACCGTAATTTAAAAAAAAGAGGCCATCTAAATACACTATTTTAAGCACATGCATTGTCCTATTCTATGAAACTCACCTAGGGCAATAGAGGATGCTTTTTTGGATTGAGTACGCCCCCGCTTCTTGAGGTACTGAAACTGATATGGTTCATATTCTGAGGCATGCACATTTAGATCGATATCCAAGCCGCTATTTTGTTTTCTTACTTTGTTTTTCTTTTTGGGGCTAAGAAAACTCTTCTTTCTCTTCAAAGAGGACTCATATGCACCCAATCCAAGGGTGAAGTCATAATCGAAAACAGAATGATTGTTGGCCTCATTCAACATTCTTTTAGTAAGACCAATCAGTTCTTCAGTTTTTTCCAAAGTGACAGGAGGACTGTTTTGAATCAGATGATAATAACCGAACAGCTCCTATCTAGCTAATTGTAGTGCGTCAACATCATTAACATCTCTATTAGTAGCCATAATAGTGTTTTCAGCATCCACATCATGGCTTGGTCCATCAATACTTATCTTATGAGGAGCATTGCATGAAGAAGGTGTTGCATCATTATCCAAGGAGCAATACAACCAATCAACCTTTATAGTGTGCTTGCAAATATTTCCACGGATAGACCATGGGCAAGTACACTTCATAAAAGTTGGACGATACGAAGTGACAAGGTACCGCTTGCCAGGAGTGGTTTGACTCCTCACCCAATATGCATGAGATATGTTCTCATGAGGGCAGCAATCACTATCTGGAATCTTTTTGGCTCTATCAGTTGATGATTCAAGTTGCTTCTCTTTCTTATAGTTGTTCAAATAGCCTTCTTTTTTCAAAATTTATTTGAACCGATAAAATGGTTCAACATTTATGAGGAGTATATACAACAACCAGTCCATTCTACGGGTACACTTCTTCCTTCTATCAGAAACAAACTTTGTTTTCAAAAAGCAATGGTATGACTCCACTGCATTATTGGTCTCTTGATTTGCATGCGGAAAATCTCGGAAACCTTTTACCCACATCCCTACAAGTAGAAAACTAATTTAGTGCATATATCCCATCTTCATGATATACAAAAGAAAATATACAAGGAAGAGTATGTACACTCACAAAGTTTGTCACCCGAAACCCAATTCTTGCGGAAATAGTCCAAGAACTTTTCCTCATCAGCATATTTGTTTGAAAAGGCATCAATTGCATCAATGACATCGTCATTGGAGCAATGTTTCATGATATGGACCAAGTCTTTCAACATTTCACTCGCTCTTTCTTCAGTTGTGGCCAACCAGCTTGCGTTTTTTGACCATGCCCTTTGTACATGCCAAACACGTAAGAGAACTTTGCAACGTGCGATCCTCCTGCCATGTGTAATTTTTTTAAATATGGCATTCAATAAATAAGTACAAGTTACATTGCAAAATAACAACATTGGAATTACCTCAGGGCTGCTATTTCAGCCAACGCGTCGTCTACCATGAAGGCATTTACTTTCCAATCTGGATGAGCTTGGTAACACCTTTGCATGAGTCGATCCAACCATACTGAAATGTCCTGCGTTGTATTCCTTTCGGATACAACCCACGCAACTGGTACCCCACTTTGCTGCTCATCGAATGCGACAAGGGTGTATAGTTGATACTGCCATATCCATAGAACATATTTCAGTCAAACTTAAGTCATCAATATCATTGAATGGCTACAACTAAAATGATCATGCTAAATCAATCATTGACATCACGCTTACCCCATATTTATTGGTACTGAATGTAGAATCCATTGCTATTAAGCTGTTATGAGATAGCTTCACCATTGTCTCTAGCATCCACTTTGTTTGGATTCCCATTATAAAGGGGACATCTCTACCATTGGGCTTTTGATAGAAAAAAATATCATCTTTATGTTTTTGGTGCCAAAGATTCACACTTATCGAGTCTTTTTTGTCCAACTGATACTTTCCCTTGCCCAAGCGATTGTATATGTTTACGACATCTTTCCTCTTCAAGAAGAAATCTCTATCCCGATCTGCCGCATCTATGTCAACATGTTTCTTGATGTGCATTTTACACACCGAATCAATTGCCACATCCCAAGAAAAGCAACTTTCTACATAAGAAATGATGTCCTTTGACAACTTTGGCTTATGCATGGATCTAGGCTCACCTGAAGCATCATGCTTTCCATGACAAGGCCATCCTCTCATGTCTTCATGCTCGTACATGTTATAAGTTAGTATTGCTACCTCGGGATCTTTCGCCATGACCTTAACAATGAAATGGCATTGGAAACCCCTTTTTTTCATAAATGAATTGACCCTTCCTTTAGCCGGTTTGTCTCCCCTTTTATCAGTTGGGCCATATGAACAATTATATCTGCATAAAATATTGTCAAATGTTAATACATATGACAGGTGATAAATGCAGTATGATTGCTAACATCCAAACAATTAAATTTTGAAATACTTACACTTCATATTCCAAGGCTGCAGTATCCCTCTTTTCGGGGGATTTGTTTTGGCTACGATAGAAAGTACAAGGAGCATCAGGATCATTTTCCTCCCCTTTAATAAAGTGGGGGACTCGATGTAACGGGATTTTGGCAACTCGATCAATTCCATTCTTTCGATGTACATCAGACCAAACAAGATCTTTACCAGAAAAGATGGTTATGTCTTTGGGATCTTGCAACTCTAAGCCCACTAAAGTCTCCCATTTGTTCTTCCTGCCCATTTTGTATTGAAGCCTACAAAAATGAGCGAAAACTTGAGATTAGAAGACAAAAAGTAATGCTTATTCTCCTTTGATACACAAAATCAAAGTACGTTAGTTTTGTATGAAAAAATCAGCAAAGCTAGGATAATTGCAACAAAAAATATAGGGTAATTGAAAGAACAGATTACGCATAAGGTTTGCAACTATGAACATGAAGCTCTGTCTTCAAATAATAAAATACGTGTATCTTCTCTTTACAATTCCGGCATTCTTCATTTCTTATGCTTCCATACTTTTCCTCTTATGTTTTACATGTATGTGAGTATTTTTCCATTGTTGGTATTGTGTTCATTTCAAACATTTCAGCAGAGTGGATTTACATCAATTTTTTCTGAATACCATACCTACTGTTTGTTTCATACGAAGGGAAGCAGTGGGAGTGGTAACTGCAGTAGGACCGGGACTAACAGGAAGACAGGTGGGGGATTTAGTTTCCTATGCAGGGAATCCTATGGGTTCATATGCTGAAGAGCAAATTCTTCCTGCAAATCAGGTTGTACCATTCTGCAAATTCTCAGCAAAAGTTTACATTATCTACGTCAAATTAAAATAAGGTAAACAGCTAAAGAAGGCACAGCATAACAGATGAGTTCAACGAGATAATTCCTAGCCAAACATTCCAATGAAGAGAAGAAAGTAGGTAAAAGAACAAAACAAAAAATAACGATACAATTAAGAACAAAGATGCATCTTTTACAAAATAATTAGTAATTACTCGCTACACTCATGTCATGCATCATTCAAATGCCACTAACAAAGTCCACACCTAATAAACAAAAATAGTGTATATGAAATTTGAATAATAATTAATAATGCTTATATTTGGTTGTAATCCTAATTCATAGGTCAAAGTCTCCAGGATAAGATTCATATAATGTGATCAAACTACTATGCCCCTTAACCAACTTAGAACTGAAGAGAAAAATGACATGCCAAAAAAAGCTTTTACTATTAGAGATAGTCATTAATAATTATGGGTTACTCATGTTTCCTTTCAGTGTTAATAATGATCCATAAACTTTTGTGCAGCTAATTAATAATATTTCCAAGAATTGCCTGCAGATATTTGTAACTGCATTTTGAATGACAGCTTGGTGTGGCAAGAAAGAAGAGATTAATAAATCAGTTTCAAAGATTATGTTCACAGTTCAAATATTTGAGACATAAAAGGGAAGAGGATATTTTTGGGACATAGTTTCAAAAGAAGATATAACAATTGATCACCAAAAGATAAAAAGTAGTTAGAAACTTAGAATAGAGGGCACCAGTCAATTTTCATGACATAATTTACATGATTTGGCCAGTTTTTAGAAGAGTTGTTTTATCATTTTTTCACAGATAGTAGCACCTTTGATTGAATATTTTAAAACGGTAAAGGAGGTTTTGTGGACCCAATCACAACACTCTGGATTTAAAACATTAAAGAGAGTTGAATCAGCTACCAGCCTACCACCAGTGTTAACTCTTCTTTACCAATCCAACACTTGTGTTAGTCGTGCTAACGCTAAAGCTGTAGCTATTGGAATACCTATGTCAAAATAATAAGGTGATTACATTTGAGAGCAGAAAAAAAATAGAATTGAACAAGAGTGTGCTATCTTCAATGAATGTACACATAAGATGACTAATAATGGTAATGGAGTTGCCAATGCATTATCACAGCTGTCTTCAGTGCATGAAATTTCTCATCCAAATAAACCTCCAACAAGTGAAAGAACCATAGGAACAGGATACATTATGCCAACAAACAGTAGAGACTTTGCAGCAAGGTACCATCTTCCCAGCTATAAAATAGAAGATGGTGTATTTGGTGCGTTAGTCCTGATGTATTTAGTTTTAATAAAGTAATTCATTCTTTCTCTAGCGAAGGGAGATTAGATGAAGCCATTGGATTATTGTCTATAATGGATCAAATGGGTTGCAAGCCTGGTACCTTTACTTACAATGTGATCATCCATGGTCTCTGCAAAAGGAGGCGGATGGAATAAGCAGGCAAGCTATTTAATGAGTTGTTAAGCAGAAGGTTGGTTCGTAATCACATCACTTACAATACTTTGATTGATGGTTATTGTAAAACTAGGAGTCTAGAAGAGGCTTTTAAGATTCGGGGCCGCATGTTGGCACAAGGCATGGTGCCCAATTTAGTTACTTACAATTCCTTGATCAATGGGCTCTGCAAGAGTGGTAAGGTGGAGCAAGCAAAAGGGCTCTTGAATGAAATGCAGGAGCGGAGATTAGTGCCAGACAATGTCACATACAGTATATTGATTGATGGGTATTCGAGGCTCGGAGACATTCATGGTGCTTTGGAGCTGCACAGCCAAAGGGTAAGGGATGGTTTTGCAATTAGTATTTTTACATACAGTGTTTTGCTCAATGCAATCTGTAAACACGTTAAAATGAAGGAAGCAGAAGAGCGTTTCGATGAAATGACTAGAAGGGGCTTAGCTCCTGATGAGGTTGTTCATAATACCCTTAGTATGAGTTGATATAATCATAAAATACCATGTACTTGAGCTAATAGAAGAAAATACATTTTTGTTGATAAAATTGACTTTCTGTGCTTGCATGCTTTTCTTCATTTTTCATATATCATGAACTTGTCTACCTATCAATTGGTGTGGATGCTGCAGTTGGATGACCTGAGCTCTACAGATTGTAGCAGTAGGCGCAGTTCATATTCCTCCTTGACTGATGGACAACACACTTTCGAAGTTTCAGTTAACACACAAAGTGGAGTCCATTCTGCACAATATACGTGGATTGTTGGTGAGGATTCATATCTGATGAGGCTATTTAAATCCCCGATACCACTAAATTCCATATTTAAGAAATTTTTTAGTGATTATGCTGATCTAACATGTAAACATGTTTCAGACACAGTCCCCCCTACAGCTTCTGTCATAGCAGGGCCAGCTTTAACAAATGCTTTAAATGTTTCTGTAAATATTTCCTTTAGTGATCCATGCATAGGGGAAGGTGGCTTCAGGTGTTCTACTGGATCCGACTGTAATGGCATAAATGAAGAGCTAGACAAGATCTTGTCTTTGAGTTTTGATTTTCTTGTAATGTGTTTATCATATAAGGAATTATGCAGTTTATATGTGGAAGTAGTCAATCCATTTTTTGTGTGGATCAATTCGTATTGGAAGTGGATCGATTCTTCTTTTTAATGTGCTTGGATCGTTTTAATTAACTGGTCTAGATCTTAGTACATTCTAAGTAGCTCAAGAGCTTACCTGTTCGGGGTGCAGAGTACCACTAAGTTCGTCGTGCAGGAGCGAAGGAAGTGTTGTAGGGTGCAGGAGCAGGATCCGGGTGCAGAGTACAGAGGTCATCGCGCGAGAGCAGAGTGGTGCTGTTGGGTGCAGGAGCAGTTCGCTGGATCGGGGTGCAGAGTGCAGAGTGCAGAGTTCGTCACGCAGGAGGAAATCGTCATTCGAATTTTGGCTCCGAATTTTGGCTCCATCAAAGGTGGTTGGATGCATTAACTGCATGGAGGTGACGACCATCCTGAAGTCCGATTCGTTCTAGGATTCGAATGTTGGAATGCATTAACTGCATGGAGGTGACGGCCATCCTGAAGTCCGATTCGTTCCAGGATTCTGTCAGGCACCTGGGACCTACAGTGACCGAGGGAAGAGCCTGCCGAAAGGGGAAGTCGGATGCCGAGAGAGGTTCATGGTGTTTGGTAACAGCGTGAGGGTCTATCGACAGCACCCAGTAGGCCCGGGTGCATTCGGTCGAGAGAATAGCCCACGCCTAAATAATAAAGTATTTCCATCGACACCTTGGTACTTAGAAATCAATTTCATGCAAAGGGAGAACCCTTAGTATGTTAGATCTTCACACTTAGACAAGGAACAATTCTTCTAAAGCATACATTTAATATTATTAGCATGTTTCTACAAAAGAGATAGTTGTGATCTCTTAAACCTATAGTTTTTATAGGCTTAGTACCTTAAAGAAATAATGTGATCCAAAGTCTTGATGAATATTGCACCCTTCAAATCAAGGCATATAAGTCGTTAAGCAATCATACCTTGTCGACGAAAAGCCCTCATAGTGACGACAATCTGCCATAGTATCAAGTACAGTGTTAGCTAGCAAGCTAAGTAAGCCCCAGGGATCCCTTCACTTAGAACCCATATATTTAAAAGATATATAAGTACAACAGTTGACATCCAAATACTCAATCATGCAATTATAAGATCTTCAAAGCTTTTATTTTAAATTGCCTATTCTAGTCATGCATTTCCATTTTTATTTTCTTTTACTGATTTTTCTAGACCCAGTTATGTTAGAGTTGTTACAAGTGGTATCAGAGCTTAGTTCAAACTCTAGGCCTGGAAGAAGGCTCAACTAACACATTCAATTCAGAACAGAAAAATAAAATTCTAACTTGTGTTGATTTGTCTTGTTTCAGCATATCAAGGTCTTTTTTTTTTACACAAAATGGAGGTGGCAGAAGGATCTGCTGAGACTAGGCCACATCGTGGTCATGGTTTCCCGAATGATGATAACATATGGGTAGAATTTTAAAACGATAATCCAACTGAACTATTAAAGTCTATGAGAGATGTGAAGACAGAACTACAACTAGTGAAGGAAGAAAATGAAAGAATATTAAAAGCACAAGAGGAACTGAACCATAAATTACTAAGAAAGACTAGTAACGAAGAGGAAAGACAGGGAAGAAGACTTAAAACTGAAACAAAAGATAAAATCTCTGCACATAAGAACAGACCGATAGCATCATCAGATGAAGGAAGTTTTTCCCCTTCTAATAATGAGATTAAGACACGAAGAAGAAAATATAAAAGCTCTAGCGACAGTAATGATCATGATTACCGATGTAAAAAGAAAAGAAATAAACCTTATGAGGAAATATCTGGAGAATTTAAAAAGATAAAACCTTCAACTTTCGATGGAGAAGTTGAGAAGGGTGAAGAAGCTGAAGCATGGCTATCTGGAATGAAGAAGTATTTATAGATCTACAATTATTCCGACAAACTAAAGGCTAAATTGGCTATCTACAACTTAATTGGAAAAGCAGACATATGGTGGCAGGATCTTAAAAGAGTAAAACACATCAAAGAAAAGAATGTACCCTAGAATACCTTTAAGAGATACTTCAAAAATCAATTTCTATCTAAACAATATTTTGAAGAAAAATCCAAAGAATTTTATGACTTAAAACTGGGCTCAATGAGCATGAAGGAACTGTGTAGTAAATTTCTGAGTCTGTTAAGGTATGTGCCATATATAACTGAGGAGAAGCATAAAATACATAGGTTTCTAGCATGTTTTCCATACCATATTAATGACCGAATTGAGTATGACAACCCAAAAACCCTTGATGAAGCAATGAGAAAAGCCAACTTCTGTTACGAACAAGAGAAGAGAAAGGATAAACTATCATTTTGGAAAGATAAAAAGACAAGCTTTTATGAACAACGAAGAAATAAATTTAATAATAACCGTAAGTTTGGCAATTCATGAAATTTTTCTAAGCCAAACTTTAAAGGGAATGCATCACAGAAATTTTCAGCAGCAAAGCCTTTTGCACAGCCAAATTCATCTAATGCCAGGTCTAATGTCCAGTCAAATAACCCAATAATAAAGAACAAAGAAGCTTCTAATGTACGCATAAAACCTGTTGAACAGAAAGCACCACTAAAGTGTTGGGAATGCCAAGGGCCGCATTATGCAAACAACTGTCCCAACCGAAAGAGAAACCTCAGCAATGTGCACACAGTTCAAGCAGAACCAACCATTGGAGATTTGGAAAATGAAGTACACAAGATCAACGCAGCATTGGATAACCGATAGGAAGATCATCAAACCTCTATGGTCGAAGTAGAATGTATGATCTCAGATAAACCTATCTCTATTTTAATTGATCTGGGTGCCAGTTTAGTTATGTCTCGCCTACCATAGTATAAAAATGTAAATTGCATGTTGAGAAATTTTAAAGTCCTTGGTTAGTTCAGCTAGCTACCGGAACAAAAAGAGGGGTGAATAATTTTGTCAATGAATGGGAGCTATGATTAAATCAATCTAAGACTCAGGTAAAATTAAATGTATTACCTTTAGGATCCTATGATGTTCTGATTGGTATGGACTGGATAGAAAGACATAAAGTAGTATTGAATTGCTTTGAAAAGACTTTTACATATATAAATGTTGTAGGGCAGACTGTATTTATTAAAGGCATACCAAGGACGGTTTTTGTAAGGGAGATCTTTGCTTTACAATTAAAAATAGCAGCACGTAAAGGATGCAAGATGTTCGCTATTAATGTAATCAATGAAGAACAACCAACTAAGAAGATAAAATCAGACTTGAAGAATTACCAGTTCTAAAAGAATTTCCAGATGTATTCCCGAGAGAAATTCCAGGATTACCTAGGAAAAGGGATCTCAACTTCACTATCGATTTAGCACCCGGTGCAGTACCTAAAAACAAGGCTCCCTACAGGATGAATATCCTAGAGTTGAATGAACTTAAAGCGCAATTAAAAGAATTAATCGATAAAAAATATATTAGACCCAGTGTGTCTCCTTGGGGAGCACCTTTAATCTTTGTTAAAAAGAAAGATGGTATATTGCGTTTATGCATCGACTACTGGTAGTTAAACAAGATGACAATTAAAAATCGTTACCCATTACCCCGCATTGATGACCTGTTCGACCAAGTACGTGGGGCCACGATATTTTCTAAAATTGATTTGCGATCGGGATATCATCAAGTCAAAATTAAAGAGGAAGACATTTTTAAAACTGCTTTCAGAACCCGTTATGGGAACTATGAATTCATGGTCATGCCTTTTGGGCTAACAAACGCTCTGGCAGCCTTTATGTGTTTAATGAATAATGTGTTGCATAAATACTTAGACAAATTTGTAATTGTATTCATCGGCGACATTTTAGTCTATTCCAAGACAAGGGAACAACACGATGAACGCCTAAGGATAATCTTACAAGTTCTGAGGGAGCACCAACTTTATGCTAAATTCAGTAAATGTGACTTTTATAAGAATGAAATACAATAGCTAAGGCACGTGATTTCCAAGGATGGGATAGCGGTTTACCCAGACATGACAAAAGCAATAAACGAGTGGCCAGCTCTGAAATATGTAACCGGTGTGAGGTCATTCATGGGGATTACCAGTACTACCGGAAGTTTTTAAAAGGATTTTCAAAAATTGCACATCCCATCACCTCATTACAATGAAAAGGGAAGAAGTTTGTGTGGGATCAAAAGTGCAAGGAAAGCTTTAAAAAGTTAAAAGAATTATTAACAACTGCACCAATCTTAAAAATCGCAGACCCTAATAAAGACTTTGTTGTATGTATGGAGGCATGTAACAAGGGTCTCGACAAAGTCTTAACTCAAGCAGGACATGTAATAGCCTTTGAGTCAGGGAAACTGAAAATTCATGAACAAAACTATGATAGCTATGATCTAGAACTGGGAGCCATAATTCACGCTCTAAAAGTATGGCGCCATCATCTGATTGGCAGAAAATTTACCTTAATGACAGATAATCAGGGTTTAAAATATCTGTTCGACCAACAAAATCTGAATGCTAGGCAGGCTAGATGGTTAGCCTTCCTTAGCGAATATGATTTTGAAATCCAGCATATAAAAGGTAACGAAAATAAGGTCGCAGATGCATTAAGTAGAATTTCCAAATTAAATTATATTGCAGCAATAAGCACTTACGAAACAGACTTGGAAAATTAGTTTCAAGAAGTTATTAAATCAGATAAGAATTATCAGAAATTATATGAGAAAATTTCAGAAAACGAATCTACAAACATAATTTCAAATTTCAGTTTAAAGGGAAATGGCTTAATTTTATACAAGGGCAGATTATATGTACCAAATGTACTCGCACTAAAACTATTGATTTTAAATGAGCTGCACAACAGTCCATATTCTAGACACCTCGGTTATCAAAAGAACATCACAATGTTGTGGAAAGAATATTTCTGGCCGAATATGAAAAATGAAGTTTGCAGAATTTATAGCCAGATGTTTTAAATTCCAGCAAGTTAAAGCTGCACACCAGCACCTAGCTCGTTTATTACAGCCGTTACCAATCCTAGCTTGGAAATGGGAAGTGATTAGCATTGATTTCATAACAGGGTTATCAAAGAATCAGAAGCAAAATGACTCGATAATGCTGGTAGTGGACAAACTTACCAAAGCAACCCATTTCATACCAGTTAAAAATACTCATAAAGCTGTGAGCATTGCTGATATTTTCATGAAGGAGATTTTTAGATTGCACGGGATACCTAAGGTAAAATTTATGACCGTGATTCCAAGTTTACTGGTAATTTTTGGAAATCTTTATTTAAGAGTTTGGATACTAAACTCAATTTCAGTACCGCCTATCATCCCCAAACGGATGGGCGGACCAAAAGAGTGAACCAAGTATTAGAAGACATGCTGAGGATGTATGTTAGCAATCAACCCAAGAAGTGGGAAGAATACCTACATCTTATTGATTTTTCTTATAATAGCCACTATCAAACCTCAGCCAAAATGAGCCCTTTTGAAATAATGTATGGTCGTAAATGTAATACTCCCATTTCATGGGGCAACCCAGTTGATAGACTGTCACTAGGACCTGAATTGATAAAGGAAATGGAACGAACCGTGAATAGGTGCAAAGCAATTTAAAAATTGCACAAGACAGGCATAAAATCCATGCAGATCGTAAGAGGACTCAACAGGAGTTCAAGGTGGGTGAACATGTATTTATAAAGTTAAAGCCCCGCAAAATTTCTTTGAAACTAGCGAACTGTGCCAAGTTGGAACCTAGGTACTGTGGACCGTTTGAAATATTATCAAGGGTCGGACGAGTGGCATACCAGCTCGCCTTACCCCCTAACGTTAAAGTGAATAATGTATTTCATGTTTTCATTTTAAAAAGATATATATATGATGCTACTCATGTGATTAACTGGAATGACATACAGGTAGAACCCGAAGGAGATTTTCTAGTGGAACTGGACTGTATCCTCGGCAGGAGGGAAATTTCACTTCGAAATCGCACCATTGTGCAGGTAAAGGTGCAATGGAAGCACCTTAGTTCAAAGGAGGCAACATGGGAATTGGAGAGTTATATGCGAATAACATACCCAATTCTGCTCCAGGAAGACTCAGAAGACCCTTAAGCAACATCAAGGACGATGTTGAGCTTAAGAGGGGGCGTTTGTAACAACCCCAAAACTTAAAAACATTTCTTTTTATTCTTATTTTTGAGAAAAGACATTGATCAAAATTTTTATAGAGTTCTATGACCAAGGTGGTCAAGGATGACTGTAATAAACCATTTATTTTCTTTTATAATAAAATTTAAAAGGTGGAGACACTCATCCACACGGTGAGTGTTCACTAACCCACTAGGAAGAATGAAACTGTTTAGGGGGGAAGGAGACAGGTGGTGGCATCTGGATTGCTTACTAGCTGTTGCAGGAGGCAACTACCCTATATTTATGGTCATGACTCTCCAAAGAGTCGAGAGCTAAGCAAGTGGCTCAATAAATGATATAACTGACCAAAAGACCTAGGCAAGCTATAAAAATCCATCGAAATTGAGCAAGAGGCTCATAATTTTTAACTTCCTTTTCTCCCTCAGTCTGGCAGGAAAAGCAAACTATCATGGTTTAAGCAGACAGGAAATTTCGATGAGGGGTAGCTAACTAATGATTTCCAAAGTGAGTATGTTCACTAGTAAGTGCATGTGAGGAAGTATGGCAGGTCTTCAAGACTGCTGAGATTTCTACATGAAGGTCTCCACTCCTATTCGGTGTCTTCTCCCTGGTGGTTTAGTGAAAGGGCTTGGGGGTCCCAAGCATTCAGCTGAGTGCTTGAGGAATTGGTTGGGTGGAATGGTTGCGTGTGGGTGTCTGACCTGCCTTAGGGTTCAGGTTTTCTCTTCTCCCTACTGTGTTCATTGTTATTTCAATTAAAATTCTTTACAAATTGTTTACATATTGTTTACAAATTTGCATTAATTTCTAAGTTAGATTGCTGGGTCAAAATAGAAATAAATTACCTCTGCATTTTTCCTTCCACACAAGGGTGGTGTACTCTAGTGTAGAGTCGAGCTTAAGAATGGATGTGATCAGAGTGCAAATGCTCCAAACTTCACTATTTTATTTACAATAAAATATGTATGCCCAATGTATTATCATATAGCTATTAACATAAACTAGTAATATGGAAGAGATAGAACAAATTATAAATCTCAGGGCTAAAGTGCATTACACGCCATTCTTATTTTTTATTTTCTAAAAACTAGGTTAGCCATTCAAAAGAACCTCCTCGGTTTTAAAAGCAAGTCGTTGTTTTCCATCTCCATTAAAAGGTCAAGCCGAATACTCGGTCATTCAACACCATGAAACTTACTTTTTTGCCACTACTACCTCCTTTTCATATAAAAGACAACATTTCTTCTCTCTATTTGCTAACATGCAACAGGAGTAATCTTTTACATGCAATAGGAAGGCTTACATACGGTTTTGTAGACTTTTGTTTTTACATTTAAAAACATCAATAAAAGACACAGTAAATCTACCCTTTTCGGGCTAACCCTAGAACGCTATCAACAACATATAATGGGTAAAACAAAACCCTTTCTTCAACAAGGTCTGCAACTCCAGCCTTAATCATATAAATTACAATAAAAGAGTATCGAGCCCAGTTTTTAAAACATGGAAATAATCTAGATAAATGTAATGCCATACATAACTGGCTCGGGTTCAAACTCCAGCAGCAAAATATTCAAACCATGAAGTTTCCATTACAACTACGATCTCCCCCTTGGGGGCTAAAACCTTCCAGACTGGATTTCTAAAACATTCTAACTTAAAACTCTGCATAACTAAAAAGGAAATGGAAGCACAGTCCATTAATATACAGTTTCAAGGTTCGAACCGCCATTTTAAAACGACGAGAGTTCAATTCCTCCCACGGCCTGAATTCATGAAGAAAAACCCAAGTAAAGACAACGAGCACTATAAGGTCTGGGAAGTTCGCCTTCGTGCTCAACAAAGCAGGCCGAGAGGACCGTCATCAAACCATAGACAAAAAAGAATGGCCCTCCTGTCCCTCTTAAAAACATTTCCATGGCCCATTCCAGTGGATACAAGTGTATCCCACCATCTCACAAAGGTCTAAGATTAAAAAAAAAACGCAGTATTTTGCCATGCTGGGTGATCAACCCCAAACCCTAAGTGCTTGATCTTTTTTTTCTTAAACAAAAGAAAATATGAACCCTAGCAAAGCTACCTACGGCCGTGTTACTACGAGATAAGTAAAGACGGCTCAACCACATCACTCCCAGGTTGCAAACGCTGGAGATCTCCCATGGAGAAATGGGGGGGCTTACCAGGGCCAAAAATTCTCACCATTCGTCGAAGCCGCACCTCCACCTTCGATACTGGAGCCTCCTGCCACAAGCAAACTAAGACCACGGGTCAGTTCTACTTACAGTGAATGCTTACTAAAATACAAAACTTTTACCGAGCTTTCGACAGATTGAGAACAATACTTTTACCTGGTTAGTGTTCTCCAAACTTTCACGCAGTTGCCAAGACCATGGTGACGAGCCAAGGCCGAGGACTCATCCCACCGACAACCTGAGAGCCGGAGGCAACCCTCGACTCTCCAAACTGCTAAATGAACACAAAACCCAGCAACATAGTAGATAGTTTTCGAAGCAGCCATGTCGCTGAGGGTGCTTGGAGAACATAACAGAGCTGACAAATGCAGTAAATGACCTCGAGGTTCTTCCCCCTTTCGTATCCATTGGGATGATCCCCAAAAATCTAACCTTCCAGTCCGCTTAATTGCCAAGAATATTTTCATTATTGGGACAAGACCTTGCCCCGAGAGCAAAGTTAGACCAGGCAACCCTGGCTAACGACGGTAGCGTGGACGTATTGCCTTACCTTAAGCCTGTTGCGCTAAAACATTCAATATTCAGGGTTTAACTTTGGCTTTCAGAAATAATAAAGTATTGCCATCGACACCTTGGTACTTAGAAATCAATTTCATGCGAAGGGAGAACCCTTAGTATGTTAGATATTCACACTTAGACAAGGAACATTTCTTCTAAAGCATACATTTAATATTATTAGCATGTTTCTACAAAGGAGATATTTGTGATCTCTTAAACCTCTAGTTTTTATACGATTAGTACCTTTAAGAAATAATGTGTGATCCAAAGTCTTGATGAATATAGCGACCTTCAAATCAAGGCATAGAAGTCCTTAAGCAATCATACCTTGTCGACGAAAAGCCCTCATAGTGACGACAATCTGCGATATTATAAAACACATATTTCATTAAATTTGGAAAAATTCTATTACAAGGGCTTCAACAACATTGGGTTTGTTGTAAATATTTAAAATATTCTATTAAATCTAGAAAAATTAACTCAAAGAACTATTCAATTAAATTTGGAAAAAATAATCCAGTGAACTATTCCCTCAATAAATATTTTTTATTAGTATTCATGCATTCAAAAGAAAATATTGCATCTCAATTAGAACTAGATGGGTAGGCCATAAATCATAATGAATCTATGAATATCCCTAATTTTCTAAATGTTAAGATTTTTGATACATTGAGATGTATTATATAGGAATAATCCAATGAAGTTGCAGACATAATTGCATGCTATGTTGCAAGATGTTCTCTATCTATATTAGAAGTTACCAAAGTAGTACAAGGATTTGTACTATCAAATTATGTTATATAGGAAATTAAGATAACACAAATGGAAGGAAAAACATGAGGACTTCATCATAAAAATAGGTTTAGTATTGTCAAACCAACGAGTGACCATCAATATGTAAAGCATGGGATTGCTATGTACGATGGAATCAATACAAAGTAAGAGTGTCAAAGAAACTCTTATAAGAAATCAATCAAGTAGCTATATTCATATTAGTATGTATGATATCCAACCAAGATATTATAGTTGTGGATAATATACTAAAGTCAAGGTTTGAATTTAGTGCCCAAGGACTCCAAGTTACCCCTTTCTCACAACCTCGAGGGGTGGGGGGGGGATTTGTTGATTAAACGACAATGTTGTGAGGATATCATAAATGGAGGGAGGGTTCCTCCTTTGCATTGTCTAAGTTGACACTAGTCTACTAGAAGATAATACTAATATGTTTGTGTTAAATTGTTTACCTCTTAGTGCCTTTAGGAAGAACCAAGGAGGAGGTGATCATTCAGTCGTGTTGTTCAGTGGGGGAGGTGATCATTCAGTCGTGGTGTTCAGTGGGGGAGGTGGTTTGAGAAATAAATATTTGAGCCTACCTCTAGCATTCTTAATCTGGGTATTTGAAGAATGTTGGGTACCATTAATATTTCTCCACTCAAAGCTAAGTACATCAATTAAGAGTGCTTAAATGGGGGTTCAAGCCAATCCATTATGATGGTAATTGTCACATTTTAAAATAAATAAGTCGCCTATAAGAGCCAACTGGCCCAGACAAGTAGGCAGTGGAGGCAACTAGGTCTTCAAAGAGTGGTACGTAAGGAAGCTTAGGTATCGATCTCTCAATGTCAACATTGTTGATTTTGAAAAAACAATAACTCGATGTAATAGTGTCAACCAACCGTAGAAATAACCATGTTTGAGCATTACTTTCACCAAGAGAATAAAATAAGAATTTTAAATGCATTGGATTATTAAGAGATAGATGTTGAAACACATTTTTCATGGATTTTAGTCGAACTTTGTATATGTCCCCATTCTCTTTGATTATTAATGATTTAATGTAACTACTAATAAACTATCAATTAATATATTGGTTTTCAACATTATGCATGTATTCAAAGTCAATCTTTCTTTATCCCATGTATCTTGAATAATCCAAGGAACTATTTACTCAATTAGAATTTTTTTATTACTTCTAGTAAAACTTTAGTCAATGATTTTTTTATTGCTTTAATAATAGTATTCAAGCATTCAAAAGAAAATAGTTTCTCAATTAGAATTACATGGGTATGCCATAAATCATAATGAATCTATGAATGTCCCTACTTTGTTAAATGTTAAGAATGGTGAGACATGGAGATATATTATATAGAAATAATCCAGTGAAATTGCACATGTCATATTAATTTCATGCTATACTGCAAGATGTTCTCTACCTAATATAGTTGACGCAACCAAAAGATTTTGAATTCATTCATCTATGGCCCATCTCACATTAGCCTCAATAATCCACTTAATAGTCGTTGTCGAGAAATTCAAAGATTTTTTTGGAGGAAATGCACCATACTAGTTTATATGTAGTTTTATTTCAAAAATTATATATCACATTTATACACTCAAATAATCATATAAATGAGTAAAAGTCAATAAAACAACTGTGTGCCTTGGTTGCTTAAATCATTATCAATAATTTTTTTTAAAGAAATGCAACTTTATTTACAACATAGTTTTATTTCAAAATGACATATCACCTTTATACATTCATATTAATGGATATTATAGACAATTTAAATTTATTGAACAATGCAATTAAAAAATAAAATTATACAATAGAAAAAATTTATTGTTGTGCAACAAAGTCATTGCAAAAGCAATTATAAACAATAATAAAAATGTATATTAATATAACTACCAATTCCCAAACATTTAAAAAAAATATAAAATCATACAAATTGATTCACCAAAATCTATGTCCAACTTGTATTTAAAATTTGAAATGTACTTGTGAACAAATTTAAATATATATATATCTTCATCTGCTACAATGTAGTTGTTGTTTTAATGAACATTCAAATGTACTCACGTTTCTCTTTGATACGATGAAGTGTTTTAAGAAAGGGGAATAAAACTTGTATAAGTGAAGCATCTTGCTCTTGTCATATATAGGCCTCTATCAAGATATGGTTCGATCCATATTCAACGAATTGAGAAGTAGGATTTGATGTATCTTTTAGCAATACATTTGATTCTCCATATTGGGACCACACTTCGCTCAACCTTTTCTCATAAAATTGTATTGTACTCCCTCTGAATTTTGTTTGCAAACGACAATGAGACCTATCCCATGTGAATTGAAATTCCATTATATCAATGTTTTATTTGTCTAGTACTTGTTGGATGTACTTGTCAGTTACATTCAATGTCCATACTGCAACATCTTTATTTTTAAGCAGTATTTTAATAATTCCAAGTGAAAAGACCTAAAAAATAGGACATGTCACCAAATTCGCATTCTGGTTTTCTTTAAATATGAAAACTTGGTTCATCTCTAGTGTATGATGAGAACAATATTCCTTCCATTTCAAATATCAACATAATCTTTCAACTTAATTCCCATCTTAAAAATATAATTACAGTGGCCCATTCTAGTGAACAAACTAATGATATGTTAATATATACATCAAGCAAACTAATTATATGTTAATTTTCACATACAACCTAATTATATGTTAAAATAAATAAATAAAAATTATAAGAACACATTTAACCATCCTTCAAATCATTAATTTTTAAGAGGTATAATTATCAATTAAACCACAATTTCAAAAATTAATTGCAATGGTCCAATTCAACGAAACATATCAATTATCTAATCAACTCTACCTACAATTTAATGCATTAAACAACCATTCAAATAACTAACCTTTTTTAACTCAATATCTCTATAGAAATAAACAAAATAAAAATAGTTTAATTTCTAATAATGACGAACCAAATCATCAATCTTTATATTAGTATTATGAAATTGAAAAATGCCACAAATATAGTAATAATTCATTATTTCATACATATAATAACCAACATTGTAATAAATACAACATAATTTTATTTTGAAATTACATAGCGCATTTATACACTCATATTAATGAGTTAACTGACTTTGTGCCTTGTTAGTTTATAATATGATATTATTGCAATTACAAATATTAATTGATTTAAGTATGCAAATTTATTAAATGTTATGGATTGGGAAATCAAATACATTATAGTTAAAAGTGTTCAACTCATTCACCTGTGACTAAATTCCCATTAATTTAGCATGAATAGTCCAGTTAGAATTTATTATCAGGTAAATTATTCCAACTAAATTATCAAGTAAATTATTCGAATCTCACTTGTGACATGTTTGTACTGAATGACATGAGATCACTTAATTCACTGGAATATCAGAAACCTAAGTAAAATAATTCATTGAACACATTTTTTGCAACAAAGTCAATGCAAAAGTAATTATAAACAATAATATAAATGTTAATTCCCATATATTTCAAAAAAATATAAAATCATACAAATTGATTCACCAATAACTCTTTCCATGTTGTATTGAAAAATTTAAATGTACTTGTGAACAAATTTCTCAAAAAACTATCTCCATCTGCTACAATGAAGTCGATTTTCTATTGAACATTTGAATGTATTCACATTTCTCTTTGATACAATGAAGTGTCTTCAGAAAAGGGAATAAAACTTGCATAAGCCAAGATTCTTGCTCTTGTCCTGTATAAGCCTTTATCAAATGGTTTGATCGATATCTGGCGAATTGAGAAGTAGGGTTTGATGTATCTATTATAAATACATTTGATTCTCCATATTTATCTCTATACTGGAACGACACATCGCTCAACCTTTTCTTATAAAATTGTATTGTACTGCCTCTTTTGAATTTTGTTTGCAAATGACAATGCGACCTATCCCATGTGAATTGGAATTTACTGGTATCAATGTTTCATTTTTTAAGTACTTTTCAGATGTACTTGTTAGTAACATTCAATGTCCATATTGAAACATCATAATTCTTTATGCAGTATTTTAATAATTCCGACTGAAAATGCTTAAAAAATAGGACTTGTCACCAAATTCCCATTATGGTTTTGTTTGAATTTGACAACTTGGTTCATCTCTAGTGTATGAAGAGAACAGTACTCCTTCCATTTTAAAGATCAACAACATCTTTTGACTGATATTACTTCCCATCTGCACTGCAACCACATATACAACATTAACATGGCTCCACTTCATTACTTTAAGGACATCAACACATAATACTAAAAGCATTTTTAAAAATAATGCAATTCCTATTTATTATCATTTTTTAAAACTTGTATACAAAGGGAATTTTACGAGGTAAATGGCAATTAAGAAATATAATTACAGTGGCTCCATTCTAGTGAATAAACCAATCATATGTTAATATAAACATCAACCTAATAAATTTATTATATTTTATGGAATAAGTCTTAAATTAATACATCCCATCACTAACATATCACTAACTTTTGTAAAAAACATGAACTTTTCATTTTACCATTGGAAGTAGGGTGTTTGTGAAATCAAGGATATGCTTGAAAGTCTTTGCATTGGAAATGGGACATTGCAAACCTTGGAAGACTATTTGTATTTCATGTCCTGACATGTTTCTAATGTGAAATCCCTAGATTGTCACCACTTGTAAGATTGACTACTTAGGTCAAATACCGTTTTATTTATTTTATGAAATCCATGGCTAGGAAGGAGTTTATACCCATTGATGTAGATCTCAAGGTGTAAATCATTTAAAATTTGAAGTTTTCTCAAAATTGACCTCATTTACACATATTTTTTTATAGAGATCCCAATACACATCTAAAGATCTGACTTTGTTTCTATTACATACATTATTTCTTTAGGATTCACATTCCAACTTGATTTTCATAAAGTATAGTAGAACATGGTCAATTTGTTGGTGATTTTGAAGGATCATAAGAAAATCCAAACTTGCATCGGTACAAAGGGAATCTATTTGGGATTATAGTGGATTTTGAACTTTGGAATAATTGGAGTGTGAATGACATTGAAAGATAATCTTGGTGGTAGAATACCTATTATCATGGATGAGGAGCTATTTTTGTTGGTGGATGAATCAAGGTCATTGGATGAGGAGTTATCATGATGGGAGGATATGTAGTAAAAAGAAGTAACCCCTAAGGAAATTATGTGCCAATTATAGAAAAAATGTATGGCTTATATTTGGAGGAGTTATTTTATTGAAAATGGTGCTCCATAAAATAATCAATACTTGAAAGGAAATACTAAGAAGGTATAGATGATTTACCATTACATTAGAAACCTTGTGTTTTTCTCACAATTCACACCCCAAAACCATCAAGTGTTGGTGATGACTGATGGTCAAAAATACCTCAAAACAAGTCAAAACGCTATGATAATTGAACGCATTCACCAAAGATCCTTTAGAACTCACAAAGAGGAATGCTAAGGCCTCTAAATTAAAAAAAATTTGTTTATCAATTCAAATATTAAAATGGATGCACCCAACAATCTTCATAAAGATGAAGATCATTAACAAAACTAGAAAAATTGAATGATAGTTTCTTTATGTCCAACTACAATTTTAGTATGTGGCACACAAAAACCAATTCAATCCTCAAAAGAAAATGCAAAAAGGGATAGTAAAATCGAGAAAAGGAATAAAATGTTACTTTGAATGATCCTTAAAAGGGGAACTGCATCAAAGACATCATAAATCCAAAGAATAACTTGCTTTAGTAATACTGGATTGCAAGTTGCATAAACTTTTGGCATTTATTCTTCTAAACAAAGTGTATTTCAATTCCAATAACTACTTTTGTATGTAAGTCCATTGTATTCAAAAAAAAATTAGAGGAAGCACATAGAAAAATTATGCAAATTTGGAATTGACAATGATAAGAAATCTGTAAAGATAAGTCATAATCATATGCATTTTTTACATTCATTAGAAAATATGACCAGTAGAATTGTTTTTATTCTAGCCACCTTAGATTGTTATGTAATTTGTCTGGAACATAAAAATATTACCCCATACATGAGTTACAAGAAGAAAGCTCAGAGTTAACATTAAAAAATTGTTGGAATGTGTTCCTTATCTTATTGACAAGAGTAGGAGTTTAAAAGTACCAATCAAAAGATATTTATCAAAGAATCTTTTAGAGATGAAAAAAATAAGCCAACTAATCCAAATACCACACTACAATGTGTATTGCATAAATATATCCTTCTAGAATGATAGTTGTTAGATTATCAGTGGATTTATGTCATTACATCATCAGTGTCTTGATTAATTCCTTTGTTCTTATAGTTCCCTATAATACACATTCAAAATAGTTATAAAATGTGGCAATTAAATAAATTTAAAAAATAACAAGAGGAAAAATTAAACAAATTATATACCTAGTATGATATCTTCTTCTCCTTTCATTTCCATCTCCAAACTTTTTTGAGGATTGTCATCATTTCTTGTTTTACAATCTCCATCATTAGTTGTAGTAAACAACTTGCCAATTAATAATTCTAAATAATAGAGAATCCAAATCATTATAATAGAAACAACAAAGGAACCGTAAATTTTTAGAATAGTTTTCAGATCTAATATAGCGATAGTTTTCAGATATAAATGGAATCATTTTTAATACTTTCATATCTTAATTTTCAGGATAGTTTTCAGAAAAATTTTCAAGATATTTTCATATCTAAGTTTCAAGGATAATTTTCAGATCTAATTTCCATCTCCAAACTTTCATTTGACTATAGCCATGAAAGTTGTATAGACATTTCCATCAAATGCAATGCACCATGAAGGAAATCTAACGCATGTTAGATTTCCTTCTAGCACAAGCACAAGGACATTTCTTAAAACAACATTGCAAAGTGAAGGAAAGCTTAAACATGTTAGTTTTCCTTCTAGCACAAGCACAACGACATTTCTAACAAAAACATTGTGTGGTGAATGAAATCTAACATGTATTAGATTTCCTATGAATTCAACCACACTGCCATAAAAAACATTGCACCATGAAGGAATTATAATGCATGTTACCTTTCTTTCTAGCACAAGCACAACAACATTGCATAGTGAAGTAAATATAACACATGTAAGGTTTCCTTTTGGCACAAGCACAGTAATGAAAAGATAGGATGCGTTAACATTACTTCTATCACAACCACATTGCCAAGAACCACATTGCCAACAACAACATTTAATCATGAAGGAAAGCTAGCATGTCTTATATTTCATTCTAGCATAAGCACAAGGGAATTTCTGACAACATTGCATAGCGAATGAAAGATAACACATGTTAGATTTCCTACTGGTACAACCACACTGCACCATGAAGGAAATCTAGAGCATGCCAGCTTTCCTTTTAGCACAAGCACATTGACATCAAATACATTGCACCATGAAGGAAATCTAACACATGTTAGCTTTCCTTCTAGCACAAGCACAAGGCCATTTCTAAAAACAACATTTCATGGTGACTGAAAGCTAACACATGTTATCTTTCCTATCACTACAACCACATTTCCATCAAATACATTGCACCATGAATAAAATCTAATGCATGTTAGCTTTCCTTATAGCACAATCATAATGGAATTGCACAATGCATGTTAGCTTTCCTTCTAGCACAAGCACAAGGGCATTTCTAACAACAATATTGTATGGTGAATGAAAGCTAACACATGTCAGATTTCCTACCGATACAAGCACATTTACATCAAATACAATTGCACCATGAAGAAAATATAACGTATGTTTTCTTTCCTTATAACACAAGCAAAAGGGCATTGCACAATGCATGTTATCTTTCCTTCTAGCACAAGCACAAGGGCATTTCTAGCAACAACATTTCATGGTGAATGAAAGCTAACTTGTGTTAGATTTCCTATTAATACAAACACATAGCCATCAAATGCACTGGACCATGAAGGAAATCTAACGCATGTTAGCTTTCCTTCTAGCACAAGCACAAGGGCATTTCTTACAAGAACATTGCATAGTGAAGGAAAGTTAACACATGTTAGCTTTCCTTCTAGCACAAGCACAAGGTCATTTCTAACAAAAACATTGAGTGGTGAATGAAAGCTAATGCATGTTAGGTTTCCTACCAGTACAACCACATTCCCATCATATACATTGCACCATGAAGGAATTCTAATGCATGTTAGCTTTCCTTCTAGCACAAGCAAAAGAGCATTACTTATGACAACATTACACAATGAAGGAAAGCTAACACATGTTAGCTTTCCTTCTAGAAAATGCACAATAATGAAAATATAGCATTCTTTAGTTTTCCTTCTATGAAAACCACATCACCACCAACTTCATTTAACCATGAAGGAACTCTAGCAAAAGCACAATGGGAAATATGACAACATTGCAAAGTGAATGAAGGCTAACATGTGTTAGCTATCCTACCGACACAACCACATTGCACCATGAAGGAAATTTAATGCATGCTAGCTTTCCTTTTAGCACAAGCATGTTGACATCAGATGCATTGCACCCTGAAGGAAACCTAACACATGTTAGCTTTCCTTCTAGCACAAGCACAAGGGAATTTTTAACAACAACATTGCATGGTGAATGAAAGCTAACATGTGTTAAATTTACTATTGGTACAACCATATTGCCATCAAATACATTGCACCATGAAAAAAATGTAATGCATGTTTGCTTTCCTTATAGCAAAAGCATAAGGGTATTGAACAATGCATGTTAGCTTTCCTTCTAGCACAAGCACACGGGCATTTTGAGCAACAACATTGGATGGTGAAGGAAAGCTAACATGTGTTATATTTCCTACCACTACAAGCACACTGCCATCAAATGCATTGCACCATGAAGGAAATACAACACATGTTAGCTTTTTTTTCTAGCACAAGCACAATGACATTTCTCACAACAACATTGCATAGTCCTTCTAACACAAGCACAAGGGCCTTTCTAACAACAACATTGCATGGTGAATGAAAGCTAATGCGTGTTATATTTCCTACTTGTACAACCACATTGTCATCAAATATGTTGCACCATGAAGGAATTCTAACACATCTTAGCTTTCCTTATAGCACACGTACAAGGGCATTTCTTACAACAACATTGCATGGTGGATGAAAGCTAACACATGTTAGTTTTATGATCGGTACAACCACAATGCCATCAAATTTATTGCACCATAAAGGAAATCTAATGCATGTTAGCTTTCATTCTAGCACAAGCACAAGGAAATTTCTTACAACAACATTGCATAATGAAGAAAAGCTAATGTATGTTAGCTTTTCTTCTAGCACAAGCATAACATAATTTCTAACAACAACAATGCATGGTGAGTGAAAGCTAACACATGTTAGTTTTCCCACCGTTACAACCACATTGCCATCAAATGTATTGCACCATGAAGGAAATCTAACACGTGTTAGCTTTCCTTCTAACCGAAGCATAAGGGAATTTCTAACAACAACATTGTATGGTGAATGAAAGCTAACACATGTTAGCTTTACTATCGGTACAAACACATTGCCATCAAATACATTGCACCATGAAGAAAATATAATGCATGTTAGCTTTCCTTATAGCACAAGCATAAGGGCATTGCACAGTGCATGTTAGCTTTCCCTCTAGCACAAGCACAAGAGCATTTAAAACAACAACATTGCATGGTGAATGAAATCTAACATGTGCTAGATTTCCTACTAGTACAACCACATTTCCATCAAATGCATTGCACCACGAAGGACATCTAATGCATGCTAGCTTTCCTTCTAGGACAAGCACAACATAATTTCTTATGACAACATTGCACAGTGAAGGAAAGCTAACATGTGTTAGCTTTCCTTCTAACACAAGCACAAGGGAATTTCTAACAACAACATTGCATGGTGAATGAAAGCTAACGCGTGTTAGATTTCCTACTGGTACAATCACATTGCCATCAAATACATTGCACCAAAAGGAATTCTAACGCATGTTAGCTTTCCTTCTAGCACAAGTATAGCGGAATTTCTTACAACAACATTGCATGGTGAATGAAAGCTAATGCGTGTTAGCTTTCTGACCAGTTTAACCACATTGCCATCAAATACATTGCACAATGAAGGAAATCTAATGCATGTTATCTTTCCTTATAGCACAAGCACATGTGGTCCAAACAACTCTATGATTTTAAGCAAATCATGAAACCTTAGCTTCAATTCATTATCATAGTCAACTCCCTCTTTCTTAAGTGGGCCTAACGGTTAAGAACTTGTGTTTCCTCCTAAGATGTAACAGGTTCAAATCTGGAGGGGGATTGGGTATATACACATTTATAGAGTTTAGTAGTCAAATCTCTACACAAAGGGAGTCCCTTGTCCCGCATATAATGGAGTCTCATACACCAATTTGGTGCCTGGTTTGGTTGTGACCTTCAAATCAGATTATTATTATTATTATTATTATCATCTGTGAGAACTAAGAACCTTCTGAAAACAAAGTTGTATTTAAAATTTTCAATGCTCCCATCATATGCATGCTTAATTTTATAAATCTCATTGGTTTCCCAATCAGTCTTAGAAGTTAGAACCATCTCCCAAACATCATTCTTGGTAATGGATTTATACTCCACTACCATGGCATCACATGATCCCTAGTTTGTATTTTCCTCCTCAAAGGTAGAAGGCTCAGTTTCAAGGTTTGAATTCATCAATGCAACATAATTTGTAAACATCTTAGGTGCATGGATCGCTTGAAATATTCATTTTGGAAGGCCAACTTTTTCCTTTGCATCTTGGAAGGCTTTATAAATCCATTTTGGCTTCCTGGCTAAACTAGAGGGTGGTGAGGCCTTTATTCCTTGGTTGATTTCAAGCTTCTCTGAATTTGATTTTTCATCTAATTGTAGATATGAATTTGGTATAATAGATATATATTTTCCTCAATTATTGTGGGAGGCTCATGTGTGTTGGTAGACCATCCATCCTCGCGGAACTTCACATCACAACTAACTATTTCCTTTCATTGTGCTGGAATGTAAAATTTGTAGCCTCTAGAAGTCTCATTGTACCATACAAAAACCCCCTTGATACTAGATGGATCAAACTAAGTCTTTTCATCAACAACATGAATATAAAGTTAACAACCAAAAACACAAACTAAGATACATGTGTCTTCCCACTAGTAAAAGTTTCCTTTTTTTTTCCCTCATGAACCTTGTGCAGACACTCGTTTAAGATGTATACATCTGTATAACATGCTTCAATCCATATATGCCTGGGCAAGTTTGTCATGAATAATGGTCTTAGCTATCTTGATGATGGACTTGTTTTTCTCATTTTGCAACCCCATTTTGTTGTGGGCTGTATAGTACCTTTTTGCAACCCCATTTATTTTGGATTATGTAGTACTATAAGCACCCTCTCGAATTCTGTTGGAGGTTGTATGATACCTTTTCAAAACCCCATTTTGTTGTGGGTTGTATGGCACTATAAGTTCCCTCTCGATTCCTACTCAAGGCTATTTTAGGTGGGAGCATGAAGCACCAATTTCTAAAAGACTTTAGAGGCATTTTTATATAATATATAGTTTTAATATATTTTCATGCATATATTATCCAAAAAATCATACAGAATTTTGAATTAATTGCATAAAATATGAAAACACAGATTTAACTAGTGCATTAATGATGATCATTAAAGCATTAACCATTTACTACACATGTAACATCAACCATCTAGTAGAGATATAAAATCATCATCAAATGATCAACCATAACATCAGTTCACATTTCAATATATAGCATTTGCCATCAACCCACTGTAGTATATAATCCAACCATGAAATGAAACAAACCATGGTACTCATGACCAAAGAGTTGTAATATGTAATGAACATTTCAAAGTTAAATTGTCATATAATGTTTACAAAATATGTTGTAATAAATATAAAGGACTTTAGAAACTAGATTCTAAACTGAAAACAACAAATAACTCTATTGTCTACTGAGCTATGCTCTCGCCATGAGAAACTTCTAATTTCTTTTCCCGTGGTCTAACAATAGGAGTTGCTTGTGCTGGTTAGAATGTAAAATTTTGTTGTGGTTGATAATAGCTTTAAAGTTTTTTTCCAGAGAACATATTTTTTGTTGGAACTAGAGCTAAAAGCATTTGTATTTGCTACTATGAGCAAGATAATAATTGGTAATCAATTTATTTCTGCAGCAATCTACATTTTTTTTTGCTAGTAAAATTAAATGTTTTTGTATTAACTGAAATGGACATACAAATATAGCAACTTGGATCCCCTCCATAATCAAAAGGAGAACTTCATATAAGATAAGCAGTGCAAAATTTGAAACAGAATATGTTTTTAGGATACTGAACTAAAACTAAGAATATTGCAAGACAAGTGAAAGGCTATTAATGTGTCACTATCTTTGGAAGGCTCACTGTTGTGCAGAAAGGGATAAATGAAGGATGGGAAAGCGTCAACTGAGGGAGCTGGTTGAAGAATTTCTCCTATGTCCTCATTCTACAGGTGTTGTCCACTTTAACATTTTCCACTCATCTCCTAGGAGAATCTAACTGAAATTGGATATGAACTTGGGCATGGACCAAATTACTTGCTTGGCTCACAAGATATTTGTATTCCCAGTGCCGCTTAAAGTTGGTTGTTTGTCGGTCTTCATTGATTCAATCTGTTCCAGCACTATTTCTAGCAGTTCAACCATCATATTGTGGGATTCCAACAGAATCTTGGGAGTTGCGGACCTCTCTTCTTCTAAAATTTTGGGCAATAAACCATGCAACTTACATTTCACTCAAATGCCATGTACAAGAGGTTATCCAACATAGTCTATAGTGTACCATCACTTTTGTCAAAATTTGCTCATCTATTGGTTATCAAGCATGGATTCTTTGAAGGATAGGCATCACATGCCTGCAACCATAGACTACAATGTGCAATTATTGGATTATGTAGAAATGCCATAGACTAGGTGTTCTCATTGCATACTTATGGGCATTTGATAAATGCTTCTCTCTTAAAGTCCATAAATTTCACCAACATATTCATAAATTTCTTACAGATTTCTCCCTTGAATCAATTCACATTGGCTCCACGACTTTGGTGCTCATTTCACCTTTGTGATCTTCATGGAATCATACTCTATCTTCGTGAGTAAATAGAGGTTTCTTGTCTCACTGGGCTAGGTTTGTCTGTCCTTTTTTGTTGATTTCACCAACATATTCATAAATTTCTTACAGATTTCTCCCTTGAATCAATTCACATTGGCTCCACGACTTTGGTGCTCATTTCACCTTTGTGATCTTCATGGAATCATACTCTATCTTCGTGAGTAAATAGAGGTTTCTTGTCTCACTGGGCTAGGTTTGTCTGTCCCTTTTTTGTTGCTTCTAGGATTATTGAAATATAAATCCTCTCTCTCATTACCAATATGAATTTGACCTCGCACTTATGGATCAAGAGTCTCCTTACTCTGTCTATTTCAGTTACAGATAATTTATATATAGAATTCTTCAACACTCGATACTAGCGCTCGCATTGCTCCCATCTGGAATTGAATTCTCCACACCTATTCACACATATAAAATTGACGTTCTCAAGGCCACCGATCTTCTCCAATATCCGCTCATGGCCATGGATATCTTGAAATACCTCTACTCAAACTTCCTCATCAGAATTACAATAAGCGTTTAAAAATATTCTTCGACTGGAATCACATGGATGTTGTCTAGCCTCACTCATCAACTATTTACACGGTCTTATTAAGTCTTTATAACTTCTATAACAGAATATATATATATATATATATATAATATATATATAGGATAACTTCATATATATTCTTCCCGTGCTCTCTCAATGAGATTTATTCCTCTCATGGAATTTCCCATACATAGGTTCCCATCAATATTTCACTGTCTTAAAAGACTTCTGCAGAATTGGAACTGCTTGACAGTTCTACCCAATTTCAAATTTACTGGAACCAATAAAGATTCTACTCAATCAATCCTTTACACATAGCCACACAGAGTTACAAAATTCCTCTGAAATTATTCAACGGGATTATGTACAAGTCTACTTAAACAAACCATCCAATTTCATGCATTACATAACACATAAATACAGTTAATCATCAACACCGAAGATGGCAGGAAAATTTCCATTTGCATTTATAAAATGAAACTGTACATATACAATCTATAAAAACCCTGGTATACCTTCTTGAGGCCAAATATTCCTTTTGAGGCCACACGCTGGTGGATTTAGAGAACACAATGCTAGTGGATTTAGAGAGCACGTACAGTGACATGGATTTCCAGCATTCGGATTCGAACATGTGACCAGAACTACATTTGAAAGTGTTGAATCAGCTACAACTAAAGCCTTTCATTCTTAAGCAGCAGCTTGGTCCCTCAAACTCTTGGCAAGTTAAGTAAGATCAGAAAAACAGACAGAGTATCTTACAAAATATCCGTTAATCAATCGTAATAATATCAATAGGGATTTATAGAATTTTGAAGAAGGTAATATCATTGGCACTCTATGGTGTCAAATCCTCCAGCTAACAAAGTAGCAGGTCCACATTCCCAACATTCAAATCCCAGATTTTGAAGATCAATCCCAGAATAAAGGGCATGGAATTGAGCATTTCCAGGAAGAAAATCAATAGGTGGCAGAGTATTTTGCACAACACTTGGAAGCAGATGAAGAAGCTGGACACCCGAGAGATTAATCCAGATTTTTAGTTAGTTCAAACTCAGTAGTTGAGCACTTCCAGCATTTAAACATTCGATGAACAGATCCGCATCCAGAGAACCATTCTCCTGTTCCTGCAATTCATATTCCAGCTCAACTTGTGTAGGGTATTTGTCCATCCTCACCCATAGTGAACCATTCTATATCCTTCACTTTGTTTTTTTCTCGTCTCATTTCCTAAGTTCTCTGAGCTTGGAAAAGTTGCGTACAGTCTACACAGAAGTGAACCATGGCAGGAGGTTTCAATAGCAGGGAGCCCACAGTGCAATTATCTTGCTTGTGTCTTTGATCTACTCCAAGGTGTATGAAGACAAAGTGACCCTTGAATTTACACTTAATTTCCAAACTATATAGGATTACAAGTATGTTACAGTAGTCATAGGGGTAAAATTTCAAATAAATTAAGCTAGCATTAGCAGAGTGTCAAGATTTCCCATGGGTTTATGAGTCACCACCCCCAAGAGGAGGTGCCCTACCAGTCTAAGTGTAATTAGAACTTCAGGAGATATGATAGAGTCTGCAAAGTAAAAAAATCAGAACAAAAAGACCTCATTTGAGAATAAGATGGCAAAGTATATAAACCACTTACAAAGATGAATGAAAACAAGAAAGATATGGAGAAAACAATTTAAATACTAGGACCACGTATATTTCTTTTCTATTTTTTACAGTATAAATTTCCATCCACTTTTTTTTATCATAAGACAAAGTATAACCACCTAAGAATCTTCGGTTTTGTGAAATAAGCATATTTTCAACGGATTTTGGGTTGTAGATGTGTAAATAAAAAGCATTATGCAAGCTAGGTATCATGGATTAACATGTGCTATAATCACATATAAAATGAGTCATGTAAGAATTGGTTTGTGATACAATCAAGTACGAAATGAGAGCTATGTAATGATGATTGATGCCTAATAGATGGGACAGAAGAACTTAAATGGAAGAAAAGAAGGAAATATATTCCAACTTACATTAAATACACAAGTGACGAAACTAGTCATGGGGAGTAATGACAAGGAACCTATTAGGGACCTGTTCTCTATAACAGAACAATAAGCAAAAAGGATAAAAATATAGCTATAGTGTTACCATCTATGCAGACCTACTCAAGCAACTATAGCTTTGCGATGAACATGTACAGCAATTACTTCTAAGTAGATGGTCCTCAACCAATTATGAAAGCTATATGGCAAGCCAAACCTTCCGTAAATTTCTTCCTGCAATGATTAGTATCACAGTGTGGACTCAATGCTATCCCATATACGGGAAGATAGCTCACATAGCTATAGTTGTAGGCCCAAACTCACTGTTTACAGTGCCTCAGAGACCTTCATCACATAAGCTATGAAAATATAGACTCTTGCTCAAACGGCATAACTCCTCTTCAAAGTTCCAACCTGGTTAGATTCCATTAGCTTGGCACGTGGTCAACCCAGACGATACAGTCATTCTATATACATTGTACACAAAACCTTACTTACATGACATCCAATCTAAGAAGGGAAAGTGGTAGAAAACCACAATTAACGGCCAAGCATTGTCCCCGGTGATTGCCAAAAGTGAGGAAGGAATCAAAATTCTTGATCCAAAATTACCATGGATAGAAACCCATCGTGTTTTTAAATGGGCTTTAAAAAAATCAGTCTTAGAGGCATCAATGCTTTTTCCATTGAGGACAAAGACAGACATTTTTTAGCAGAAATATGAGCATGCATAAATCTGAATGTGAAGAAGATATATAAGATAGAGAAATGAGATAGGAATAAAAATGTACCTGTGTCCATTGATAATGGAATCGAAACCCGGCTTGTAGCTGCTCTCCTCCCCTGAGTGCTATTTGGAGACTCTTACTAACCAAAGCCACACCCACACCCACACCCAGCTCGATCTAGCAGCTGAAAAAGTCCCAAATCAAAACCTTGCCCTCTACCGGTGATTCCACCGACCTGTAGCTACTCTTCTTTCCTGTGTGCTCTTTGGAGATTGTTACCAACCAAGCCACACCCACACCCAGCTTAATCTGGCAGCTGGAAATCATCCCAAATCAGTGTTTGAATTTGGCAAGAAGTGGCAAAATTTGTTAATTCGATTTTTTGGGGTTAAAAAAAAAACATTCCTTTCAATTGAGTATTTTTTTGGATTTTTCTTTTAATATTTCTTTTATGGATTAAAATTTCATTTATTTTAATAGATATGACTAAATTGATAAAATTATTTCATATTACAAGTTTTAATAGTAATTTATGTATGTTGGTGTTTTATTTTTTGGATTTTTTTTTTAATATTTCTTTAATTCATTAAAATTTCATTTATTTTAATAGATATGACTAAATTGATAAAATTATTTCATATTACAAGTTTTAATAGTAATTTATGTATGTTGGTGTTTTATTTCCAAGCTAAGTTAAGTTAATCTTAATGTTGGATGGAAGAATGAAGTTTGTTTATTTTTATTAAAGGAAGGTTGAGCCCAATATAAGAATATGTGTACAAGTATTAATAGTAATTTATGTATGTTGGAGTTTTATTTTTCCAAGCTAAGCTAATCTCAATGTTGGATGGAAGAATGAAGTTTGTTTATTTTTATAAAAGGAAGGTTCAGCCCAATATAAGAATCTGTGCTTCATATTATTTGTTGGAAATCATAATATAAGTGAAAATAAAAACCACTAACAAGAGAACATTCCACAAGTTAGAATGTTCACACCACAACCATTGAAAAAACTAGGAAATGGGAGAATAATCCACAACCAATCGCAATTCCACAAGAGTATAAAATAACTAGCTAATGACAATTTCTTGATTAATATATAAATATAGCTTACAATATAAAAAAGAGAGCTTTTTGCTTGAACCCATTAACCTTCACCTTCATTAACCATATTAATCATTGATTGAACCTAACCTAGTTGACCATTGTTGACCACTTATTACGTAATTAACCATGGTTGATCATAGTTAACATATCATTGACCATGGTTAATCTAGTAATACAATGACCCATAAACTCCTAACCCATATTGATCTATGTTCACTAATGGAGACTAATAGTTAATATTAATTACCAACCACAACTAACTTCTTACCACTAACATATTAACCACCTAATATACTAGCCCCCTAACCCAACACTATTAGTAATTCACTAACCCTTGACCATAATTAACTATATCAATTATCATCAACCATGGTTGACCTCTATTGACCTTAATGACTATATGGACACTACTCACCATGGTTCACCATATTCTCTAGGTTGACCCACTCACCCATTAATGACGTGCCCTTTATCCACTAAACCACTAACTGTGTATCCTAATAATACCATTACGCATAAACCTCACAACCGAATAACCCTATTTACCAATTAACCCTTCACTTTCGTTAACCATATTGACCATCATTCACATAGGTTGACCACTATTGACCTTATTAACCATGGTTAACCATATTTGATCATGATTGATCATCATTAACCATGGTTGATCTAGTAATTCACATACCCATAACCCCTACCATTTTGACCTATGTTGAATTATGCAAAATAATAGTCAACAATAGTCACCTTCAATAATTAGCCACCTACCCTTACCTCTAACTAATTCCAACCACCAAATCACCAACCCCTTCACCCACTAATCTCAATAAACCACTAACCCTTTACCATCATTAACCATATAAATTAATGCTCACCTTGGTTGACCTATATTGACTATATTTTATTTTTCATTTCGAAAAAACACATTTTTATTAAGAGAAAAAGATGTGTCTTCTTTACAATACATTGATTGAGAAGCAAGATGTCTTCTCAACACCCACTATCCATTCATCGATACAGAAAATTCATCTTTCTAAAATTTATGTTCAAAAAAATGTTCAATTCATAGAAAAACATACATCTAGTAACACAGATAGTGTCCATACTTCATACAAAAAACTGTCCAAAAGCTCGAGCATTGTCCTTTAACATATTTCCAATATGTTCTCTCTAACCAGGAATGCTCGAGTCTAAATTCCTTGACTAGAATAATACCACCCATATCCCTTAGAGCCAGTTTCGAGAGACCATCAACATCCTTGTTAAAGTATCGATAAATATGAGTAAAAGAGAGTTCAGTAAAGGCCATAATCAATGCTTGTGTCCTCTGCATCCAGTGATCAAGTAGTAAAGGCCTCAAGAATACTTTAACTGATTCCCACTTAATAATACACTGTGAGTCCACAAAAATGTGAATAGTATCTATGTTCACCTTCCTGGCATACCATAGAAGATCCCATAGAGCTAGAAGCTCAGCTCTGGTATTGGTGCCTCTCCCTGCTTTGAGATGCAAATGAAAGTAATGGTTTGAAGAAAGTTTTAAGACCATTTATGCACCACAAAATCCCCCCTGTGCAGCTCCATCGAAGTAACCAATAGAAAAGGTATGCACAATTTCATCAAAAGATAATGACCTTTTCATAATTTTGTTTGGAGGATCAGTTTTAGAAAGGGACCATGCACATATACGAGCATAAACTAAATCAGAATTAGGCCTACAATCCGTAAATATCACCCCATTTCTTTCACGTAATACTTCCCAGATAGTAATAAAGACAGTATAGATGTTCACCTGCAGAAGATTATAACAAACTACTATATTTTCAATGAACAAGTTTGTGTCCCATCTAGGGAGCTATGGAGAGTGTATCCTAAGCATTCGCAAAATCCCTTGAAAAAAAGAGCATCTTAGAAAGAGATGGTTAATGTCTTCTGTATGCTTTTGACACAACTGACAAATGCCTGGTTTATTAAAGCCCCTTTTTTGTAGGCTCTACCAAGTCAAAATTTTGTTCTCTAAGCATAACCAAATGAAGCAACTGATTTTGAGCAGCAACTTATCACTCCACAACATCCTCATCCACCTATTATCAGTTGTCCCCTGCATAACATCGAATAAGGTGTTGTATTCCATCCTGGTAGTCATCGTTCCCTCTAAGGGATTCGATGCCCAAACCAGCAGATCGGAGATGTCAGTAATCAAAATGTCAGCCGAAATCAACTTGTGAACAAACGAGTCCCATTCTTCATGAAGTGGTCTAGGAAGTGACAGATCAATGGAGGAGAACCATCAAATCATGGAATCATCAAGGGACTTTACCACCTGTTTCAATACAAATATGCCTCTTCCCTGTATCTCTCTTAAAAGATCCGAAGACAGCTTGTAATCTTCATGGAGGCTCGAAATTGGATTGATTCCCACAAAGGATTGTATACCCTGGCCCACTTCCCAGCAAAGAGAAATATTTATGGTACGTAACGCCTTAAGAAGGATTCTCCAAAATTCTGATATTTTAGATGGAGCAGTGCACTGTGCCCTGAACCAATGGCTTGGTGGAAGGCCATTCAAATACTTGGATTTTATAATCTTACCCCGAATTCCCTCATCAAATAGACTGCACCAGAGGCTTTTTACGCACAATGCCCGATTGAAGGCCTTCAAGCACTTGATCCCCCATCCCCCCATTTGTATGTGCATAGAAATACTCTCCTAGCTGGTAAGATGTCGCTTCATGGCACCAACACAACCTCCCCATAAGAAATGAAAAAAATTGCGTCGGATATTTTCAATCGCCACCGTTGGAACAACAAATAAGGAGAACCAATACACTGGAACACTTTGTATACAGATTTAACCAAAGTAAGCCTCCCCCCAAAAGTAAGCCACCTATGTGACCAGGAATTAATTCTTCTAGTAATCTTTTGAATGAGCCAATTCCAGTCGGCAACATGACAGAAATTGGGTTTGATAAGGTAGCCAAGGTATTTGATACCCACCTCAATGTCCTTCATTTGATAGGGAAATAAATCAGCAATAAAAATTTTAGTAACTGAGTCCTCACACCTGTAGACAAAAAAAGACTTGATAGGGTTTATAAGCATCCCCGATGCTTCACAAAATTTATTTAGAATCTTATGATACTGCATCCATTCCACTCTTGTCCATGCTCCAAATAGAAGGACATCAACAAAAAATAAGAGATGTGAAACCGAAAGAGTCCTCGCCACATTTATTCCAGAGATAAGCTTTTGAGACTTAGCCTTATTTATCAATAAACTAAGACCCTCGATGGCCAGAATGAAAAAATAAGGTGACAACGGACAGCCTTATCTGAGGCCACGAGTCTCACAAAAAAAGGAAGTAGGTGACCCATTCACCAACACCACGAAGCTGGTAGTCGATATACAAACCATCCTCGTCGTCGTCATCATCATCATCATCATCTTCCTCGTCCTCATCATAATTATCATCGTCATCGTACTCATCATCATCTTCATCATGGTTGTCATCATTTTCTTCATCATCATCCCCTATAACACCTAAACGTGTAACCCACAAGACTTATAAAACCCCACATCATCATCATCGTCAATGTCACTATCATCATCACCATCTCCACTGTCGTCATCATCGTCATCAGCATCATCATAATCATAATCATATATACCTTCATCATCATCGTGACCCTATACATCTTATCATGGCCATGGACCCTAAATTCCCTATAAAATATAACCCACATAGCCCATGCCACGTCATATAACCCTCAAAACTAATCCTTAACCCCTAACTTCTAAACACTACACAATTAACACTCTTATATAGCCTTATAATTATAGAACATATCCCTTGTAACAATTAAATCTTATCAACCCTATCAATCTTAACCATTATAACATCAACTAACACCTTCTCTCTATAAGCCCCTCTCAACACATAATCTTATAACCTCTATAAGGGTTATGTGATCACCACTAACCTAATACCTTATAATATTTTATATCATGCTTAAAGTTTCACATTTAGCCATTATAACCTCTATCCCCAAAACCCTTATCACCATTGATTGTTATATTACATAATTCATACTATGTAACACCTAGAGGATAAATTATTGCACTCTTGTAGTGAATATAGAATATATGTCGGTTATCCGACGACTCCTGACGGATAATCGACGAGAGTCATCGGATAACCGATGGTCGTCGAATATTCGACAATGCCATGTATCAATTAGAAAAAAATTGATCAAAATTCATAATTTTAAACGTGAAATTTAACAACACCGTTAATTTCGTTGTATTGTCTTGTTGAATTTTCAGTTCAAATTTTGTAGTGTGGCTAGCATAAACTCTACAATTTATGAGTTAGACTAGAGTATCCTCTACATGAAATGAGTAGCATAAACTCTGCAATTTATGGTTTTCTAGATCCTCTCCACCTAGGTTAAAATCTCATTTGCGAAATGTTTTCTCTTCCTTGGTTGATTATTGATTGGTATTCTTCATAAGATATTTTGAGGTTGTTAATGGGGATTAATGAGGGTATGGGGTGAGTTTGCGTATATGTGGTTATTGAGTGTTAGATATGGTAAGGGAAAGAGTAATGACGTTATTGGTAACTGCATGACAGGAACTGAGATCCCCTCATCTTCCTCATAATAGATGAATGGAGGGTGGCTCAACCTCCCTTAGGCACAACAACAACATTGCAATTAATGATTCCTTGGTGTTTATGGATTTTCCTTATGTTATGATCCTTTGACATTCTTAAACATGGATTCCTCCCTTGACCATGTCCATAGCCTCGAGACCCATACTTAGTGCCTACAACCTCTTAATGGCATCAACATCCTGACTCGAGAATCATATATATTGTTGAGAGGTTAGGTGTGATGCTTTGAGGAATTGTTTATGGTCTTATTGAAATATTGAAATGGCCACCATAAATAATGCCACTAATTGGACACTGACCTAACACAACCAACCCATGTAAATGACTCATGCACTTGGCACACTTGATCCATGCAATGAATTTATGCACCTAGGAAGCTTCAACCTCTAACCCCCTCACTTCATACCTAACCTTAACATCTAGCCCCAAACCGTACAACATGATAACTTATAAGCCACTTAATCACTAGTACCAACAAAACCAGAACTCCTTGCCCACTAACCCAGTGATCCCTTAGGTGCCCCGCTTCTAATCCAAAAACTCCCCAAATCATTCCACATTATGAAATTGTAGAAAATATCCCCTTAAGCCAGTGTCCCTCTAACCCTAACCCACTACCCCCTAACCCAATCACTAACATGCCTACTGCACCAAATCAACACACTAACACAATAAACTTTGACCTTGGGTTATTTATAACCAAGGTTTTAGATCAAAGACTTTAACATCAAGGTTTGAATGATCACTGTGTGGGATTTTACCAAACCAAAATTAGTGCAAAAATAAACACAAGAACTTAGACTATAAAAAAAATATTCCCTATCTAGGGTATGTATGATGACTCAAGTCCCTATGCATGGCCCATGAGTCTCAAAATAAAGTTTTATTGCCCAAGAACCTACATTTTGGCTAGGAATAATTTTAAGGACCCATAATTATTTAAAAGTGTATAAACCTTGGCGAATCTTACCAATTATTAAAATGTCAACTATAAAATATTTGACGATATTTTTCTAAAATTATTTCAATTTCTAAGGATTTTATATAGTTTATATAATAATTTGACGATTTTTAGAGTGAAAAAAGTTTACCCCATCAAAATTGGGCAAAATGGGGCTTCAAAAAATGCAAATTGACGAATATTTGTTTGGAAAAAAACATGGAAAAATAGCCCATGGGATAAATTTCACCCCTAAAATTATCCTTGATTTTGGCCGTAGACCATAAGATAAGTTCCTAGAACCATCCATGACATGAAAATACTAAAAAAAATAACAATGTGTTACTCAAACGCTAAATATTCCTTACATATGGCCTATGTGGTGGTATAGAGAAATGCCCATAGGTCACAAGACCATGGATTAGGTTTCAAGAACCATCCATGATGTTGTAAATATTGAAATGGCCACCATACCCACTTGCAAGCTAAATATTCATTGTGTAGGAATCATGTGGTGATTAGGGCCCTACACATGGCCCATTAGCCATAAAGGATAATGTTATGGCACGCGAGTTTGTATTTTGACCATGGATCATGGAAAGTTGGAGTGTGAGAACCATCTTTGATGTGAAAAAACTAGCATGACTGCCTCAATTGTAGAGCTCTAATGAGATATGGTGTTGAATGATGATGCACACATTTCCTAACACTACAATAGCTTGTGTGTGCTTAGCTCCAATGTTTTGACGAGATGCATTGTTGAACCCATGTGACACACCTAACTCACGTACATTAATGACTTTTAGGTTTTCAAAAAACTTCCTCAAAAATTTCAATTCGCATGACTTTTAGGGGGGGGGTTCAATAAAATGCCTCCAAAAGTTCAGTTCTCATTTCTTTTAAGGGGGGTTTCACAAAACCGCCTCCAAATGTTCAATTATCATGACTTTTAAGGGGAATTTTTAAAAATCTGTCTCCAAATTTTTAATTTGCATGACTTTTAGGGGAGAGTTCAACAAACTACCTCCAAAAGTTCAATTCTCATGACTTTTAAGGAGGGGTTCAAAAACCCGCATCCAAAAGTTCAATTCTCATTACTTTTAAGGGGGGGTTCCAAATAAACGACTCCAAAAGTTAAATTCTCATGACTTTTAGGGGGGGGGCTCCAACAAACCACTTCCAAAAGCTCAATTCTCATGACATTTAACGGGGGTGCCAAAAAACCGCCTCCGAAAGTTCAATTCTCATGAGTTGTAAGGAGGGTTCCAAAAAAACCGCCTCCAAAAGTTCAATTCTCATGACTTTTAGTGGGGGTTTTGACAAACCACCCCCACAAGTTATGAGAATTAGGCTTTTAAGTGGGATTTTCAAATAACCATCTCCAAAAGTTCAATCCTTGTGACTTTTAAGGGGGGTTCCAAACAAACCGTCTCCCAAAGTTCAATTCTGATGACTTTTAGGGGGGTTTTGACAAACTGCCCCCAAAAGTTATGAGAATTGAGATTTTAGGAGGGGGGTTCAAACAACTGCCTCCAAAAGTTGAATTCTCATGACTTTTAGGGGGGTTCCAAACAAACTACCTCCCAAAATCCGTTTCTCATGACTTTTAGGGGGGTTTTGACAAACCGCCCCCAAAAGTTATGAGAATTGGGCTTTTAGGGGGGGTTTTCAAACAACGGCCTCCAAAAGTTCAATTCTCATGACTTTTAAGGGGGGTTCCCAAAAAACCGCCTCCAAAAGTTCAATTCTCATGACTTTTAGGGGGGGGGTTTGACAAACAGTCCCTAAAAGCTAAGAGAATTGGGATTTTGGGGGGGTTTTCCAAAAACCGCCCCCAAAAGTCAAATTTCAGGACTTTTGGGGGCGGATTTAAAAAAAACCACCCCCAAAAGTCCAATTTCCATGACTTTTAGGGTGGTTTTAAAAGATCGCCTCCAAAGGTCTGAAAAAACTTTTATGGGGGTTTTACGAAGACCCCCGCAAGCAAAACCCACCCCTAAAGGGCTATTTTGTTGTAGTGAATATTCGGTCTATGACCAGGAATTCTATGCTATTGTCTAATCATTGAAGAAGTGGAGGCATTATTTGTTTCCCGAGGAATTTGTGTCATACACAGATTACCAAGCACTGAGGTATCTGAATATTTAGTCGAAGTTGAATCAGCGTCACATGAAATGGGTTGAATTCCTACAGGGATATACTTTCATGTTGCGACATAAGTCGGGCAAGTCAAACAAGTTTTCCGACGTGCTGAGTCGAAGAGTTGCATTGCTGAACACAACGACAGTTCAAGCAATAGGTATATAGTCGGTGAAGGCAACCTAACTGACCGACGAGGATTTTGCAAAAGCATGGGAGGCTTGTCGTGAACCGTGGAGTGTCGACAGGACTCCATACTTGGATTATTTTATCCAAGAGGGATACTTATTCAAGGGACAACAATTGTGTATTCCTATAGGATATGTAAGAGAGAAGCTAATCCGAGAGTTGCATAGCGGTGGATTAGCAGGTCATTTTGGCATCAACAAGACCAAGGCATTGGTCTAAGAGAAGTATTATTGGTCAGAAATGACGACAGATGTCGGAAAGTGGGTTCGACAATGTAGATTTTTCCAGTTGAAAAAAAAAAGAGTCAGAATACGAGGTTTTATACACCATTAACTGTACTGGATATCCCATGGGAGCACCTGAGCATGGATTTTGTGCTAGAATTTCCGAAGGCGCAGCAAGGAAGCGATCAATCTTTGTTGTAGTCGACAAATTTTTGACATATGGCACACTTTATTTTGTGTCAGAAGACAAGTGATGCCATAGGCATTGCTGTACTATTATTCAAGGAAGTAGTCAGATTGCATGGGTTGCCGAAGAGTATCACATCGGACAAAGATACCAAGTTTACGGGACATTTCAGGAGAACCCTATGGAAGAAACTGGACATGAGGTTGTAGTTTAGCTCGACATATGATTTGCAAATAGATGGACAAACCGAGGTGGTGAATAGAGGTTTGGGAAACCTTCTAAGGTGTTTGATGGTCGACAGACCCAAGCAGTGGGAGAACGTGTTGGTGCAAGTAGAGCTTGCATACAACAATTCTATGAATCAGTCGACAGGTTGAACCCATTCCAGATTGTTCAGGGAAGAATCCCACACAGAGTGGTGGATTTGGTCCAGTTACCAATAGAAACCAGGAAAAGCACGGATGCAGAATCATTCGCAGAACATATGAAGAAAGTGCATGGAGATGTGCACAAGCGCATAGAAAAGAGTAACGCGGCATACAAGTTAAGAGTCGACAGAAAGAAGAGGCTACATTCGTTCAACGAAGGAGACTTAGTCTATGCACATTTGCAGAAGGAGAGATTTCCAACAGGAACATATAATAAGTTGAAGTTGAAGAAGATTGGACCATGTAATATTCTGAAGAAAATTTCGGACAACACTTATGTGTTGGAGTTGCCGAATGACTTGAGCATTTCACCAATGTTCAATGTCTCAAATCTGTACAAGTTTGAAGAAGGTTCAAGGAGCAGAAGCATAGAGGTATCAAACATCAACTGGGCAGTGCAGATTCCAGATCGACAGAAAGAGGAAATTGTAGAAGTAATAGAGGAACGCGAAGTCGGGCATAAGCGCAGTTCGTGAAAGAAGGAATACTTAGTGCGATGGAGAGATGATGAGTTGCAGGAGGAGACATGGATTTCCGAAGAAGAGTTCAGGAGACTGACGGAGCAGTCGAGTTCTTTTTCACCTCGGGAGTCTGATGCAGGAGCATCGGGGCCTAGGAAGAACAATCGAAGGTGATTGACATGAAGAAGGCCGACCAGAGGGAGTGCCGACGACCACTGGTGCAGTAGAGAAGATTGTCTATTGAAGTCAATAAGTCGAGTAGAATATGTCGAGGTAGGTCGACAGGAGAAGAAGGTCGAGAGTCGACATATCAGAGGTCAATAGACGACATAGTAGCAGCGGAGACGTCGAGGGTCAACATGTTGTCGAACCACGACTCCAATAGGTTTGGGCATGAGCCAAGTGAGGATGAAGGGGCGGATTGGGGAAGCCCGAGAGTGCAAAAGGAAATCGACGGATATGTCAAAGGCTGACGAAAGATAGTATGGTCGAGGCAGTGATAAGACTAACTACTATAGCAGTGTTAGAAGGACGCGTAGAACTCAAGGATAGTACTTGGAATCCATTCGGGGTTGCTAAGGAAGTTACTGCAGGTGGTTGAAGACATGACAAATGTCAACACAGGAAGAGATTTTGCAGCACGGTAGAGGTGCTGATAGTTGCAGGTCTGTAGGATCTGAGGAGATCGACAGACAGAGGAGGCGTGTCTCAAGGGTCAAAGTGACACTACAACAAAATAGCTCTTTAGGGGCGGTTTTGGCTTGCGGGGGTCTTGGTAAAACTCCCTCTAAAAAAAATTTCAAACCTTTAGAGGCGGTCTTTTAAAATCGCCCTAAAAGTCATGGAAATTGGACTTTTGGGGATAGTTTTTTTAAATTTGCCACCAAAAGTCCTGAAATTTGACTTTTTGGGGCGGTTTTTGGACCCCCCCCTAAAATCCCATTTCTCATAACTTTTGGGGGCGGTTTGGGAAAATCCCCCTAAAAGTCATGAGAATGAAACTTTTGGAGGCAATTTTTCTGGAACCCGGATTAAAAGTTATGAGAATTGAGCTTTTGTAGGTGGTTGTTTGAAAACCCCGCCTAAAAGCCTAATTCTCATAACTTTTAGGGGCGTTTGTTAAAACCCCCCATAAAAGTCACGAGAATTTAAATTTGGGAGGTGGTTTGTTTGGAACCTCCCTTAAAAGTCATGAGAATTGAACTTTTGGAGGCAGTTATTTTAAACCCCCCCGTAAAAACCCAATTCTCATAACTTGTGGGGGCGGTTTGTCAAAACGTCCACTAAAAGTCATGAGATTTGAACTTTTGGAGGTAGTTTTTTTGGAACCCCCCTTAAAACTCATGAGAATTGAACTTTTGGAGGTGGTTTTTTGGCATCCCCCTTAAAAGTCATAAGAATTGAGCTTTTGGAGGTGGTTTGTTGAAGCCCCACCTGTAACATGCCCAAAAAATGTAAATCATCATTTTTGTTAAATTATAAAAATTATTTTATATAAATACTACTCCAATTCATATGCCGTAACCATTGGGATAAGTTATTTAACTTTAGCTTAACCCATACATGATTTCCAAAACCTTTTCCTAGAGTACATCCATTATGAAATTAAAACTCAAAGGACAATGTTGAACCATTCCAAATCCATTCTATAGATACCTTTTAATTCTAATATTACCAAGTAGTTAGGCATAACTACTATTCAAGATTCCAAACCCAGTTCTCTTATGGTATACGAGACATTAATGACCTACACTCCACTTTGTTAGTATTAACCATAAGATCACATCCTTACATAAAACATAATAATAATAGTAGTGCAATATTAATTATCATTCTTCAACACACACAGTTGCTCAACTACAAAGCCATCATTTCATAATCAATGCATAAGGATACAAATAAGCGACAAACATAAAGAGTGACACATAAAAAGACCATTTTCACGTGGTTCACCCAAACCTTGTGCTACGTCCACAAAGCCATATGTTCTCTTCTATTATTCAAAGGAGAATTTACATCTCACAATTCTGCTATTGCAAAATCCCACAATCTCAAAGCCTCTCTATTAGAGTGCAATTTCTAAACAAACCGAAACTAACATCAAGACTATGACAGGATTCTAAATTAACCCAACAGAGCTATTTGGGCAATATAGCAGCAACAACAAAAGTTATTCACTTCTACTTCTTATACCACTGTATATATGTACGAAACAAAACCCTCACCCTAACTTCAACCTAAGTTGAGGAGGGGCACTAATATATAAGCATAAACGTTTGTATTAAATAGACATAATCAAATCGAATCATAATATAGTGATGACTAACTATATCAAACTATTTAACCAGACTTCGTTGCCCTCCAATCCACGGATAATGTATATGGGTATCGAAACATGGTAGCCATGATTCTTATGCGAGATCATCTGCATAATGCACTAGGCCGTATCAATTAAAGCAAACTGACATAACCATAAGACCACGGGAACTAAAAAAAAAGTGGCAAGAGAAAGTATATAAAAGAGATCCTAATTGGATCTGAACCACAATGTGGCGGTGATGTATCTCAATATCGTTCCCCTTTCAACTAACCAGCAACTCAAAACACAGACTCATTTTATCTCCGTACAATAAACACTACAATGACGCTATGAGCGAAGTTTACTATAACAACATTTTATAAAACATAGCCGAGCCTTTCAGTATAAATGATTTACGACCCTATCGACGTTTACCACAATTGGGCGTTACTCTCTGTACTGCCGTTCACATAACAAACATAAGACAACAACGTATGATGAGGAAAACTACATACTATGAATAAATCAAGGGTTTGCTATTCCTATCGTATTCACAGAGTTTATATAGCACAGAATTGGCTATTCCAACTCAATGAGGGAGTAAAATAATATGACACAAAGATCGGATAATGGACCAAAATAGAAGGGCATTGACATTTCAATGAACTAGCACAAAGATATAGACAAAGAGATCCAATGCTGGACTAACTTACTTGGTATATCAAATTGTTAGCACCAAGTGTACATGACAGGAATCTGATATTGGATCCACAACAGCATATCAAAACAAATATCCATTTCCTAATCTGATACAGTACAAGAATACAGCCATATATCAACACATCTGTCTCGAGTGCTAAGCTTTATTCCTGATCTATTTATGGACAATCTCGGTCAATAATAAGAATACAAACGATGTAAAAATCGCCTCAAGAATTTATACTCTGTCCCTGGCATTCCTATGACAAAATCGCAGTCAGTAAAACAAAGATATGAAACAGAAATAGAAATTACCTGGGGTTCTGCTCTGGCATCTACCAAAAATCAGAGAACAATCCAATGGTCAGAAAACCCACTATACTCAGAAGGTAATAATATTACTAACTAACAGATCGATACCAAAGATTCTGCCCTTAAACGCATCCGGTGATAGCCTAACCAACAAACATATTCATCAACACGTAGTCCTTGGCATCATAAAAGCAAAACATATAGAGGTCATAAGGATTCACGCATTCACAGAAACGTATTACAGGAGAAATCGTTGAAGCACATGATAATCAGAGAGGGTTTCCATTCCGTTCGCAAAAGAAAAACAGAACAGAAAAATCAACAGAGGGCAGGCACTCTCATCGCAGCACAGAGATCCGAAGCCTGAGATTCACACGAATTACAAACAACAATACTCAACCTTGAACACGCAGTTTATAGTAATCAACCTAGTGGAGATCCCAACAGCGATATATTGACTCCATGGCAAAAAAGAAAACAAAGAGATCTAACAAGTAGTATATTACACGATCCGTAAACCCCAGCGATTTTCGTGGTAACCACAGGACTTGCGCAGGGTTTTCCGAGACCAAAACACAACGTTAATGAAACGTTTTGGTAGAGATAAAGGCGATGACATTCTAGTCAGATATACCAGCTCTACGGGGTTGGTTCTCCCATTTCGGGGCCTTCGCTTCCTCTTCTGCGCATCAATTAAAATTTCAGAGATCAACTATCAACCATAGATAACACGAGATCAGTGCTCCCATTGAGGGGCCGTCCTTTCCCCCTTCTCCCGAGCATTTACATGCAACACATAACCAAAAGAAAACCGAAGTGGAACCCCCTTAACTCGGGTTTCTCTCCGATCAAAAGAACAACCAGCCCCTTTTATAGTAATACAAATAGTCTGGAGAGTCCTTTCTCCAGGAAATCCCTCAATTCGAGGTATCTTATTAAAACAACAAATAACTACATTAAGATCACTGGAGTTTCGGTGGTAGTGCCGAGCTTATTAAGAGGTGTTTTTTAATAAACTAAAAACGACAAGTGTGCGGAATTAGTTCCGCATCTCATCCAAGATATCCCTTTTCTAAATAAGAATCTTTATACATCTAACAATATAAAACACCGCTCCTAATTTCATCTTTAAAAATAATAATAACCTTTTAATTATTTTTGGAGATTGCCAATCCTCCAACTCCTCGATAACTTTATTCAAACTAATAACTATATTTTGGAAAATTAAATTCATTGTTTTACAAGGCACTTTGGGAGAATATGCCTTCCTCCTCAACCATCTTTACTCTTGAAAAGTGGAGGTCGTTGCTCTATATAAATGTTTATTCACTAAGCGCAAAATCTCAATTTATCACTTTATGGATACTATATAAAAATAATATTTATTTAAGTCCCACTAGTTTAAATAAAGGAAGCGAGTTCGTTATAAAAATTCACTTTTATCTTTCTCTCAAGGTGAGAATGGAAAACTTAACATTCTTTCCTTCCTAGGGATATTAAGTATATTTCCATGACTTTGAACGAAACCAAGAGCACCACTTAGTTTTCTTAAAGTAATGTATTAGTACTTAGATTTAAGTTCCTAAATAGCCGTCCCTTGGTCTCACTCGCCGAGACTCAGTTGTCAAGATGTCCAGGTTTTTCTTTATGAGCTCTTGATAATAGTTAAAATAATGTTAACCATTAGGTACTAGGAGTCATTTACTGCCTTCCGATGGTCAATGGTGTCTTTGGTGTCCTTTGACTAACAACTTAACTTAAGTGGCCATTAGTGAGAATGTTTACCGAAATGCTCGCAGTACCATGATGACACATGCCATCAAACTTATTTCCTTTTAGCCATTAGACTTTCCCCTTTAGTGAACCCATGCCCCATCGTTTAGTTTGCTTCTGTCCTTAGTCTTCTAAGCCTATAACCATTTATAAACATAATACTAGTTTACAGGTCCACTGGTGGGGCCTTAGCCTTGAGTTCCTCACCAAGGCCGTTTGCAAAGATGCAATTACATTTACCAAGGATAATAATATTAGGGATCAAATTTGGAGGGTGTTACATACTCCTCCCCTTAAGAATAACACTATCCTCGGTGTTATACAGTTTCTCTTTTGCATCATTTCACCATCTTTCGCTTGCTTTATTTTCCTGCTTTGGTCGTCTTCACATTTTACAATTTCCGCAAGCTCTTTTCACTTATAACATGCACATTGTACAACTCGTACAAGATTTCCCAATATTCTTCAATATAACATAAGTACACAAATAAATTAGTAAATGGTTATCATTCATCCTCATCCTTGAGGGAATATTTTCCTACTCTAGCATTCATAAATCTCACACATAAAGACATCCATTAGTCTGCAATACCAATCATTGATATTGGTCGTATCATAACACAATCTTTCAACAACACTTGGTTGGTTATCAAACTCTCCCATGAGTTTGCAATTTCAGCGATTCCCCTGTTGTACACAGAACTCTTCCTCGAGTTATGTTTCTTTTGAAACTCAACAAATCAAACTTTGCAAACAAAATACTCTCTGTAAACTCAACAGAATGATCAGACAGTCTCTCTCTGCAACTCATTAGTTAGCATTCCCCTCATCGAATCTTCTTGTGATCAAATCACAAGGAAAAAATAAAATCTAGTAAGCCTCCTTTCTAATTCGATGGACTAAATCTGCCTAGGTCTTTGGGTCAGTATAACATTCAACGAGCCGCTTACTGTGTTCCACTTCCATAGGGAACATGACCACATTTTTAGGGAAGTTACCTCCTGCAAATGCTAGTGAGTGAGTGCAAGATGCAGCTATTCTGCTTAAATCCAAGAAATATTATTTTCCCCCCAAACCTTCTCGTTTGAGTCTAGGAAATATTCTTTTCCCCTCAAACCTTCTTGTTTGAGTCCAGGAAATTTACTTAGTAACAATCATTTATTATTTCTTGCAAGACACATGTAGCATAATAGTGACAAAATATTAACATATATTCACCTATCATATTCCTTGGATTTTTATGATTACACATTATCAATCATAAGTCTTACCACCAATCATGATAAGATGTCAAGTAAATCATTACTTACTCTTGAGCGATTTAGCTCAACTTATCTCTATGAGTGCTTCTACGTTCCTCCTTGATCACGACATCAGTTGATGTTTAATATCACTTCCTGAAATGTTAGTATAAATAAATACTTCCTTGCTTCAATTGCTTAACAATTGGACACATTAGTTCCATAGCGTTATACACATGCTCGTTCAATTAACTTATGCATCCTCTTCTCTTCATCCCGATGTAAACTCTTCATTATCCTTAATGTGAGTCTGTAGTCAAATCTGCTTACAAACAATATGTCAGTAGCGTATAGATTTATTTTCATCTAGGATTCATTACCTAAAGACTCTTTCCTCTTTAATCTTTCCATACTCTTTCAAAAGATATGATGATTCAAGAACAAGATTTAAGGTTCTTCCCTTATAATCATGCTTATTCTTTTAAACAAAATCCCTCTTTGTGATACACATCAACCTTTATTTTAATACATGCAAATCCTCACAATAAAGCACTTTTTAGGTTAATGTAAAAAAGTTCTATTAAGAATATTTATACTTGTACAATGAGATACCATAATACAATCTTAACTCTTAACAAAGCAATCATTCAAATGCATGAGTCACTTTATCACATGACTTCGTTCATATCTTTAAACATCACTTTGTAACCCATGAACTAAGGTATGTTAAATTCACGTGACTATCCAATACTTAAGAGTAATAATTCCATACTATTGGATCTAGGGAAAAAAAGAAATTCAATAAAAAATTTCGATAAGTATACTTACCAAAATTTTAAGTAGAATGATGTACATTCTAACTTCTTCTATGATGCTATGTTTTATGATATAGTATTCATGAAGCTTTTGTCACAACAAAGCATTACCAAATAATATATATAAATATTAAAATTGAAGAGGTTCAAGTGATTTCACTCAATCAAACCATATACAACAAACTTAATATTTCTTGTTCTCCTTTTATTGTTTTCCTGCCTCTTCATGGACAAAAATAAAGATATTAGTTTAACATAGAAGAGTATGATACTTCAAAAACTATTTTAAAAGAGTACCGAGACATCAACATTATAGAATAATATAATACTTGTAGACAAGTCAATTTCTATGATTCGATCCCAAAAGTACACATAACTTTTGAAATAGGGTTCACTCGAACACTGTTTATTGGACTTTTATAACACATAATAAACTTAGCTAACTCTTAGTACTATTGGAACTAATACTAATATTCATCCTCTAACCTAATGAAACTCATAGGTAGCGCATTTAGAAAAAAAAAAATATAATACCAACAATTATAATGAAATTCTACTTGATACTCTTGTGAAATTTATGTTAACCTGCATGTTTATAATCCTTTGTACATAAAGCAAAATTTAAACAAACAAAACCACTTTCTATAACAATACAGTTCAACCATGTGAGTAAGGAAAATCTCACGACAAAGGAAGGCAATGTTGAAAATACTTATCTTCATTCCTTTTGGAGAGCTTGAAGTTCAACTCAAATGATATTAACCCCTCGTCCATCTCAGTCCATGCATCCAAAACAGAACAAGGCAACTTGATTGATTAGTTGAATATCAACCTTATTTCAAGTTGAGCCCATTAGGCCCGAGTGTTGTAACCTACAGCTCTGATACCATATGTAACATGCCCAAAAAATGTAAATAATCATTTTTGTTAAATTATAAAATTTATTTTATATAAATACTACTCCAATTCATATGCCATAACCATTGGGATAAGTTATTTAAATTTAGCTTAACCCATACATGATTTCCAAAACCTTTTCCTAGTGTACATCCATTATGAAAGTAAAACTCGAAGGACAATGTTGAACCATTCCAAATCCATTCTATAGATACCTTTTCATTCTAATATTATCAAGTACTTAAGCATAACTACTATTCACCCTTCCATACAAGATTCCAAACCCAGTTCTCTTATGGATATACGAGACATTAATGACCTTCATGACCTGCACTCCACTTTGTTAGTATTAACCATAAGATCACATCCTTACATAAAACATAATAACAACAGTAGTTCAATATTAATTATCATTCTTCAACACACACATTTGCTCAACAACAAGGACACCATTTCATAATTAATGCATAAGGATACACATAAGCAACACACATAAAGAGTCACACATAAAAAGACCATTTTCACGTAGTTCACCCAAAACTTGGGCTACGTCCACAAACCCATATGTTCTCTTCTATTATTCAAAAGAGAATTTACAGCTTACAATTCTGCTATTGCAAAATCCCACAATCTCAAAGCCTCTCTATTAGAGCACAATTTCTAAACAAACCAAAACTAACATAAGGACTATGACAGGGTTCTAAATTAACCCAACAAAGCTATTTGTGCAATATAGCTGAAACAACAAAAGTTATTCACTTCTACTTCTTATACCAAGGTATATATGTACAAAACAAAACCCTCACCCTAACTTCAACATAAGTTAAGGAGGGGCACTAATATATAAGCATAAACGTTTGTATTAAAGAGACATAATGAAATCAAATCCTAATATAGTGATGACTAACTATATCAAACTATTTAACTAGACTTCGTTGCTCTCCAATACAGGCATAACGTATATGTCTTTCGAAACATGGAAGCCATGATTCTTATGCGAGATCATCTGTGTAATATACTAGGCCGCATCAATTAAAGCAAACTGACATAACCATAAGACCAATGGAACTAAAAAAAAGTGGCAAGAGAAAGTATATAAAAGAGATCCTAATTGGATCTGAACCACAATGTGGCAGTAATGTATCTCAATAGCATTCCCCTTTCAACCAACTAGCAACTGAAAACACAGACTCATTTGATCTCCATACAATAAACACTACAATGATGCTATGAGCGAAGTTTATTATATATAACAACATTTTATAAAACATAGCAGAGTCTTTCAGTATAAATGATCTATGAACCTATCGACGTTTACCACAATTGGGCGTTACTCCCGTCCTTCCATTCACATAACAAACAAAAGACAACAACATATGATGAGGAAAACTACATACTATGAATACATCAAGGGTCTTCTATTCCTATCGTATTCACGGAGTTTATATAGCAAAAACTTGGCTATTCCAACTCAATTAGGGAGTAAAATAATATGAGACAGAGATCTGACAATGGACCAAAATAGAAGGGCATTGACATATCAATGTTAGCACAAATATATAGACGAAGAGATCCAATGTTGGACTAAATTACTTGGCATATCAAATCGTTAGCACCAAGTGTACATGACAGGAATCTTATATTGGATCCACAACAACATATCAAAACAAATATCCATTTCCTAAATTTGGTACAATAGAAGAATACAACTGTATATCAACACATCTGTCTCGAGCGCGAAGCTTTATTCCCAATCTATTTATGGACAATCTCGGTCAATAATAAGAATACGAACGATGTAAAAATCGCCTCAAGAGTTTATACTCTGTCCCTATCATTCCTATGACAAAATCGCAGTCAGTAAAACAAAGATATGAAACAGAAATAGAAATTACCTGGGGTTCTGTTCTGGCATCAACCAAAAATCAGAGATCAATCCAATTGTTAGAAAACCCACTATACTCAGAAGGTAATAATATTACTAACTAACATATCAATACCAAATATTCCTCCCTTAAACTCATCCGGTGATAGCCTAACCAACTAACAGATTCATCAACACGTAGTCGTTGGCATCATAAAAGCAAAACATATAGAGGTCATAAGGATTCATGCATTCACAGGGGAGATCGTTGCAACACATGATAATCAGAGAGGGTTTCCATTCCGTTTGCAAAAGAAAAACACAACAGAAAAATCAATAGATGTCAGACTAAATTACTTGGCATATCAAATCGTTAGCACCAAGTGTACATGACAGGAATCTTATATTGGATCCACAACAACATATCAAAACAAATATCCATTTCCTAAATTTGGTACAATAGAAGAATACAACTGTATATCAACACATCTGTCTCGAGCGCGAAGCTTTATTCCCAATCTATTTATGGACAATCTCGGTCAATAATAAGAATACGAACGATGTAAAAATCGCCTCAAGAGTTTATACTCTGTCCCTAGCATTCCTATGACAAAATCGCAGTCATTAAAACAAAGATATGAAACAGAAATAGAAATTACCTGGGGTTCTGTTCTGGCATCAACCAAAAATCAGAGATCAATCCAATTGTTAGAAAACCCACTATACTCAGAAGGTAATAATATTACTAACTAATAGATCAATACCAAATATTCCTCCCTTAAACGCATCCAGTGATAGCCTAACCAAATAACAGATTCATCAACACGTAGTCGTTGGCATCATAAAATAAAAACATATAGAGGTCATAAGGATTCACGCATTCACATGGGAGATCGTTGCAGCACATGATAATCAGAGAGGGTTTCCATTCCGTTTGCAAAAGAAAAACAGAACAGAAAAATCAATAGATGTCAGACTAAATTACTTGGCATATCAAATCGTTAGCACCAAGTGTACATGACAGGAATCTTATATTGGATCCACAACAACATATCAAAACAAATATCCATTTCCTAAATTTGGTACAATAGAAGAATACAACTGTATATCAACACATCTGTCTCGAGCGCGAAGCTTTATTCCCAATCTATTTATGGACAATCTCGGTCAATAATAAGAATACGAACGATGTAAAAATCGCCTCAAGAGTTTATACTCTGTCCCTAGCATTCCTATGACAAAATCGCAGTCAGTAAAACAAAGATATGAAACAGAAATAGAAATTACCTGGGGTTCTGTTCTGGCATCAACCAAAAATCAGAGATCAATCCAATTGTTAGAAAACCCACTATACTCAGAAGGTAATAATATTACTAACTAACAGATCAATACCAAATATTCCTCCCTTAAACGCATCCGGTGATAGCCTAACCAACTAACAGATTCATCAACACGTAGTCGTTGGCATCATAAAAGCAAAACATATAGAGGTCATAAGGATTCACGCATTCACAGGGGAGATCGTTGCAGCACATGATAATCAGAGAGGGTTTCCATTCCGTTCGCAAAAGAAAAACACAACAGAAAAATCAATAGATGTCAGTGTTTGGATATCCACATCATCATTTTTAGGGTTTTGCATGCAATTAGGGTTTGCATGCAATTTCTGGGGTTTGCATGCATTTTGCATGCATCCTAGTCACCAGGTTGATGCCTCCAGCACCTTATCCACTTCTTTCTAGCACCTGGGAGCTTCTTTCCTCATAGTTTTATCCCTCCTAATCATGAAGGCGCCCACATCTCACCTACTGCCAGAGAAGGGCGCACTTCCTCACCTACCCACTCAGTTTACTCTCAGTTAGCTCTGATTCTCCTTGATTTGAGGCTAGTTTCACTCCTGACTGACTGTTTCATTCCGTTGGACCTTCAAATTGACTAGATGACTTGTTCTGACTTCAGTTAAGCCTCCCATGCACCCTCCACTGAGCCTCCTTCCCTATATCAGTGCTACACACTTCAGTTACACTAGTTACACTCAATTAGACTCAGATTGACACCTGGATGACTGGTTCTTGTGCATTGATGACCACCACTGATTGATGATGAGGACTCCTAGTTGGAGCCAAGCTACACCATTCAGTAATTCGAATAACCTCCTTAGTCAATTCGAATTGCTCACTCATTTTTAGATGATTGTATTGTAATTATTCACCCTTATTGGGATATTAAGCACTGATGCATGTTTTGCATAGTTTTACACCATTTTTCTGAGTTTCATGTATTGTGATTAATTTACTTGTTCATTAGATCTGTTGTAACTAGTTTTACATGCTATCAGAGCCATTGTAGGGACAATATATCTTTTCTACAGGTGTTCTACAAGGATATTTGAGTGAATTTGCTCCAAATTACAGAAGTTTTGGCATGAAAGATCTTAAGAGCATTCACTCATGTGCATGCAAAGCATAAAAACACTCTCCAATCCACTCCAGAAGCTTGAGTTTTCAACATAAATCCTTGATTTGATACATTGGACCCATTCAACTTGCTTGATCTCCAATCCCAGGTGTGATGCAACTCTAAAAGGGTGGATTGTTCGACCTTACTGTTCTTGTTTGTGTGTGATTTGCAGGTTTCTTACTTCCTCCATGTGCACTCGCTAATGCAAAGAGGGAGACTTCTTCTTCACAAAATATTCTTACTCCATTAAACTATGATGAATAGAAACCAAATATGATTGCGTTCTTGAAGAGACAATGTCTTTTTGATATGTGCATTGGTAATACAATAGATTTTGATTCTGGTGAAGAGGAGAATGATTGGCTCAATGATTGTGACAGAGCTCTTGGAGCCATATGTCTTGCTATGTCTCATTGTATGCGCTACCTCAGTAATATTGCTGAAAATCCAAGTGATCTATGGGTCCAACTTGACAGAGAATTTGGAAATTAGGAAGAAGAGGATCATGCTAGCCTTTTGGAGAACAAACCCAGTGAGATCTCCTTATGTGTTCTTTCCGATCATGTGTTGGCCTCAACAATTGTTCAAGATGAAGAAGAAACTGTAGATTCAAAAATCACTCTCTCAATGTCTTCTATTTCGAATTCTGAGCAAGATAAACTAGCTCATACTCTAGATTCTGAAGAGGTTCTTGAATCCTCTCTTTCACATGAGTTTGTCGGTATGCAGAATAATGATCTACTTGAAGTTTTAGAGGTAAAATATGATTTTGGAGGTGAACCATTCACCCTCCTTGATTGCATGCCTCCTATAGACTTGTGTTCTATCATTTGCAAAGTTTCTCAGAGTTTTAATGAAGATGAAGAGCACTAGCATTTGCTTGAGTTCAATTCTCATGCACTTTTTGTTGATTTTGGCTTTGATCTCACCCCTGTTGGTTCAAAGGAGATCTCAAGAAACCATTTGTCAAATATTGGAGCTGATTTAAATTCCACTGATAAGAAATTCAAGTTTCAATATCTATTTGCTCTAATTGGAGCTATTCCTACCTCACTTGGTTTGAATCACAGGTTCCAAGATCATCCTCATATTTTCATATTTGTTCTCACCATTTTCGGTATGAAGAGCAAGTTCATAAAGTCTCCACATTCGCTTGCATCCATTGATGGAGAATTCAAGCACATGTTTTTGGAGCATGATCCATTTACTCCCAAGAGTAAGATACCTCCAGACATATCTACTTGATTTTGGAGTAGCTAAATCTTTTGGTGTGCTACAGTCTATTTTGAGGGGGGGTATTTTTCCCATGAGGTTTTCCCCATTTCCTCGGTTTATTGACTGTTATTAGTTTGGATTATTATTGTATTGGGGTGACCTTTGGTCTTAGTAACCAAGGCCCTAAATTATTACTTTTTATATCATAGTCTAGCTTGACGGGGGGTGTTAGGATATCCACAACATCACTTTTAGAGTTTTGCATGCAATTAGGGTTTGCATGCATTTTGCATGCATCCCAGTCACCAGGTTGATGCCTCCGGCACCTTCTCCACTTCTTTCTTGCACCCAGGAGCTTCTTTCCTCAGAGTTTTATCCCTCCTAGTCACAAAGGTGCCCACATCTCACCTACTTCCATAGAAGGGCGCACTTGCTCACCTACCCACTCAGTTTACACTCAGTTAGCTCCGATTCTCCTTGATTTGAGGCTAGTTTCACTCCTGACTGACTGTTTCACTCTGTTGGACCTTCAGATTGACTAGATGACTTGTTCTGACTTCAGTTAAGCCTCCCATGCACCCTCCACTGAGCCTCCTTCCCTATATAAGTGCTACACACTTTAGTTACACTAGTTAGACTCAGATTGACACCTAGATGACTGGTTCTTGTGCATTGATGACCATCACTGATTGATGATGAGGACTTGTAGTTGGAGCCAAGCTACACCATTCAGTAATTCGAATGACCTCCTTAGTCAATTCGAATTGCTCACTCATTGTCAGATGATTGTATTGTAATTATTCACCCTTATTGGGATATTGAGCACTGATGCATGTTTTGCATAGTTTTACACCATTTTTTTGAGTTTCATCTATTGTGATTGATTTACTTGTTCATTAGATCTGCTGTGACTAATTTTACATGCTATCAGAGCCATTGCAGGGACAAGATATCTTTTTTACAAGTGTTCTACAAGGATATTTGAGTGAATTTGCTCAAAATTACAGAAGTTTTGGCATGAAAGATCTCAAGAGCATTCACTCATGTGCATGCAAAGCATAAAAAAACTCTCCAATCCACTCCAGAAGCTTGAGTTTTCCACATAAATCCTTGATTTGATACATTGGACCCATTCAACTTGCTTGATCTCCAATCCCAGGTGTGATGCAACTCTAAAAGGGTGGATTGTTCGACCTTACTATTCTTGTTTGTGTGTGATTTGCAGGTTTCTTACTTCCTCCATGTGCATTCGCTAATGCAAAGATGGAGACTTCTTCACAAAATATTCTTACTCCATTTAACTATGACGAATGGAAACCAAAGATAATTGCATTCTTGAAGAGACAATGTCCTTTTGATATGTGCATTGGTAATACAAGAGATTTTGATTCTGATGAAGAGGAGAATGATTGGCTCAATGATTGTGACAGATATTTTAGAGCAATATGTCTTGCTATGTCTCCTTGTATGCGCTACCTCAGTAATACTTCTGAAAATCCAAGAGATCTATGGGTCCAACTTGACAGAGAATTTGGAAAGTAGGAAGAAGAGGATCATGCTAGCCTTTTGGAGAACAAGCCCAGTGAGATCTCCTTATGTGTTCTTTCCGATCACGTGTTGGCCTCAACAATTGTTCAAGATGAAGAAGAAACTATAGATTCAAAACTCACTCTCTCAATGTTTTTTATTTCGAATTCTGAGCAAGATAAACCAGCTCATACTCTAGATTCTGAAGAGGTTCTTGAATCCTCTCTTTCACACGAGTTTGCCGGTATGCAGAATAATGATCTACTTGAAGTTTTAGAGGTAAAATATGATTTTGGAGGTGAAGCATTCACCCTCCTTGATTGCATGCCTCCTATAGACTTGTGTTCTATCATTTGCAAAGTTTCTCAGAGTTTTAATGAAGATGAAGAGCACTACCATTCGCTTGAGTTCAATTCTCATGCACTTTTTGCTGATTTTGGTTTTGATCTCACCCCTGTTGGTTCAAAGGAGATCTCAAGAAACCATTTGTCAAATATTGGAGTTGATTTAAATTCCACTGATAAGAAGTTCAAGTTTCAATATCTATTTGATCTGATTGGAGCTATTCCTACCTCACTTGGTTCGAGTCACAGGTTCCAGGATCATCCTCATATTTTCATATTTGTTCTCACCATTTTCGGTATGAAGAGCAAGTTCATAAAGTCTCCACATTCGCTTGCATCCACTGATGGAGAATTCAAGCACATGTTTTTGGAGCATGATCCATTTACTCCCAAGAGTAAGATACCTCCAGACATATCTACTTGATTTTGGAGCAGTAAAATCTTTTGGTGTGCTACAGTCAATTTTGAGGGGGGGTATTTTTCCCATGAGGTTTTCCCCATTTCCTCGGTTTATTAACTGTTATTAGTTTGGATTATTATTGTATTGCGGTGACCTTTGGTCTTAGTAACCAGGGCCCTACATTATTATTTTTTACATCATACTATAGCTTGAGGGGGGGTATTCGGATATCCACATCATCATTTTTAGGGTTTTGCATGCAATTTCTAGGGTTTGCATGCATCCCAGTCACCAGGTTGATGCCTCCAGCACCTTATCCACTTCTTTCTAGCACCCGAGAGCTTCTTTCCTCATATTTTTAGCCCTCCTAGTCATGAAGGCGCCCACATCTCACCTACTGCTAGAGAAGGGCGCACTTCCTCACCTACCCACTCAGTTTACTCTCAGTTAGCTCTGATTCTCCTTGATTTGAGGCTAGTTTCACTCCTGACTGACTGTTTCACTCCGCTTGAACTTCAGATTGACTAGATGACTTGCTCTGACTTCAGTTAAGCCTCCCATGTGCCTTCCACTGAGCCTCCTTCCCTACATCAGTGCTACACACTTCAGTTACACTAGTTAGACTCAGATTGACACCTGGATGACTGGTCCTTGTGCATTGATGACAACCACTGATTGATGATGAGGACTCCTAGTTGGAGACAAGCTACACCATTCAATAATTCGAATGAACTCCTTAGTCAATTTGAATTGCTCACTCATTGTTAGATGATTGTATTGTAATTATTCGCCCTTATTGGGATACTGAGCACTGATGCATGTTTTGCACAGTTTTACACCATTTTTCTGAGTTTCATCTATTGTGCATGATTTACTTGTTCATTAGATCTACTGTGACTAATTTTACAGTCAGGTGCTCTCATTGCAGCACAGAGATCCGAAGCCTGGGATTCACATGAATTACAAACAACAATACTCAACCTTGAACACACAGTTTATAGTAATAAACCTGGTGGAGATTCCAACAGGGATATATTGACTCCATGGAAAAAAAAAAAACAAAGAGATCTAACAAGCAGTATATTACATGACCCGTAAACCCCAACGATTTTCGTTGTAACCATAGGACTTGCGCAGGGATTTCCGGGACCAAAACACAACGTTAATGCAACGTTTTGGTAGAGATAAAGACCATGATATCCCAATCAGATATACCATCTCTACGGGGTTGGTTCTCCCATTTCGGGGCCTTCACTTCCTCTTTTGCGCATCAATTAAAATTTCAGAGATAAACTAGCAACCATAGATAACACGGGATCAGTGCTCCCATTGAGGGGCCGTCCTTTCCCCCTTCCCCGTAGCATTTACATACAACACATAACCAAAAGAAAACCGAAGTGGAAACCCCTTCCCTTGGGTTTCTCTCTGATCAAAAGAACAACCAGCCCCTTTTATAGTAATACAAATACTTTGGAGAGTCCTGCTTTCTCCAGGAAATCCCTCAATTCGAGGCATCCTACAATAACTACAGTAAGATCCCCGGAGTTTCGGTGGTAGTTCCGAGTTTATTAAGAGTTGTTCTCTAATAAACTCAAAACAACAAGTGTCTGCGGAATTAGTTCCGCATCTCATCCAAGATATCCCCTATCTAAATAAGAATCTTTATACATCTATCAATATAAAACACCACTCCTTCGATGGTACCTATGTCTGTTATTTCTCTTATAGATATATATATAATTTCATCTTGAAAAATAATAATAACCTTTTAATTATTTTTGGAGATTGCCAATCCTCCAACTCCTTGATAACTTTAGTCGAACTAATAACTGTAGCTTGGAAAATTAAACTCATTGTTTTACAAGGCACTTTGGGAGAATATGCCTTCCTCCTCAACCATCTTTACTCTTGAAAAGTGGAGGTCGTTGCTCTATATAAATGTTTATTCACTAAGCGCAAAATCTCAATTTATCACTTTATGGATACTATATAAAAATAATATTTATTTAACTCCCACTGGTTTAAATAAAGGAAGGTAGTTCCTTATGAAAATTCACTCTTATCTTTCTCTCAAGGTGAGAATGGAAAATTTAAAATTCTTTCCTTCTTACGGATATTAAGTATATTTCCGCGACTTTGAACCGAACCAAGAGCACCACTTAGTTTTCTTAAATTAATGTATTAGTACTTAGATTTAAGTTCCTAAATAGCCGTCCCTTGGTCTCACTCGCCGGGACTCAGTTGTCAAGATGTCCATAGGTTTTTCTTTATAATCTCTTGATAATAGTTAAAATAATGTTAACTAGTAGGTAATAGGAGTCATTTACTTCCTTCTGGTAGTCAATGGTGTCTTTCGTGTCCTTTGACTGACAACTTAACTTAAGTGGCCATTAGTGAGAATGTTTACTGAAATGCTCGCAGTAGCATGATGACACATGCCATCAAACTTATTTCCTTTTAGCCATTAGACTTTCCCCTTTAGTGAACCCATGCCCCATCATTTAGTTTTCATCCGTCCTTAGTATTCTAAGCCTATAACCATTTATAAACATAATACTAGTTTCTAGGTCCACTGGTGGGGCCTTGGCCTTGAGCTCCTCACCAGGGCCGTTTACAAAGATGCAATTACATTTACCAAGGATAATAATATTAGGGATCAAATTTGGAGGGAGGTTACACCGCCACACGCCATTAGCATTCTTTTGTGGGATGGCACATCCCCACGCTATTAAAAAATACATTACACATTGTTGAAGGACTACCATGTGTCATTCTTGTTAACATAGATGCTGCCACACTCTGCCAGCATTCTTTTGTGGGATGGCACCACCCCACGCTATTAAAAAACATAGGTTATAAACAACTACATTACCATGGAGGCCGCCCCATGCTGTTAAACAAAACATTAGTTAACATTAGTTTGTCAACGACCATGAATCTTCGCTATTCGAGGGATTCTCTAGATTGCCTTGCAGGGGGGGAAAGCGAACCCATGCCCCATCATTTAGTTTTCATCCGTCCTTAGTATTCTAAGCCTATAACCATTTATAAACATAATACTAGTTTCCAGGTCCACTGGTGGGGCCTTGGCCTTGAGCTCCTCACCAGGGCCGTTTACAAAGATGCAATTACATTTACCAAGGATAATAATATTACGGATCAAATTTGGAGGGAGGTTACACCGCCACACGCCATTAGCATTCTTTTGTGGGATGGCACATCCCCACGCTATTAAAAAATACATTACACATTGTTGAAGGACTACCATGTATCGTTCTTGTTAACATAGATGCTGCCACACTCCGCCAGCATTCTTTTGTGGGATGGCACCACCCCATGCTATTAAAAAACACAGGTTATAAACAACTACATTACCATGGAGGCCGCCCCATGCTGTTAAACAATACATTAGGTTATAAACAAAACATTAGTTAACATTAGTTTGTCAACGACCATGAATCTTCGCTATTCGAGGGATTCTCTAGATTGCCTTGCAGGGGGGGAAAGCTTTAAAAAAAAAAAAAATTATTGAGGAAAAAGATGCATCACAGGAGTACAATATAGGTGATCTACCTAATGATTCAAAAGCTGATACAAAACTATTATAATCATATCATAACCATTTGTCATAACAAGTCCTATACTAAACAGGAAAAAGCGACCAAGCCTAGTCATAACCCGATATAAAACATAACAACAAAAGGGGCACTAGCCTGAACTAAAAAAATACCTGATCCAAAGATAAACCATATAGAAGGGTTGCAGAACTGTGAATTATGCCATCCTTAAACTCATTTACATGAAGGATTCCATCCATATCGCCCAAAGGAAATTTAGAAAGAGAATCGACAACTATGTTGTGCTCCCGATAGATTTAACCGAATGTAACAGAATTGAAGCCAATGATAAGAGCATGAATTCACTTGATCCAACCATCCAACTCCACCGAAAAAAGGAATTTCTCTCCCTTAGCCCATAATATAATCACTCGGGAGTCACCAAAGACACTGAGAGAAGAAAGGCCCTTTATCTTGGAAAAGTAGAGCATCCCCCAAAGAGAGACTAATTTCAATCTAGTATTTGTTCCTTTACCAGCCCCCATCTGAAGCTGAAAATAGTGGTTATGTGAAATTTTTAGAATCATGCCCACTCCACATGAGCCCTCCTAGGTAGCACCATCAAAGTAGCCGATAGGAGAACACATATCCTCCTATATATGTGGGATAACCAATCTCTTCTTTTCCAGTGGTAAAATACAAACACATTGAAAGAAAACAACGATCTTAGCACAGGTCTAGGAGATAGATGGTTTCGATCCCTAAAAAATGCAATGGTTCCCGACTCTCTAGAATTCCCATACCGTAAAAAAAGGAGAGCTGGATCGAACAACTTACTCTTAATCCACTTCCTGTAGTTATCATCGAAGGTGACACCCTTCTAGGAGAAATGGAAGTTTCAAGTAGATTCAAGGGAGGCCCAAAGTTTCCTGAACAAAGAACATTGACCAAATAGATTGTTTACATCCTCCCTAGCCTTGAAACAAAGCACATAGTAGCTTAGACCACAAAAGGATCATTTGGTGAGATTATTCCACGTCAATATTTTATCATGGAGAACCAGCCACATGAAGCATCGAAGTTTAATGGGACATTTAACATGCCAAGTCTTAGTATTCAGTCTCTGTTGAGCTTCATCAACCTTGCCATTCATTAAAACTGAATAGGCCATTTGCGCAGAAACCATACCAGTTGTATTGTTGATACCCCAACATATAACATCATCCTCCATTGAAAGGAAAATGCCCACATGTAATAATCTGCGGATGTACCCATCCAGATATCCATGCAAGTGTGGCTCCAGATCCAAATCCTCAGCAATACTCCAATGAAAACCATCACTCTCCTGATGACTAGCCGCCTGCTTTAGTACATAAACATTTTGTTCATGCAGAGCAAGTATAAGCTCATTAGGCAGTCTGAACTCAACCCCCATTTCAGCAATTAGATCCAGTCCCACAAAAACCTACGAAACCCTTCCAACATTCCAACAAATACCCTTGTTAATAATTGGAAAAGTCTTCAAAAAACTCCTCCAGATATAAGACCCACAAGGAGACTTCTTGCGATTTCTAAACGATAATGGAAGCGGCATCCTTCCAAGATACTTATTTTGTATCACCTTTCCCTAAAGGCCAACATCATGTAGGCTCCTCCAAAATGATTTCGCGCATAGTGGGAAATTGAAAGACCTGAGGTCCTTAATTCCCCACCCATCAAGAAATTTAGGCCGTGAGATTGAGTCCCATGAGGTTGTTAAGTTTAAACCAAATAGACAAGCAAGATCACTGAAAGAAACACAATCACAAGATAGACACACAATATACCCTGGGAAACCCTCATGGGGTAGAAAACCCAGCAAAGCTTTCCTCAATAAGATGATCAACCAAAATACAAGATGTGCTCCTTCCTTCTTTGTCTCCTTAGCAGATCTCCCAGACAAGTGCGCACTCTTCCACAAGTGAGTGAATGTGTATAATGAGGAACACACCTCCTCTATTTATACACTACTTTGACATATATTTTACACAGGTACATGTAGGCTCGTATTTAACCATTAGGTTAAATACCCTATTATAACTGACTGGGCCGACCCCCACATGGTGGGTCTAATAACCCTAGTTACCACAACTTCTCGGAGGAATAAACATCTCCGGATTCATAGTATAATCACATCGGAGGTATGGAACATCTCCGGAATAAATAATATACAAATATAATATTCTTTGAAGTTACAATATTCAACACTCCCCCTTAACGAGAAGGATATTATAACAGCATCTGCAGGAGCAAGGAGTCACTATACATGATACATCTATAAATCATCGGAAGCTTTCTTCAATTTGTCTTCATCAGTAACTCAAACAGTTACTGGTACATCAATGTCAACATCATCATCAACATCACGATCTTCAGCATCGTCTTCACATGATCAGCAGCATTGTCATCACACGATCAGCAGCATCGTCATCACACGATCAGCAGCATCGTCATCACACGATCAGCAGCATCGTCATCACATGATCAGTAGCATCGTCATCACACGATCAGCAGCATCGTCATCACACGATCAGCAGCATCGTCATCACACTATCAGCAGTACAAGTATTCATGCCAATACAAGTAACCATATCAACAATACGAGTATCCTACCGATACAAGTAGCCACATCATCAATACAAGTATCCATACCGATACAAGTAATCACATCATCAATACAAGTATCCTACTGATACAAGTAACCATATCATCAATACAAGTATCCTACTGATACAAGTAACCACATCATCAATACAAGTATCCTACCGATACAAGTAACCACATCATCAATACAAGTATCCTACCGATACAAGTAACCACATCATCAATACAAGTATCCTACCGATACAAGTAACCACATCATCAATAAAATCACTTTTTCGGAGACCATTCGTCTACGGATCAATTCAGGGACCGAAGTCCGGGGATGATACAATCCCCACTTCTCGGAGACCACATGTCTACGGATCAATTCAGGGACCTAAGTCCGGGGATGATACAATCCCCACTTCTCGGAGACCATACGTCTACGGATCAATTCAGGGACCTAAGTCCGGGGATGATACAATCCCCACTTCTCGGAGACCACACATCTACGGATCAATTCAGGGACCTAAGTCTGGGGATGATACAATCCCCACTTCTCGAATACCACACATCTACGGATCAATTCAGGGACCTAAGTCCGGGGATGATACAATCCCCACTTCTCGGAGACCACACGTCTACGGATCAATTCAGGGACCTAAGTCTGGGGATGATACAATCCCCACTTCTCGGAGACCACACATCTACGGATCAATTCAGGGACCTAAGTCCGGGGATGATACAATCCCCACTTCTCGGAGACCACACGTCTACGGATCAATTCAGGGACCTAAGTCCGGGGATGATACAATCCCCACTTCTAGGAGACCACACGTCTACGGCTCTCTTTAGGACTGAAAGTCCAGGGATGATCCAATCCCCTCAACTGTCCACCAAGGACTTCATTCTCGGAGACCTCACGTCTACGGCTCTCTTTAGGACTAAAAGTCCAGGGATGATCCAATCCCCTCAACTGTCCACCAAGGACTTCATTCTCGGAGACCTCACGTCTACGGCTCTCTTTAGGACTAAAAGTCCAGGGATGATCCAATCCCCTCAACTGTCCACCAAGGACTTCATTCTCGGAGACCTCACGTCTACGGCTCTCTTTAGGACTGAAAGTCCAGGGATGATCCAATCCCCTCAACTGTCCACTAAGGACTTCATTCTCGGAGACCTCACGTCTACGGCTCTCTTTAGGACTGAAAGTCCAGGGATGATCCAATCCCCTCAACTGTCCACTAAGGACTTCATTCTCGGCGACCTCACGTCTACGACTCTCTTTAGGACTGAAAGTCCAGGGATGATCCAATCCCCTCAACTGTCCACTAAGGACTTCATTCTCGGAGACCTCACGCCTACGGCTCTCTTTAGGACTGAAAGTCCAGGGATGATCCAATCCCCTCAACTGTCCACTAAGGACTTCATTCTCGGAGACCTCATGTCTACGGCTCTCTTTAGGACTGAAAGTCCAGGGATGATCCAATCCCCTCAACTGTCCACTAAGGACTTCATTCTTGGAGACCTCACGTCTACGGCTCTCTTTAGGACTGAAAGTCTAGGGATGATCCAATCCCCTTCTGTATTCTCATCTATACAGGTACAAATATCCAAGAGCATTTATCACATGTAGCATGTATTCTTACTAATACATCTAATCATCAGAACATGTATACATCACAACTAGCATGTATTCTTACTAAAACATCTAACATCAAAACATGTATACATCACACCAAAACATGTATACATCTAGCATGTATTCTCACTAATACATCTAATATCAAAATATTTATCCATAGAAATAAAAGATATAAAAGAGTTCTAAATCTAAATAATTGTAAGTAGCTAAGTGCAACAAAACAAAATTGTTATCAAATACTATACTACTCCCCCTTTCGAGGAGGGTCCTTCTGGACTATGCCAAGCATGTCTCGGAAGTGTTCAAACTTTACTCGAGACAAGGGTTTAGTCAGGATATCGGCAATCTGATCCTCAGTGCTTATGTAGTCGAGCTTGATGGCTCCTCTCTGCACCATGTCTCGTATATAGAAGTAACGGATCTCAATGTGTTTTGACTTATCATGGAACACAGGATTTTCAGTCATCTTAATGCAGCTTTGATTATCACACATAATCACAGTGGGATCCATTTCTAAGTCAAAAATTCCAGATAAGAGTTTCCGAAGCCACACTGCTTCACAGCTGGCAGAGCAAGCAGCTATATATTCTGCTTCAGCAGTACTGAGGGCCACACTAGATTGTTTCTTGCTGAACCAGGAGATCATGGCAAATCCAAGGCCATAACATCCGCCTGAAGTACTTTTTCTGTCTGGGACACTACCTGCCCAATCAGAATCTGAGTAACCACGTAACTTGAGTTCATTACCTCCAAGATAGTATAGGCCAAAGTCCACTGTACCTTTTAGGTACCTCATTATATGCTTTGCAGCTATAAGGTGAACCTTTCTAGGTTCTACTAGATACTGACTTAGGGTATTTACAGCAAAGCATATATCCGGCCTAGTATTTGTCAAATACATCAATGATCCAATGATTTGTCTATATAGGGTTATGTCCACTAGTTCTGATGAATCATTAACTAATAGTTTCAGGTTGGAGTCAATGGGAGTGGCCATGGCTTTACACTCCAACATATCAAATCTTTTGAGAATCTCCACAATATACTTACCTTGATTTAGAAAGATTCCTTTTGGCTCTTGCCACACTTCTAGGCCTAAGAAGTAGTGCATTAATCCGAGATCTTTCATTTCGAATTCTGAAGAAAGCTTCTTCTTGATTTCAATGATTTGATTCTCATTTCCGGTTAGAAAAAGATCATCTACATATAACAGCAATATAACAGGTTCATCATCCATCACTTTAAGATAAAGATTGGGGTCAGCTTTACTTTTGGTAAAGCCCATGCTTGTTAAGAAACTGTCAATCCTTCCGTACCAAGCCCTGGGAGCTTGCTTCAATCCATATAATGCCTTTTTCAGTTTGCATACATGGGTCCTTCCGTCTTTGACCTCAAAACCTTGAGGTTGTTCTATGTATACTTCTTCTTCAATTACACCATTCAGAAAAGCTGTCTTAACATCCATTTGATGTAATTTCAATTTCATCATGGATGCAAGTGCCATGATAGTTCTAATTGAAGTATACCTAGCAACAGGTGCAAATGTTTCTTCATAATCAATTCCTTCCTTTTGAGAGAATCCTCTGGCTACAAACCTTGCCTTGTATTTTTCAATGCTACCATCTGCAGCATGTTTTATCTTGAAAATCCATTTGGAAGAAACCACACTTTTATCTCTTGGTTTGGGGACTATATCCCAAACATCATTTTTCATTATCGACTGATATTCTTCTGTCATTGCTTCTACCCATTCTTTCTTTTGAGCTGCTTCTTCATAGCTAGTAGGTAGTTGATCCACAAGATCACACATCAAGGCCATATAGTTGGACACTAGCTTTGGTTTCTTTCTTTCTCTAATGGAGCCTTCAGGAGCACCATATTTTTCAGCCCCTTGGATAATATCTCTAGCCCATGCTGGCCTTCTTTTCTTTGATAAATCTGAGATAGGAGGTTCTTGTGTCTCCAACATGTCATGATCCTCTGGTGGATTATCTTCAGGGATGTGAACAGCCTCTGAGTTTCTAGAAGAAGGATCTTCATAGATTTCTTCAAGTTGGCATTTTCTTGATTTCTTGAGAGCTGCTTCTTCATCAAAAGTTACATCTCTACTGATTTCTATATGATGAAAGCCTGGTATGTAAATCCTAAAGGCTTTGGATGATTCACAATAACCAACAAATATTCCTTTCTTACCAGAAGGATCCAACTTGGTTCTCTTTTCTTTTGGAATGTGGATGTACACAGGACACCCAAATATTTTAAGATGGCTTACCTCGGGCTTCTTTCCAGTAAACACTTCTTCTGGAGTTTTGAAATCAAGAGCACTATGAGATAATCTGTTTTGAACATATACTGCTGTTCTGGCTGCTTCAACCCATAGATACATGGGAAGATCCTAGTCATGTATCATAGTCTTCACAGCTTCCATGATGGTTCTATTTTTCCTTTCTGCAACCCCATTTTGTTGGGGATTGGAGGGAGTGGTTAGTTCTCTCTTGATTCCAGCTTCTTTACAGAATTCTTCAAACTCTTTTGAAGTATATTCTCCACCATTGTCTGTTCTGAGAATCTTGATTTTCTTTTCTGAGAGATTTTCTATTAGAGCCTTGAACTCTTTGAACTTTCCAAAAACTTCATTCTTACCCTTTAGAAAGTATATCCAAGTTTTCCTTGAATGATCATCAATGAATGAAAGATAGTATTCAAATCCACTTAGAGAGGTGGTGGGCATTGGACCACATACATCTGAGTGTATTAACTCCAAGATACCCTTAGTCTTTGTTTCACTCTTTGGAAAGGGGTTCTTGACATTCTTCCCTTTCTTACATCCTTTACATGAGCCATCATGATCAACCTTCAAATCTAGTAGTCCTATAACCACCTTGCTTACATAGGGTAAGGCTTTGTAGTTAATGTGAGCTAGTCTTCTATGCCATAGCTCACTGGGGCTAGAGGTTTCATGAATAAGAGCAGCTTCTGGATGACCCTTGAGTTTATATAAACCTCCTTCCTCTTCACCAATAACAATTGCATCCTTAATAGATTTGCCTTTGGACCACATTAACACTTGTCCATCAATGAATGCCACTCTATAGCCTTTCTTGTCTAAAGCTGAGATTGAAAGCAAATTCTTCTTCAATCTTGGAACATATAAAACTTCCTTCATCTTCATGGGAGTTCCAGAATCGAGTTTGTAATTTGCTTCACCAATTCCCTTAATGGGATATTGATAGTCATCTCCTAGAGATACCTTTTGGCGAGAAGTCTTTTCTTCAAGATTTGAGAGAGTCCTTTTCTGTCCTGTCATGTGCTTTGAAGCACCACTGTCAATAAGCCATGTACCTTCTCCAGGGGTTATAGATCCAGAGAGTGCGGAGAAGAGAACATATTCTTCTGCATCTTCTTCTGCATTTCTCCTTGACCTTCTTTTGAAGAAGGTCCTTTCTTCTTCTTCCTCTTCATTTCTAGGTCTTTTATTGTGAGACCTTTCTTCCTCTACTTCTTCTTCTTCACTATCATCTTCTGCAAGATGTGCTTGGTGCCTTTTGTAGTGAGTGCCCTTTTTCTTCTGTAGAGGGAAATCTCTAGCAATGTGTCCTATTTTGTGACAAGAAAAGCACTGGAAAGAAGAGTAATCTCTTCTTTGAGTAGATCCTCTTTTCTTATGAAATCTGTGTGGAGGATGAGACTCCTTGTGACTACCCTTTTTGGAGTAGGATTGACTCCTTCTTCTTTTGGTGTGGGTGGCCAAGGCTTGGTCATCCTCTTTGAGCAAGGCTTCTCGATTTGCAACCCTAGCCTCCTCTTGTACACAATCCTCCCAAACTACATCAAACTTCATACTTTCTTTGCTGGCACACATAGTTTGAATGAATGACTCCCAAGGTCTAGTGAGACCATTTAGAGCTGTCATCACAAGTTCATCTTCATCAAGAGTATCACCAATGGCATCTAGTTGCTCTTTGATTAGAGAGACTCTTGAGAAGTAGTCATGAATGGATTCTCCTTTGTGCATCTTGGTACTCTTCAACTGAGTCCTTAGATTCATTTTCCTATTGATGTTCTTTCCTTCATACATTCTTCCTAGGGCATCATACATTTCCTTTGGAGTCTTCTTGGAAGCCACTTGGGGAATCAAGTGGTCTTTAATAGAATCAGCTATGATTCTCTTTGCCCTAATCAAATCCTTCCTGTGTTTTTCTTTGGCTTCATCTTCTTCTGGTTCTGCAACTTCCTCCTTGATATAATGAGCAAGATCATTCTCCTCAAGAATGAGACCAATTCTGTATTTCCATGCCCGAAAATTCTCTATGCCTTCTAGCTTGTCTTCAAGCTTAGTGTTTGGAGCCATCTTCTCTTGGGGGAGTCCAAGAGACAGAGTAGACTTACCTGGGAAGTTACTTTTCACTTTTCCGGAATCTGGAACAGAATTTTATCGCACTTTTGGTAGAATTAGGGTTTGACTTTCCCGGAGTTCTACCCAACCAAAAAGTTCGATCTATAGCTCAAAAGAATGCTCTTGAGAAGGGATATCCAGCCATGTAATCAGAATCCAAAAATTACAACTTTTTTCTGAAACCAAAATCTGACGTATCGCACTTTTGGTAGAATTAGGGTTTGGATTTCTCGGAGTTCTACCCAACCAAAAAGTTTGATCTATAGCTCAAAAGAAAGTTATTTAAAAGAGCTATCCATCCATGCAACCAAAAATCAATAATACCAACTTTGGGCTGAAACCCTAACTTCACCAAAGAGAGAGAGAGAGGTATTCTTACCTTGTGAAAGATGTCCTATTCAGTCTAGCTCTGATACCATATTAAGTTTAAACCAAATAGAAAAGCAAGATCACTGAAAGAAACACAATCACAAGATAGACACACAATATACCCTGGGAAACCCTCATGGGGTAGAAAACCCAGCAAAGCTTTCCTCAATAAGATGATCAACCAAAATACAAGATGTGCTCCTTCCTTCTTTGTCTCCTTAGCAGATCTCCCAGACAAGTGCGCACTCTTCCACAAGTGAGTGAATGTGTATAATGAGGAACACACCTCCTCTATTTATACACTACTTTGACATATATTTTACACAGGTACATGTAGGCTCGTATTTAACCATTAGGTTAAATACCCTATTATAACTGACTGGGCCGACCCCCACATGGTGGGTCTAATAACCCTAGTTACCACAACTTCTCGGAGGAATAAACATCTCCGGATTCATAGTATAATCACATCGGAGGTATGGAACATCTCCGGAATAAATAATATACAAATATAATATTCTTTGAAGTTACAATATTCAACAAAGTGAAATTTTCCAAAGCCACCAGTGCCTCACCAAAGAAAACGTGAGAAGAGGTTGTACAGACCTGCTATAATCTTCATAGGGATAAGAAAGAGGTAGAACCAAAAAACAAGTATACCTTGGAGCACCGAACATATGAGATTGAGACAACCTCCCAGAGATAGGTAATTAAAGGACCAATCATTGATTTTCCTCTGAACCTTTTTTATCAGCCATCCCTAGTCTATTGAGCTATAACCACATGGCTTCAAAGAATAACCGAGATATTTGAACCCATAAGCTATCTCCTTCATCGGAAAGGGGAATAAATTACCAGTTTGATCCATCAACACCTAATACTTACATTGACAAAGAAAATAGGATTAATATCCATCCCAAAAGCATTACAAAAACAATTGGTAATAATTTTAAATTGAACCCATTCACCATAAGTACCCTTTCCAAATAATAACACATCGTCTACAAATAATAAGTGAGAAATATGTAGAGCCGATGCCACCTTGATTCCCTAGATAAGGCCTTTTTGCTTAGCATCCTTAATTAAAATACTTAATACTTGAATGGACAAAATAAATAGATAAGGAGATAATGGGAATCCTTGATGGAGACCCCTGCCTCCAACAAAATTAGCAGAAGGTGAACCATTAACCAGAACCGAATAATTAGCAGAGATACCACAAGACATAATCCAATCAATGGATTCCAAATGCAATATAACCTGTAGAAGAATAAATCGCAGAAAAGTCCAGTCAAGCCTATCATAGGCCTTGACCAGGTCCATCTTCAAAATGAAAGCATCAAACTTATTTTGTTTGATAGAGTGTAGTCCCTCTTGTGCTATACCAACCACATCCATCAATTGACGGCTATGAAGAAAGCCAAATTGCTCAACAGAAATGAACTTTTCCAGCGTGGGCTTAATCCGATCAGAGATAATTTTGGATACAACTTTATAAACAAGATTACACAGAGAGATGGGCCTATAATACCCAAAGAGAGAGATTAATTCCTATTAGCGTAAATATGATGAACATGAGCTCTAACCAACAAAGGAACTTTGAATGAATGAATAGAATCATGGATTCAGTTGGTTTTCATGCTCATAATGGTTTCTTCTTGTTTAAATTATTTTTCTTCATAGTTCCTTAGTTCCTTGGTCAAATTTCATGGTTAGGAAATTTCCCCTAGATATCTAACCGATAGGAACTTTGACCAATGTACAAACAAGAAGAACCACTTTAAGAAATGAAGAACCTTCACGAATGAAGGAAGTTAGAAACTGGATGCAATAACTCTAACTTATGGGAACTTTGATAATGAAGATGTCTTATTGAAAAAGGAACAAGAACACATATTTGGTCGAAGTTCATGTTGGTCATAAGTCCTATTGGTAATGGTTCCTTGTTGGTCATAATTTTTATCATTCGTAGTTCGTTTTTAGTTTCCTAACCAATGTTTCTAGTCAAGAAATTTACCTTTGCTAGGAAATTTAATAAATGCAAAGATAGAAACTCTAAGTAACAAAGTATCTCTGTTCATAGTTCCCTATGCAAAGTTATTAATAAAAAACGTTTATGAGAACTTTGATAGAGAATAAATTTAACCAAACTATGAGTGAGGGTAACTCTAACCTAAACTTTGATTGATGAAGCAACTCTCAGTGATGAAGGAATTTTTAACGTAAGAATAGGAGTAAGAACTTGGTCCAAGTTCCCATCGGTTATATTCTATTGATAATGGTTCCTTTATTGGTTAGGGTATTATCTATTCTCATTTTTTGATAATGGTTCCTTTATTGGTTAGGGTATTATTTATTCTCATTTCCTAGTTAGGAAATTTTCCTACAACTCTAACAAAAAATAACTCTAATTGACAAAGGAATGATACCAATGGAAACTTTGACTTATTTCGGGTTTCTATTCTTTCATTTATACACCATATTTAGAATCACATTGAATTTCAAATCAAGAGCAATGGTTGGAAAGAAATAAACTATTTGCTCAACCTATGTATATTGAATGATGCTTGGTTAAAAGGTCATGAGTTTTAATTTCTATTCTCATTCCATAATTGATTCATATTAAATATGAAACCATCTTAAAACCTATTGTTTCATTTATACACCATATTTAGAATCACATTGAATTTCAAATCAAGAGCAATGGTTGGAAAGAAATAAACTACTTGCTCAACCTATGTATATTGAATGACGCTTGGTTAGAAGGTCACGAGTTTTAATTTCTATTCTCATTCCATAATTGATTCATATTAAATATGAAACATGTTGATGCCTCGAAAATTGCAGCATCAATCAGCAAGGGCTTCTCCCCAGTAAGTGATCCAAATTAGATCGCCCACCATTTGGTATAGGGAATCCGTCCGGTTAACGGTCCGACTATCGTGTAAGTTTTTGTAAAGATTTGTTTGTTTTACCAGTTGCGGCCCGATCCACTGTTTATATTTTATGTTTAAGATGATGTGCATGTGCCCTAAATTAAATGCATGCGTCAAACAAATATATTCTAAGCTAATTAAATCTAAATTAACCTATCCTTATAAGGAGCATATTTAAAGGATGAATAATAAAGTGGAAATGCAACCAAGAACTCCACAAATAGTTGTCAAATTAAATAGAAGCATTTACAGCAGAAAATAAAGATTATCAAAGATAGCTCTGATAGAGAAAAACATTCTATTACCCATTTAACACAGAAATTTTGAAAAAGGAAATGAAACTATTCGTAGCAGAGAATTAATTCACAATAGCTAGGAAAGATCTCACAGGACATGTATGAAAGATGCAAAATAGTTCATCAATTATCCAACATGACGCCAAGCAAAGTGCTGTGCAGGCTTCCACAGTCCAAAATGATTTTCTTATTCATGTAGCAGAAATAGTTCATATACAAGACATAAATGTCCTTTCACCTGCCAAAAGTCCTCCTATTCTCCTCTATTCAGCTATATATAGCCTTACAAAATGCTCCAAGAGCTGCCACCTAAACCCTAACCGTTTATATTCCTCTAATTTGTCTTGTAGTTCCCATGTCACAAAAAGAGAATACAACCCAAAATATTACAGAAATGGACGTTATTGAGGGCCCAATGTCATTTAATGATTGATACAAAGGAAAAATGAAAAATAGATGCTGGTAGTGGGCCCACAGAGTAAGGCAAAAAATAGACTATTCATGAATTGATGCCTTTTGCTGACTTGGGCACTTCTGCCGAGGCTGATACTCCCATTGGGGCTTGAAATATTGGTGCTACCGTTGGAGTTGATGTTCCTTCTTCTCCTGCTGTAACTTGCTGTGTTTCAGCTGTTAGCATCCTGTCAATCTCTGCTATATTCTTCACCCAGACACCAGTTTCCTTTATGATATTGTTTTCATCCACGGGAAGCATGGTTTTTAATGAAACCTCATGTTTGTATAGCTCTTCTTCTTCATTAGTGACTTCTATCATTGTAGCTCGGAGACTTTCACTTAGGAGATGTGTGCGAATCGCAGCCTGGCCAATCTAATCATGCAGATCCTCAGTGGTCAGAACATCTATCTTCTTCACATAATCTATTTCAGCATTCAATCCATCCTTTAGATCAGACAAACGTTGGGCTTTGTCTGGGAACTCCTCTATAGTTTGAGACATTTTCACCTGGCACTCTTCATGGGTGGTTCGTATTTTCAAATACAAATTCCCACACCATTCAAGTGTAGCCAAGGCCACTTTGTTCAGCTTTACTCCATAATCCTAGCAAAAACCCAAGAGGCGGACATCTGCTTGGAAACTGGCGATGGACTTAAGAGGGAGTCCTTATGGGAATCCCGATCTTCCCTCTCTCCATTCCATTTGCCTCCTAATGTCCTCTACAATATGTGTGTACTTCCTCCTATGCCTAGCAGCCTCAACATTTATTTCTTTAATCATGGCCACCACTTGCTTTAACTTGCATACCTCCTCTGTCATGAGTCCCTGGATATCGTAAGTCTTCCTCATAATTTCACAAGCCAGCTCATGAAAGGGTCCCAAGTCTCCAACCTTGTTGGTTGCAAGTTGTAATTGATACTCTAGCAGCTCCTCATTATCTTCCAGCTTCTCAATGCTCTCTTTCAGATCATCAATCTGTTGAGCAGTATCAAACTTCTCTGACTCCAACTATAGGTTGTGACTTTCTAGAGCTTTTTTCTCTGTCTCCAGAGTTCTTATCTGTATCGCCAAAGCTCTCTTTTCAGCTTCAAGATGCTGAAGCCTTCTGTTAAGTTCTTCCTTTTCTTTCATAAGGGTGTCACATTTCTCAACTATCAAATTGGAATAGTTCTGCTCTTTAACCAGTGTTTCCTACAAATGATGGGCTTTCTCCTTTTCTGATTCCAACTTGTTTGATAATATGTCGACATTGTCGGCAGTTGCTAGCACAGAGGCCACAGAGATAGATGCCATGAGTTTGGGTGCATGTTGGGTACCTTGCATGACTGTGGTTTCAAGCTTGGTGAGAATGTTTGGTTGAAAATGCCTCTTCGTTCTGGTCACTGTTTCCTTAACAATGGATTTCCTTTTCTTGATGTAAGTAAACTTATCCCATTGGGACACTGTACTATTCTTGGAGGGTGTGAAAGGGACAATGGGAAGGTCCCTTATGGGGGAACCCATACTTAAGTCTTGCATGTTTGGGCTTTCGGGATCAGCATCTTCTTTGGATTTGTTTTCTTCTTCTTCCTTCCTTTGTGCTTCTTCCTCTTGCTCTTGTCTAAATTTGTCCTCTTCTTCTTGCCTCGCATTTATTTCCAATCTGATCATCTCTTCTTCTTGAATCTTCTTTTCTTCAGCTTCAGCTGCTTGGGCTCTTAAAGTTTCTTCTTCTTGGATTTTATCCTCTTTGATTTTCTTGAATTTTTCCTGGAGCCTTTGTTCTTCTTCTCAAAGAGCCTCAGCAGTCCCCAAGGTATCCTTTCCTCGCTACTGATCCATTTTCCCCACAACATTAGAGCTTGAGCTGGCTCCTCCTTTTCCAAGTTGACAGATCCGTAGCTTAGTCATATTGCTGACCCCTCTATATACTTCCTCATCTTGATCATAATAGTTAGCATATTCAAAGGGAGTGGAGATTTCTTTGCAATGTTGTGCAGCTTTGCCTTATCAATCATTTCTGTGAAAAATATTTTGCCCAAAATGAAAGCTTTTCAACTCAACGACGAAATCCTCTACCATTGCAATTCCTGAGAACTTGTAGGCCCCAACATAGAAAGGTAAAGGCGGGAAAGTAGCCTTCTTTGCTTTGTACAAAGTGCTGCAAATCCCATCAATGAACACTTGCCTCACTGCCTCTTTGTGAACTATATAATATGTATCATACCTAGGTAGGATATACGGGGCTTTAGAGCCTCCGTACATTCTTATATAGGTACCTTCTGGCAAAAGATAGAAATCACCATATTTCTCCAAAACTTCCATGGCGTTCTTCGATAGGCAGCTGGGTTCTTCATTAAACATTAATTCATATAGGGGCATGATGAACTCCTCACAAATGAGTTTGTAATGCCTCTTGTAATTCTGAGCCCAAAAGATTTTGCAGGCGATGAACATTGAGCTATCCACCGAGTTCCATATGCATCCCAACTTGGAAAGGGGAATTTCGCCACAATACAATCTATCAAGTAGGATGCCATATAATATTCTTCCTTCCTCTCCCCTAACCCTTCTCGTGCAGCCATTATAGCTGATGACAAACTGTCTGAAAGAATATCATCCCAGTTGAAAATTGTTCCTTTGAAAGCTACGTAGTGGATGATGGGAACCCATTGCACCATGAACAACGTTCCATCAGGTCTTCCAAAGATTCTACTCAACATGAGAGCGATCAGTCTGAAAGGGGGCCTCAAATTCTGAACCTCATACTCATGATTGTCCTTCTTCCTGATTTACTTGCCTGAAATTAACAGCTTCCTGGCCATCTCTAGATTATCCATCTGAATTTCTTCCAACCATGCATCATCAAGCCACTGCTGGGCTTTGGGAAACTTGTAAGCCATTGAGATATAGGATGGATGAAATGAGGTAAAATCCTTTCCTTTGCTGTCTACTATAACTCTTGTTAAGTTTAAACCAAATAAACTAGAAAGATCAATGAAAGAAACATAATCACAAGATAGACACAGAATTTACCCTGGGAAACCCTCATGGGGTAGAAAACCTAGCAAAGCTTTCCTCAATAAGATGATCAACCAAAATACAAGATGTGCTCCAAGACTTGTCCTTCTTCTCTACCTCACATGCATACCTCCCAGACACAAGGGTGCTACTTTCTGAGTTGTGGAAGTGTATCAAATGAGGAGCTCTCCTCCTCTATTTATACTAGTTCCCGACTGACCAAAAATTCCTAATGGGGCCGACCTCTCCTGGAGAAGTCTAATAACCCCTAAAATATAAACCCAGGGCCGACCCCCACATGGTGGGTCTAATAACCCTAGTTACTACAAACCATCGGAGGAATAAACATCTCTGGATACATGATAGAGTCACCTCGGAGGGATGAAACATCTCCAGAATAATAATATACAAATATAATATTCTTAGAAGTTACAATATTCAACACTCCTCCTTAACGAGAAGGATATTATAACAACACCTACAGGAGCAAGGAGTCATCGACTAGATCACACATGATACATCTGTATATCATCGGAAGCTTTCTTTAATACATAATCATCAGTAACTTAACCAGTTACTGGAACATCAACATCATCGTTGTTATACGATCATCAGCATCATCATCACACGATCATCAACATAGTCATCACACGATCATCAGCATCATCACCACATGATCATCAGCATACTCTGTAAAACATGATCGATTTAAGACACCATAACATGTATAGGGACGATACGGTCCACTTGTCAACTTAGAGAAAATCTAAGAACCACTTTCTCGGAGACGTATGTCTACGGATCAATTCAGGGACCAAAGTCCGGGGACGATACAATCCCCTCTCATCCACTAGGGACCACTTCTCGGAGACCATACGTCTCCGGATCAATTGAGGGACCGAATTCCGGGGATGATACAATCCCCTCTCATCCACTAGGGACCACTTCTTGGAGACCATACGTCTATAGATCAATTCAGGGACCGAAGTCCGGGGGTGATACAATCCCCTCTCATCCACTAGGGACCACTTCTCGGAGACCATACGTTTAGGGATCAATTCAGGGACCGAAGACCGGGGATGATACAATCCCCTCTCATCCACTAGGGACCACTTCTCGGAGACCATACGTCTACGGATCAATTCAGGGACCGAAGTCTGGGGATGATACAATCCCATCTCATCCACTAGGGACCACTTCTCGGAGACCATACGTCTATGGATCAATTCAGGGACTGAAGTCCGGGGATGATACAATCCCCTCTCATCCACTAGGGACCACTTCTATGAGACCATACGTCTACGGATCAATTCAGGGATCGAAGTCCAGGGATGATACAATCCCCTCTCATCCACTAGGGACCACTTCTCGGAGACCATACGTCTACGGATCAATTCAGGGACCGAAGTCCAGGGATGATATAATCCCCTCTTGTATCCTTATCAATACAAATATAAAACCTGTATCCTTATCAATACATCAACAAAACATGTATCCTCATCAATACATCAATAAAACATGTATCCTCATCAATACATCAATAAAACATGTATCCTCATCAATACATCAATAAAACATGTATCCTCATCAATACATAAATCATCAAAAATTAAAAGCAAGTAAAAATAAGTATTCTAAGAGTCCTAAATCTAAATAACCTAAATATCCAAGTGTAGTAAACAGGTATCCACATCATTGACCTAGCTGTCGATGAGGCAATCTCATCATCAGTGACTACACTACTCCCCCTTTCGAGGAGGGTCCTTTTGAACCACACCCAACTTGTCTCGCAAGTATTCAAATTTCACCTGAGACAGAGGTTTGGTTAATATATTAGCAATTTGTTCTTCAGTGCTCACATATTCGAGGTTAATAGCTACTCTTGGCACCATATCTCGTATGTAGAAATATCGGATCTCTATGTGTTTTGTCTTATCATGGAACACTGGATTTTCAGTCATCTTGATACAACTTTGATTGTCACACATGATCACAGTGGGATCCAATTCTAAGTCAAACACTCCAGATAATAGTTTCTGAAGCCATACTGCTTCACAACGGGCAGAGCAGGCAGCTATATATTATGCTTCCGCAGTACTGACAGCCACACTGGATTGTTTCTTGCTGAACCAAGAGATCATGGCATATCCAAGTCCATAACAGCCACCTGATGTACTCTTCTTGTCTGAAACACTTCCTACCCAATCGGAGTCTGAGTAACCATGTAATCTGAGTTCATGATTTCCAAGGTAGTAAATACCAAAATCTAATGTACCTTTTAGATACCTCATTACATGCTTTGCAGCTATTAGGTGAACCTTCCTTGGTTATACTAGATACTGACTCAGTGTATTTACAGCAAAGCATATATCTGGTCTAGTATTTGTTAAATACATCAATGACCCAATGATTTGTCTATATAGAGTTATATCCACTAATTCAGATGAGTCATCAACTAATAGCTTCAAGTTGGAGTCCATGGGAGTGGCCATGGCCTTACACTCCAACATATCAAATCTCTTCAAAATCTCCACATCATACTTACCTTGATTTAGAAAGGTTCCTTTTGGTTATTGCCATACTTCTAGACCTAAGAAGCAGTGCATTAATCTGAGATCCTTCATCTCAAATTCTGAAGAAAGCTTCTTCTTGCATTCGATAATTTGATTCTCATTTCCTGTTAGAAATAGATCATCTACATACAATAGTAATATAATAGGTTCATCATCCATAACTTTGAGATAAAGATTTGGATTAGCTTTACTCTTTGTAAAGCCCATGCTTATTAAGAAACTGTCAATCCTTCCGTACCAAGCTCTGGGAGCTTGCTTCAATCCATACAAAGCCTTTTTTAGCTTGCATAAATGTGTTATTCTATCTTTAACCACAAATCCTTGAGGTTGTTCTATGTACACTTCTTCTTCAATGACACCATTTAGGAAGGCTGTTTTAACATCCATTTGGTGTAATTTCCACTTCATCATAGATGCAAGTGCCATGATAGTTCTAATTGATGTGTACCTAGCCACTGGAGAGAATCCTCCTTTTGAGGATTCTCTATTCCCTCCTTTTGAGAGAATCCTCTAGCTACAAATATTGCCTTATATTTTTCAATGCTACCATCTACAGCATGTTTTATCTTCAATATCCATTTGGAAGAAACCACACTTTTCTCCTTTGGTTTGGGAACTATATCCCAAACATCATTCTTCATTATTGACTGGTACTCTTCTATCATAGCTTCTACCCACTCTTTCTTCTAAGCTGCCTCCTTATAGATGGTGGGTTGATGATCCACAAGATCACACATTTAGGCCACATAGTTGGATACTAACTTGGGTTTCTTCCTTTCTCTAGTGGAACCTTCAGGAGCTCCATATTTTCCAGCTCCTTGAATAATGTCTCTAGCCCATGCTGGTCTTCTTTTTCTAGATAGATTTGTGATGGAGGGTTCTTGAGGTTCTAACATGTCATGGTATTCTTGTGTATCATTTTCAGGGATGGGAACAACTTCTGTGACTCTAGGAGGTGTACCTTCTTCATAGATTTCTTCAAGCTAACACTTTCTAGATAGTTGCTTCTTCATCAAATGTTACATCTCTACTTATCTCCATATGATGAAAAACAGGTATGTAAATTCCGAAAGCTTTAGATGTTTCACAATATCCAACAAATATTCCTTTCTTACCAAAGGGGTCCAACTTGGTTCTCTTTTCTTTTGGAATGCGAATATACACAGGACATACAAATATTTTGAGATGACTTACCTCAGGCTTCTTTCCTGTGAACACTTCTTCTGGAGTCTTAAATTCAAGAGCACTATGAGAAAGTCTATTTTGTACATAGATAGCTGTCCTGGCTGCTTCAGCCCATAGATACATGGGAAGATCTTGATCATGTATCATAGTCTTTACAGCTTCCATGATAGTTCTATTCTTTCTCTTAGCAACCCCATTTTGTTGGGTATTGTAGGGAGTGGTTAGTTCCCTCTTGATTCCAGCTTCTCTACAAAAGTCTTCAAATTCCTTTGAAGTATATTCTCCACCATTATTTGTTTTGAGAATCTTGATTTTCTTTTTTGAGAGATTTTCTATTAAGGCCTTGAACTCCTTGAATTTTCCAAAGACTTCATTCTTACCTTTTAGAAAGAATATCCAAGTTTTCCTTGAATAGTCAGCAATGAATGTGACATAGTATTCATATCCACTCAAAGATGTGGAGGGCATTGGTCCACATACATCAGAGTGTATTAATTCCAAGGTACTTTTAGTCTTTGTTTCACTCCTAGGAAAGGGGTTCTTGATATTCTTTCCTTTTGCACATCCTTTGCATGTGCCATCATGATCAATCTTTAAGTCTGGCAAACCTATGACTACCTTGCTTACATAAGGTAGTGCCTTGTAGTTAATGTGAGCAAGTATCCTATGCAATAGCTCATTTGGGCTAATGGTTTCATGTACAAGAGCAACTTCTGGATGGCCCTTAATCTTTTACAAACCTCCTTCTTCTTCACCATTGATAATTGCATCCTTGATAGATTTTCTTTTAGGCCACATTAATACTTGTCCATCAATAAATGCAACCCTGTAGCCTTTCTTATCCAATGCTGAGATGGATAACAAGTTCTTCTTCAATCTTGGTACATACAATATTTCTTTCATTTTCATGGGGGTACCAGAATCAAGCTTGTAGCTTGCTTCACCAATTCCCTTGATGGGATATTGAAAGTCATCATCTAGAGATACCTTTTGTGGAGAGGTCTTTTCTTCAAGTCTTGAGAGAGTATTTTTCTGACCTCTCATGTGCTTTGAAGCACCACTGTCAATAAGCCATGTATCTTCTCCAGGAGTTATAGATCCAGAGAGTGCGGAGAATAGAACATATTCTTCTGCATCTTCTTCTTCATTTCTAGGTCTTTTATTGTGAGGCCTTTCTTCCTCTTCCACTTCTTCTTCACTATCATCCTCTGCAAGATGTGCTTGATGTCTTTTGTAATGAAAGCCCTTTTTCTTCTTTAGGGGACAATCTCTAGCAATGTGTCCTATTTTATGACAAGCAAAACATTGGAATAGGGAGTAATCTCTTCTTTGATTATATCCTCTTTTCTTTTGAAATCTAAGTGGAGAATGAGACTCCTTGAGACTATCCCTTTTGGAGTAGGATTGATTCCTTTGATTCCTTCTTCTCTTGGTGTGGGTGGACAAGGATTGGTCATCTTCTTTGAGCAAGGCTTCTCTATTTGCAACCCTAGCCTCTTCTTGTACACAATCCTCCCAAACTACATCAAACTTCATACTTTCTTTTCTGGCACACATAGTTTGTATGAATGACTCCCAAGGTCTAGTGAGACCATTTAGAGTTGTCATCACAAGTTCATCTTCATCAAGATTATCACCAATGGCATTTAGTTTCTCCTTGATTTGGGAGACCCTTGAGAAGTAGTCTTGAATGGATTCTCCTTTGTTCATATTGGTACTCTTTAACTGAGTTCTTAGGTTCATCTTCCTATTGATGCTCTTTTCTTCATACATTCTTCCTAGGGAATCATACATTTCCTTTGGAGTCTTCTTGGAAGCCACTTGGGGAATCAAGTGGTCTTTAATAGAATCAACTATGATTCTCTTTTCCCTAATCAAATCCTTCCTATGCTTCTCTTTGGCTTCATCTCCTTCAGGTTCTGCAACTTGATCCTTGATATAATGAGCAAGATCATTTTCTTCAAGAATGAGACCAATTCTGTATTTCCATGCCCGCAAATTCTCTATACCTTCTAGCTTGTCTTCAAGCTTAGTGTTTGGATCCATCTTCTCTTGAGGGAGTCCAAGAGATAAGAGATCGAGTAGTACTTACCCGGAAACTTTAACTTTTCACTTTTCCAGATCTGCAACAGAATTTCTGGTTTTATTGCACTTTTGGTAAAACTAGGTTTTGACTTTCCCAGAGTTCTACCCAACCAAAAACCTCGATCCAAGGCTCAAAAGATATATCTTTAGAAGGGCTATTCAGCCATGCAAGTAAAATAAAAAAATACTAACTTTTGCAGAAACCCTAATTTTGAGAGAGAGAGAAATATAATTTCACCTTGTGAAAGATGTTCTATTCAGGCTAGCTCTGACACCATGTTAAGTTTAAACCAAATAAACTAGCAAGATCACTGAAAGAAACATAATCACAAGATAGACACAAAATTTACCCTGGGAAACCCTCATGGGGTAGAAAACCCAACAAAGCTTTCCTCAATAAGATGATCAACCAAAATACAAGATGTGCTCCAAGACTTGTCCTTCTTCTCTACCTCACATGCAGACCTCCCAGACACAAGTGCGCTACTTTCTGAGTTGTGGAAGTGTATCAAATGAGGATCTCTCCTCCTCTATTTATACTAGTTCCCGACTGACCAAAAATCCCTAATGGGGCCGACCTCTCCTGGAGAAGTCTAATAACCCCTAAAATATAAACCCAGGGCCGACCCCCACATGGTGGGTCTAATAACCCTAGTTACCACAAACCATCGGAGGAATAAACATCTATGGATACATGATAGAGTCACCTCGGAGGGATGAAACATCTCCGGAATAATAATATACAAATATAATATTCTTAGAAGTTACAATATTCAACAACTCTTGTCTCGGGGTTTGCATGCTGTAAAATCCAACCAATTACTTATGGGCATGGGAAGAGCTCTAGACGTGTGGCTGCCTTGGATATACAAGAGTTTCTGATGTTTCGATATAAATATTCTTCCTCAACAAGAGCTTCAAGGAAGTCCAGATCTCTTATCATACGGTATACGTCTCCCTAGTTTACTTCTGGGGGCACGCCTGTGGTGCACTTGGTATCCTAGAATGTAGTTTCTACTCTTGTGCTTTCATCCGTTTCCTTCGACTTTCTCTTTCCTCCTTTGGCCATTTTTAAAAATCCTGTTCAACAATCAGACATGAATAAGAATATATGACGCGACGTCGACAATCCACACCAGCATCCTTCTAATTCCTGCTCGTCTCATTGTTTCAAAATATTTCTTTCACATGCTATTGTATAATCTTGTGAAAACTTTAATTTGGTTACTTCTACTGTTGATATTGTAATTATGAGCTATGAAATCAATGCACATAAAGTAGGCCTGGGTATACTACATTCTTATAAGAGAAACGTGTGACAATAACCGGCTTCAAAGAGCAGAATGCAATAAAACTCCACAGGCGTAAACATGCTTATAACTTTGGTGTAAGGATGGGAAAGGTTGGTCTCAGAATTACCAAACATGTGGCTTCTATGATGGGTAGAGGTATGCTGCAGGCTCTTCTAACATTTAAGTGGTGGGTGCTTGAGGTTCTAGAGCCTTTTATGTCCATAAATAGGGCTTCAATACGCCAAAACGAGGTGCACATGGGTCCGCTATGGCCGTGGTTATTCTGAGAGTCTTGCCATGGATAGGATAGAATGGAGAGAGTGACAAATCATGCCATTTTAAACAAGAAGAAACCTTATAATAAGGTCTGCAGGGGTACTAACCTGTGAAGAGATGAACGTTATGCGGATGCTGTCATTCGTTGTGGAATTGGAAATCCTAGAATGTGCACTTCGTGTCTTCAAACGGAAACGAGAATAGAACTCTCAAGTAATAAGAAACAATGGAAAACCAACGGGGTCCATGGCTTATATAATAGAATGGTACATGCGAGCCATTATTAGGGTGGTTGTAAGCCATTAAAATGGGGTTAATGCAGTGTACGGATGGGTCAAATCAACCTTTTCTTTAATAAATGCGACCGTCAAAAATCGGAAAGCCTTGGTTAAGGTCTCCGTCTCCTGCGGAAAGAAACGCTAAGTTTGCCCATTGTTGTGGGAGAATTGTCTGAAATTTTCTGCGAAAGGAAAGTGTGATGCTACATATCGTCCAACTTAACTGAGTTTGTCCGCCTTTGCAGAAGAGTTATCTGAAATCCTTCGCTATTTCGGGAAAGATAGACAAGTCTTCCCGCCGTTGCGGAGAAACTTAGTGAATTTTTGATTATTTGCGGAGGAGTTAGATGAATTCTTCCACTGTTGCGGAGAAGCTTGGTGAATTGCTTCCGCCGCGGGCTTACTTAGTCAAAGGTTTTGTTTTTTGGAAACTTAAGATGAGTATTCCACCGCGGGCTTACTTAGTCTTTTTCTTCCGCCGTTTCGGAAGGTTTGGACCAACCCTTCCGCCGTTGCAGAAAAGTTAGCGCAGAACTTCCACCATTTCGACTCATGATCTTGAGTTTTACTTAGGAAAAAGAGATAATAAACTAAAAGAGTAAGACAAGTAAAAGACCTTTTTTCAGGGAGAAAAAAGCTAAGGAAAGACTAAGGTGCTCAGATACTCTTAGGCAAACTTCCTCTAAAAAACAGAGGGGTCCCAATATTTTTCAAAAAATCTGGTGGGGTGTTGCAGCAACAACAAAATAGATTCCATTAGAGTCTCGTGTACTACATAAAAATAATAACTTCTTATAAAATACACAAATGTAGACCTTTTTTTAATATTTTTAGATAAAAGAGATAAGAAGGGAGGTTCTATCCTTCATATTTGGATATGGATAAATATGAGTTATTGAAATATATTTATACAAAAATATTACTTTACTATTACGAATTTTGCAAATAATATTATACATAGATAGGTTGTATATTTTACTTATTTCCATCAATGACAATTTCAAACAACTCCAGTTCATCCTTAGAAGGTGCACATTTGTCACCTACCCAATTTTTGAGAATAATTATTTCCTATTATTATTCTTTTTGCAAAAATACTTTGTGTTAAATTATAATTACAAGTTTGTAATTATGACCAAGTAGGTCAAAATTGAATGTAATGACTCATTATTATTATTTAATAAATGAAAATGGGAGACAAACACTCAAGAAAACTGTTACAAGAGTATCCACTGGCCCACTAGGAGGAATGGAAGCTGTTGGAAGGATTGGGACAGATGGCAGCATTTGCACTCTACCATTAGTTGTTGGTATGGGACAACTCCCCCTAATTTTGTGGCATTTTCCTCTCCAGGTGGAGAGAGGTGAGCAGGAATCTCACTAATGACCAGTTAATTACAAAAGACCTAGGCAGCCTATAAAGGGCAATTCGAATTGAGCAGGCAGCTCTTACAATGTTTTTTGCAGAAACATTCCTCATGCTCATCAGGTGATGGCTGAGAGATTCAAATAGGGGAGGCTGTGGAGAGTGCAAGTATAAGTCTGCAAATGTTATGAGAAGGACAGAACAGAGGCACTGGTGTTGATTCCATGGAATTAATAAGCCTGTTAAGGATGGATATATAAATTTTCTTGTTGCTGCAAGTGGAATTCCCAAGCTGCAGAACCTTCTTCCTCCTGGTGGATCAGTGGATAGGCTTGGGGGTCCTAAAGCAGACATCTTGGCTGTTTGGGAGCACGTTGGCTGGAATGGGTTTCTTGACTGGTTTGTTCCTCCCATTACCCTCAGGTTCTATTCTGCTGTGTTTTCTTTTTCAATTCACATGAATTCTCTCAGGAAATGGTTTAGTGTTATTATTTAATGATCCATAGTAGAAAATGGCAGATCCTAGTTATTATAGATTTGCTGAACCGATGAAATGACTCCTCTGCATTTTTCCCCATGCGCGGAGCTGCATCGTACTCCAGTACAGAGAGGTAGCATTAAATCTTCCCAGCTAAAAATGAAACCTTGCATGCATCTAAACATCTAAACCAAGGACCACCCATGCAAAGACTATGTTTATCATGCATCTTGTATTTTTAGCAGCTGTAGATTAGATCTATGCATGTATTGTTTTACCATTTAATCTTGCATGTTGAAGCAACGTAACTGAAACTAAGTATGGCGGTAGATTCTTTTTCCTGAAGGTATGGCGGTAGATTCTTTTTCTTGAAGGTGATCATGATGTTAACAACTAGAGTTCTGATCTTTATTAGTTATTTCAAAGAAAACAATAGTATGCATTATGTTTAACCATATTCCCATTATTCTTCTATCATCTTATTGCTTTAGAATCTGATTGATCTTATATGAATATTGTCTCCACTGTATTATATTGCACAGACAGAAAGAAAACTACTGTGTATTTTATTCTTTCATCTGAGGTCCAAAATGGACGAAATCAAGAATAAATAGATAGTATAGAAAAACTGAATTTCATAAACAATCAAATTATTGGACGATTGCACTGTTATTATCTTTGTTTCTTGAACCATCAATTGCATATGATAAAAACTTAAATCACAGAAATACCAAGTTATTAACAGCTAGGGAAAACACAGCTTATTTAAATTAATAGGTTAAATTGTAATATCTCTACACCCTAGTCGGGATCAACAGGGTTTCATTACATTTTTATTTACAAACATTAAACAGTTTCCGAAACGAAGGTCTCATCACCATAAACAATTAAATAGAAAAATCAAGAGTCGTTGTTCTTATTCCTTTAAACATCATTATAGACATATAGATTTCATTCACATCGATAGCTAGGGTTTAAATGATATCACTCATGCCTTCAAAACAAACCATATCTTTCTTTCTATTTCTTAGCTTATAGCCACTTTTTATTCAAACAACTGAAAACATGATTTTCGATCCTTGGATCTAAGTTCAAGACTGAAGAAATCGAACAACACTTACACAAACATAAAACCCAAATTATCTTAACCGGCGATTAGACACAGATACAAAAACGAGAAGACCCATTTACTAAACATAACCATTAAACCCTGAACGTTATCATTTCCATTTAAAACAACAGTAGTTACACCCTACGGTTGCCACTATCTTTGTTGGGATTCCTTTCGAAACACCACACCATTTATACACATAGAAAATATTGAAAACAAAGTTACTGTCAACATATCTCCTCATGCATCAACCCAGAACTACTCAAATGATAAGACATAAACAGGACGATGCAAGATGGTTGCAAACACAAGGGCTCAACCCTGCTAAACTCGCTGATGCCAGGCATGGATGGCCACATACTTTAAAACTCTTACATCACCTATTCTATCAACAAAACTCAAAAAAATTGAAGGTTTCCAAATGCTGCAGGCGAGACAATCCATTGCTGCGAAGGCATGCTACCAACACTTTCCCATCAAGTCCAATGCCAGGAGAACCACTAAGGAGGGATACCACCGAAGCTTACCAGTGGGTTCGCTTAAAATCTCTTCCTCTTCAACTGTTCCGGCACCCTGTGGAGTGGCTGAGGATCACCTGCCAACAGCCATGCACCAAGATTAGCATCGAATCATGAAATATAACGCATGCAACAAAGAATAGTGGGAGAACCTTTGCAATGAATACATTACCTAAGTTAACATAGTTTTTTGACGTAGCCGTATCCATCCACCGTGAAGGAGGTGCATCCAGTTTGAAGACCCCGATGAGGGATACCTCCCAAAACTTCCAACTCAATTGAAAAACCTAGATTTACAAGCTACGGCAATGCCGGCACAGATGCACTCATCCCACTTGTAGGTTACCACACCGCCATTCCAGACTTGACTCCCATGAATAATTTTTAATCGCAGACCCAGGGTTGCTACCAGTCTCATGATCGAGCCCAAGGGAGGCTAGAAAAACTAGCAAACCCTAAGTGTTTCTCGACCGGTTGGCCTCACCTCCCAAACCCTACCACCCAGCAAATGACCAAGAAACGTTACAAAGATCCATAAGTTACGCGAGGGTTCGGCTTATCCCAATACACAATGATTAACGGCGGAGATTCACCCACATCAAGCCATGTTGGAAGGTGGTAGGTGCAGCATTAAATGGCTCATCTACCTCCCAATCCACGGAGTTTCCATATCGGATGATAGCAGGGCAGGAGGCCGCTACAACTGAGCAAATTGCCAAACCTTTTCATGCCGAAACTTCCACATAGTCATGCACGTAACACTATCCCTAACACGGTGGCCAGACACTTTAATTTCAAATCAAACCATTTATTACACCAACGATTCATTTACAGGATTTTTGCAAGGCCATCATTCCACCTGCCAACCCATACGAATCTACGTTAAAAGTTTCAACATGTAAACTTTAGCAATGTATATTGATCAACCGATAGCATATAAACAAGGTCTCATACGATCCATATAACCAATTCGAAACTTAATCATTGCATTTGAATATCCACTAAGGTTGCGAGCAACCATAGGATATGGTTCGACTCCACCCTTCACATTAAGACTTTTATATTGTTCGCTATAGGGCTCGTTGTAAGCTCATAAAGCTTGTCCACACCATAAGTCATTTTAACACATCGTTAGGGTATGGTGCCACCCAAGGACCCATCTCATTCATTGCATGGTTGGGTGTTAATACTTAGAGCGTCACCATTTTAATTGCCCAGGAAACAGAGTGTAGAACCATTTTGTCAAATCTCTCCATTGTATGACTTAAGACCTTGCGACCTTGTCGTTAACTTGTCACCGTCATTATTATAAAAAGAATTACTTAACAGCTGCAAGGCATTCATGGAATGACTGACATAAATTCATCAACATTTAACGGACACATTCACAACAATCACACCCTGAAATAGACGTTATCTACAGACGTGAGAGAGACAGGTTCATCTTACAAGCATTGAGAAGAGATCATACCTGTAGCATCAAATTCATAAGCAGTTTCGATTTCTATCCCGGTTATTTAAACTCTCAACTCTTGTCGATATTTTTCTTACTTGTGAATCTGTGCAGGAAGGACGAATGCAATGCTTTAGTAGAGTCACTAAGTAAGCCTCGGGGACCTCATGGGACCCCTTTCATCATCATCCAAAAAAGTTAAACTGTCAGCATTTGTCAAAGAATTCTGTTTTCCATTACATCATAAATTTTCAATCATTCCAGCGTACGAACAAAATACATAATCAACAATTGATTTTCATGACGTCATTAAAAGACAAAGGACACAATCGTTAAATTGTTCCTACCAAGTGACACTTTTATTAATTAATGAATATTGATTATTATCATTTCTGCATTTTACAATATTAGACCCTTTTTGGCGATTAATTTTTTTTTTTTTTAATTTTATGAAAATATTGGAATGTTACAACATTTGTTTTGCAAATCATGTGAATTGAAACAACCAACATTTGTTACTCATTGTGAATAAAGTTCACTTATTGAGAAATAATCACCACCATTTTCATAAAAAAAACACCATCGACATTGGCGTGAGAAGAATCAAATGCAAATAGTGTGGAACTTCCAAGTCATGGAATCCTTCTTAATAACAAAACCTACAACTTGGAATCTAACCTAACAACAAAACATACAACTTGTGTACAAACAAGACAAGCAATTCCAATATTAACATAGAATCTAAAATACACAACAAGTTTGTATTTTTTCTTCCTTTCACATATCTCCATGGAAAAAAAAATGTAATTGTTAACCCCCCCCCCCCCCCCCCCCCACACACACACACATATATATATGAGAACCAATACCAAATAACATTGACATTATATAAGCATCTTTATTCTATATATATGTTGTAGAAATCCATGTCTTTGTTGATCAAGTGATGTGGTTGAAGTTCAGTTATAGGGTAAGCACAAACAATGGCAAGGAATAATCCAATTAGTGCATGATAGTTTTAGGTAATTTTTCCTTTAAGCATAGCATTAGCATTCGTATTCTTTATGTTTACCAGAGTCTAATATAAGTAAATTTAGAGTTGGTAGTTTACAAGAAATAAAACATACAAATCAATAGATATCATACATAGATCTTGCCTCCCAATTATGAAAGTTGTAAAAATAATCTTGATTGCTAGGCAGAGCATTCAAAAGATATAGTAAACCATTGATAAATGCTATTCTATATTTGTGGGAGTCAATTGATCGTTTTAATAAATTGAATTTCAACTAAGTGGTAACATCTATTAATTGGCATAAACGGTTGATCATTTGTTTATTTTTCTTCTTATAGCACATGCAAGGTCCATTATTTTTCAAACTATTTTTGTCTTGCTTTACATTACAAAGAGAAGAGCATACCCATCATTGCATGAATGTCGAATAATAGAGAGAAGAGATATTTGAAAAAGAATTTGTAGTCAGGTTGACATTGAGTACAAAATTATCCTCAACCATTACGAAAATAGTGATCTCTCCATAAAAATGAGAACATTGAACAATTATCATTTCTTCAAATGATTCATGTTGGTGAAGTATGTGGACTATAAGTCCCTCATTTACGGATCACTTCCTCCATCAATTCTTATGGGTAGATGAAATTATATTACAATTTCTAAACTATTCTTTTGAGATTTTTTCTCCTCCCTAATGCTTCCGTGTTCTACTTAGTCACCCCTTCTCACTCAACTTTATATCTTATCACACATGGATTTATCTTAGACAATTCAAGAACTATTTTGATTTACTCATACCTTGTACCTTCATCCCAATTCATTTCCTGTAATGTCCCTAAAAATAGTAAAAAAAATTCATCTTACTAAATATACCACCAATATTAGATAAAGTAAGGTAAATTAACTTTAGTACTGAGAAGTTGAGTTGAAAACTTCTATGTGATGCCGTGGGGACTAGGTTCTAAGATAATTCGTCTTGAAAGTTATATATTTTGTGGAAGCAATGATAAGTGATAAATATAGACCGGTTTTGTAGTCTTAAAAAGTCCTAAATGCATAATGTTTTTCGTCTATGATTTAAACTGGTTTACGTCACTATTCAAGGTCTAATGGACTTGATGAGGGAAGGAGGAGTCATTCTGAAACCTTGAGGTTGGTATTCAAACTACCGGTGAGGATACTGTTGATGTATATGTAACTTCAGAATGTATTTCATCTGTGTATTTTATATATATTTATTGTACCCTTATAAGAGATGTGTTATTCCTCTATAAGGAAGTGTCGTCATGTGGATTGACAAGTGTCGCAAGTGTGTGTACTTGCCGATGGGTTATTAGACCACCATGTGGGGTCGGCCCTGAATTATATATAATATAATGTGGATGTATCTAGATAGACAAGTCATCCCCATAAGGTCACTGGGGAAAAAGGTAAGTATAAATAGAGATCGGAGATCTCTATTTTACTCACTCAGAAAAGTAACTCACTCTCACTTGAAAAGTGGCACACTAGTGAGGAGGAGGATCATCTGCTATCAGGAGACTATCTCAGTGCTATTTGGTTGTACTTTGGTTGAGCCATTGCTCTCTCTATCTCTGAGGAAGTTGTGGGGTTTTTCACCTTAGGGTTTTCCGACGGAAACTGTGTGTCTCTTGTCTCTTATGCTTTTGATTATTGTGATGCTTGTCATATTGTGATTGTCATGCATTGATATACTGTAGATTTTATTCTCTCAGCAAAGATCCTAGAGTATTGTGAATTAATGCTCAAAATTTTACATGGTATCAGAGCTAACCTGAGAAGAAGACATTTTGCAGTGATAGAAGCTTGAGTTCCTTGTTTATTGGGTTTCTCTCCACAGATTTTTGAAAATTAGTATAGTAGATTGACTCTACTCATCAAGGCGCATCTATCTGTCCAATCAGAATTGAATTCCGAGCATTTTCAGATTTGGCCCTAAAAATTAGGGTTTCCACAAAAATAGGAATTTCTGGAATCTGAAGACACCGCTGGAAGCTCCTTGCAAAAATTGAACTTTAGAGCTTTGGATCGAGATTTTTGACTAGGTAGATCTCTGGGAAACTCAAACCCTAATTCAGGGCTCTCCCTAGTGAACCCAGGAGGACAAAAAGGCAATTCTGAAGGGAAAGACTTTGCTGATCTCAAATTCTGAATGCACTAGGATGATCATCTCATCAAGGCGCATCTTTCTATCCTTTCAGAAATTTGAAATTCACATTTTGAATTTTTAGGGTTTCTCTGACAAACCCTAATCCGGGACCAGATCCAGTTTTCAGCACTTCAAGTGGTAAGATCTAAATCTTTTCTATTTCCATTTGAAGTACTCTTTAAGATGTCTCTCCACACCAAGCTTGAGGATAAGCTTGAAGGGGATGATAACTTCCGAGCCTGGAAGTATAGAATTGGGTTAATCCTGGAAGAGAATGAGTTGGACTCATATGTGAAAGAACACATCCCTATCCCAGAGGATGAAGAGGCCAAGGCATTGCACAAGAAGAACTTGGTCAAGGAAAAAAGAATCATTGTTGATTCTATCAAAGACCATCTCATACCCCATGTGTCTTCTCTTAAGACACCCAAGGAGATGTTTGATTCTTTGACCAAGCTGTTTGAAGGGAAGAACATAAATCGGAAGATGATCCTGCAGAACCAATTGAAAGGAGTAAAATTTCAGAATGGAGAAACCATTCAATCTTATTTTTCAAGGGTCTCCCATATCAAAGAACAGCTAGAAGTAGTGGATGAAATGGTGGAGAATGGTGAAGTGGTGATGACCACTCTAAATGGCCTACCCAGGTCATGGGATTCCTTTATCCAGGGAATTTGTGTAAGGAAGAAGTTGATTTCTTTCAGTAGACTACGGGAAGAATGCTCACAAGAAGAAGCAAGGATTGTGGCATGAGAAGAAAAGATGGGAAATGAAGATCAATCTCTCACAGCTCACACCAAGAAAGGGAAGTCCAAGAGAGAGCCATCTCACTCCAAGAAATATTCACATCACTTCAAAGAAAGAAGAATATGCTTCACCTGTAATGAGAAAGGACATATTTCCATAAATTGTCCCAAGAACAAGAAGGACAAGAAGAAGAAGAAGGGCAGCAAAAGAAGGTTTCATGCTCATGCTGCCGAGGATGATGAACCACCCAAGAAGAAGGCTAGGGCAGAAAGTGATGATGACTCATCAAGTGAAGAAGAGTATGTTCTAATCTCTGCTCTCACAGGTACCATCTCCCATGGTTGTAATGATTGGTTGATTGATAGTGGGGCTTCCAAACACATGACTGGGTTTAAGAAATCTTTTGTGAATCTATCTGAACATGAATCACCCCATAAGGTGAAACTTGGGGATGATTATCAATACCCAATCAAAGGAAGTGGTGAAGCCTCCTACAACCTAGATTCTGAAAATTTTTTGAAGATGAAAGAAGTTCTTTATGTACTTGGGCTCAAGAAGAACTTACTCTCAATCTCTGCATTGGATGCAAAAGGTATAAGGGTTGCATTTGTGGATGGCCAAGTCCTAATGTGGCCAAAGGGAAAGACCATAGATGATGCAGTAGTGATTGGAGAGCAAGAGGGAGGTTTGTATAAATTGAAGGGACAATCTGAACATGCCATGGTGCATGAATCCATGGAGCCAATTGAACTTTGGCATAGAAGACTTGCTCATATGCACTATAGAGCACTTCCAATTGCAAGCAAGGCTGTAGAGGGTCTTCCAGAAATCAAGACCAAACATGAATGTGTTTGCAAAGGATGTGCAAAAGGTAAGAACATTAAGAAGGCTTTCCCAAGCAGTGAAAGCAAGGCAAAAGACATCCTGAAAATCATCCACTCAGATGTATGTGGTCCTATGTCATCCAGCTCTCTAAGTGGGTATGTTTACTATGTCTCATTTATTGATGACTTCTCCATGAAGACTTGGGTATACTTCTTGAAGAGAAAAGATGAGGTGCTTGATAAATTCAAGGAATTCAAAACCTTGATGGAGAATCAAACTGACAAGAAGATCAAAACATTCAGATCCGACAATGGTGGAGAATTCACCCCAGGTGACTTCAAGAAGCTTTGCAGTGATTCAGGGATTAAGAGGGAGTTGATTGCTCCTTATAATCCTCAACAGAATGGAGTTGCAGAAAGGAAGAACAGAACTATCATGGAAGCATCAAGGGAAATGTTGCATGACTAGGATCTACCTATGAATCTATCGGCAGAAGCAGCTAGAAAAGTTGTATATGTGCAGAACAGAACACCCCACAAGATATTGGACAACAAGACACCAGAAGAGGTCTTTTCTGGTAAGAAACCTGAAGTCATCCATCTCAGAATATTTGGTTGTCCAGTATACACTCATGTCCCAAAGGAAAAGAGGACTAAACTAGATCCTTCAGGAAAGAAGGGTATCTTTGTGGGTTACAGTGAAAGCTCGAAGGCTTACAAAATATACTTTCCAGGGTTCAAGAAGATTGATGTTAGCAGGGATGTAACATTTGATGAAAACTCAGCATTCATCAAATCAAGGAAGTCACCTACCGAAGTTTATGAAGAACCTAAGGAAACAAGATTTCAAGACACTACTATGACTGAAGCAGTTCCAGAAGTTGTCCGTGAGCTTGAAGATCCACAATAACCTGTAGGTCCACCCCATAAGGATAACTCTCACAAGAGGAAACCTGCATGGGCTAGAGAGCTCATTCAAAATGCAGAAAGATTTGGCATTCTAGAAGAAGAACACAGAGCAAAGAAGAGAACCAGATCACAGACCAGCTATGTTGCCTTGCTCTGTGACATTATGAACAAAGAGCCTTCTAGTTATGAAGAAGCAGCAGAAAAGAAAGAATGGAAGTATGCCATGGTTGAGGAATACCAATCAATAATGAAGAATGATGTTTGGGATGTTGTCCCAAGACCTAAAGAGAAGTCTGTTGTAACTTCTAAATGGATCTTCAAAATCAAGCATGCTGCAGATGGCAGTGTAGAGAAATACAAGGCAAGATTCATAGCTCATGGCTTCTCTCAGAAAGAGGGAATAGATTATGAAAAAACCTTTGCACCTGTATCCAGGTATACTTCCATCAGAACAGTACTTTCCCTGGCTACAGCTATGAAATGGAAAATACACCAGATGGATGTCAAGACTGCTTTCTTGAATGGTGTGGTTGAAGAGGAAGTATATGTGGAACAACCACTCGGTTTTGAAATACATGACAGGGAGTCATATGTGTGCAGATTGAAGAAAGCCTTGTATGGCTTGAAGCAAGCTCCCAGAACTTGGTATGGTAGAATGGACAGTTTCCTATCTAGTTTGGGCTTTACCAAAAGTAAAACGGATCCCAACCTTTACTACAAGGTTGTGGAAGGGAATCCTGTGATTCTACTCCTGTATATGGATGACTTATTTGTAACAGGAGATGATAGACTGATTGCAGATACTAAGAGGAAGCTTGCTGCTGAATTCGATATGAAAGATTTGGGAATGATGCATTATTTATTAGGTATGGAGGTGTGGCAGAGTGCAAGTGGGATCTTCCTTGGTCAAGGAAAGTACACAGTAGATATACTAAAGAGATTCGGGATGATGGATTGCAAGGCCATGGCCACACCTATGGCATCGAATCTGAAGCTTCTATGTGATGCTTCATCTGAGCCAGTTGATGTCTCCATGTATCGTCAGATGATTGGGTCCTTGATGTACCTGACAAACACGAGACTGGACATGTGCTTTGCTATGAACACATTGATCCAGTTCCTGATAGATCCGAGGAGTGTTCACTTGATTGCTGTAAAGCATGTTCTGAGGTACCTGAAGGGTACAGTGGATTATGGGCTCAAGTATGAAGTGAATCAAAATTTTAACCTGGAGGGTTATGTTGATTCAGATTGGGCTGGCAGTGCTGCAGATAGGAAGAGAACATCTGGGTGCTGCTGAGGCAGAGTATGTTGCAGCCTGTTCAGCTAGCTGTGAGGCAGTATGGCTACGGAAGCTACTGTCTGAGTTATTTGATCTCCCGTTGGATGCTACTGGTATCTTCTGTGATAACCATCGTTGTGTGAAGCTGTCCGAGAACCCAATGTTTCATGACAGGTCGAAACACATAGAGATCAAATATCACTATATTAGAGATATGGTGCAGAGAGGAGCCGCGAAGCTCCTATATGTTGCGACGGACGAGCAGATTGCAGATGTGTTGACGAAGCCACTAGCCAGGTTGAAGTTCGAGTACTTCAGAGAGAGGCTTGGCATTCTTCAGATCGAGGACACTTCGAGGAAGAAGTGATGGACACATTTGCTGAAGCGATTCCAAGCATGTTGGAAGGGGGATCCTTCACATGGTTGTGGATGTAAGCGCTGGATGATGAGTATCAGGATGATGTTCTGGTTTCTGCTGGATATGATCGGTTGGATCATGTGTATGTATTTTGTATACGCTTCATCTTGGATGCTAGATATGATTAGTTGGATGATTTATGTATGTATGCATCATGTTGGATGCTGGATATGATCAGTTGGATCATTTATGTATGTACGCATCATGTTGGATGCTGATGGATACATTGTGTGGATCATGTATCTTTGTATGATCAGGTAGATCATGTATGTTGATGGATACATTGTGTGGATCATGTATCTTTGTATGATCATGTAGATCATGTATGCTAATGGATACATTGTGTGGATCATGTATCTATGTATGTATCAGGTAGATACTTGGTGTGCATCAGATGGATGCATTGTATGATCAGGATGATCGTGGATGACGAGCTTCTCCAGATGACATGCAGCAGGATGTTGCAGTGATGACGATCAGGATGATCATGTGTACATCAGGATGGTGTATGGTAAGTATCAGATGATACTTTGTTGCCGTGGATCAGGTTGTGCAGGTAAGCATGTAATTTGTGCCTTGGGAGATTTGCAGATGGTCTTTCGAGGTTTTTCCTATGGCATGTAATTCGGTGCCCTGGGACATCTGGAAAATGCTCTTTCGAGGTTGTGCTTGGGCGGACATATAATTTGTTCCCTGGGAGATCTGCAGATAGTCTTTCGAGGTTTTTCCTATGGCATGTAATTCGGTGCCCTGGTGTTATAGGTCAAAATTGCACCTCTCCGTCCGTGATCACCCTGAGCTGCTGATCACACAAAAGGACAACTTGGATGGAGGAGCATGTTGACCTTGGACCATATGACAACTCATCCTATTTCCTGAAAATACTGGAAAACATACAAAATATCATTTTGAGGTATGAGCGCTACTCCACTTAAATAGACTAGCGCCCATACGCGACTCCAGTGTATAAGAGTAGCGCCCATATCAATATATACGCTACTCCTTCTTAGCAAAGTAGCGCTCGACATTTAAAACTGAATGAGCGCTAGTTGTTAAACAATAGGGTAGCGCCCTATACGCTACTCCACTGAGTAATAGTCATGTATATATTAAAAGATGATTAAAAAATATATTAATTCATCGAGGAGGATTAGTTGATGGCAGTTTCCTAACTCCCCCAACTTCCTCCATAACTACATCTCGACCTGAACTGCTTCTTTGAACCTATAAATACCAAGAAGGTTAAAGGAGAAGGGTTAGAAATTGGAGATTAGTGAGATTGATTAATGGAAAAGCTTTGAAGAAGCTCGCATTGGAGAAGTTGTTGCAGAAGATATCCAAGCCAGAAGAAAGCCAGAGCCCAGAATCTAGTTGCAGGAGCCTGCTTCATTATCAAGTATATTTGTACTGCATTCTAATTTTGACAAATAAAGGTTGAAGTGTTTCCTTGTTCCAATCTGAAGGTGTTATGAAATGGAATTTTAAGTTGGATTTATTTTGGTTAATGCTGAATATTAAACATAGTTTTTGTTTATTTCATGCTTTATATATTGCCCAAAATGTTTGAGGAAGGTATTGTTGTTGCAGGTTTGCTGAAGGAAAAGTAGATTTGGAAGCTGGACACGGGATCGAGTCAAGGCTAGGATCAAACTCCGGTTAAAAGGTGTGTTCCCTAAATCTACAATCTATTTCTTTTGTAAAACGTCTTTGTAATAGCATTAATGCACTTACCTGTCACCCCGACCAAGTTGATAGTTTAGTTTCCTGACTATAGGGTAGAAATATCCGCCAACAGACTGGCGACCATACTGGGGAATAGAGTTTTTGGCTTTAGGAAACTTTGTTTTTGGGTGTCTCTTTAGTTTGTTTTAACTTCTTTGATGTGTTAAGAACTTTTTTAGGTATCCCTTGTCTTGGTCTTACCTGCTTTCATCAGTTTTTATACCTTCCAAAGTCAGTTTTTAGGCCTTTGAAATATGAGTGCTACTATGATATATGTACAGTAGCGCCCATACGCTATTGTTATGTATATACAGTAGCCCCCGTTTTGGCATGGGCGCGAGTTGCTCTACTACACAGTAGAGTACATTTCCTGAAGTAGTCAATTTTTGGTTTGCTCGTGTTTTAGCCCTGTAGTGATTTGCTGACTCTGCTGTAGGGTTCCTTTGATGATTGCATAAGGTTTTTGATTGTTGTCCAAGTCATAGAACCTCTCCTTAAAGTTTTTTTCCATTCTTTAAACCACTTGTTGACCTTTGGATGTTTTTGAGACTTTTTATTGACTTTTGAAGACTTGGTGGTGTTTGGTGACGAACACTTTCACTTTGTCAGACCCTGACTGCTTGTAGCCCATTTACAAACCTGCACACTCCTGTGTCTGTTGTTTGCGGTGAAGTTGTCTGCTCTCCACTACCCCCATCCTTGGTTTAGGTTTTTGGTCTTTGGTAGAGCTTCTAGGGTGTCTTCTTTTAGGTCAAGTTTCGATCTTCCAGGACTTCTCGTCTTCTGCTGGTCACAAGTGCCTCTTAAACAGCTATAGGCTAGTTTCACCTCTCAGTTTCTTCGTGTTAGTAGGGCAGCCTGCTTGTCTACTTGTACTTGGATTTGTGGTCTTGCTAGGGTTAGACACTTTAGGTCAGTCCTTGGGTGTTCTCTCCTTTGTTTTCTCCCACTTGGTGTCCAATTTTATAGGCTTTTTCTTAGTAAAAAACCTATAGATCAAGTCTTTCTCGAGCTAGGTTTCGATAGCTATAGGCCTAAGACGTTTGCCATACTTCCACAATTTGCATAAAAAGTTTTATTTGGCTTTCCATTTTTTGCATAGTTCTTTTTCGGTTATTGAAAAAGAAAAAAAAAATTGGTACTTTAAGTTAAAATAGAACTTGTCTTTTGTCAATGCAAAATAGCTTAGTATATTTTGTATAATTTAAAAAGAAAACAAAAAATTTGTAAGTAAGTTTGCTTAGATTTTCAGTTCTGAAAAAGAAGTAAATGAAAAAATAAAAAAAAGTTTTGTTGTAAGAAGATTTGAGTATATTTGCATTTTTGTTTTCTTGTTATAACCACGTTCACACACTCACTATCCCTTTTTGCGTAATAAAAGCCCCTAAAATTTTTTAATAAAATGAACTACAAATTTTTTCTTTTTTAGGGTACACTACACCAACTAGTTTTGGTTAGGGTCTTGGGTTTAAATCACTTTAAACCACCCAAGATCACACATTGTGCAACAATCATAGTGAGACTATCATAGGCAAACCCACCTCACTCAAAATTTTCCTGGGAGCATATGCAGTAGGTCATTGCGAGATCAGTTTGTGGGAATACTCCTCCTACTTGCTGTTCGAGCATACGCCAGGATCGGATTGCGTATTGGGGACTCTTTCGAGTTTCGGGCTTAGCTACCCTGCCCACGCTTTCTGATTCGACCGGTGACTGTTCCCCCAGGAATTTTTGGTGTTGTGGTATCCATAGTATCAGACTTCTGGGTTCTTACACATGTGACAGCAGAGGGTATATCTGTTGTACCTAAGACAGACGTGGGAGGAAACCCCGTGCAGGTCTTTGGGAGGGCGGTTGGGTGATTCCAGCGCTTGCACCCTTAGTCATTGTATTGTGGACCCAAGGTAACTGTCTTTCTTCCTTCGTTGACCTGTTCTGGGCCCTAATCATCCCAGACTCTTCTCCGGAAGGCACCTTTGTTTGACTGGTTTGTATACTTAGGAATTTTTAGTTGGTGTGCTGTTTGCCCCCTAGTCATAGTGGCCACTAGGTTCTAGTTTGTTTTTTATATTTATAATCACGGAGAATCAACAACTCTGTAGATTGAGAAGGATTCAGAACCTTCCACCTGTTAGAACAGAACCTATACAACCAGCTAGAAGACAGTGGGTAAACCCCGGTATTTCTTCAGAAATTACCTCTGAAATAGAATTGCTTGAAGAAATACTTATAACAGAAAACCTTGAAATTGAGGTTCCTGAGGAACCACCACCAGGTACCACAGATCAACAACATTATATTACTGTTGAGGTGGAAGATCTTACTTCCGCGGAGTATAGCACTCCTTTCAATCCTCCCTTAACTAATACTAGAATTCCACTTCTGTCACCTGTTGGTTTCCAGCAGCCCCTTTTCAGTGCAGATCTTTTGTTTCCCGATCATCTGATGTCTAACACAGGAGGTGAACAAGGCGGTCCCCAAACTCCCACTTTAGGTACGAATACCAGCACAGTCAACCCTTCTTTTACTGCTACATCCAGTCAGGCACAAACCACATCTGTGCCTACTCCATCTTTAAGTTTCAACACTAGTACATTAGGAATGCCTAGTTTTACAACAATGGCATCTATTACCACGTCTACTGTTGGACCTAGCAGTATGGCCAACTGTGCAACACCTTCTACTTCGCAACCATTATATCAGATCCCTAGTACTTGGGTTTCCACACCTGTGGTAGGACCAAGTGTTTCTGCAAACATACCAGTCATGGTCACCATGACTGCACCGTCCACATCAGCTTCTACTGGTTTCAACACCTTTGTAGGCCCTAACTTGAATCAGGGTAGCATGCCTGCAAATAATGTTCCTTTTTCCTTATTCTCAGGGGGAGGGGGCAACATCTTGAACCAGCAATATGGCGGGGCTAACACCCAGCCACAGTGTACGAACCAACAAAGCACTAATCCACTGTTTTATGGGTGGGGAAATTTTAATAATTCTTTCTCACAACAACAACAACTGGCAGGGCTCAACCCCTACCAACAAATACCTGGGGGTAACCCCTACCAACAGTTAACTGGGGGTAACCCCTATCAACAGTTGGTAGGTGGCAACTCCTATCAGCACATGGCCGGGGGAAACCCTTATCGCCAAATGGCTAGGGGAAACCCCTACCGGAAATTCATGGGACAAACGATGGGTGGTTTCCCTTATCAAGCTTCATCTTACCGGCCTCGTCTACCTTTTCTGGCAACTTTGAATTTGCCAGACCTTTCGAAACTGACAAGTGATCCTGTGTGTCATAATGCCACGTGGCCATCAGTTCCCACCAAATTACCTTCGGATATTCCAAAATTCGAAGGCAAAGCTAGTGAAGACCCTGGTGACCATGTCACTACCTTTCACTTGTGGTGTTCTTCAAATTCATTGAACAAGGATTCCATCAGATTGAGACTGTTTCAAAGGACCTGAACTAGTCCCGCAGCCAAATGGTACATTGAGTTACCTGCGGCTACTTTCTCTAGTTTTGGGGATCTAGCAACCGTCTTTTTGAACCATTTCCAACTTCTTGTTCGGTATGATGCCGGAACAGAACTTTTGTCTACTTTTAGACAAAACAAAGCCACTCATTTATCTGACCACATTCAGGAATGGCGAAGACGGAAAAGGCTCATAAAGACCAACATCCCTCCAGAGTTCCTGCTTGAGTGGTACTTGAAATCACTCCTTCCTTACATTTCTAAGGAAGTAGCGACATCTGGAGTTTCCAATGAAGAAGAAGCCATCTTAAGGACTCAACAGTTAGACCTTGTATACGCACAAGCTGGTTTACTGTACGAGATTATACCTGACGCACCGAGATCAAACACTGATCTGAGTAGACCCAAATCTGGACCACATGTTGACAGCATAGTGGGTTCAGTTAACTCTGCAGCCTTCGAAGCACTGACCAAACAGGTCCAAGCCTCAACTGTCAAACATTCGACTGTAGACATTGCTTCCGTCACAACCTCTCCTATTTCTGAATCTGTTAATCAGGTTCAGAACAATCAAAAGGGCCCTCGGCAGCCCAACAACAAAAAGAAGGGCAAGATCGTTACAGTCGATCAACTTTCTTTCACTCAAGGAAAACACCAGACTTCTTCGAAAACCATGGTTCCTATGATTGATCAAACCACCCCAATTAGTGAGAGTTTAGGAGCAGGACTTTTTGGATCACTAATTGGCACTTTTGACCTACCCGCTCCTACTTTATTTGTTGGTACTGAGGGATGCTCATCATCTGAAACTCCTATGGTTAGTTCAACAATCGACTCTGAGTTTCTCCCAACTAATACAAACCCTTGAGTACCCACCCCTGTTGTAGAAGTTACTCACTTAGATTCTTATCAAACTACAACAGAAGATATATTGACTCTGCCCGTGTCTGTTGAGTCAAACATGGATTGTGCCACTACTCAGACACCTAACCCAATTCATTCTCTCAACAGTGCAGGAATTACTTTACCTTCTGATGAAGAAATGTTAGAAGCCCTAAATGACCCAGATCATCCTCATGAACATATAAATCACGTGTCTTTCTTGTTTCCTTTTCTTCACTTATTAGAGAGAGGTGAATTTTGTTCACCACCCGATGAGAATACTGGTCTCACTCCTTCACAAGTTGCCATTGTTGAAGCAAATAAAGTACATACTTCGTTGGTGAACATTTTTACTGGGGTCAATGGAAACTTTTTCTTTGAAATGGGATGTTATCTCGATGAAATAATCCCGTATACCAACCTTTTCCGTGAGTTCCATAACACCTTTGCCCGGCCTCCTGAGGAACATCCAGGCATTGACCCTACCTGAAGAAGTACTACGTGTAGGTTGAAGTACTTTTTCTTGTAACATAACTGTATATTTTTGTATAGTTAGTTTTGTTATGCTCGTTAGGTGATCTTATGTGTGTTTCTCGTTTCGTGTACCAGATGTCAACCGCACATTTCCTAGGATTTGCTGATGGCGCAAGTCGCCACACCTGTCAGTTGGCTGCAGCAGCTTGGGTCATTTATTCACCCACTGACCAACTTGTCTCTTCGGGGGGGGTTTGTTTAGGACCTACCACGAACAATGTGGCTGAATACAGTGCAGTTATAGAACTTCTCCGAGATGCCCTCAGTCATGGCATTTCATACCTGGAGGTAAGGCTTGACTCACAACTAATTGTATTTCAGTTAACAGGTGTCTATCGGATCAGAGATCCAGGATTGCTACGTCAGTTTCTATGAGTTAGATTTTTGGAAAGACATTTTCATTCTATCAGATATGAACACATTCCAAGAAATTTAAACAATTTAGCTGATTCATTAGCGAATTATGTGTTAGACTGGCATTTGCATCATACATTGTAAACAACATTCCACACATAAAATTTAAAACGCATACACATGTAAATAACCGATACTATATATATAACTGATACCATATCAAAAAATATGAGTTTTGAGTTATGAGTCTCTCCAGTCAAGTCATAAAAGTACAAAAGCTGGGCATGGTAGCCTCAAAAATATATACATATAATGTTTTTCTTCTCCTACGGAGAAGGAGGAACTTCCTCATCATCTACCGCATTGCGATAGCATATCACTAGTCTAGCAACTCTCCGCAGTAATCTAAGCCATGCTGGGGACACCCCAACAACATCTTCCTGCATGTCAACAGGTATCTGGTCCATGCGGCATGCAGGAATCTCATGAGTCAGCCGACTCATTTTCCTCTCCAGGGTTCCCAACATAGCTTCTGCTGTGGTGATATCAGCTGGCCTCACATAGATAGTAGGATGGCCCTCGGGACGAACAGGTCCAACATCTGCATTTGACACATGATTAGAACTCCAAAACTCATTCATAAAAATTAAATACTTGAAAAGTTTGAAAAAATTAAATAAATTCTTAAAAGTAAACATACCAATATCTCCCCAGCCTCCACCTGGCAGAAGCACCAGCTCTGGATCGTGACGGAAATCCAATACAGCATAGGGAAACTGCTCAAAAGCGGGAACCTGCCTCTCCCACCACCCCCAGAAGTCATCAGTATGGTAACAATAGTGACTCTCCCCACCACCCTGGCGGAGAAAAATGTCACCCCAACGGCCTAGTATAGGCTCACGGGGGTTAACCTGTGGTAATGGCATTCCCAAACTAATAGCAGGCATCCTCTCGAAGAAGAAAGTACACAAGATACTCCCGTACCCAAAATTCTTCATTGTGCCGGATTTGCAACTTGTCAATTGATACTTCATGTTTGCCAACAAGCTAGTACTCCAATCATAAACATGGCCATGCAAGCACTGTACACCGATATGCATTGAATTCCTAGAAGCTAAGTGTTTTGATGCACTACCGGATACCCGGTTGATCATGCTCACTATCACTTTTAGCGGGAGACCATCAATAGTTGAAATCAGGATTTGGCTTCCTGATTTTTCTGCTCCAGCAACATAGTATGTATTTACATATTCTTGCACTGATCGTGCACCCAAACGAGATGTCCCTTTTAGATTGATTACGTCTCCTCTCCTTGAGAGACCGGTAATAAAGTATATATCCTCAACGGTAAGCTCTAGAGTTTGCCCCCGGATGATGAAGGTATTAGTATCGACATCCTAATACTGAATCAACATTCGAAACAGCTTGTTTAGTGCACGCATGTTTATGGTTCGATAAAATTTCAACAAACCGCATCTACGGAGCGCATGGAGGGTAGCCGGGTCTTGCATGGCTAGTCTATCCATGTCTTCATGCTCCCTTTCCCTCCATTGTAAGACCATCCTGCACAAAAACCCCAAAATTTTGAGTCTCGGCGCTTTAAAATGGCTTTGCAAATATGTACGCTACTGTGTATACTACACAGTAGCGTGTAGGCGCTACTCTGTTTGAGCAAAGTAGCTCCCATTGCCTTCGTACACTACTGTTGTGTATACACAGTAACGCCCGCGCATAAAATCTTATGAGCATCGCGTTTCGGGCCATTTTTTGCTCAAAATTTTAAAAATAAACCATTGAACTACAAGTTTGGTTGATTTCTACTTACTTGGTGGAAGCAGTTTGGCGTTTGGATGCTCCGTTCGATCACGGTGGAGATTTGAAATTCGTGAAATGGTGCCCAATGTTTGCCCTACAACACAAAATGAAAATTGATTTTTTAAAAATGAAATTATATATAAAATTGGATTTTAATTTTTACCCATAATTTTTAAATTTTCCATAGTTTCAAACACTTTCAAAAACCCTAATTAATTAATTGAAACACAAAATAAGGTTGAACACTGATCCAAGTTCAATTTTCACTCAATTGTTGTCGGATTCGTCTCCTAAGCTCAAATTTCTTAATGATAGATCTTGTCAGTTAGCTAAACATTCCAAATTCATATATCATTTAAGATTTTTGCGACATCGACTAATATTTTGTTGAAAACCTAGTTTTTGGCAGGACATGAAGTTACGATCCCAGAAGCTGACCTTTAAGTCATTTTAAGCTCTTGTTTGGACTATTTAAAGCTAAAAAAGATTGCCGAGCAAACTTGTCCTCTTCGAGCTCATTAAAGTATCCAAAGGCTCATCCACTAAGGTATAGAATTACCCCTTTTCCGAGCCTCAGTGGATTAACTACGAAAAAGTTATATTGTAGGTATACTCCTGTATGCGCTAGAAGAGTTCTCCTTTCATTGTTTTATACTTTTTCGGGGGAGGAGACTAACTGTACGAAAAAGGACTTGATGGAGTCTCTCTTTAGGGTTTTCAGACCCTCTAAATATGAAAATACCAAGCAAGCATTCACCTACTCGGGCTCGATGTGAAATCCACGAGAGGGTAATTAGAGGACTGTTTAAGTTTTTCAACTCTATAAACAAGAAAACACCGCCGAGCACAGACCAATCCGGGCTCGATATAAAATCCACGGATAGGTGAAAAGAGGATTGTTTAAGTTTTTCAGACTCTATAAACAGGAAAACACCGACGAGCATTAATCTGCTTGGGCTCGATACTAAAATCCACGAGCAGATATATGGAGTTATTGTTTAAGTTTTTCAGACTCCTTAAAATTGAAAACACTGGCGAGCAAGAACAGATCTCGGATCGATATTAAAATCCAGAGATCAGTACATATAGAGTAATCTTCTATCTCTTCTTTGAACTCTCTAAATTATGAAGAAGGTGCTGAGTCTTCCTCCCATGGGCTCGTTAAACTATTTACATGGTTGGACCTATTGAGTTTTCATTCTTTCTTCGACTCATTAAATCCACAAGAACGGTATTCTTTTATCTAAAAAGAATAAGGAATGGGAAAACATATCATATCTTCATTGTCAAAGGCAGTTTCAGTCAAGTCCTATCCTTGAACACAGCACCTACTTGAGTCTATCTTGTCGGTTGGGTTTATTTTTGGCCTAAGGGTGAACCCTTCCTCCGAGTTATTGACTCTCCCGGTTGGTTATTCTTCCAACCATATGGAGGGTCTATTAATGTCTCTTACATTTCAGACTTATCTACCCCATTATGTCAGAAACTGCCTGAGTCACTTTTCTGTCGTGCTCAATGTTCAAGGATATACCCTGTGTCGTCCATTCTGCAGTTTACCTTGACCTCATGTGTCGGCCTTCCTAGTGTCAGTTTTGTCGCATATTATTCCATATCAGCTCTTACCAGTTGAGTGTTTCTCGAGTTGGTTGATGGATGATGCCTCAAGACCTCCCTTCCAACGGACTTCTTCCCATCGACACCAAATCATTATTCTGGGATTGAAGTTTAGAGTTTCGGTTAGTACCTTGGAGATTGCAGTCACCAGTGGCAATTTTCCTCACTGTGGAATGATGAGAATACATCAATGTCTCTTCTTCGACAGGATTCCCAAGTGTTCGACTCCAAGTCCATATATTCACATTTGGCGAATCGTACTTGGTACCTTGGACCCCATCATCATTATCGGTGGAATTCCTCGCGTTTGTTAACGGTATACATCAATGATCGATAATCAGACGATGCCCTCCATGTTCGACTATCAGCTCATCTATTCACATGGTTCGGGTTTGTACCTAGGGTTATTGTGGGATGAAGACCTTGGAATTTTGATGACATAACCTTATTTTGTTATCACCCAAGTTGCGCAAGACTGAGCCTCACTTATATACGGCTCTCCATGAGACATAGATCCAGTGTGTTGTTATGGCTATGATCTCTCAATTTGACATGGATCCACGCTTGTATTTCAAGTGGCCATGCTTTTATATACATCTCCTTGTTATGTATCGGAGATCATATTGTATCACACTACACATCTATAAGATGTCAACAATGTAATTGCTTGCTGACCTTGATCTTTGTTGCAGGTTTCTTGCGACTTGTTTTGCGGTTCTGTGCTCCTCCTCTGGATTTGGAATGTAATGTATTTCGGCCATCGTTTCCCTCTGACCTCACACATTAGGGGGCATCTGTTATAGTTCAAAATTGCACCTCTCCGTCTGTGATCACCCTGAGCTGCTGATCACACAAAAGGACAACTTGGATGGAGGAGCATGTTGACTTTGGACCATATGACAACTCATCCTATTTCCTGAAAATACTGGAAAACATACAAAATATCATTTTGAGGTATGAGCGCTACTCCACTTAAATAGACTAGCGCCCATACGCGACTCCAGTGTATAATAGTAGCGCCCATATCAATATATACGCTACTCCTTCTTAGCAAAGTAGCGCTCGACATTTAAAACTGAATGAGCGCTAGTTGTTAAACAATAGGGTAGCGCCCTATACGCTACTCCACTGAGTAATAGTCGCGTATATCTTAAAAGATGATTAAAAAATATATTAATTCATCGAGGAGGATTAGTTGATGGCAGTTTCCTAACTCCCCCAACTTCCTCCATAACTACGTCTCGACCTGAACTGCTTCTTTGAACCTATAAATACCAAGAAGGTTAAAGGAGAAGGGTTAGAAATTGGAGATTAGTGAGATTGATTAATGGAAAAACTTTGAAGAAGCTCGCATTGGAGAAGTTGTTGCAGAAGATATCCAAGCCAGAAGAAAGCCAGAGCCCAGAATCTAGTTGCAGGAGCCTGCTTCATTATCAGGTATATTTGTACTGCATTCTAATTTTGACAAATAAAGGTTGAAGTGTTTCCTTGTTCCAATCTGAAGGTGTTATGAAATGGCATTTTAAGTTGGATTTATTTTGGTCAATGCTGAATATTAAACATAGTTTTTATTTATTTCATGCTTTATATATTGCCCAAAATGTTTGAGGAAGGTATTGTTGTTGCAGGTTTGCTGAAGGAAAAGTAGATTTGGAAGCTGGACATGGGATCGAGTCAAGGCTAGGATCAGACTCCGGTTAAAAGGTGTGTTCCCTAAATCTACAATCTATTTCTTTTGTAAAACGTCTCTGTAATAGCATTAATGCACTTACCTGTCACCCCGACCAAGTTGATAGTTTAGTTTCCTGACTATAGGGTAGAAATATCCGCCAACACCTGGGATATCTGGCAGATGCTCTTGCGAGGTTTTGTCCTATGGCATGTAATTTGCTCTTGGGAGATCTGGACAGGATGAAAAAGGCCTCAGATGCTTCAGCCAGGTTTTTCCATGACCACATGTAATTTGCTCCTGGGAGATCTGGACAGGATGAAAAATGCCTCAGATGCTTCAGCCAGGTTTTGTGGTGAGATCACATGTAATGTGCTCCTGGGAGATCCGACAGGTAGAGCCGTGTGCTCGTAACAACCTGGGATGCTTCAGCCAGGTTTTGTGATGGGTCACATGTAATGTGCTCCTGGGAGATCCTACAGGTAGAGCTGTGTGCTCGTAATAGCCCGGGATACTGCAGCCAGGTTTTGTGACGCACGTAATAAGTCCTGAGGATTCCACAATATGGCCAGTGATGATGAAGACCTGCATATGGTGGGCCTGCATCCACTATGAAAAAGGACTGGCTCTGTAGAACTTCCTATGACGAGTAGAGTCAGAGATTGGTTGAGATAGCAGCAGCAGTAACAATGATGATGACGATGCATCGATGACGATGATCCCGAGAAGAAGACTTGTCTAGCAGATCTGTGTTGAGAAATACTTTCCTAGTTAAGAGGGAGTGTTGATGTATATGTAACTTCAGAATGTATTTCATCTGTGTATTTTATATATATTTATTGTACCCTTATAAGAGATGCGTTATTCCTCTATAAGGAAGTGTCATCATGTGGATTGACAAGTGTCGCAAGTGTGTGTACTTTCCAATGGGTTATTAGACCACCATGTGGGGTCGGCCCTGAATTATATATAATATAATGTGGATGTATCTAGATAGAGAAGTCATCCCCATAAGGTCACTAGGAAAAAAGGTAAGTATAAATAGAGATCGGATATCTCTATTTTACTCACTCGGAAAAGTAACTCACTCTCACTTGAAAAGTGGCACACTAATGAGGAGGAGGATCATCTGCTATCAAGAGACTATCTCAGTGTTATTTGGTTGTACTTTGGTTGAGCCATTTCTCTCTCTATCTCTAAGGAAGTTGTGGGGTTTTTCACCTTAGGGTTTTCCCCATGGAAACTCTGTGTCTCTTCTCTCTTATGCTTTTGATTATTGTGATGCTTGTCATATTGTGATTGTCATGCATTGATATACTGTAGATGTTATTCTCTCAGGAAAGATCCTAGAGTATTGTGAATTAATGCTCAAAATTTAACAGATACTGAGAGGTAAGGGGTGAGTAAAGGAGGTTTCTGGCTTACTTAGCAAACATTGCTAATGCATTTTATGTGTAATGTTTTTTGCAGGTATTAGAGCCCTGGTATTCTACCTAGGCTACCGACATTGAAACCCCTAACAACTAAAGCTATGTATATGAAATGGACTAAGGTCTAGTATGTTATGAAAATTCATAACATGATTTAAGGTGTTGATGACTCTCACGAATTGAACTAAAGTACTAAGGTAAGTAATTTGGAATAATAAAAAGGTCATTGAAGTATTAAATGTCACATGTGAACATCACGTGGCTCTGTGGCCAGCTAGCAAAAGGGGTTTTTCCCTTCTCTTCACCTTCGTGTTTGGTCATTTTCGTGGTCTCCTATCCGAGTGTGGCTCTTGGATGCATCAGTTTTGGGAGGGGTCTGACCTGAGCTACACTCATGGTCAATGCCCTGGTGGTATTCATTGTGAGGTAAGGGAAACTATGGCAGCTCAACAATAGGTAAATTCTTTGTTGTAGCTTAAAGATTTCAGTCATCAAACTTGTATACTTTCATTTCTCCTCAGCATTTTACTTATGGTTTGCCTTTATGTGGTTTTAATGGCAAGTGGTGGATGTTGGTTCTCAGTGTTGGGTGTTGCTAGGTGACTGTACAGGGTTTTGGCATGAACGAATGTAAGTCTAGGTCTTTCCAACCCTTGCCCCTTCCTATCGCAGCTATGGGGAAGAGTACTGTTTTAGTTTCTTTTGTGAGTGGAACTTCATGATGCCTCTTGGCTCATTATAATTTGTTTGAAGTCTCCATAGGGTCACCTTTGGCTTGACCAAGAATTTTGGGAGGAAGTCGCTATTGTAATTTTGTTTAACAAGGGGATAGCCGCCGAGGGTTTCATGTTAGATGCAGTAGTTGACTAAATGGCACTGCCAAAACCTTTAAAGTTTTCTAATGGGGAACATACTACATGTTGATGTATATGTAACTTCGGAATGTATTTCACATATATGTATATTGTGTTCCTATAGAGATGTTATTATTCCTCTATACGGAAGTGTCGTTATTGATATTGTAAGTGTCGTAACTTATACTTGATGGGTTATTAGACCACCTTGTTTGGGGTCGGCCCTATATAAGTCATGTGGGTCAAAGGTTTATTAGACCACCCTATTGGGGGTCGGCCCAGTTAACATTATGTTATGTGGTTAAGTTCGAGCCTACATGAGTTAGGTAAAAAGGCAAGTCAAGTCAAGTATAAAAAGAGTGCGGGAGGCACTCTATTTACTCACTCACTTCTCACTCATGCACTCAAGGAGGAGTGGCGCACTTATGGAGGAGGAGGATCTGTTGCTAGGTTATGTCTATCTCTCATGGTTGGTTGTATCACTACTCTATCTATCTCTGAGGAAGTTATTGGGGTTTTTCACCTTTATGGTTTTCCCCAAGTAAATCTTTGTGTCTCTTGTGTGCTTGCATTATTGTCTCCATGATTGATATGCTGTACATGTTGTTCTCTCAGTTAAGATCCTAGATCAGATTGAAGTAAATTCTGAAAATTTAACATGTATCAGATCTAGCCTGAAAGAAGGCATGATATGGCATGTATGACACTTGTTGCACTTACGATGTTAGGGCTTGATATAGCAAAAACCAGTCATCATAGCACTTTAGCTATAAATCCTTTTTGGCGAATTTTTCGGATCGGAAATTGTTACAAGACTAAGATTAAATCTCCAGGTACCTTGTGTCCAAAGGCAAACCTCTAATTCGTTGTATTTTGTGATTTATGATCTGTACAATATAGGGTTTCTGCCTCTTCCAGATCTGAGTCAAAATCAGGTGACCTTGGGCAAAAGGTCATAACCTGGGCTAGGAAGCTCCAAATGAAATTTCGTAAAAAGTGACAAGTAGTACACAGACTGTAATATCTCAGAAAACTTTTTCAGAGGCCGAAGTTGAACCAGTGACACGTGGCGCTCCGTACAAGTTCGCTCTCATGTATTATCCCATAAAAAGGTCATGTTGCGACACTTGGCATAACTCTCTCTCAGAGAATCCAATTGAGGTCAGACCTATCAGGATGGAAAGATAACATGCCACACTATCTTAGAAAAAGTTTGCAGAGGCCGAAGTTGAAACAGTGACACGTGGTATGCCGTACAAGTTCGCTCTCCTGTATTATCCCAAAACAGGTCACGTTGCGACGTTTGGCATAACTCTCTCTCAGAGAATCCAATTGAGGTCAGACCTATCAGGATGGAAAGATAACAGGTCAGGCTATCTCAGGAAACTTTTTCAGACCCTGTGGATAACAAAAGTTCAGAGTGACACCAGAAACAATCAGGTACATATTTCTGTCAAAACAGAATTATTTTTGAGTACCTTCATTCATGGCTTCCAGAATTTAGGGCTTTGGAGAAAGTTGGAATTTTTGTAATCGGAGACCACGGTTGAATGCTACTCATCAAAATAGAAATTTAGAGACCAATATCAGATTTTTTGGTTGGGAAGAAGGCCGGGTTTGATCAGACCCTAGTTCGGGACTTTGATCAGAAAAGTGGAAAATTAGGGCTTCTGTAAAAATGAGAATTTTTGAAATCTATGACCACGGTTGGAAGCTCCTCAGAAAAATAGAAGCTTAGAGATTTGGATCAAATATTTTGATTGGTCAGAAGAGTGGGATTCATCAAACCCCAGTTCAGGGGCACGTCCAGTGAATCCGGAAGTTTCAAAGTCAAAATTGAGGAGTGAAACTTTGCAGTTTTCAAATTCTGAATATACCAGTTTGATCAGCTCATCAAGGCACATATTTCTATCCTTTCGGAAGTTTGAAATTCAAAGTTTGAATTTTTGGGGTTTCTCTGACAAACCCATATCCAGCTCTAGGTCCATTTCTTGCAAATCAAGTGGATAGGGTTAATCCTAGAATAAGATGGATTGGTCACCAGCATAAGTGAAGGAGTTCCTGTTTCAGAGGGAGATGAGGCTAAGGCCTTACATAAGAAGATTACAAGCGATCTCGACAGGTATGACTCATTGAGGTATGTTTCGAGATTTGTTCATGATTAAGTTTATGGTATGTTTGTCTTCATGTTATTATGGTTAGTGCAATCTTGATTTTAGATTTGTCGTATCACCTTAACAAAATTATGAATGCATGATAGAAGATATTCATTGGTTAGGGTGTTGACACTTATGATTGTACTAATGCATTATGGTGTTGTATGAGGTTTATGTTGTCTACTAACATGAAAGGTACACCAAGAAAGACAAATCATGTTCCAGTCCAAGAACATATGATCATGAGGACAAAGATTCATCCATTGTCATGGATCTTATAGAAGATCCATTTACGAGGTATGTATAACTTGGTTTTACAATGGTTAACCTATGAGATATACAGGTTACTAGCACAAGTCATTGAAGAAGAACAAGAAGACATCGTGTGAGTATGTTAGACATAACTAGCTAGCATGCTAATCCAGGTATGTTTTTCCTATATCAAGATAGAATCCTACCTTGTGTTAGGATCTTATACTGTTGTTGATAATGATTATTCATGAAGTCATAGGTTTGAATAATCATGGTTGTATGCATATTATGTTTCTTACCATAATTGATGATATGACTAACCAGAAGAATCATGAAGGTATAGGTTTGAATAATCACAGGTTTTATGCATATTATATCTCTTATCTTAATTGATGATTCAACTAACCCGAAGAGTCATAGGTTTGAGTAATTATAGGTTTAGACATGTTATGCTTCTTATGATTTGACTAACCATAAGAATCCTACACAAACCTTGAATGCTAATGCTTATTATTTCTGTTTGAAATGATCATGACTATACATGCTTGAGATTATTGTGTTTTAATAGTATACTAATGAATGTATGATTTTATATGAGATCACAAGGATAACACAATCATGATACTAATAAGCATGCATAGGGGCCAAGGATGAATATGAGTTCAAGAACAGGTAATCCAGGAAGCAAAGATCAAGAGGGAGTACACTCCAGTGGTTTATGCAAGGATGCAAATATTCAGAGGGAGTTGACCATCTCTCTACATTCCACATCAAAAGGTGTAGAAGAAACTACTTCAGATTAGGACTCCAGTAGCTCCTGCAAGGAAGCGAAGACTCAGAGGGAGTCCACCCAACGAACAAACAAAGATAACTATTTGAATTGTCATTTCTTAAATAATACTATTCTATAATGTATATGCTCATGTTCCTAGACTTAGGATATGTATTGTGCATAGTAGAATAGTTGCATTAATGAACAATATACTACTAATATACATGGGTAAGTGGCCTATGGCACTGTACAACATTCCATTGCTACTTATCTAGAATGAAACCTCTTTGCTGACATGTTGGGAGTTGTGCACACTCTTAACAATGTTCTGGTAGAGATTGGAAGGCATCTAGAAAGTTACGGGATATGGATAAATGTTGTATTGAAGCATTGGCTAAGACAATTGCATGACTGTATGACATATTTCTTTATGTGTAAGAATTTGTTCTAAAAATTGTGAGATGTTTCTAATCATGCAATTTAACCTGTTTTGTAGGAAAGACTGTATATCTTCACCTACAAAAGGACTACAACATTTGTTCCAGCAACAAAAATATCTATTGAAGATATTGAAGTTCCCAGGATCTGGGATGAAGAAATGGAATGCCACGATTCGTTGATCATGAAGAATGATGTTTGGGATGCGGTCCTAAGAGCTGAAGGGAAGTCTGTTGTGACTTCCAAATGGAACTATCAGATCAAGCATGCTGTAGATGACAACATTGAGAAATATAAAAGTGATGAAATAGAAGATGCACTAGATGGATTTCAAGACAGCATGGTGTAGTCATATATGTGTGCAGAACATGGTATGGTAGACAACTTTCTATCTAGTTTGGGATTTACCAAGAATAAAGCGGATTCCAACCTTTTCTACAAGGTTGAGGAAGGCAATCCAATGATACTACTTTTGTATGCGGATGACCTGTTTGTAACAGGTGAAGATAGATTGATTGCCGACATGCAGCGGAAGCTTACTGCCGAGTTCGAGATGAAGAACTTGGAGTTGATGCACTATTTGTTTTTGGCATGGAGGTGTGGCAGAGTGATGGAATCTTCCTTGGACAAGGGAAGTATGCAGTAGAGATCCTGAAGAGGTTCAGGATGATGGACTACAAGGCCATGGCCACACCTATGGCATCAAATCTGAAGCTTCTATGTGATGCTTCATCTGAGCCAGTTGATGTCTCTATGTATAGTTAGATGATTGGGTCCTTGATGTACCTGACGAACATGAGACCAGACATTTGCTTTGCTGTGAACACATTGAGCCAGTTCCTAACGGATCCGAGGAGTTTTCACCTGGTTGCTGTAAAGCATGTTCTGAGGTACCTGAAGGGTACAGTGGATTATGGGCTCAGGTATGAGGTGAATCAAAAGTTTAACCTGTAGGGTTATGTTGATTCAGATTGGCCTGGCAGTGCTGCAGATAGGAAGAGCACATCTGGGTGTTGCTTCAGTATGGGATCAGGTGTGATCTCTTGGTTTAGCAGGAAGTAGTCCTGTGTAGCACTGAGTACAGCTGAGGCAGAGTATGTTGCAGCCTATTCAGCTAGTTGTGAGGCAGTATGGCTACGGAAGCTACTGCATGAGCTATTTGATCTCCCATTGGAGGCTACTGGTATCTTCTATGATAACTAGAGTTGTGTGAAGCTGTCCGAGAACCCAGTGTTTCATGACAGGTCGAAACACATAGAGATCAAATATCACTATATCAATGATATGGTGCAGAGAGGAGCTGTGAAGCTCCTATATGTTGCGATGGACGAGCAGATTGTAGATGTGCTGACGAAGCCACTAGCTAGGGTGAAGTTCGAGTACTTCAGAGAGAGGCTTGGCGTGCTTCAGATCGAGGATACTTCGAGGAAGAAGTGATGGACAGATTTGCTGAAGCCATTCCAAGCATGTTGGAAGGGAAATCCTTCACATGGCTGTGGATGTAAGCGTTGGATGATGAGCATCAGGATGATGTTCTGGTTTCTGCTTGGATATGATCAATTGGATCATTATATGTATGCATCATGTTGGATGCTGGATATGATCGGCTGGATCATGTGTATGTATTTTGTATATGCATCATGTTGGATGCTGGATATGATCAGTTGGATCATTTATGTATGAACGCATCATGTTGGATGCTGATGGATACATTGTGTGGATCATGTATCTTTGTATGATCAGGTAGATCATGTATGCTGATGGATACATTATGTGGATCATGTATCTTTGTATGATCAGGTAGATCATGTATGATTGATTGATACATTGTGTGGATCATGTATCTATGTATGTATCAGGTGGATACTTGGTGTGCATCAGATGGATGCATTGTATGATCAGGATGATCATGGATGACGAGCTTCTTCAGATGACATGCAGTAGGATGTTGCAGTGATGATGATCAGGATGATCATGTGTACATTAGGATGATGTTTGATGAGTATCAGATGATACTTTGTGGCCGTGGATCAGGTTGTGCAGGTAATCATGTAATTTGTGCCCTGGGAGATTTGCAGATGATCTTTCGAGGTTTTTCCTATGGCATGTAATTCGGTGCCCTGGGACATCTGGAAAATGATCTTGCGAGGTTTTGCTTGGGAGGACATGTAATTTGTGCCCTGGGAGATCTGCAGAAAGTCTTTCGAGGTTTTGCCTATGGCATGTAATTCGGTGCCCTGGGATATCTGGTAGATGCTCTTGCAAGGTTTTGTCCTATGGCATGTAATTTTCTCCTGGGAGATCTGGATTGGATGAAAAAGGCCTCAGATGCTTCAGCCAGGTTTTGCCATGACCACATGTAATTTTCTCCTGGGAGATCTGGACAGGATGAAAAAGGTCTCAGATGCTTCAGCCAGGTTTTGTGGTGAGATCACATCTAATGTGCTCCTGGGAGATCCGATAGGTAGAGCCGCGTGCTCGTAACAGCCTGGGATGCTTCAGCCAGGTTTTGTGATGGGTCACATGTAATGTGCTCCTGGGAGATCCTACAGGTAGAGCTGTGTGCTCGTAACAGCCTGGGATGCTACAGCCAGGTTTTGTGACGCACGTAATAAGTCCTGAGGATTCCACAGTATGGCCAGTGATGATGAAGACCTGCAGGTGGTGGGCCTACATCTAGTATGAAAAAGGACTGGCTCTGTAGAACTTCCTATGACGAGTAGATTCAGAGATTGATTGAGATAGCAGCAGCAGTGACGATGATGATGACTTGATGACGATTATCCAGTGACGATGATCCAGAGAAGATGACTTGTGCTAGAAGAACTGTGCTGAGAAATACCTTCCTAGTTAAGAGGGAGTGTTGATGTATATGTAACTTCGGAATGTATTTCACATATATGTATATTGTATTCCTATAGAGATGTTATTATTCCTCTATACGGAAGTGTCGTTATTGATATTGTAAGTGTCGTAACTTATACTTGATGGGTTATTAGACCACCTTGTTTGGGGTCGGCCCCATATAAGTCATGTGGGTCAAAGGGTTATTAGACCACCCTATTGGGGGTCGGCCCAGTTAGCATTATGTTATGTGGTTAAGTTCGAGCCTACATGAGTTAGGTAAAAAGGCAAGTCAAGTCAAGTATAAATAGGGTGCGGGAGGCACTCTATTTACTCACTCACTTCTCACTCATGCACTCAAGGAGGAGTGGCGCACTTATGGAGGAGGAGGATCTGCTGCTAGGTTATGTCTATCTCTCATGGTTGGTTGTATCATTGCTCTATCTATCTCTGAGGAAGTTATTGGGGTTTTTCACCTTTATGGTTTTCCCCAAGTAAATCTTTGTGTCTCTTGTGTGCTTGCATTATTGTCTCCATGATTGATATGTTGTAGATATGCTGTACATGTTGTTCTCTCAATTAAGATCCTAGATCAGATTGAAGTAAATTCTGAAAATTTAACACTACATACGTTGTGTATATTGGGGTTTTGAACTGAAAATAATGTCGCTTGGATAAATTGTCTGCATTTTCTATTGAGCATGTATGGTTAGCCTTTAGACTCTGCATTTTTGTTTTCATTTACGACTGAAGAATCTCCATAGATTTGGGGTTTTGATGTGTTTGTTTTGTTGCCAAGGGATTTTGTCTTGAATATTTCTTCCTTACTATCATAGTCTAAAGTTGAAGTTCTGTAATGGCTCTATAGAGTTTTTTGAAGGGATACTGAGAATGGGTCTTTCATCTGCATTTCTTTACTGTACAAAATGTTTTCTCGTGGAGGATTTAATGCTTTTCTTTGGTGAATGAATGTCTTCTTAATCTAAATGATACAGTAAGGTATTGCTCAATCGTGTGCTCGCTTCATGTTGGAAAAGAATAGAGCCCATTATGGTTTGAAAAGTCGTAGACTTGAGATTTAATATGTACAGTCAAATTCTTTAAACTGGGGTTTGGAAATACTCAACGCTCCTAATTTCTACATTTGGTGGCTAAAGTGGAAAGGAGCTGGGCCTGCATTATTTTCCTTTCATTTTGTTTCATGCAATTTATTCAGTACGTGTGTAGATAGCATTGTTGTTGAGAAGGTTTAGATCCTGGAACTCTAAGATAGAGAACTTGTAATTTCCTATTCGTTTTGTCTATACTAACTAATTCATGTAGTAGTCTATTCTATTTGGATGATGGTGATGATCCTAGGAGGAAGATGTTGAAATAAAGATACTGTAATTTGATACTATGTAATACATTTTGGTTTACTTGGGAAGAAGATCAATGTTGTGGTTGTTTAAATTGTACAAAATTTAAGTCTACGATTTCTTGTTGTTTAAAAGTTTTCTGAGGGTTTCGATACCTGGTTCTACGCTTTGCTATCACTAGTTTTGTTTGGTTCCAAGAAATAAAAAGAGAGAATTAAACCCTAGCTTAAATAATACAATTTAAGAAAACAACTCTATAGTGCAGTCATTGAGTTTAGAAGGATAAAAGCGATTTTAGTTTATAGGGTTTAAAGGCTCTGATATAAGTCAGTTAGAAGTTTGGGGTTCTAATTACTTTAATTGGAAAAGGAATGTTGTATAGCACAGGCTAGAAAAGCTAGCCTTGCTAGACCTCTGAAATATTAGGCCAGAATGCTTTAAAAGAAATACAGGGATAATAATTTAAATGCTGGCATGGGAATGTAAACCTGAGAGTCCATGCCAGTTGGCCCTTACTCCATGACAGAAAGGAAATGAAATTATAAAGTTCATAAAACTTAATTTACTGCATAATAAAAACCTATCTTGAATTCCTAGATTTAAATGAAACTATATGGGAAATCTTAGTTCATACTTGGTTCTTGCAGCTAAACCCTTCTTTGTCGGACCTGCACACCCAAACACTAGTTAATTGGAAACAACTGGATAATTCTGGCTGACCTGTAGGATCGTCTTAACTAGATAACTTTGGGACTACCATGTTCCTCCCAACCATGACCCTTAGACCATTCCTGGTCCTATCTAGATCCCCCCAAGCTGGTTCCAACATGCAAAGAGAAGTAGATGTCCTAAGGTGGCTTGCTGATCAGATCTATAAAATTATGGTAGGCTGCTACAGTTCTGCAGAGAGTTTCTCTTCTGTTACCATAAGAGAATAATAATAGGGAAAAGGTCCCCTTCTTTTGGGATCTTCCCTCTTTTTATAGGTGACTCCTGTTTTGGACAGATTATAGCTATTTGAAATAATAATATTTTAATTTAATTTAAATTGTAATATCTTTAAAAGATATTTTTCTAATTATTTACTCCTAGTTTATATAGGAGTTGGATTTTGTTAATTAGGTGTAACTTAAGTTATTTTATAAATAATAATAATAATAATAATAGTTATTTATTATTACTAAATTTAACAACAAATAATATTACTATTAACAATCTTAATAGTATAATAATGTGAGAGTCCTTTTATGCATAACCTCTATGCAATAATTATATATAGGAAACATTTTTCTTTTAAGAAAGTAATAATAATAATATTATTAATAATAATATCAACTTGGAGAGCTATTTTATGCATAGCCTTTATGCATGTTATTTACATAAGAATAATTAAATTTATTTATTCAACAGTTTAGTTATGGTAATTTTCTTTGATTTATTTATGTATATACCATAATACTTCTTTTTAAATATTAAGTACAAGGTCCAACTCATTAGACGGTTCTTTTGGTAAGCTTGGATAGTGGGCTTGGTTAGGTACCTCTAGGCCTCTCTCTTGCATGTTGGATTCCCTCGTTTAACATTTCCCCCAGTACTTGATGATAGATAGAAAATGTTTCATTTAACCAATTTGAATAAATGTGATGAATAGAAGTGCTATTCAGAGTCTCCTCGACTCAACACTTTTAAGATCCTATAACCCCGAGTACTCTTCAGAGCTTTTAACTCAACACTCTCACATGGGCGTTACGCTAGTGCAATTCCAAAGCCTCCTTCTCAACACTAGTACTAGAATGTGGTTGTGAAGCACATCTAGAATATTCAAGTGGACTCAGATTCAGTATTCATTTATCAAGCTTGGAGTGCTCCAGGGCTTATGCCCAACCCTCAACGCACATCGGGGCTTACGCCCAGTATGTAATAAAAATCCTCTAGGTACATCGGGGATTATGCCTAGTACGCAGTCATCTGTGTGTTCTTCAGTCCACGCTTAGCACACTATATAAGTCAATCATGTAAATCATCACTCTGCACAGTACATAAAAAAAAAGGTCATCTCAGTATATTAGGGTTTGTACCCAAATCATATGATGAAAACATAAATCAAACCATTAGAGATTCCTTTCCCAGTATATACTCAATAATGAAGTTAGTCATGGTCCATGCCAAATATGTCAATCTATGAAAGACTAAAACATGTGTGCTAGGGTTATTCCCAATAATCAAAATGAATCATATGTGTTGGCGCTATGGGCCCAATATAACATCAGAAATAGTTAGTCCAAAATTTGGGATATTACATCCCTCCCCACTTAGAAACAACATCGTCCCAGTGTTCTAGGGATTAGAAATGAAGTCATGAAACAAGGCGAGGTATGCCTCTTTCATGGTTGCCTCATTTTCCCAAGTAGCCTCCTTTGGTCCAAAGTGCCTCCATTGCACTTTCAGCTGGGTGATGGTCCTTCTTCTAAGTTGCACCTCTCTCTTGTCCAGAATGTGGAGTGGTTCCGGCTTGAACTCCCATTCGGGTTCCACCTGTAATAAGGACCAATCAATTACATGTTTAGTATCATATACATATTTATTTATTAATGATGCATGAAAAGCATTATGAACTTTTACATGAGCTAGTAAGGCTAACTCATATGCTACTGGGCCCTTCTTTGCCGGTATCTCAAAAGGTCCACAAAACTTGGGGGCTAGTTGTCACATCCCCAAAATTTCATAAATATATATATATATAGCGATCTATTCGACCAAAAGCTATGCGAAAGTATAAAATCTTAGCATTTAAATTTACTTGTTTAGATAAAAGGCGACATCTTAGCATCTTGTAAATTTTCATTTAATTAGTTAACGACAATAAAATCGGAAATATCATAATCCTTAGATATACAGTATCAATGTTCTAACTACATTTAGCCCCATTTATAAATCTATACTTGAAGGATGTTCTACTTCCTATTCTATGCAACCTCTTTATCCCTAATTGGATAATTACAAAAGTAAGAGAACGTCCTTGTACTAAATAGAAACTTTGCTTTAATAACATACGTCTATGTGAACTAATTTATTGAATCAAACATCATATCAACGGTAAAACATGTACAATCCTAACTCTTGAGTACGTTGTCTAATCAATATAAAATTAACTTTGAATTATACTTTTATCAACCATTTTTCCCATAATCATGCAATTTATTTAACACATTCCTATTTGTTTGCATTCGAAGATTATATGTACTCATCACATGGATTTTCTAATAATTCATATAAGACATATCCATTAGAATAATCTATACATCTAGGTATTTTATATATAAACATATGAACAAGTGCTCTACAAGGTACACATATAAATAATCAATCCCATCACAAGCGCCTGCATACTCAAGAGACCAAAGATGACGCAAGTCACTCTATGGGATACTTTCTTGCTTAATAATACACACTACACAAACCACAATGCTTACACAAACAAGGTGTAGAACAAGATGCCAGGAGTGGCTTATATTACTTCTTTGAAATCGGTTACAGTGCAAAATAACTGTAAGCAAATAACTAACTACGTTCGGCCTCAGCCGTTACAACTTAGAAGTAACTATGGTGTGTTATCCCTGTGTGTCGACCTCACCCTCTCCTGGTTCGCCATAGAACTCTGAGCTATGGCTCGATCTTAACAATCTGCTCTTCGGTCAGTGTGCTTCTTCACAACTCTCTCAGCTCTACTCTCTGTCTCCTTCTGTCCTCCTCTCTTCCTCTTCTACTCTGCGGGTGTTGTTCCCAAGACTATTGTAATCCCGAGACACGCGTTCCCCTACGTTCGTCGATCCTGTCAAATCCTGCAAACCTGCATTGTCAGCTCCTAGCCGTGCTGCACAACATCTTCCCATAACGTCCTTTGTCATGTCCTTCACCAACTCGCAATAATTGTAATAACTTCCTCACCAACCCCAAATGGATACTAGGTATAATCCCTTGACTTTCTGTCCTTCTGACCCTGCTGCAGTAGTCAGTCACATCTCAACCTTCCTGTCGATTCATTCCTTTCTCAATTATACTGGGATTCATCAAACCTGTCACGTCGTAGTTCGACCACTTGTCGACTACCCGCCATCTTATGCCGCTCGTCGTCTATCGACCATTTCCTGTCGATTCTCGACCTCTCACGACATCCGTTGATCCTTCAGTCAGCCACACCTAGACTTTTTCTACCCGACTTGTTTACTTTGACAAGTCAACCTGCTCTCCGCACTAGTGGTCATCGGCACTCCCGCTGGTCGGCTTCCTTCGATCGATCAACTTCGACTAATCTTCCTAGGCCTTGATGCTCCTGCATCAGACTCCCCATGTGAAAAACAATTTGATTGCTCCGTCAGTCTTCTGAAATCCTCTTCGAAAATCCACGTCGCTTCCTGCAACTCATCATTTGTCCATCGCACCAAGTATTCCTTCATGCGCGATCTACGGGTACGCCCTACTTCGTGTTCATCGATTACTTCTGCGATCCCTTCTTTATGTCGGTCTGGAATTTGTTCTTTCCAGTCGCTACTTGTTCCTATCTCCTTGTTGCTGCTTGTCCCTTCTTCAAATTTGTATAGGTCTGAGACGTTGAACATTGCTGAAATGTTCAAGTCTTCCGACAATTCCAACACATATGCGTTGTCTGAAATCTTCTTCAGAATCCTACATGGTCCTATCTTCTTCAGCTTCAGCTTGTTGTATGTTCCTATCGGAAATCGCTCCTTCCGCAAATAGGCATAGACTAAGTCTCCTTCTTTGAATGATAGTATCCTCTTTCTCCAGTTGGCTCTCAATTTGTAGGATGCATTACTCTTCTCAATGCACTTTTGCACATTTTCATGAACTTCATGCATATGCTCTGCGAATGATTCTGCATCTGCACTTTTCCTGGTTTCTATCGGCAATTCGACCGAATCTACCACTTAATGTGGGATCCTCCCTTGAACAATCTGGAATGGGCTCAATCCTATCAATCGATTCATAAAATTGTTATATGCAAACTCTGCCTGTGCCAACACATTCTCCCACTGCTTGTGTCTGTGAGCCGCTAAACATCTTAGAAGGTTTCCCAAACTTTTGTTTACAACCTCGGTTTGTCCGTCCGTCTACGGATGATGTGCCAAGCTAAATTATAACTTCGTGTCGATTTTCTTCCATAGGGTTCTCCAAAAATGCCCCATGATTTTCATATCCCGATCCGACGTGATACTCTTTGGCAACCCATGCAGCCTGACTATTTCCTTAAAGAATAGTACAGCGATCCCTGTGGCATAACTTGTTTTCTTACATGGTATGAAATGTGCCATCTTCGAAAATCTGTCAACTACGACAAATATTCAGTCGCTCCCCTGCTGAGTCCTTGGTAATCCTAACACAAAATCCATGCTAAGATGCTCCCACGGGTTCTCTGGTACCGACAATGGTGTATACAACCCTGTGTTCTAACTCCTTCCTTTTGCCAACTGGAAAATTTGACATTGTCGAACCCATCTTCCAACATCTGTCGACATCCTTGGCCAGAAATACTTCTTGTCAATGAGTGCTTTGGTCTTGTCGATCCCAAAGTGCCCTGCTAACCCGCCATTATGAAACTCTCGGATTATGTTCTCTCTCACTGATCCTCTAGGAATACACAGCTGACTTCCCCTGAACATATATCCTCCTTGAATGAAATAACTCAAATATGGAGTTTTGTTGATGCTCCAAGGCTCACGACAAGCCTTCCATGCTTCCAAAAAATCTTCGTCGGTCTCATACTCCGTCTTGATCGACTCTATCCCTGTTGCCTGAATAGTCATCGTGCCCAACAGCGCAACTCTCCTGCTCAACGTGTCGGCAACTTTGTTCGACTTGCCTGACCTATGTCGTGACACGAATGTATATCTATGGAGTAGCTCCACCCACTTCATGTGTCTCTGATCCAACTTCGACTGAGTATTCAAATACCTCAGTGCTTGGTGATCCGTGTATAATACAAATTCTTGAGGCAATAAATAATGCCTCCATTTCTTCAATGCTTGTATGATAGCATAAAATTCTTGGTCATAGACTGAATATTTCCGCTTCGCTCCATTCAATTTTTCACTGCTCCAAATGTTGTTCCACTCGCATCACAATTGACCTAGAAAACTTTGTCAAAGTCTGGGAGCGCCAACACTGGGCTCTCAGTGACCTTTTCCTTCAATTTGTCGAAATCTTCCTGGGCCTTATCCATCCACTTGAACTCACCCTTCCTCATGCATTTTGTTAATGGTGCACAAATCTGACTAAATCCCTGAATGAACTTCCGGTAGAAACTAGCAAGTCCATGGAAACTTCTCACTGCAGTCGTACTTGTCAGTTCTGGTCAATCTACTATTGCCTTCACCTTCTCGAGGTCCATCTCCAACCCTTTACCTGAAATTACAAATCCCAAGTACACTAATTCCTTCTTCATGAAGAAACACTTTTGCAGGTTGATCATCAGCTTCTCTTCCTGCAATTTCTGTAATACTTGTCGAACATGCTCCAAATGTTCTGACTGAAAATCAAAATGTCGTCAAAATAGACTACAACAAACTTTCCTAAGAACGGTTTCAGTACTTCATTCATCAATCTCATGAATGTACTCAGTGCATTAGTCAATCCGAATGGCATGACTAACCACCCATATAGCCCTTCTCTTTTTTTAAGGCTATATTCCATTCATCTCCTTCTCTCACCCTAATCTGGTGATACCCACTCTTCGGGTCTAATTTCATGAAGTATGTCACTCCACTCAGGCAATCCATCAAGTCATCCATCCTTGGAAATGGAAATCGATACTTGATTGTGATTCTATTGATGGCTCTGGAATCAGTACACATTCTCCACTCCCTGCCCTTCTTTGGTGTCAATACTACTGGTACTGCACACGGGCTCAAACTTTCTCAGATCAGTCCCCTGTCCAACCATTAGAGAGATTTTGAGGTCAAAAAAGGGCCTCCTAAGAGATGTACTACAAAAATATGAGATATATTAAAATATTATGAATTGGGGGTTTTATGGGGTAGGTATATATGACAAGTCACCTCCCACACTATTTTCTATGCACAATATAAATAACCATGGTTGAGTTACTTTTCAAAATTCACTAGAAATAAAATTGATAAAATAAGTCTACATTGATGTGACCAAGATTCATTGTAAATTCTCAAAAATGTATTGTCCTTTAACATTTATTTGTTTTGAACTTGCAAATGAAATTAAATAATAAAAAACATTTTTAAGAGTTTTTTTTTAAATTTTATGTTGACTTCTTATATTTAGTACTTTTCTCATGAATTTAATAATATAATTTAATTGAGAATTTATTTACATGTAAAATGTCAATAATATTATTATAATCCACATTGCATTATTATTATTATTTATTAAATCTATTATTATTCTTTATTAGTTTGACATTATGTTATTAAATAGAATGGAGTGAATATATAATTTAAAATTAAAAACATAAAAATGATAATATATTATTTTATAAAAAAATGTGAAAGGACTTTCTTTATGAATTAAGAGTACTTCACTTGAAAATGACAATAATATTATTTTATGTGAAAGTGTGAAAAGACATTCATTATGAGTACTTTACTTGAAAATGACAATAATATTATTTTATGAAAAGACTATCATTATGAGTACTTTACTTTATGACTTAAAAGTACTTACACCACTACCTTGGTTAACTATGTGTTTTCATCCACCATAGAAAATTTGACAAATAAGCATTCTTAACTCATGCAATGCCACCTCACCAAGGGGGATGATGTCATCTACTAGAATGTGATTGGTTGTATTTTATAGTACATTTTCTTTGTTTTGAGGCCCTTTTTTGACCTCAAAATTTCTCTAATGAACTCTTGGACCTGTCGGTTGAGATTTTGTCCCTCTGTTGGACTCATCCTATATGGTGCTTTGTTTGGCAGACTCGACCCTGGAATCAAGTTGATCTGATGGGATATGCTCCTTGTCGGCGACAATCCCGTTAATTTCTCATAAGCCATTATGTCCCGAAACTCATTGAGCAACTCCTCGACTTCGACCGGAATGTTCTCCTAATTGGTCGTTCCTTCGACATAAGGTCCTTTTGGAATGATTGCAAAACATCCCGACTGTTTTTCTTCCTCTGTGAGGAATTCCTTGGTGGTTCTCATCAACACTCGCTTTTCCCAAAGATTGCTCTCGTCGTCCCTACCGTCGGCTAGCTCTTCTCGTCTCGGCTTAAGAGTACTTTTCACGCCATTCTTCCACACTGTGACTGTGTTAGCTCGACCGTCATAGATCATCTTACTATCATATTGCCATGGTCTCCCTAACAATAGATGGCATGCATCCATGGGTACTACATCACACAGTATGCTATCCTCCAATCATTCAACTCTGAAGTTGATTAGGTATTGTTTGGTCACCTTAACATGGTGTCCTTTCTGTAACCATGAGATCTTGTAAGGGTGTGGGTGTTCTCAACACTGCAACCCGATCTTGTCGATGACCTCTGTCGACACAAGATTCTCTGTACTCCCAAAATCAACTATGGTCTTGCAATGCCATTCTCCGATTTGCACCTTTGTTTGAAATATTGCCTTCCGTTATGCTGGTTCCATCGCATCACGTTGATCTTCCTGGATCAAAGCTCTCTGAACCATTAGATTCCGGTTCTTCCTTTTCTCACCTCCACCGCTATCTGATGCCGATTCTTCCCTCTCGTCGACTTGCTCATCCTTTCAACGTCTGGGTTTCAACTCTTCTGCAGCATGTAGGTTTTTTGGGCACTCATATGCCTTGTGTCTCATTCCTCGGCATTTGTAACAGATTATGGCTGGTCTGTTTGCTCCCTTCTTATCGGATGGACCACTTTGACTATACGCGCATCGACTGCGGTTCTCATGACCATCACGTCGGTTCTCTTGTGCTCTTTCTTTCATAGATGTCCCTTATGCGCATCGAATATCTTTGACACCTTGTTTCCTGTAGCCTCTACCTTGGCCCTTCACAGAGACAATCTTTCCACCCCGACCAGTCATCCTGCCTCTGGTCACTGCAGAATTCCTCGACAGTTTCTCTTCTGCCTTCAGAGCTAACTGATAGGCTTCTCCGACTGCTCTGAATCTCGACATGCTGAGTTCATCCTGAATAGTGTATTTCAAGCCGTTTACATATCTGGTGACAGCTTCTTCTCCTTCATCAGTTTGTCCTAACCAAATCAACAATCGGTAGAACTCCTCCATGTACTCTTTCACGGTCATTTCTTTTTGTCGAAAGTTTTGTACCTTTCAGAACAAGGAAACCACATAGTTGTTTGGCAAGAATTTCCCCTTCAACTTGGCAACCATTCTGTCCCAAGATTTGATTTTCTCCTTGCCTTTCTTGAGTCTGTCAGCCTATACATTCTCCCACCACAATGAGGCATGACCCTTCAACCTTAGACGTGCAGTCTTAACCCGTTTAGGATCCTCGATCTGCTCTACATCAAAGTATTTCTCCATCTCTCTGAACCAGTCGATCAAGTCTTCTAGGTTAAGGCTTCTCGAGTACGTACGCACATATATCTTTGCTCGACCTTTCATTTCTGTCAGAAGCTTGATGAGTTTTTCTTCTGGTTCTTCTGTTGTGGCTTTTCGAGCTTCCACTTCCTTGACTTCCTTGTTGCTGTGGTCCATCGCTTCAGGAATGCAACCACGCCTTTGGTTTTCTTTGATCTCTATGACTTCATTTGTCAAAGTCTGCATCATTCGGATGCATTCATCGAACATCTCACGATCCACTATGACGGCTGCTATGCCACATGCTCTTCGTCCTCAGACATTAACTCCTCTATGAGCCATTTTCAATCAGACTCGCTTCCGGGCTTTGGTACCAACTGACGCAAGTTAGGTTGGTATAGTCGTCTTCTTCAACCGGACTCGCTTCACCCCACGGCTCTGATACCAACTGACGCAAGTCACCCTACGGGATACTTTCTTGCTTAACAATACACATGACAAAAACCACAATGCTTACACAAACAAGGTGTAAAACAAGATGCCAGGAGTGGCTTATATTACTTCTCTGAAATAGGTTACAGTGCAAAATAACTATAGGCAAATAACTAACTACATTCGGCCTTAGCCGTTACAATTTAGAAGTAAATGTGGTGTGTTCTCCCTGTGTTTTGACCTCACCCTCTCCTAGTTCGCCACGGAACTCTGAGCTATGGTTCGATCTCAACACTCTGCTCTTCGGCCAGTGTGCTTCTTCACAACTCTCTCAACTCTACTCTCTATCTCCTTCTGTCCTCCTCTCTTCCTCTTCTACTCTGCAGGTGTTGTGCCCAATACTATTGTAATCCTGAGACACGCGTTCCCCTACGTTCGTTGATCCTATCAAATCCTGTGAAACGGTACTGTCAGCTCTTAGCCGTGCTACACAACCTCTTCCCATGACGTCCTTTGTCATGTCCTTTACCAACTTGCAATAACTGTAATAACTTCCTCAGCAACCCCGAATGGCTACTAGGTACAGTCCCTTGAATTTATGTCCTTCTGACCCTGCTACAGTAGTCAGTCACATCTCGACCTTCCTGTCGATTCACTCCTTTCTCAATTACGTTGGGCTTCATCAAACCTGTAGCGTCGTAGTTCGACCACTTGTCGACTACCCACCATCTTATGCCACTTGTCGTCTGTCGACCATTTCCTGTTGATTCTCAACCTCTCGTGACATCCGCTAATCCTTCAGTCGACCGCACCCCGACTATTTCTGCCCGACTTGTTGACTTCGACAAGTCAACCTACTCTCTGCACCAGTGGTCATCGGCAGTCCTGCTGGTCGGCTTCCTTTGGTCGATCAACTTTGACTGATCTTCCTAGGCCCCAATGCTCCTGCATCAAAAGAACATAAGGATTACACATAAAGAACCATCACGGACCAAACATAAGAAAACATCATGAAGTGTTACAAGTAGACACACATACAAGAATATAACATCAAAGAGAAAGATCATTTTGACGTGGTTCACCCGCATCTTGGGCTACGTCCACAAAGGTTTGTTTTGTATTATTTAAATAAAAGGAGGAGGTTACACCAACAACAAAGTTGTTGCCAACCACTTTCCTATCTTTATCTAGCTTCTTTCAAGGAGAGCTTTATCAATGCTCCTTCTACAATCGAACCATGGCACTATAACCTATTTTATTACTCAATCTACAAGCCATTTTGTTGCACTATCAAACAAGAATTTAGATATATAATTAAATCCTTTCGTATCCTTCATTCTTACGTATTTATTAACATGATAAATTATATTTATAAGTCCTTTCCTAACCTTGCTCTTTAAGGATGGTCAACTTAAAGTATATACATATAAATAAGTCTTATCATAATCCCTCATGCTTATGTACTTATCTACATAACGTTCTTGCATTTATAATTCTTTTCCTCACCTTCATACTTAGCCTAAAATATAAAAATACATACTTATATATATATATATATATATATATATATATATATATATATATATATATCTTCTATCTATAAATATATACTCACTTCCTATGCATGAATACTATGAATAAACACTTTTTCATTATTTATCAAAGTGCATGAATATTATATATATATTTGTTTCCTTGCCTACCTTCCAAGTCTGAGTATTATGAATATATAATTCCATTTATCAAAGGACAAATCTACATATTAATTCATAATAATAATTATTAGAAATGTACCATATGGTATACAATCTATACAATATGAATCTTCAATATATAAATATATTCCCTTACAAAAAATGAACCCTTTCCATATGATAGTACTAATGCTAAATTATTATGCCATATAGATGTAACGAATACTATTTTAGGTTAATTTAAACATACTCATTAACAAATGTTATAGTTAACATCATACTCCCAAAGCCGAGATATAAATCACACTCTGAGAATTACGTCTCGTCACCAAGATCTTAAGGAATTTGTAGAAAATAGGAGGAGGATCTTGGGAACTATAGCCCATATCACAGAAGTGAGTTTTATTGAGAACTAAAATGCAGAAAAATATTGAACCAGTCGTCTTTTAAAAGTAATTCTAGTGCCTCTCTACTATGCTAAATAGCACATGATTTTTGCAGTAGTTTATCACTTCTCAGGATATCATACGAATTCATAATAGGGAAATTATACACACAACAAAAGGGAAACTTAAGTTAAGGGTTCAGTGTAATACCCTAGGCAGTATTTTTGCTTCCCAAAACCCAAAGATAGTGCATCCAAAATTTGGGGACTGTGATTACTTTATCGAAACCTATGAAATCAACTAAATCAAAGTGCTGCACACTAATATTAGACAATGCGACTATTTACGGAGGTCACAAACAGTACATCATTAAATCAAATAGAAAATGGCACTGCAATACCTAAATGTTTGTACCAAACCTCACCGCCATAAGGATATTGATCATACTATCGAATCTTACAGTTTATAATGTGTATAAGGCAGAGGTCGACTAATTTCATTTTTAGATATTAATCCATTTAATGGTGCATATAAAGTATAGAACACAGGCTAAGAATAGCCACTGTTTCTTTGTAATGCAAGATCGAATGCACAACTGGGTGGTGTAAACCATGGATTTTGCATACTAAGTTATGAACCATAAAATCATTACCATGCAGTATAATTAAACAAATATACGTACCCAACGATTGTCCTCTATGTAAGAGCTCGGTTGGAAATGGCGCTGCCATCTCTATTTTCTAGATACTTGCGACTGCACCTAGAACAAACAAAATCTAGTTCAGAGACTTGCCTCCCCGAGCTATTTCCTTCATCCTCATCTTGAAGTGGGTCGGCCATCATTAAGGAGAGATTGTTCCCGCTCAAAGTATCATAACCTTATGCGACCCTCATTCCAACATAACAAACAGAGATCGCTTGGAAAATCATTCGACATAAAAGGAGGATTCATCCAACAATAAAAATGCCGATGTTCCCCCTCTCCCCCCTGGAATCAAACTCTATCGAGCTATATAAGGATCGAATCCTCGAGCCCGCGTAGGGATTCGATTCCCCCTCGATGGTGGTGGGTTCCGTTAAAAATCTAAAGAGACAGATGTCGCCAGGGTTTAGTGGTGGTAACACCCTAAAGGAATATTTTCCTCGATTAGTGGGAGTGGTTTCTCAAAAATTTTCTCAATATTGGGCCTAGAGAGCTCCACTATGGAGACAACTTCCTAAAAAGTCTCGAGGACAACCTACTCGGAGTTATTCCACCTTCTTCCTTCCTTAATGGTTGTTATTCCTTAATGACATCCTCCTTCCACTACATAAAATATATATAATGGTGAGTGTCATTTGAATAATATTTATATATATAAAGGATACAATGTATATGAGGTGTGTAGTGTAGAGTATAGTCATTTGTATATTCTCTATTTTAAATAATTATAAATTAATATAGTATCTAAGAGAATATCTTTGCACATATATAGGTTTATTTAATTGATGGTATCACCTTTAATATATACCTAAATGTCTTAATTTAATACTTATACAATTTATGGATGTAACATGATTGAGTCTTTATATAACTTCTTTAATTCATCTTAAAATAAAGTATTTATTTCACAATATATTCTTTATATGAGAATTTATGAAGAACTTTTTAATTTAATCCTTCAAATATAGACGGCTCCGTAATCTCCTTTCTTTATTATACATATATATATATATATTTTCCTCTGGATAGAAATATATATCTCTATTATATTCCATTGATTTTGTTTGATATGAGGAAGTAAACTTCCTTCTAATATATATACAACTTTATCATAATCCAAATCCAAGTTATAATTTCACTCTTATATATATATATATCATATATGAAGATGAATTATGATTCCAACCTTGAGGAATGGAAAGATGAGGTGAGATGGAGCGGCCTCTAGGGTTTCTGGTTTTTTCTGCAGGAATTCCTGACTACGATAGTTGATCTGATGATTTGGGGTCTTCCGGCGACTTGGAGTCCGCTGATTCATTGAATCGGCTTAGTACCAGCCAAGGAAAAAAAGTGGGAAGTTTGTGTTTTTAGCCAGAGACTTCATTTCTTCTCGTCTACTAGAGTTTTCGGGTTTTTCTGCAGAATCGGTATTATTTTTATATAGTGGTGCCAGGTTACATATTGGGTCCCATTCTATCTTTGTTTCTATTTTTGGCTGGGGTTTCCTTTGGGGGTTTCGTCTCTTTTGGTGGTGGTTCCACTAAGTGAAAAGTGGGAGACAGGTGTCCGAGTGGTGACTGACAGCTGCAGGGTGTATTTTTTATTTTGCAATATGTCATCGTTGGGTTATGCTGCTCAAGTCCAAAACCCTCCTTTGTCGGCAGAAGCTTCTGGTCGGGGTTCGCGGCCGGACTTGGACTCTGGCATTGCGTCTCGCAGGGGTCTCGTCCGAGGTGCTAAGGCCAAACTCAGGCGAACATTGAAGTCTATCAGAGCCCGTTCTGAGATTTGTAGGTATGATATTGATTCTGACCAAAACCTTGACAGAATCCGGATTTTGTCTGAACGAGCATTAGTTGGAAGGTTTGAGTTTGCTTCGGGCACAAAGATGGAAATTGCAGACTGGGTTAATAGGTTGTGGGTTCCCCTCACTGGTTTGGCTCCTCGCATCAACTTGCTCCCAAATCGTTGGATGTTATTCACCTTTACGGAGGCATCACATTTGGACATAATCTTGTCAAATTTTTGGGAATTCAAGAAGGGGTCCTTGTTCATAAAACGCTGGCACATAAATTTCGACCCTTCCAAGGAAGTTCAGTCCCTGCGCCATTTGTGGCTGATCCTTCCAGGGCTGCCTATTGAAATATGGTCTGAGGAGGTGATTAAAGGCATTGCAAACACAGTAGGCAGGTTTATCCGTTTTGACAGACAAAATCTGTATGGAATGGACCGGCGTTTTGCTAAGGTGATGATTGAAGTGGATTTGAAAGATGGTCTTCCTGCAGAGATTTTAATTGCTTGGGGCTCCCAGGTATGGCATCAAATGCTGGATTACTTTATGATTCCGTTCAGATGTTTTTTCTGCCGCAAGACTGGTCACCTTAAAGCGGCCTGCCCCAATATTCGAGAACGCTCTCAAAGCTCGTCTGAATTCTCCTCGCCCGACAATGACCTTCAATTTCCGGCTTTTAAAGAAACGGGTAAGTTTCGTATTGACCCTGCTTTAAATTATCAAGACCTGTCAAATGAAGAATTGGCCTTTCTTGAATCTACTGAATATAATTTTTCTACCCGTATCTCAAAAGGGGAAGTCCATCTTAGGCATGATTTGGTCACGGGGTTACCAGTCTCCAAAAAGCCTTTAGGTCCCGATGATTCGCTTGTGAATCGTAAGTTATTTAAGGATTTGGATCCTGCGGTTTCAGATAAGGGTTTCTCTTCTTCGACACCTGATGGAGACATTTTGACAAACCCTATGCTTGACTCTGTCTTGAACCCTTTGTCAACCCTACCCCAGCTTCTGATTTGGACCCTATTCCAGTGTCTGGAGGAGATACTTTTACAAACCCTAATCCTATTTTAGATTTGGTTCCTAATACAATCTCTGCTACAAACACATTGATAATCGATAGTCCATGTTCTGTTATGAATGATGCTCGTTCAGATAGACATCATCTTCGAGCAACTTTGCCAATTCCTTCATGTGATAAAGACGCATTTGTATGTCAGCCTGGTATTCACCCCAATGGTTCTTGTGAAACATTACCTGATGTGTCTGGGGATGTTATTTGTGGAACTGATGTCATTGAGAGGGTCATCCCGGGAGGAGAATTGATTGCTAATAACTCTGATAATTTCCCCAATCAGTTAGATTTGGATATTTTATCCAGCAGTGGCTATCAGATGAAAAAATATGGGGAGGAATTCCCTCCTCTTCAAGTCTACACCAAGAACCCTAGCAAAGAGTCTGATGCCAATCCTATTCTTTCTCTTAACAGACAAAATGTTACCATTAGGAAAGGCAAGAAAAAGAAGGATGCCTCAAACATTCCTGACCCTTATACACCTATTTCTAAGAGGTTGGATGATGCTGATACACTTGATAAGTCTGTTATCCTGGGGCTTAGAGCAGAGACCCCCATTAGAATTGGTTCTTGATGTCCTTGCTGTCATTAAATATTAGGGGATTGGGCAAGGTGACTCGGGCTCAGGCCTTGTCCAGTCTGATAAAAGATACTGGCCCTGCTGTCATTTTCCTACAGGAGACTATGTGTGAGGATTCTGTCGCCATTCAAAAGCTTTGTAATATTCTGCCAGATTGGGAGGTTACAGCGGTCAGTTCTAGTGGTCATTCCGGAGGTATTGCTGTAGCTTGGAATCCATATTTTTTTGAGTTAAAGGCCTTTCATACACCTTGGGGAATATTATTAAAGGGTTCATATTGTAGTTGTAAAAAATCCATTTCCATGCTCAACTGTTATGCTCCATACAGAGATAGGCAAATTTTCTGGACAAAGTTAAGAGATTTGGGGCTTATGGATACTCCTGATTTAATCTTGGCAGGTGATTTAAATTTCACTTATCAAGCTTCAGAAATATGGGGCATCTCTGCCAGAATGGATGATTTGGGGGATTTCTTTTTAAATTTGCTTATGGATAAAAATCTTGTTGATGTCATGCCCCATAAGCTTTCCCCTACCTGGTCAAATGGGAGATTTGGATGTGATGGTATTCACAAGCGAATAGACAGATTCCTTGTAAAGGCGGACCTGCTGACATTTTTTCCTAAGCACAGGTCATGGGTTCACTCTGTTAAATTCTCGGACCACTGGCCCATTGTTCTGCAGATGGAACAATTTGAGCAGTTTAATTTAATTCCCTTCAAATTCAATGCTACATGGCTAGAAAATAATTCTTTCTGTCTTATGGTTAGAAATTTCTGGACTCAATGTGAGGTTTCTGAATCAAATCCAGTTCTGAATTTCTGTTCTAAGCTGAGAAAACTTAAGGAAGTTGTTTCAAAATGGATCAAGGAAAAGAAACTGGCAGATAAGTATGAGTTACTTCAGTTAGAGTCTCAATTACAAGATGCCATTAATGCAAATATTAACAATTCCATTTCTATGGAGGAGTTTGAGATTTTGAAGAAATTGGAATTGAAAAAAGAAGAACTTATCTTACTAGAAGAAAAAGCTTGGAGACTAAAAAGTCGTGCTGTCTGGATTTCTCTAGGTGATAAAAATACTAAGTTCTTTCATGCTTTTGCTTCAGCTAGGAGGCGGTCTAAATATATCTGGGAAATACAGGATGACAATGGGATACAATTCACAGGTATCGACAATATCAAGTCTGAAGCATACAATTTTTTCAAAAACATCTACTCTGATCCTAAGGAAGTATGTCAAAGAGCACAGATAGAAGTGGCATCTTTATACCCTAGGTTTATTGATGAGCAAGCTGCAGAAAACATGAAATGCAAGGTTACAAAGGAAGAACTTGAGCAGACATTAAAACTGTTTGCAAAAGACAAAGCCCCTGGGCCGGATGGATGGCCAGTGGAGCTCTATATTCACTTTTTTGAGGAAATGAGTGAGGAACTTTTGGAAATGGTAAATTATTCCATGACACAGGGCTACATACCAGGTGGACTAAACTCTACCTTTGTCACCTTGATCCCTAAAAAGGATAAGCCAGCTTCTTTTGGAGAATTCCGGCCTATTGCTCTCTGTAACTTACTATATAAGCTTATCACCAAAATTATTGCAGACAGATTGAAGAAGATACTTTCTGCACACATCTCTGAGGAGCAATTTGGCTTCTTAGAGGGGAGACAGATACATGATGCAATAGGCATTACACAAGAATTGATTCACAGCATCAAAATACACAAAAAGAAAGCCATTCTGCTTAAGATGGATCTAGTCAAAGCCTATGATAGGGCAAACTGGGCATACATCAGATTGATTCTAATCAGGATTGGCATGCCCTCAGTTATCATTAAGTGGATTATGGCTTGCATTAGATCCATGAATATATCCGTTCTGGTGAATGGTAGTCCTACTGAATTTTTCAGCTGCTCCAGGGGTTTGAGACAGGGTTGCCCCTTATCCCCACTTCTGTTCATATTGATAATGGATGGCTTTAGCAGACTGGTAAACAAGGCTCTATTGGAAGGGCAGATCAAAGGTATCAATTTCACTAAAGAATGTGTTTTTACACATCTGATGTTTGCAGATGATGTTCTTGTTGGAGGGATTGACAAAGTGGAAGAATGGTTAATGTATAAAAACATTATTACTACTTTCAACAAGGCAACAGGAATGCTGGTCAGTGAGGCAAAATCCAGTTTTGTATATCATTCTATTGAAGAAGGACAGTTAAGAGATATTAGATCTGTCTTGCCTTTTAATTGTTCATCTTTTGGACAGGGCTTTAAATATCTGGGATACATACTAAAGCCAAACAATTATCTGATCCGTGATTGGCATTGGCTTTTGAAAAGAATAGAGGATAGAATTGCGCAGTGGTCCTATAGACTGTTGTCAATCGGTGGCAAGCTTATTCTGATACAGTCGGTTCTCTCCAGCATACCTGTGTACTGGTTCTCGATGTTAGAAGTCCCTATCTCCATCATTAAATCTATTAAGAGATATTTTTTCAATTTTCTGTGGAATGGGACTTCTTTCAGTGGAAAGATTCCAATGGTAGCAGCTGAATATCTAGCAAGACCATACAAACTTGGAGGCTGGGGTATCAAAGATTTGGAAGTATTTAATATAGCTCTCAGGTTAAAAAGTTTTTGGCATGGTATACATGGCACCTTCCTTTGGTCTAAAATTCTTCATATAAAATACATCAAGACTGATATCAGTACCTGGATCAAAAATCCAAAATTGACCAACTGGGACTACTCTCCTATGTGGAGAGGGTTCATGAAAGTTTTTCATTGGATTAAAAGTGACCTAGCATGGCATGTGGGGTCAGGAACACATATCAGGGTCGGGGTTGACCCCATTACTGGACTTGAACAGGATCAGGGTCTTCCACCTATTATTCCACAATATCTACAAGTCATTGGTCTATCCACTCTAGACAAGATTCAGCATCAGAACTATGGCATTGCTGGAAGCTCGAAGTGGTTAACAGCGCAGGAGATTGGTCTATCTGGGTATATTGCTAACATTTGGGATAATTATACACACTCTCTGAACTCTGTTGGAGTTCTTTTAAATAATTCTAAGGATAAGTTGATTTGGAGTGGTAACTCCGAAACTGGCTCTGTCACGGCTAAAGCTGCTTACAAAAGAATTCTCCAGCACAAGTATATATTCCCGCCGGACTGGTGGTATTTGAAGATATGGCAGTGGCACATTCCAGTCAAATTGAAATGCTTTTCGTGGCTGATTCTACAAGATAAGTTAAAAACCTGGGAGAATCTATGTAAGAGAGGGTGGACGGGTCCAAGTTATTGTGTACTTTGCAAAATGGATGCTGAATCTAGACTACATCTGTTTGTACAGTGCTCTTTCTCTCGAAAAATATGGGAAATGATATCTATACATTTTAAAATTACACAATGCTGGGACATTGGAGATTTTAATTCCTGTTTCTTACATTGGTATAGACAATGCAAAAAGTTCTTTTTTCTGGCTGTTTGCATACCTTGGGCAATCTGGCATGCCAAAAATTGTGCCATTTTTCGAAATGCCACACCTGAATACATCAAATGTTGCTTGACTGCTCTCAGAATGTATAACTCATGCAAGATGGACGAGGTGATGTTGAAATCTGACAGAATTAGTACTTTTTATCTCAAGGTTGATCGTCCTATTTTGTTTTTTGATGGGGCTTCACAAGCAGGCATCTGTGCAATAGGTGGAGTAATTTATCTAAATGATTCCCATTACTATACTTTCAAGCTAAATTGTGGAAAGGGATCGAACATGAAGGCAGAATTAGTTGCACTTTGGTGTGTACTAAAGGTAGCCAACAGCTTTGGACTGAACAACATAAAGGTATTTGGTGACTCTCGGGTAACCATCAAATGGGCAGAAGGAAAATTCAAGCTAAATGTTTTAAATTTGCGTCATTGGGCCTCCAGGACACTTTTTGAAATTCAAAAACAGCAGAACATCATCTTTGAACATATTTATCGAGAGCATAACAGTATGGCGGACAAGCTTTCAAAACAAGCTCTTGATGGTTGTGAAGGTCACTTGATTTGGGAGGATTGGTGCGAGGGCCACATTCTGGACGGTGGTTCAGTCTATTTCTATGACTGATCAGATGTTTATGTTTTTGATTACTTTTGATCAATCTTTGTACTTTATGTTACTACTGGACTGCAGCTTTTTAGGTTTTGTTTTTTGAGATGTAATAAGCCAGGTGCTTTGGGTAGACTGACACACATGCTTAGATTTGATATATCCTTTTTTGGGATAGGCTCAGTTCTTATTGTAAACCAGATTTTGAAAGATAACTTCTTTAGTTATCTCAGAAGAATCCAGCAGGATGGATCAGGAACATATATTTGTACTATTTGATTCTGAAATGAATATCAATAGTAGCTTTTTTTTCTCTGGAAAAAAGAATCTCTAATTGACTCTTTAATGTAATGAATGTCCCTCTTCATTTTGCTTAGCTAGGGGTCAAAGTTTACTTAGAATAAAATAGTTAACCTAGTGTCAACCATTAGTTCTTTTTTAGAATTCTTTCACTATCTCCCGACAACTAAAGGTGTCTTCGGTAGCCTTTACTAGGTCTTTAGCTGATAACTTATCTTAAGTGCTTATGATACTATTATGACAGCCTTTACATATTTCCCTTTAGGATGGTAGGTTAATGCGTAGAATTAGGTCGAAGCCACATAAGTTTACTATTTAACTATAGTAGTTTAGGTCTTCTACTTAGGGCTAAAATCTATTTGGATGGTGCCCTAATTATTTAAGTTATTTAAGGAAAAACATATTATCATCTTCATGTACCCTAGTCATTAGAAAACTTGATTCTCATGGCTTCTCTGCCATCTCATCTTTTCTTTTGGATGGGTTTGGTTGTTTATCGTTTAGTCACATTTACTATTCTTAATTTTGTAGTCTTAACTAAGACTTATAATCATGACACTAAATCAAGGTGCACCGGTGGGGCCTTGGCCTTGAGATCCTCACCATGGCCTATTTACACAATTACATTTACAAAATAATAACAATAGGGGTGAAATTGAGGGATGTTACAATAGTTTCCCGCATCATCCCAAGATCAAAGATCTTTGTTTTTCCTTCACTTTTAGGAAAACATGTTCGCTGACTTGGTAGTCTTTGTCTTTTCTTTTCTTATCTGCATAATTCTTTTGATGGTCTTGTGCCTCCTTCAATTTTTGTTGTAGCTTGGAGACTAGTTGCTCCAAGTCTTTTAGTAAGTCGGGGCCTAACGTAAGTCTTTCTACTGGACTGTCCCAAGTCACGAGTGTCCAACATTTCCTGTTGTAGAGTACCTCAAAAGGGCTCATCTTATCAGAAGTTTGGTATCCATTGTTGTAAGAAAACTCTGCGAGGTGCAAATAATCTTCCCATTTGGTGGGGTTGTTCATGACATACATCTGTAGCATATCCTCACGGATTTGGTTTACTCTTTCCGTTTGTCTGTCGGTTTGGGGATGGTATGCGGTACTGAATTGTAGTTGTGTCTCCAAACTGGAGAACAATTCCCTCCAGAATTTGCTAGTGAACTTCGTATCTTGATCGGAAATGATTTCCTTGGGTATCCCATACAATCGGAAAATATCCTTCAGGAAGATCTCTGCGATGTGAACGACTTTGTAGGTAGACTTTACTAGTATAAAATGTGCTGCCTTGGATAACTTGTCTACTACTACAAACATGGAGTCATTCTGCCTCTTACTTTTGGGTAAACACATGATGAAGTCCATACTGATGACCTCCCACTTCCACTCTGGAATGGGTAAAGGTTGTAGTAGTCCTAAAGGGTGTTGGTGTTCTGCTTTGACCAGCTAACACTCTTAGCACTTAGCGATGAATAAAGCTATGTTGGCTTTCAGTTTAGGCAAAAAGAAGTGTTTCTTTACTGCCGATATCATATTTTGATATACGGGATGTCCCGATTAGGGTTTCTGGTGGAATTCAGTGAGGATGTTAGGTCTGATGTCTCCGCTTTCTAGAACATAAAGTCTCTCTTTTGACCATAGTAGTCCCGAATCGTCTCTCTTATACTCCTTCTGTTGTTGGAATAACCTATCCTCTTGGATGTTTTTAAGGATCTCGACATAGAACCAGTCACCTTGGCATGCCGTTCTAATTCGGTGGTGTAAATCTGAGTCGGTTTGACTCATGGTCACCTCATGTATCATACGGGCCCGTCGACTTAAAGCATCGACGATCTTGTTCTCCTTTCCCTTTATGTGTTTTAGTTCGAAGTGGTACTCACTAAGGAAGGCTAGCCACCTGGCTTGACTGGCGTTTAGTTGCAGTTGGTCAAATAAGTACTTCAGACTCATGTTGTCCATCTTTAATTGGAACTTCTTTCTGATAAGATAGTGCCTCCAAATCTTCAAGGCATGGATAATGGAGGCTAGTTCAAGATCGTGTGTAGGGTAGTTCTGTTCGTGTTCCTTTAACTTCCTTGACTCGTAACGGATAACGAAGTCATTTTGGATAAGGAATCCACCGAGCCCTTCCTTGCTTGCATATCTGCAAACTACGAAGTCCCCATCAGGATTAGCAATCCGTACGATGGGTGCACTAGTCAAAAGTTGTTTTAACTTTTGGAAACTTTCTTCGCATTTTTCTGTCCAAAGGATGGTAGGATGGGAGCACTAGTCAAAAGTTGTTTTAACTTTTGGAAACTTTCTTCGCATTTTCCCGTCCAAAGAAATTTGGTGGCCTTTTTCTGCAAGGCTGTCACAGGACAAGCAATGTGGGAGAAGTTCTCAATGAACTTCCGATAGTACCCAACCAACCCTAGGAATGATCTTATGTCGGTTACGCCTGTGGGGGTAGGCCATTCCTCTGTGGCTTTAATCTTCTCATGGTTGACTGGTATTTCTTTCTCCAAAATGATGTGCCCTAGATACTGCATCTTGGGTTTGTATAAATCACACTTGCTAAACTTAGCATACAGTTGATGTTCTCATAATACTCGTAATACTATCCGAAGATGTTCTTCATGTTCTTCTTCTTTCTTGGAGTAGATCAGAATGTCGTCGATGAAGACTAGAATGAACTTGTCTAGTTATTTACTAAATATGTTGTTCATCATACACATAAAGTTGGTAGGTACATTAGTCAATCCGAAAGGCATGACCACAAACTCGTAATGGCCGTAACGGGTTCGGAATGCGGTCTTACTGATGTCTTCATCACAGATTCTCACCTGGTGATATATGGACTGTACACTACAACAAAATACCCCTTTAGGGGTGGTTTTAGCTTGCGGGAGTCTTGGTAAAACGCCCCCTAAAGGTTTTCTGAGACCTTTGGAAGCTGTCTTTTAAAACCGCACCTAAAAGTCATGGAAATTGGTTTTTTGGGGGCGGTTTTTTAAATCCGCCCCCAAAAGTCCTGAAATTTGACTTTTGGGGGTGGTTTTTGGAAACCCCCCCCCCCCCAAAATCCGAATTTTCATAACTTTTTGGGGCAGTTGGTCACAACCCCCCTAAAGGTCATGAGAGTTGAACTTTTGGAGGTGGTTTCTTTCGATCCCCCCTTAAAAGTCTTGAGAATTGAGCTTTTGGGGGCGGTTTTTGGAAAACCCCCCCTTAAATCCCAATTCTCATAACTTTTGGGGGCGGTTTATCAAGCCCCCCCTAAAATTCATGAGAATTGAACTTTTGGAGGCATTTGTTTTGGAACCCCCCTTTAAATTCATGAGAATTGAACTTTTGGAGGCGGTTGTTTGAACCCCCCTCCCTAAAAGCCCAATTCTCATAACTTTTGGGGGCGGTTTTTCAAAGCCCCCTTAAAAGTCATGAGAATTGAACTTTGGGAGGCGGTTTGTTCGGAACCCCCATTACAAGTCATGAGAATTGAACTTTTGGAGGCGGTTGTTTGAAACCCCCCCCTAAAAGCCCAATTCTCATAACTTGTGGGGGAGGTTTGTCAAAACCCCCACTAAAAGTCATGAGAATTGAACTTTTTGAGGCATATTTTTTGGAACCCCCCTTAAAACTCATGAGAATTGAACTTTTGGAGGCGGTTTTTTGGCCACCCCCTTAAAAATCATGAGAATTGAGCTTTTGGAGGTAGTTTGTTGGAGCTCCCCCCCTAAAAGTCATGAGAATTGAACTTTTAAGCTACTTGCAAGGTTGTTCGGTTAAAATCTTGAGCCTACCGTTATTAGGTGTGACAATCAGAGTTGCATCAAGCTTTCTGAAAACCCAGTCTTTCATGACAATTCAAAGCACATTGAAATGAAGTATCACTTCATCCGAGACATGGTCTAGAAAGGTACAGTGAAATTTCAGTACATTGTTACTGATGAGCAGATTGCACATGTGTTAACAAATCCTCTATCAGTGATGAAGTTCAGGTACTTCTGAGACAAGCTCGGTATGGCAAAGAATGCCTCCCTTGCTGAGAGGGAGTGTTAAATATACAGCAGCAAGAGACATTCTCCAAACCAATAATGTGTATCAAAGATTGATCTTCCCGTATAGAGGTGAGCTCTTTGATTTCCTTCCATGTAAAGGTTACTCCTCCCGTATAGAGGTAATTGATCAAAGAAATGATGTTGTAAAGTCTTGTTGGACAAGGCTCTGAACATGTGTGTATCAAGTCATGATTATCATGTGAACCTTTTATATAAAGGTATCCATGAGATGGACCTCCCGTATAGAGGTGAACCTTCTGTATAAAGGTATCCATGAGATGGACTTCTCGTATAGAGTTGGACCTTCCGTATAAATGTCATGCTTTACTTGTTAAAAACATTTAATGTTGTGTGATATATTATTAACCATGATCACCAGATTGCTATTAAGTCTCCTTTAGAGATTGATCACCTCTAAAGTGAATTACTTTAACATATGATCATTTGGTCCCGAATAATAAAATATGATCACAACATCCGATAATTCTTCTTAGTATAATGAAATGTGATGGATAATTGAAGTTAGCACATATTGACCATGCAGTAAGAGATAAAGAAATAAAAGATAAAGCATAGAGATCAAGATAATTCAAAATTTCCCATGCAGACACTTCAACTAATTAAAGAGAACTCGAATTATTAAAGCTTCAGTAAGTATCAATCAATGCTTCAGTTGAAGCATCAGTTAAAGCTATGTCTCAGTTAATTAAAGAACTCACAGTTGTCACTTCAAGTAAATCAATCAACAAGATTTAAGTTAACTAGGTGTTAAATAAAAGAGACTAGTTAACTAAAGTATTTTCACTTTAGTTAAAATAAAAGACGACACTTTCGTTGAAGAGATTTAACTAAGTGACAACAAAGAAGATCTAGTTAACTAAGTGTTATTGCATAACAACACTTATGTTAAACTAAAATATGACACGTGATTTGTGACACTTGCATGTCGACACTTAAGTTGTCCACCTAACTAAGTGGGAAAGCTTTCAGTTAAGAGACGAGTTCATCCTAACTGACAGTTCAGTGAGATGTAGCATTGCATGAGAAGTGGGGCACACCACTCCATGCAAGATTAATACATCTGGTTTGAGGGCGAGTTTATCCTGAAGTTAGAAGTTAAAAATAGAAGAGAATAATGTATAAATATGATATATAGGATTGTTGAATCCAATGTGTAGCAATTTCTCTTCTCCATTGAAGGCAAGGCGCTTCTTTTTGTGCAAGGTATTGTTTGTGCTTGTTATTGTTGTGTTGGGAACACATACGATTGAAATCTCTTCTATATTGCTTCCGTATCTTCACCAAGAAGTTTGGTGATCTCTTATCTTCTGAAAGCAATCTGCTATGTTGTAAAAGAAATCATTCTTTGTTATCCATTATATTATACTGAGAAGAATTGTTGGGGTTTTTGTTCACATAATTTTGAGGATTTTCCCCAGGGTATATCTTGTGTTATGGTTGTATGAATTTCATGGAGTAAATTGTCTCATTACTTCAAGTCTCTGCATCTAAAATAAATAAAGATCAAATCTCAACCAAATTTCAACACAAAATTATGATATGAAAGTCCTTTTCCTACCTATTGAACTATGGCATGATAATTTTTTGATGGATTGGGGAATTTTTTAGGGCATGAAGTATTAATGAATCCTTCATATAAATATTTCTCCCTTCAAACTATTGCCAAGGTAGTATTACAGTTGGATCTATCGGAGGGTCTACAAGATTGTATTGAAATCGAGGTGGGGAACGTGATCTATTTTCAGTAGTGGATTAATCCATACTCCCCTATCAATGTTCCCATTCCATGCTTGTGGTAAAGTGGTGGAACATTGCAATAAGACCTTTAGCAAGTAGGTTTGGAGGAGAAAATATGATGGATTTTCGTATTTAGATGGATCAAGTACGAAGAAGATGATTAATCCAATGGAAGGAGAACCTTTGAGCATAAATTCTAAGGAACCTTTGTTGGAGGAGGATTGCCTTGTGTAATATTCAAAGACCCCAGGGACCACTAATTACGTACCTTCAGTACCAGGATTCATAGGTAAAACACAATCATTCCATCCTTCTCTAGCAAAGAACATTATTTTAGAAGGGAAGATTTCACGTGAAGAAGATACAAGCTAAATAATCAAAGGAGGTTTCTGGAAGGTAAAGGAAACAAGGAAATTGTAGGGGTTTCAATGGATATGAAGGGGACCCGTATCTCCCGAAGTGAACACTTATTGTAGCTCAATCGAGTTTGACCTCATGCAACCTCTATGGTAGAGGTATGGCACATTACTGTCATTCGTGGTGGTTTGGAAGTTCTCAAGGATCGTTACTCTTTTAGGTTACCCTCCCTTCATCTAGTTGAGGAGTCTTCAAATTGTGGCAAGACTATCTTTGATAAGCTCTCTTTGATTTCTTCTTCTTTTTCCAAATTCTGGGATCTTACAAAGTGGGATGCTCCTGTTTGGGTTGGGTTCGTTTCAAGTGTAGGCATGTCTGAAATTGGATCCATACCTCGAAGGAGCTTCCCATGGTGGAGGAGGTATCCTTAACTCTTCCCCATTGTTCGCCTCACTTGTATTCTCGTTCTCGTTCAACGGAAGGACTTAGTAGGCCTTTGGAAAGCAATTTGAAGTCCCATAATGAGATTTATTAGGTCCCTTATGCTATCATGTCGAGGAGCATGGTACTTGAAGGGTCTTCCTGATTTGGCTTCATGGAAAGTTGTCTAATTTGCATTGTCTTCACTTGACCATTCCATGAGTTTTGTAGCCCCCTTGGTATTCTATGTTATCCCATACATGTTTGATGTCCTGTTTGATATCTTCTTTCCTTTTTTTAGGCTAGGAGTCTGATTTCCATTTCCACACCTCCTCTTGTACCCTTTTAAATCCCTATTGTTGTTGCAGGGCTCTCAATGCCTGATTCTTCCTACCAAATGTTTTGTTAAGGACTTCTATTTCCTCCTCCACAGTAGTTTTCATTGAATAATTACCCATTCCCATCGCCAGGATTTCTGTTAGGGGAAACAAACTCAAATGATGATAAAAAAACAAGAAATAAAACTAATCAAGAGTCATTCAAGTGTTTCTAATTGCCATGAAAGACTACTATGTCTAGTGTTCAACTTGGTTTCCATTTTTGTGTGCTTGTCTGCCCTTTCATTAAGGTGTGTTAAATCATGTGAGAAAAAGAAATGAAACCGAATTTATCTTGTAGGTGTTGTTAACACCTAAAAAGTGCTCACTAGCTCATTTCCTTATTCACATGACCCATTTGTCCACTTTTTCCACCATCTGAGCCTCTAAAGCCAACAAAAGGTCACCAAAAGACCTTAATACACCCCTTTTCCCACTCAAAAAGATTATTTTTCCTAAAAAAGCATAAAAAACCCTCAAAAAGGGTCCAAAATTCTCAAAAATATTAAAAAGAGAATAAAAATATTAATTTTATTCAAAAAAGGAAAAAGGAGAAAAAAGTACCTAAACCATGTTGGTCAATACCATTGGTTTCCACAAAACCACAAATGGTATTCCCCACCACCAAAACCTATAAAAAGGTGGTAGGGGCTCCTCATTTCACATCCATCCATATTCCTATCCTCATGCTGCCAAAATCTCCGTTGAGTTTTTGGCCATTGTAGCAACCTTGGAGAAAGGACCCATTGGAGTTTGGAGCTGCTCACCCTTGGAGCTTCTCAACTATATTCATCAATCAGAGGTATTCTTATTGCAAGCACTTGCTTGCCCCCATTTTCAATACAAAAAATTATTTTTTATCTTTCTTGTTCTTGTTTTTTAATTCAAAAATGCACATGCTAGTTTAGTTTTAGTTTATTGTTTTTGTTTAATATTGAAACTGCTGCTACTAGTTAGAAGGTGCCCATAGCACTAAGCTTGGTTGCAAAACCAAGCCAACAGTTTTTGGCGACTCCGCTGCTTTTGAATCTTTAGATCTCACTTTTGCTTTAGATCTTAGTTTTTGATAGTATTAGTTAGTTTAATTCATAGATCTACCACCCTAGATAGCAGATCCATTGTTGTTCTAGATCTTGGCCCATTTTTTGGCCATTAACAACCTGAAATTCTCAATTTTCGGGTTCATTTTTCGGCGTCCGCGTACGGCTTTCGCCTCGCGGCTTTTTGCCCAACAGTCGCGCGGCTCATCGCGACTGCGCGGCCCTTTTCCGCGTGGTTCACCGCGGCTTCGCGGCTAATTAATGCGCTGCACATCGCGGCTTCACGGACATTTTCCGCGCTGCACATCGCGACTGTGTGACAAAATCCCGCGCGGTCCATCGCGGCTTCGCCGCCGAAACCCGCACTATCCATCACAACTGTGCGACAGAAACCCGCATGGTTCATCGCGGCTGTTCTATCAAAACCCGCGATGCCAATTTTTTCCATTCGGCCGATCAGTTTAAAAAATTAATTTTTTACTGTATTTTCTGCCCACGTAGCACATTTTACAGTACTACAATTCCAGCATTATTTACAGCCATAGGAAAATTTTACTATTTAGAATGCACATTTGAAAAGGTCTTTTTAAAAATTTTCAGAAATTGAAAGAAGGATTTATTTGCATTTTATCTAGATTAAAATTTTTGCTGTTTACTTCTTTGAATTTTTTCCCATAGCAATTTTTGAAAAAGAAATCCATTTATTTCTTAAAGAAATTATATTATTTGCTTTCCTATTTCAAAAGATCCTTTGTTTTTTGAATAGTCTTTGCAAAGCATTTAATTTCCATTTATTGAAAGAGTCATATTATTTGCTTTTTTCAAAAGATCCTTTGTTTTTTGAATACTTAGCATTTACTTTTTCAATTTCAGTTTAAAATATCACACGTGCACCCACTCAAACACATAATTTAAACTGAGCCTTAAAACTTACCCTAATTTCAAGCCACTTTTAACCCCACTTGGGGAACATTAAAAGAACTTTGTAGCTAGGTAGTATTGAGGGGATAGGTGTTCCAATAACACCCCTCAGTTATTAAGTTTGAGACATAGTTGTTGTCCATTAGGGAACCAAAATCTCCTAGTATTTATTGGCACGGTCATAACCAGTTTATCGGAAGGCCTCTCCCCTAGGAGGGTTGAAGTCGCGAGGATGGTTCTGGAAGTCTGAGTGGAATACCAAAATCCATTCAGTAACCGAAGGATACCATTCGCAGTTCTCGGGATATCCCTGTATGGGGATATTGTGGTAAAAGGACCAAACGGCAGATTTACCTTTTCTGGACGTGTCATGAATAGAGTATACTAGTTGCCATTCTTTAGGATTGATTACCCGGTGTCTCTCCCGGTAGGGGGATATCTAGCCGTTGACTCAACACTCAATATTGTCTAACTTGGATTTCATCACCTTGCAGAGAATATCGTTTGTTGGTTCACAATACTTTTAGTTAGGTGTTTGCATGACACAATCCACCTTTGGTCTAGTAGAACCTTTTTTTTTTTTTTCTAGAAGTTGTTTGCATGTTGGTACTCTGACCATTTTTTGCATCCCTCCACTTATTATAGCACAACTGCTATAATAAGTGCTTTTTGAGGTTGATTTTTTGGCCAGAGAGCCTTCATTTTCACTCCCCTTCTTGCACCCTTGGTTGCATTAGGGTTTTGAGTTTTTTATACATTACCATTTTACACATAAGATTTTTTCACAAAAAACTTATTTCTCACCATCGAGAATTTTAGACGCTCTCATCGTCTTCAGGGCGAACTCCCAGAGTTCAGTCTACTTGGCTCGCCACGTCACCGACGCCGAGCCTTATCCCTTGACTCGACACATCGTCGGTCGAACATACAGTCATCCGATTCTGACACGCCTCACTTCACATTTGATTTTGAGGCAGAATCTGAAAACCCTACCGAGTTGTTACCAACCAACCCCATGGCTGGGACACAATTCGACCCACTTTTTACCAGCACCATAGGTGAGACATCCACAGACCCTTCTACTGCGGTGCCATCCATGGCAACAACCACCCCCTTGGGTATGCCTAATATGGGGGACACTCCATATTTAGGGATGCCCAACACAGGACCACCTCCTATTATGGGTATACCGAACATAGGGGTCACACCCCCTCTCATTTCCAGAAACCCTATCCCAGGAATTCCTAATGCTATTCCTAACCCTAGTGTAACCCATGTTGCATTAGGAAACATTGGCCCATACCAGACCACACCTATTGGAGGACACATACCTTCAATACCTAGCATACCTTTAGGCGCTACTAGTCCCCCACATCATACCACTATGACTGGTCATGTACCAGTCACTACGCCACATTCATCTGCTAGCTTACCATACATGGCAAGTCTGAACTTACCAGACTTGGCCAGGTTAACCAATGATCCAATCAGACACGACCTTGCGTGGCCTCACATGCCCACCAAACTCCCCTCCGATATCCCTAAGTTTGAGGGCAAGGCAGGTGAGGACCCCCAGAACCATATCATGTCCTTCCATCTATGGTGTTCCTCCAACTCCATAGTGGACGACTCTGTCTGCCTCCGTCTGTTACAGCGCACCTTCACTGGCTATGCAGCTAAGTCGTATATCGAGCAGCCCCATGGGACCCATGCCACCTTTACCTCCCTTGCCTTGACCTTCCTGCAATTCTTTCAGTTACCTGTCCACTATGATGTGGGAGTTGAGATCCTACTGTCTTGCAGACAGAACACGACCATCCACATCACTGACCACATTCATGAGTGGCGTCGACGCCGAAGCCTTTGCAAAATCAAGTTAGACGACTGTATCTTCTTAGATTGGTTTCTCAAATCCCTCCTCCCTCTCATTGCGAAGGATGTGGCATCCGAACGACCCCAGTCTGAAGAATAGGCCATCCTCAAAGCCCAACAGTTTGACTTCATTTACGCCCAGTCGGGTTATCTGTATACCATTATACCAGATGCCCCTCGAGGTGAGTCATCCCAACATGATGCACCGGGGGCATCCCATGCCAATGATGGCATCATTGGTCGTATGGCCTCGCATCCCCAACCCTTTTCCATTGCACATCCTAGCCATGGTCCCCACCTTTCGCGGGCTACATCTCAATCTGGAGCAACCAGTTCATATGCTCCCATGGCACATCACCACCATACCCACGGACCTTCATGTCCACCTCAGTGCTTCGATCATGCACCACCTGCATACGCCCCCCCATCCGCACCTCAACCAATGTATTACCCGCAGCAAGCTACGACAGCTAGCCCAACACCTCCAATAGCTCAGGGTTACCAACAACCCTAGCAAGTAACTGGACCACTTCCACCACCGGCTTATTATCCACCACAACCTGCTCCCGCACCTGCGGAAAACCAAAATCCTCCCACTGCTCAAGGGAAAGTGTACACACAACACAATCAGCCCCACCACCAGAACAACCAGTGTAACCAAGGTGCACAACAGAACCGTGGAAGAGGACGTAACCGCGGTAATAACCAACAACATCAGCAAGGTCCTCCACCTCCCAATCCTCCAAAAAATAACAATGCTGCTCCTCCCAACCGCAATCCGGATCATAATCCCAAGCAGCCTAAAAATAATAACCTCAGAAAAAACCACCCTTGTTCTATCTGCGGGGTCTATGGTCATTACACACATTCTTGCCCACATTTGGAGTGAGCTCAGCAACTCTGGACTGGCGATGCCCATCGTCAAGGGCAAGCGGCTCCTCAGCCGCCACCCAACCCTCCACCACCCCAACATCAACCTTTGGTACTGCAAAACCCCTTTCCAAACCAAGGTGTAGTGAACACTCAGCCGTTAGCTCCCCCTCATGGCAACGTGCCACCACAACAGATCACTTATACAGCCCTAATCAACCCATGTTCGATTCAGGTACTCACCACTTATTGATGATCTCAACTGCCGATGCCAACCTCCAAACCCGTTGGAACCAATATGACTCCACCTCTGAAGCCCCTCCCGCCGACAAGAACACTAACGTTCATCCCACAGATCAGACGTTACGTATACCTCCGACTCCACTCAATGGCGCTTCTAAAGCACCCTGCTTCCCACTTTGTCGCATCAACAATAATACCAATGCTCGTGCTGCGTCAAATTACAACATCGTAGATGACTTAGCCCAGTCTCCTGCAGCCATGTCTGCTTTAGAAGTCTTGAAAAACTGTCCTTCACAGTGCAAGACTTTACTCTCTGCCATTGGCACCATTGACCCCAATGATTCACAACTAATGGCATTCGATTCGGACCAATCCGAACCTCGCTTACCTTCCACTTTAGCATTCCAAGTTTCTGTTTCCATTCGGAATCTTGTCATCCATCGGTGCATTATCGATGAAGGGGCCTCTACATGCATTATGTTCACATTCGTTTGGCAGAAGTTGGGATCTCCTACTCTCCAGCAGTCCACCACTGCATTGCGAGCCTACGACGGTCGTTCGGCTCAACCCCAAGGCCTCCTCGCTAATGTCCCCATCCATCTGGCGGGTAAAACCGTGCTCATTGACATTGAGGTCATCAATTCCCAACTCGATTATAACCTCTTACTTGGCCGCAGCTACATGTATGCCATGCGGGCGGTTGCCTCATCTGTTTTTCATACTATGATGTTCCCCCATGAGGGATGCGTGGTCAAGGTCGACCAACTCACCTATTACGATCCCAAGGCCCCCGCTGCACCCGAAAATGTTCTCCCTATGGTTGAACAAACTATTTGTGGTGCAACTACCTTGTTTGTGTCCTCAGTGGGACCCATACTTTACTTCGACGCACCGATGACTTCTACATTCCAATCCATTCCACCACCGTCACCAGAGACACGCATCGCTAACCTATGTACACTTTCCCGCAATACACAAACACCCAACAATCAGCCACCCTTGTTCCCTAAACCACCATTGGTCCCTAGTCACATTGGGGTTACACCCATCCACACAATCCCCTTTCTATTCCCTCCCTCAGGCGTAGTAAGCGCTCCGGTTATGGCTACCCTCAGTCTCCCCAGGTTAACATTGGGATTACCCGTATGGTATATTTCACCTCCCGTTCCCCTGCCAACACCAAATGTCATCCTGCAACCGGTGCAACCCATTGTCACTTCTACTCAACCACCTCCTGGTATCACTACTCCTTCATCATCGACGAATCCCCCTCCACTCATCAGGCCCACTGGGGGCAGGGGCCCACAACCATACATTGCGGTACCCCCACCCAAGGCAGTAAAACCTTCCCCCGTATTTCGTGATCCTCCAAAATGCTCATTGTGCGATGAGTTAGGCCATCCAACCCATCAGTGTCCACAATTACCTGCATTACAAGAACACATGCAAATGCTTGACGATGACCCCAACATCCCGGTTGTCAAAATTGACCCAAACCCCATGCCTCGTGACAAATCACTGCGTACCAACCACCCATGTGCGATATGCGGTATTTATGGCCACTACTCACATCACTGTCCTGACATCCTAGATTACAGAGCAGCTCTCTACGAGATGAACAATTTGGACCTTGAGACGGCACCCCCCACAATTGAGGAGATCTTCCCTCCCATACCATCCTCATCTGCAGAGATTAACACCATTTATATGATCTCTTCGACTACCACTTTAAAACCAGAACCCCTAGATTTATGGTCTGACTACTTCCATACTGATGAGCAAATTTTGGAAACACTCACTGCACCCGACTACCCTTGGGACGATATGCATCATCGCTCATACTTCCTTCCAGAGGCGTCTACATCCACGGCATCTGACCAGTTGTCGGTCGAATCGAAATATTTCATACCCACTAAAGTCGATTGGTTCAAGGACCCCATCCCAGCACCGGATGCCTTCGAAGAAGGGAACATGTCCAACATTTCCCCCATTATACAAATTGATATTTCCACCACACCGGGAAAACCTGAGCTCATCTCGCTAGGCGCATATTGCACTCAAGCAGAAACTCAGGCATATAAAAAGCTTTTTCAAGAATTCTGTGATGTCTTTTCCTGGTCCTATACCGAAATGCCTGGTCTTGACCCTGCCATTATAGAACACCACATTGACACATGGCCTGATGTCTTCCCCGTTCGTCAGAAACAGCGACCCATTCATCCATCCAAGCTCCCCACTGTTAAAGCCGAGGTTGAAAAACTTTGCGAAGCAGGGTTCATTTATCCTATTGCTTATACCACATGGGTTTCAAACCCCGTTCCCGTCAACAAAAAACAAGGCACCCTTAGAGTATGCACTGACTTCCATGATTTAAACCCCGCTTGCCCCAAAGACAATTTTCCCATGCCATTCATTGACCAACTCATTGATGCGTGTGCGGGACATGAAGTTTTATCTTTCATGGACGGTTTTTCCGGATACAACCAGATTTAGATACGTAAGGAGGATCAGTATAAGACTGCCTTTACTACCCCATGGGGCACCTTTTCCTATCGTGTCATGCCTTTCGGCCTCAAAAATGCTGGTGCCACCTTCCAGTGGGCCATGACCTATTGTTTTCACGACTTGGTCCATATCCTGCTGGTCTATCTTGATGACCTTACAGCTCGTTCCCGGAAATGATCAGACCACCTTAACGACCTCCGGCAAGTTTTCCTGCGTTGTCGCAAATATAAAATCTGCTTGAACCCACACAAGTGTGTCTTTTGCGTTCCTGCAAGCCGTTTGTTGGGTTTCATTGTTTCCTACGATGGAATTACTGTTGATCCCTTGAAAGTCAAAGCCATCTTAGACCTTCCCTCTCCACGCACGCTTCGGCAACTCCAGAGTTTGCAGGGGCAGTCCAATTTCCTTCGTCGCTTCGTGCCTGATTACGCCACCAAAGGTCATGGATTCTTACGCCTACTTCGTACCCACATACCCTTTGTTTGGGATGAGCAAGCAGACACGGCATTCAAAGCCCTCAAGAAAGCTCTCACACAAGCCCCCTTGATCTCCCCTCCGGATTTCTCTCAGGACTTCACCCTTTACGTCTCGGCATCCGAACATGCCGTGTCCGGAGTCTTGGTCCAAGAAGATGCCTCTCACCAAGAACATGTCATTTATTACATCAACCAGACCTTGTCTGGCCCACCCCTACGTTACCCATACGAGGAAAGATTAGCCCTAGCTGTAGTCTTTTCCATCCAAAAATTACGACACTACATTCTGCTCGGTCATACCACGGTCGTCGCTGACTCCAACCCTATGGTCTATCTCCTAAACCGGCAGCTCCTACAAGGTCGTGTTGCTAAATGGGTCATTATCCTCCAGGAATATGACCTCACTTTCAAAACTCCCAAGAGCACCAAAGCCCTCGCACTTTCCCATCTCATCACTGACCTCCCATCCTCTTCGTCATCACCCGCTATCCAAACGGATCTGATTGACGATCACATCTTCATTATTTCGTCCGACGACCCATGGTACGGTGACATCCTAATTTACCTCCGCAGGAAGAAATTTTGACCCCACATCGATTGTGATGGACGCCGTCGTATACGTCACCACGCCCCCCGATACCTATTGTTAGGGGATGTGCTTTATCGACGCGGTGTTGATAACATCCTACGACGTTTCCTATCCCATAGTGAGGCAGAACAAGTCCTCAATGATTGTCATAGCGGTGCCTGCGGAGGCCATTTCTCCGGCATGGCCACCGCCCAGAAGATCATTTGTGCAGGTTACTTTTGGCCGTCATTATTTACTGATTGCATCACCACAGTCAAACATTGCCAAAATTGTCAGCTTTTTTCCCCCAAAGCAAGAACCCCACTCGCCCCCCTTCATCCAGTCGTTACTGCCGGACCATTATGCAAATGGGCCATTGACTTCCTTGACTGCAATCCCACGTCAGCCAGCGGTCACAAACATATTATTGTGGCCGTAGATTATTTCACCAAGTGGGCGGAGGCCATGCCAGCTTACAATCGCACAACCGACACCCCAGCACGGTTCTTTCTCAACCATGTTATCGCACGTTTTGGAGTGCCACAGCAACTTGTCTCAGACCACGGCTCTCACTTCGAAGACGTCGTCTGGAAAGAACTATCAACCTTACTGAAATTTGAACACCATTTCTCCTCTACCTACTACCCCCAAGGAAATGGCCAAGTCGAAGCGATAAACAAAATTTTGAAAACCATCCTCCAGCGCATTGTAGACAAACACAAGTCAAATTGGCACCACATGCTCTTCCCAACACTATGGGCATACCGCACATCAACTAAAACCGCCACCGGTTTTACCCCTTTCCACTTAGTTCACGGTGTCGAATCCGTCCTCCCCATTGTGTTCCAGATTCCAACCCTACATATGGTTGTTGAACTCCTACCAGACACTGTCCCAATTGTGCAACGCTTACTACTCTTGGAGCAAGCCGATGAAGATCGACGCACAGCCCTTCAAAACATGGAAGCAGCCAAGAACCGATCCAAATTGAATTATGATAAACATGTCCACCCAAGAAATTTTTCCGAAGGGGACCTTGTCCTCGCCTACGACCAGTCTCATGACAAAACTGGGAAAGGAAAGTTTGTGTCCATGTGGCAAGGCCCATATATTATACACACTTGCCTCGGACAAGGGGCATACATTCTGACTGATTCAGAAGGCAACCCCCTCCGCAACCCACGCAACGGGTTGTACCTCAAACGATTTTACCCATAGTAAACCAGATGGACACCACCGTCCATTGTAGAACTTCATGATAGTTCTTTCCTTTTCTAGTTTTCATCAAGTCCATTTTTTGACCATTTTTTGGTCCCCCTCATCGCCTCGGTTTGTGTGCCACATCGGCCGTCGTCTGTTTTTGGCGAGTCTTATATCGCCGGATTCAGTTTTTCACGCTCGTGATGATGCTTGAGATCATTTCTCACTCTCACGCCCATATTTTTCGGGCATTTTTTTTCCATGCCCCCTTGTCGCCTCGGTTTGCATGCCACATCAGCCATCGTCCATTTTTGACAAGTCTTTAATCGCCGGATTCAGTTTTCTGCGCTCGTGATGATGCTTGAGATCATTTCTCGCTCTCACGCCTTGATTTTTAGGGCATTTTTCCATGCCCCCTCATCGCCTCGGTTTGCATGCCACATCGGCCGTCGTCCATTTTTTATGAACCTTATATCGCCGGATTCATATTTCCGTGCTCGTGATGATGCTTGAGATCATTTATCGCTCTCACCTCCATATTTTTTGGGCATTTTCCCATGACCCTCCATCACCTCGATTTGCGTGCCACATTGGCCGTTACCCCTTTTTGACAATCTTTATGTCACCAAATTCAGTTTTCCGCACTCATGATGATGCTTGAGACCTTTTCTCGCTCTCGTCAATCCCTTTTTGTTCGGTATAATTTTATCCCTTTTTCAAGCCGAGCAATCCCTTTTACGAAAAAGGCACTTAGGGAGTTTATGTTAAGCTCTTTTCTGACTCCTAAAACAATGAAAAGATCGCCGAGCAACCTTGCTTCCTTTCATGCTCGCTAAAATGTATCTGAAAGGGTGTCTACCTGGTATAAGTTTACCCCTTTTCCGGACCTTGTAGACTAATTACGAAAAATGAATACTCTAGTCACACCGGCTAGAAGAGTTCTCCATCTGCATCATTTTATACTTTTTCGGGCCTTGGAGACTAACTTACGAAAAAGAACACCAATGGAGACCACTTACCGCTTTCAGACTCTCTAAACATGAAAGCGACCAGGAGCAATCACCATCCTGGGCTCGTAAAACCTACAAGACAGTAGTCATAACCACTGCAGAGTCTTCTTATCATTTTCAGACTCCTTAAAAATGAAAGCACCAATGAGCACAAACAGTCCTGGGCTCACAAAATCCACAGGACAGTACCATTTCAGAGCACACTTTTATCCCTTCTTGGAGCTCATTAAAACTACGAAGAAGGACCCAATGGTGCTTCTCGGTGCCACAACAGATCACGTCTACTCATATAGCAGCTTCCCCATTTTGATCGCCTTTGTTCAGAGTATTCTGCAGTATGTCACCCTGAGAACCCCTCGACAACACCCATCAGTTTGACCCCCCCCAGAGTCAAGACACACCCTTCAGTCCCTCAAAGCTATGATCCCCACACCTATAAGTCAGTTCCCTACGTTGCTAGGTCAACCATGTCATCATGCTCTAAACAAAGGAAGTTTGAGTCTACCCACTATATGACCCCAGTTACTTCCCATCCCCACAAGTATGTCAGTCCTACCATCAGTACTACCACACTTCAGTTCTACACCTCGCGCTCCTATCAAGGAAACATTATTGCCTTGTTAGTTGTTGGTCTCCCTCTGTCGACGACAACCAAATTTATTCCAGAGGATGGACCTAGAGGTCCCTGTGTCTTGGACTCATCACCATTTATGATGAGTGCCTACGAATCATTTCGAGAAGAGTCCTCAATGCTTCTCCAAATGGTTGTTTCTCATATGCTCGACTTCAGTGCCTTGATCACATCGTTGAGACTCGCACAGGGCATCGGTCCTTTCAGTTATTAGTCGAAGACCCCGGATACCATCTGACTCCTCCACATTTGAGAGTCTACCTATGGATACAACCAGTTACACTTTTCCTATAGATATCCGTGTTGCGCATGGCTACAGTATTCAGATGTACCTCAGTTTTGTACTCCCTCGAGTATACAGTTACATATACTTCCTAGAGATGGCTCACAGTCATTGAGTCCCTACAGATGTTGGACACCTTCAGTTTCAGCAGTTCATCAGTTATTCCAGTGTATCAGTTATTAAGATCAGTCATGATATGATCATGAGTACATCCCAAAATGATGTCCCCTCTGGACCCTTATGATGTACCACCATATTTTTTTATGTATTTTCTCATGTCCCCCTTCTTGGGACTAATTGTTTAATATGTCTTGATACGAGCATGGGTATGCCCGCCTCGTTCATTATCAGGATTATTCCTCATTCATATTGAGGCCATGTAATATTGTTTATTTTTTGCAGCTTCCAAGGGCCGTGGATCCAGTCTCCAATCGGTCTCTTCTCCTCCCCAAAACCCCAGAAAAAAGACAAAAGAACTATGATGTCTATCGGCCATACGATGAGCTCCTGCCCTCACACATCAGGGGGCAATCTATTAACACCTAAAAAGTGCTCACTAGCTCATTTCCTTATTCACATGACCCATTTGTCCACTTTTTCCACCATCTGAGCCTCTAAATCCAACAAAAGGTCACCAAAAGACCTTAATACAGGGTGAAAAAATGAAGATGGGTGTCTATTTTGGGGGGTCTCGTGAGAAAATAATTCTGTTTTTTTCATGTCTTCCAACTTCGGGCGAACAAAAGTGATATTTTTATTTAAAATTTCACTTTGCCGTAAAAAGAAAACTTTTGTAGAATTATGTTAGCTTTCTACTCATAATTTTTTCAATTTTTTTTATTAAGATTTGATATGTCGATCTCGCAAATGTTTGACAGTGTGTTCTTATAAAATGAAAAGACTACAAAAGAGTTATGATTTGTTGCACCACTAAAATCGTTGTTAGACTTGTGTTTTGCAAAAACTGAAAATGCTACGACAATCTACACACAATGTACTAACGCGTGACTATAAGTTTGCATCCAATGGACCTCTATACTAATTATTATATTTTTTTAAAGTCGATCCATGGGGAAACTCAGTCGATTTTCAACAACCTTTTTGTTGCACCACTTTTCTCTCAACCCGCTATAAAATCAAAAAATCTAAGACCACCCTTTTGAAGTAGACACGTCAATGAATCGACCCACATTTTCTTCGATTTTTTTGGTGTTGTATTTACAAAGTTATGGATTTTTCTTTTCGCTGTTTTTTTAAAGAGCTGAATCATAACTCGACACATGTTACAAATATAAAACTTAAAAAATATCAGTTCTTATCTATATACAACAAAATTTATACCCTCGTAAAGTAGATTCAATAATGAATCTACTGGTATGAAGTCCGACATTCGTTTTGTTGTGTAAGAGGTGGTTTTCTCCTTCCGAAAATGGAGAAACCTGAAAATTTTGCAGAGATCTGAATCGGTCATGTTTCAGAGATTATTCGGCCGAATTAATTATTCGGCCGAATAATTATTCGGCCGAATAATTATTCGGCCGAATAACTGTTTTCCGTAACGGCGCCGTAACTTATAGCGAAGGTTATTCGGCCGAATAACTAAACGGAAAAAAATTTTCGTCGGCCGGAAAAAAAATAAAAATAAAAATTTATACTCATATAAATAAACATAAAGTTAATTCATTATTTTCGCATGTTTGAACTTCGCATTTTTTTGTCAAACTAATTTCGGAAGGAGGATATAATTTTTGCAAAAGGAGATTTTTACAAGGTATGTTTCTTCTTCTTCTCTACAAAAGGCACATTGAAGGAGTTTTTTTTTCTAAGGCATATTTACAAGAAGTTTTTCCAAACTATCTCTTTTCTTGTTGCATTTTTACAAAGAAGACATTTTTTGCAAAATGAGGTTTTTACAAGCTATGTTTCTTCTTCTTCTTTACAAAAGGCACATTGAAGGAGTTTTTTTTTCCAAGGCATATTTGCAAGGAGTTTTTCCAAACTATCTTTTTTCTTATTGCATTTTTACAAAGAAGACATTTTTTGCAAAAGGAGGTTTTTACAAACTATGTCTTCTTCTTTTTTACAAAAGGCACATTGAAGGAGTTTTTCCAACATATCTCTTTTTTATTGCATTTTTACAAAGAAGACATTTTTTGCAAAAGGAGGTTTTTACAAGGTATGTTTCTTCTTTTTTCCAAAGGCACATTGAAGAAAATTTTTTTCTAAGGCATATAAATGCAAGAAGTTTTTTCCAAATATTTATTTTCTTGTTGTATATTTGCAAAGAAAACATTTTTTTGAAAAAAAGATTTTTACAAAGTATGTTTCTTCTTCTTTTTTCCAAAACACATTGAAAGTGTTTTTTTTAAGGGATATTTGCAAGGAGTTTTTTCAAAATATTTCTTTTCTTAGACATGTTTGCAAGGAGGTTCTTTGCAAGGATGTTTTTTTTTCAAAGTAGCTTTGCACTTTTTATTTAATTGAAAGAGGTTTTTTTCAAATAGTTGTTTTCAGTTCATGTTTTTATAAATTCCGTAAATGTTTTTAAATCTTAATTTATTTGTTTTTACTATAAAGTAACATGATTATTTAATTTATCGTCTATAGATTAAACAACCATGGGCAATAAGAGAAATCGTAAAAGAAAAGCTGATCGTAAACGTGATGATGATGATAATAGAGAGAAACAAAAACTCAGATATATTGCCAAAAAACAAAGGGTTGCTGAAACGGAAGAGAGAACTATTGAAGATATAAATACAGATTTACATGACAATGTTGAAGAAATGGAAATTGAAAATAGAGTACAAGAAGAACAAATTGAAGTTGAAAAGAACATTGTAGAAGATGTAAATAGTGATTTACATGCTAATGTCGATGAAATCAATATTGAAGATCAAGTTCAAAATCCAGAAATTGAACCTGGTATGTATATATCATATATTTTCCAAATTCATTTTTTTATAATGAGTTTTATTTTTTGATATATGTTAAATTTAATTTAATTTGATGTATAGGTACTTTTACTATTGATGATGAAATGTTAGAAGACATTGATTGCGACAAATATGGAGAAAAACTACCAGTACATGTTGCACGATATCGTGCTACAAAATTTTATGATGAAGTTCTCAAAGATTACTCAATAGCAGGACAAGCACAAATTTTGAGATGTTTATTAGTGTCCAAGAAATTAGAAGGTGCTACATCGTTATTGGGTATTCACAAAGTAACAAAAGAGTCGAAATTGAAACAAAATGTGATGGAAAATATAGGCGATGCAATAAAAAAATTTGGAAAATCCAGGAAGAAAGATATCAGTGCTGCACGTAAAGCAATTCATACAGCAATTCTTTCAGCTAGTACTAAACAAAAGCGTTTGACAACAGAACTAGCAAAAGCAGTTGGAACATCAAGAAAAACATTATACAAACATAGCAAATTGAGAATGCAAATAGATGAAAATAATGAACTTGCTTGTTGGGCAATTATTTGTAGACAACCTTACAAAGATAGATTAGGAGCAGGGGTTAAAGATATTGTACGAGAATATTGGTTGGAACATGCTCGAGTTTCACCAAATGCAAGAGATGTGATACGCAAAAGAATATCACGAAATGTATATGAAAGCCAACCAAAACATATAATGGACATGACACAAGTACAATTGTTCAATAAATTCAAGGAAGATCATCGTGGAATTAATATATCAATCACTACATTTGTGCAACAAAAACCATGGTATGTTCGACCTATAACTATACGTGATACATGTTGTTGCCGTTATCATGTGCAATTTCAGTTATATTATGACACGTTTCTTGAATTTGGTAAAATGTTTTGGACAAATTCACCACCTCCGCCGACGATACGTGAATTCATATCTCAAATTTTATGTGAGAGAAATCACGATGAAGTATTTTATTCAAAGAAATGTGTCAATGGAAAACATTGTCATCATTGTGGAAATTTGGTGTTATTCCACAATAAATACCCTATCGATAATGATCAATCGTTGTCAAATGTAAATGTTGATTGGAAGAGATACGAATACATCAACTATACTACAAGTTCTAGTGATTCACGTTCCAAAAGAATTGATTTGCTAGAAGACAAGATATGCGTCACAGATTTTCTCAAAAAATTTGAAAACGAAATTTATAAATACACCCAACATTCACATAGAGCACGATGGCAAGATCTTCAATTCAAACAGTCTCGTGAAATTTTTCCACCCGGAACAATTTTGTCGGTGGTTGATTTTGCTGAAAACTATACATTTGCTGCACAAAACGAAATACAGAGTGAATACTATCACTCTGACCAAGTTTCGATATTTGTCCATGTTGTATATAGACATTCTCAACAGGATATCGATGGCATTGAAAGCACATGTGACAATTGAGATGTGATTAAAGAATATCACTTCTATATCAGCGATGATCGTACACACGACACACATTTTGTCCAACATTGTATAGAAAATATTTTCTATGACTCACTGAAAAAACGCGAAGTCAAATTCAAAGAGCATTGGATATGGTCTGATGGATGTGCGGGTCAATTTAAATCTTCACGATCATTTTTTTGGTTATGTCGACTTCATAAAGCGCTGAACATCAAACATCGCTGGAATTTCTTTGAAACTGGGCATGGAAAAGGTGAGCATGATGGTGCAGGAGCATGCGTGAAAAGAGCACTTCGAAGATGGCAAATGAACTATTCTTCAGCACGGTTTCATTCAGCTGCAGAGGTTGTCCAATGGTGTCAATTAAATCTAAGCCATGATTATAATCAACAATCAAAAGACGTGCGCAGGTATGTCCACTATTTTTTTAATTTATATTATTTCTTAAAATTAAAAAAAATGTATATACTAACATTTAAGTACACATGTACACTATTTATTGTGTAGGTTTTTTTGGCTTGTTGGGGTCCAAGATATAAATAGATCAATACCATATGACGCTAGCACCATACATGGAACTAGAGATCTTCACTCTATTCAAACAAAATCATTTCACAACGTGTTTGCATTTGACAGTAGAAAGCAATCATGCTTTTGTCATATTTGCATTGAAAATGTCGAATCTACAGAAGTTTGTGAAAACATAACAAACAACTACGTAAAAGCTTGGAGACACACAGAGATTAATCCAAAAGGAAAAATGCCACTGGAAAGTGTTGAAGAATTAGAATCAGAAGAAATAGCAATATCATCTGATGGCGATAGAATTTCAGATCTCGTAAGAGAAGGTAATAAACTTGTTTTTGACTTTTTAATCAATTGTTCATTCTAATCCTTCGCCATAAGTGGTCAATTCAATTCATTTAAATACGCTAACACCAATCATAACTTGCACAGGAGATGTTTTCGCTGTGATTGCACCTATAGACAACAACGAAAATGTCAAATATTATTTGATGCGATGCACCGAAGGAAAAATGAAATTATTGGAGGACTACAACGACAACGGATTTACATACGAAAGAGGATCCATCATTTTAAAAGGCTACTTTTTTCAGCAGACGCATATGACTAAAAATTATGTATACTTTCAGGATTATGAGCCTGATGTTATATGTTGTCAATATAGTCATTTAGTATGTGCATCTCGAATAAAATTGATACAAGTTCCATCAAAAAAACAATTGAAAACCAAAAAATGGAAACTATCCATATGTGACCATGAACGGATAGTTGAAGATGGTATTCCATTACGATGTTTTTAACTATATATCAAAAATAAATTGATCTATATTTTTGTCCATGTCAATTGTTGTGTGCAATATATTTTTTGTCCAATTATCAAAATTGTTGTGCCCAATATATTTTTTCATTGAGATTTTATGAATATTTTCTTGAATGACAACTAAGCTTAAATGGTTGTACTTTAACATGCTTAAAAATGAATTCAAATATAATTTAAAAATTCAAAAGTACTTTATTCGGGTCCCCATATGTCTATTAGACCACTAAGGGATGAGATAACGGATGTGGCTATGCCCACTCCGCCCCGAATTTTTACTTTTGGTTGATTAATACTAACGAAAAAATACAAAAAGACCTATTAAATTTTGTAGTATATTAATCCATCGAACATGTTTCTTTAATACATACTTCACCATAAATATGATCTTAAATAGATGTCTTAAAATTGTAACCAAGTTCTCCGTCCCAAATCTTTAATTTAAAATATCGCTTGTGCAAATTCACATAACTGAAATCATGGCAAATGGAGATAACGATCATTTGATTTTTAATCACAAGCAAGGATTCCAGGATTGTGAAGCTTATGCTAAATTAGAGAAATGATTATTTACAACAAATCAATGAAAATTCATCAAATTGTTGTTTAAAATCATTGCTCTAATTTAGCACAAACTTCACAATCCTGGAATCTTCGCTTATGATTAAAAAACAAAAAACCGTTACCCCCATTTGCCATGATTTCAGCCTTCATCAAATGTACCTGAACATTGAAAATAAAAATTAAATTAATTAAAAATCCATTAATTTTTCCCAACATTAATTCTTACCATAACATTCATTTTCAACATTGAATATTTCCTAACTTAGATTATCATTTTAAAAACATTTCCAACACCTCCCATTCATTCCTACCCTTGGGTTGCACCTATCAATACATTTTAAACATTCATGCAAAACATATTATAATAACACTTATTCTCAACATAACAAATTGAAAACATTCATTCTTCCATAACACCTCCCATTCATTCTTTCCCAACATTTCTTTTTCTCTAACACCTCCCATTCATTTTTTTCCAACATTGATTCTTACCATCACATTCATTCTCAACATTCAACATTTCCCAACTTGAAATAACATTTCAAACATTCCTAACACTTCCCATTTTCTAACTTCATAACATTCATTGTCATCATTCAACATTTCCTAACCTTGGATTGCACCTATAAAAACATTTCAAACATTCATGCAAAACATATTATAAATATTATCAAAACTCATGCAAAACATATTCTAAACATTTACCAAATGAGAAATAATGGACATGTACTCATGTATATAATCCAAAAAAGAGTTGATGAACTTGTGAATTCAATGTACATATATATATAATCAAAAAATAAATACCCTCCATGTTCAAAACAACACCAATATATAGATATCAACAAAAACTATAAAGTCTGAACCACTATCCATCTCGACCAATATCTTTCCACTATTTTCCACTAGGACCTTCCCTGGGACTCAACTCCACCTACAACACACAGAAAAACAAATTATAAATTTAGATCATAAATTATTTAAACAATTTTAAACTAAATTTAAAATATTAAGATATTAAACTCATCTACAAAACAATTCAATTATTAAAAAAATCGTACATCAAATTCTTTGGATGCATGTCCACCACTTTTTTCCCCTAGAGACTTTCCTTTGGCTCCAAAAGATCTAAAAGAGCCAAGCTGCAACATGTACAAAAACAATTTTCAAATAAATCAAAAAAATATAAAACATTAAACTTATGTCAAAAATCATTTCTAGTTCAACAAAATTACCTCAGTGCCAATATCGGCATTCATTAAAGACCCCACATCTTCGCCCCCAATTTCCAAGTGGTCTCTTTCCTAAAATTTAAATTTTGTTAGTAAATAAAACATAGTAGATACAAATAATAAATTAAGCAAATTAACTTAAAACCAAAACAAAAAAATTAAAATCATTAGCTCACAAGAGATGGTAAACCATCTAAAAAGTTGGAATCTAATGAAACCTGCATAGATAAGTCAAATTAACAATAAGATACATTGATATTTATTAAAATTCAAGTAAACAAAAAAAATATCATGTTCAATCATAAATATTATAATTAAAATACCTCTCCTGAGCGCTCTTCATTTTGACTAGGATGCTCTTGATTTTGACTACTGGAGACTCGAAAATTATTTGCATTTAACATTCTCGTAAACTACAAACAAAATACATTTGCTTAATATACTTATTCCCATGTAGCAAAATATTCAATTCAAAATGATTAATAAAAAATCAAATAGATTATCATAGCATAATCAACAAACCTCTCCCATGCTCGATGTGTCATTAGATAACACATCTGAAGCTATATCTCGACAAAACTTAGCATAAGCCCTGAGATCATCAATGCTCAATGCATCTACCTCGTCATTCGTCTTGTAGACAAAACTCTGACGAAGAATAGCGCGAGCCTTCTCTCGCCCCAAACCAACTTCTACTCCTACAAGAGCTGAAGCTAAACCATCACCTACTGATTCCCTTCCAATTGTCCCTAGTTGAGATGTTGTCTCCATCTCTGATCTTAAAGCCACAACCCTTGGTGGACGAGGTATCTCAGGTGGAGGTTGTATAGTGGCAGGGTCTCTAAGAGCACCTTTTCGATTATATATTCTACCCTTTCCAGCTCCATAAAAGTCAGAGGGAACATCAGTATAGTTAGGCTTCATACCTAGAAAAAACTCCGCATAAAAAAATCTAGCAAAATAATTAGGAACCTCATCGTTCCAAGGCAATCGACCATAAGCTGCAAGAAATCGATCATATATGAAATGTGCAATTTGAGGATGCTTGAAATATTGCACTTTCAACATTTTTCGCTTAAGGCCTTCTTTGAAATTGAACATTGAATTGGCTTGTTCTCTACTGACTCTCTCCTTCACAACCTCCCACTTATCTGGACCCATAACTTGCTCCTTTCGCATCCGCATCAAATGAACAAAACTATTTGTAGTTGGTCCAAGTTCATCGTATGCATCAATGAATTTTTGCAAAGATGCCAAAACAACCTCTAGACTTTGTCGACTCTCTGGAGGGAGATCCAAAGAACAAAGATCATTGTTCAACCTGTCATAGTGGGATTTACAACTTTCAAGAATAGTTTGTTGCACAACACCTCGCCATGGAAGCTCATCAGGTAAATCAGACGGATACGTTGATATGGGTGTACACCCCTCAGCTAGTGGAACATATGTCGTCCTAGCTCTAGGAGGAACTTCAGGACCCTGCTCTCCACCCACACCTATTCCATCATCTATATTCCTATCTTGATCTTCCCCTCGCTCCATCGAATTACGCACATCTTCTGAACATTGCTCTGCTTCAAATATAGCCGTAGTCAAAAATTAACTTTTTCCATAAATTCAACACACAAAAAATACAAATTATACATTATTAAACATTAATGTTCATACCAACAGAACGTTGGGATCGACGCTCTCCCACAGAAGACAAAGGAGAATCATTTGTACCCCCTCTTTCCATTTGATATAACTTCTAAATTTACACAAACATTAACATATTGAAAATGTACATAACTACCACTACAAGCATCAAGCCAACATTTGATTAAAAACTCCAACAAAATTTAAGTCCCCCTCCTAACTCTAATTAATTAACTAAAATTCCTTACCCTACCTAATATTGCAACATAAAGAACATATCTAATAATCATTTCATTATAAAACACAATTAATTGAAATAGTATAATAACCTTAAAAACTTTTAATCCAACAAATATGTTTGAATTATATATGTCAACAAACAAACATATCACTAAACATATATATGTATTCTTATTAAAAGAATTCTAACTTATATTTATGATAATACAATTTACACACATTGAAGTTGTACATGTTAACTCTACAAACTCAAAACATATCTATTAAAAATCTGCATACAAAATGCAAAGCTTCCTCAAATAGTATAACATAAATATACCCTTATTAAGAAACTTCTAGTTAAGATCTTTGATAAAACAATTTACAAACATTGATGTTGTACATGTTCATTCTACAAAATTAAAAACATATCTCTTAAGATCTGCGTAAAAAATGTAGAGCCACCTAAAATATTATAACTTACTTTCTTTTGTAAGTTACTCTCCTAACTCTAAGAACAATATTGCAGCATAAACATGACATCAATAATCATCCCATATTGTAATAGTTCAATCACCTTCCTAATTTTTAAACTATCACTTATATTTTCATTCTATATCTCAATAAACAAACATTCCTTAATTTTTATAAAAAAAATACTTAATAACTTACAATATTGAATTTTTAAGTGACTTTCTAAGTTAACTCTGTTCATGAACAAAGTTCATGAACAGAGTTCATGAACTCAATTGACATTCTTGTACCTGACTTAACATCGTCACACCACATGTTGATCATTTATAAAGTTGTTTAATATATCCTTTATCATCACTTTATTGAGAATTTGGAAAACTTAATATGAAACTCGTCAGGGATTAAGGTTTAAATATCCATATATATAAAGAAGCAATAATTTCATGCATATCATAGCATATCCTGAACAGAACTATGTTCATGAACAGAACTCTGTTCATGAACAGAACTTCTATGATAGCATTGAACATTCATGGTTGATGGAGTAGTAGTAAGTTCATAGTTTCCATAATATTATACAGATACCCAATTCCAAGTAGGAGGTTGAGATTCATTGTTGAATGCATGTGATTAGATTGAATCGAAACGACCGCCTACTTTAATGGGGTTAGTTCATCTCAATTATCTAAAAGCTTACGTCAATCAGAGAACCAATACCCTTTGAACAATGATAACAACATTATTACAGCTAAAGATCATTAACTAATCATAGCTAGTACTATTATATTATTCATATTCATATCTAACCTATAAGTAATGGTATTCTGTTCATGAACAGAGTTCTGTTCATGAACAGAGTTCAAGAACAGAACTCTGTTCATGAACAGAGTTCAAGAACAGAACTCTGTTCATGAACTCAGTCCACGAACAGAACTCTGTTCATGAACTCAGTCCACGAACAGAACTCTGTTCATGAACTCAGTTCACGAACTGAACTGTTCATGAACAGAGTTCACGAACTGAACTGTTCATGAACAGAGTTCACGAACTGAACTGTTCATGAACAGAGTTCACGAACTGAACTGTTCATGAACAGAGTTCACGAACTGAACTGTTCATGAACAGAAAACTGATTATCTAAAATAAAAACTGCATTTTAAAACATTTAACCTTCCAATATTAAAAAGCACTACAGATTTTTTGAATTCTAATACTGCCAACAACATAAAAACAAAGTTTACGACGATGCATACCTGTATATAAAAATGCAGTGAAGAATCGTCGATCCCAACGCCGCCTCTATTCAACCCAGCAACGCTCAAAACAACACCTATTTTCTTCACAAACAACAACTAACGTCATTACATAAGCCCTATAACATTAACAAACAGAAATATTAAGTAAAAACAAAGGCGAAAACGCACCTTCAACCGTTCAGCTAAAACCGCAACACCTTCAAAGCAGCCACCCACCAACACACACCTGACAACGAACACAGACCAACCGTCACGCTACCACCAACGAGCAGCAAGTAGCAGAAATCACAACCCGACGAAACGTGAAAACCGACAATCGACAGCAGAAATGCCAACCAACAAACTCGCTGCTAAAAACGAACAGAGCAAGGGCAGATCACACCCCGAAGAAACGTAAGAAAAGACGAACGACAGCGGCAATAGAGCAGACACGAGTCGCGGAAAAATAGCCAGCCGTGAAACACAAGCAGCGCGGCGAGCAGCGGGGTGGCGAGCAGCAGATTGGGGCGTCGGCAGGGTGGCAGAGGACTACAGCGGGCCCATGCGGGGTCCAAATAATTCCAACAGGGAATGACAAATGGCAGCCGATGCTGTCTTTTTATGCAGAATAATTATTCGGCCGAATAATTATTCGGCCGAATATATATTCGGCCGAACAATTACTCGGCCGAATAAATATTCGGCCGAACAATTATGCGGCCGAACAATTATTCCGCCGAACAATTCTTCGGCCGAACAATTGTTCGGCCGAATAAACTATTGCCCGAAATTTTTTTCCGTCCGGCAACCGTTTGCACAAATTTCAAGAGTCTCCGTTAAACGGGACGGAGAACTGTTTGTGGTTATTCGGCCGAATAACTTCAAAATTATTCGGCCGAATAATTTCAATTATTCGGCCGAACAATTATTTTTATTCGGCCGATTAATATTTTTATTCGGCCGAATAACTTCCGCTAAGACGATTTTGCACTGATTTCTCACGAAAGTGTTACCCACCTTCACGTTTTCACCCTACACCCCTTTTCCCACTCAAAAATATTATTTTTCCTAAAAAAGCATAAAAAACCCTCAAAAAGGGTCCAAAATTCCCCAAAATATTAAAAAGGGAATAAAAATATTAATTTTATTCAAAAAAGGAAAAAGGAGGGAAAAGTACCTAAACCATGTTGGTCAATACCATTGGTTTCCACAAAACCGCAAATGGTATTCCCCACCACCAAAACCTATAAAAAGGTGGTAGGGGCTCCTCATTTCACATCCATCCATATTCATATCCTCATGCTGCCAAAATCTCCGTTGAGTTTTTGGCCATTGTAGCAACCTTGGAGAAAGGACCCATTGGAGTTTGGAGCTGCTCACCCTTGGAGCTTCTCAACTATCTTCATCAATCGGAGGTATTCTTATTGCAAGCACTTGCTTGCCCCCATTTTCAATACAAAAAATTATTTTTTATCTTTCTTGTTCTTGTTTTTTAATTCAAAAATGCACATGCTAGTTTAGTTTTAGTTTAGATTTAGTTTATTGTTTTTGTTTAATATTGAAACTGCTGCTACTAGTTAGCAGGTGCCCATAGCACTAAGCTTGGTTGCAAAACCAATCCAACAGGTGTCCATGTTGGCTTGCTGGTCTATACTGTATGATTGGTGTGAGCTTAGGCGTTCTTTTCATAATCCCAATAATAATAGCTGAGTTGTCAATGTGTTGGAGGCATTTGATGCCATGGTTGATTTCCAATTGTAATTCTTTTAGAAATGTGCATGGTTTTGGATAAGTGTTTGAAGTAGATCCTATATCTCATTCACCCTAAATTATCCCTAATTATCCCAAATTATCCCTAAATTATCACTAATTAACCCTTAATTACCCTTCATTTACCCCTAATTACCCATAACTTTGCGCAGGGCCCGAGTCCATCACATAGGCCTTATAAGGGGAATTTTTTGCTTATGAGTGGGATATGGTGGAAATTTTGGGATGTATAACACCATGATTAATTTTTTACAACCAGGAAATGGTTTGAGATTAACTTCTAGGGACTAAGTTCATATAGTTTCCTCTAGGTCTCATGGGTCATGTGTAGCACCCCAAATGACCACACATGCCATACAAAGGAAATGTACTTTTTCCATTCGACCACTGATTGGGCAATGGGAACCACACTTAGCATCCCAAATATTTCAATTAATGAGAACCATATCACTCTCACATGCCAAAGTATGGTGGCTTGACGCCCCACACATTTCCCATGAGGCTCAAGGACAAATGTTATGGCCAAACAACCTATATCTTGGCACCAGACCATGCATTAGGCACTAAAACTAACCTCTAAAGTGGAAAACCTCAAAATCACCACCATAATGCACTCCTGGGGTGAGATTTCCTACTAATTTCCTGTGTGGTTGTTGTGGGCCCACACATGGCCCATGAGCTCTAAAAAAAAGTGTTATGGCTCAAGATCTTGAATTTCAACCCTAAAACATTTTATAATTATTGCAGACCATCCATGGTGTGATAAACCTTGAAATAAACACCACATCTCACTCATATGCCAAATATTTTCTTTGTAGTACTTGTGTGGTGGTCTAGGGTCCCATGTATGGACCATGAGATCCAAAGACAAATTTTATGGGCCAATAACTTGTATTTTTGTATCAACCTTGGCTTGGACACCAAGAAGTTACATCCCCATTATAGGACCATATCTTTTTGGAATGATGAAGATTCCATTTGTAAGGTCTATGTGTTGGTTTATGACCCAAAAAATAGATCATAAGCCCCATATATGAATGTTATAGTGTATTCCTAGGGATTTTAGCATTGAACCATGACATATGCATTGAGAACCATGTCTAGTATTAGAAAGAGGAAAATGTCTATCATATGTCATTTGTAGGCTAATGTTTCCCTATGGAGGGTATGTTTGGTGGTTTGAGGGCTTGAAAATGGACCATGAGCTTAGAGAAAAATGTTATGACCTAAGACCCTTATTTAACCTTATATCATAACATGGGCCTTGAAAATCATTCCTAGTGTGCCCTTCCTCAAAATGGTGAACATATCTCGCATATAGGCTAAGATTACCCATGTAGGCCTTGTGTTATAATCTAGGCCTCCATTCATGAGCCATGATCCCCAAGGTAATTCATATGGCCTTGTACCCTAAAACCTTGGTCCATGGCCTAGGGACTGAAATCCATACTTGGTGTGCCAAACCTCAAAATGGCCAACATATCTTACTCATTGGCTAAATATTACCTATGTAGTATATGGGGCCTTTGAGGTGGTCTAGGGCATCACACATGACCCATGAGCCCCTTATAACCCTTAGACATTATGTTTTGACTTGATAATATCGCCCAATCAATGATAACCATTCTTGGTCACATAGAGCTTGAAATTGCCATTTCTTGCTTGTGAGCCAAATATTTCCCACATAGAGATGACGATATGGAATAAGACCCCATTTGTGGGCCCCGATCCCTTCAGGAAAATGTTATGGACTAGGAATTTATATGTTTACCCTAGAACATGGACTAGGCCATGAGAGCCATCCTTAGTGTGTCAAACTTGAAATGAACACTATATTCCACTTACATGATAAAGATTCCCTTTATAGGGCTTGTATGGTGGACATAGGTCTATTAATGTCCCACGATCCCTATAGACAAAATGGCCTAAGGTAAGGTTGATGCAAAAGAAGTATCCTTACTTACGTGGCATATTTGGATGTGTGAGGTTTTGAGTTTAATTAATGTGTCCTCCCACCTTGTAAATGGACATCTTTTGACTTGTATTTGTCCCTTTGCCTTGACACATTAATCACATATTACATGCTTTTACTCCCTCAAATTCCTCACTAGTCCTACCTTCGACAAATGAAGGTCATCGTCCAAACTATGATGATAATCTTAAAAGGTACCATGATGGAATTCCCTCACCATTTGGCAATTTTTGTTGGTAATTGTAACTGGTATGTCAAATCCACTCCAAGTATCTATTAGGTCCACATAAAGAAACAACAAGACCAATGTAAGAACATCTCTCCATTCTTGAAACAATGCATATCTCCATTGTAGCATTCTTTTAAACAATTTGTGAGCCTCCTTGATTTTCCCATTTTATATGCAATCCCAAATCACAACATTCCAAGAGATAACATTATTCTCAAGCATGTTATTAAACATTGTTGAGCTTTGTCCATCCTACCATTATGGGCATATTTCATAAGCATTATAGTCCACAAAATGGTGTCTCATTGAGACATTCTATAAGCCACGTGAGGAGCATATTATAATCAACCCTCCACACCAATTGTTCCAAGTGAAGAGAGCATTCTTTGGAAATACATCCACAAATTATCAATGCTCTAAAAGGTCTCAGAGAATCTAGCTTTCCGCATCCAACCTTTACACTCATTCTTTATTTTCATAGAGGGACTTTGTTGTGGTTAGGCCATATTCTCTGATGATTCAATCACTACAAGAAAAAAGTCCTTTGGTGACGGTCATGCTTGTGATGGACCTTAAACGGTCATCACCAAAGTCACTTATGGTGACGGGATATGGAAAAAAATTTCTATAAGTTATTTTGGTGACAATTCATTAAATCTCGGCACCAAATCCCTGATCATGCCTGTGACAGACCTTAAACGATCGTCACCAAAGTCACTTATGGTGATGGGATATGAAAAATCATCACCGTAAGTTCTTTAAATCCTATCACTGAATCCCTTTTGGTGACAATCATACCTGTGATGGACCTTAAACGGTCGTCATCAAAGTCACTTATGGTGACGGTCTATGAAAAGTTGTCTACATAAGTACTTTTGGTGACAGTTCTTTAAATCCCATCACTTTTAGTGATGGTCGTTAAAAGTCTATCGCCAATTCTCTCTTTGGTGACACTTATGGTGAGGGTTTTAAAAGCTTGTTGCTAATTATCTTTTTGGAGACATTTTGGTGATGATCCTTGAAGGGCCCTCACCAATACTTTTTTTGTCATGTTTTTTGGCTACTGTAAATAAAACGACACCATTTTCATTTCTATAACAAAATTTCCTTATGCCATAGGCCTTCATCTTCGTCGAGGATCTCTATGAGCTAAATTAATAGACAAAATAAAATTGGGAAACGTAAATTCCTTTGCACTTAGGTGACCTAGAGATATGTCAAAGTGATTAACACCAAAATTCCCCTCATGTGACAATATACACAACTGGATCAACGTTCCCTTGGCCTCTTTGCACCATATTATCTTCATCTTGGCTTAAGTAAAAATATGAATATTAATCTCTTTCAATTCCCCGAGGGTATACATACAAATCAACCACAAACACCCTACATCCCTTCAGCTCTGCTGGAAATGACCTCAAGAAAGGAATCTGCTTCTTGAAATGTTGAGTGACACCTAGAAAATATCCCTTATATTGCTAGAAGAATGCCTAAAAATACTAAGGCAGAGGGGTAACACGTAACATCTCTCTCATTTTAATGCTTAAACTTAATCTTCATCGAGAAACTAGTTAGAAATTTCATTTGAGATCCCAAAAGCATCAGTTACAAGCAACTCCAAGGATTCTCTCCAATTGCCTAGCTCTTTTCTATACCTTTTACTCTTTTACAAGATACATTTTAATCTGGAGTGTCTTTATGCTTTATTTCTTTGCTTTTGTGTTTAACTGAGAGGACATAACATATTCTTTATTCTAATTTGTGCCTTTGAATCATTTTCATTTCTCAAAATGATGGAAAGGTGAATCTTCAAAACTAAATCCTTCACCTCTTTCTTATATTGGATACAATTGGGTCTGTTTACATCACATGCTCTAGGGGATCCTACAGTGACTTTTGAAGAGTTGACATGATAGGTCTCACCCACAGGTAAACTTTTTCAATTTGAGGCAAGATTGTGTTTCCTGGATTTTTTTTTTCTATGCATGTTGAAGGGGACAATTTTGTGACGTATAAATGCACCTATGTGATATCCTAAATATATTTTCTCTTGCAAGAAATAACTGTGGAGATTTTTGAAAGGAGCACCTATTATGTTGTGATTATTTTTTATGTAACCCTACACCAACAATTGATCAACATGACATAAATGATTGAAGTTAGTATTCCATCTGACAAGTATACATTGATACAGGGTTCCATGTCTAAAATTTACCATTGGATGCTAAATTCACTGCAAATTACAATAACTTTAGTGTCTGTTCACATCTATTGTCATCATCACCATTGTCACTGTCATCATCATCATCAATGCAGTCATGGCCCATGAGTGTGATAAGAAAGTGTTGGGGTCTAAGTGTATAATTCGTGTTCCTAAATCCTAGATGGAGTTTAACAACCAACAAAGCAATGGGAATATCATTTTCGTCTTCATTGTATATGTTGTGTCCAAAGCAACAAATAAATATATAGTAACAATCATGTCCACTTTGAATTTACGAGTCTTAATTAAGAGATACTTTTTATTTGTCTCAATTGTTTTTAATTAGGGATTTATTATGTTTAACTAGCACTAAAAATTCTTAATCATGGCACATATTACACCTTAATTAGTAAATAAGTTTAATTTATGCTTGAAAAATGAAAATCCTTACATAAGAACAACATTCACACTAACCCTCGCTCAAATAAAAATCCTCCCATCCACTAGCTAGGATGAAAAACTCTAGCACATAAACTAAACATGAGACTAACCCTAATTCTATCCACCCATTAGCCTTAGTGAATAAGTATTTGCACCTAGAATATTGCAAGGATGGGTGGAAATAGGTTTGAGTTGGAAGGCCCTTATCTTTTTTCTTTACAAGGTCGTAGGTGGCAAGGCACCATTGTATTTTTAAGGTAATGTCATAAAGCCTATGGTAGGTTCTTGGGGCATTGCAGGATGTCATTTAAAAAGTGGAGGGTTGCTCATTCATTGCTATCCTTGCTATTTTATTGTGTGGCCTCTCTCTCGTTGTTCAATTTGACTTGGATTTCTCTGGTGTCTAATAGAAATGGCCCACACAACAAAAATTCCATGAGTTTTTGAATTGAAGCTCATTATTGTCATCATCATCAGCATTGACATAATCATCATTGTCATCGTCGTTATTGTATTCCTCGGATCATCATAATCAATGTTAAAACACATACCATCAAAACTATTAATATATTAAAAACCTAAAGAAAAACAAAATTATAAAAGGTTAAAACCTAAATTAAAAATTACATTTGAGGTTAATACTAATTTAAAAATTATGATAAATACTTTTGTTAAACATTTTTTAATGTATGTTAAAAACATATAGGAAAATATATGGCAAACACATCAAAATATATGTTTAACATAACCGACAATATTGAATTTCAAAAACACATGAAAATATTCTCGTGCCCTCAATGCAAGTTACAACAGGAGTGGTTTTGATGGGTGATTTTTGAGCTGAAGTCTATGCCTACTATGGAGGATGATTCGATTCATATGGTGCTCGTTACATAGGTACAAGTTCAAAAAACCTAAGAGCAGTTGATTGTCATGGGAATTTGACTAAGATTAGTAGGGTTTTCCAAAGGCTAAAACTGATGATGGAGGAAACGGTGTAGGAAATGGTGTGCATAAATTCAGGGTGAAGATACAACCAGATTCAGGTTCTCACACTACCTTGGGTGTGCTTTACTAGGTCAGACTCCTGCCTTGCTTTTGTTTTTTGATTTTTTGTTCTAGAGTGGATTTAGTTTATATTTGCAACTTCCTATGTTGCGAACTGTAAGATGTAATAGAGATTTAGAGTTCAAACATAATGCCCTACACTTATTCTGAGCTTCAGTGATCTAGATTGACTCATGATGTCTCTCTCCCAAGGAGATAAACTCGACCTCCTCACTAATAAGCAAGGATATACCTGGGTAGCGTATTCAAGAAGGCTTGATCCTACTTTTGTTTTTTATCATTCTATTTGATCTGTGGGGAGATTTTAACCCAATATTGTCATTAACATGGAACAATATCCTACTTTAACATGGGGGGAAGGCTATGTGAGATTTGAATCTTGGATCTATGCCTTGAATGATCAATGGCTTTACCAATTAGGCATGTGGTAATAGGCATATGGTAATACCCCTAGTGTAGTGTGACAAATACAATGCTCCCGTTTTTTGAGAATTTGGGATTGAATAAGCTAGAATCTCTTCTAATCCCATTGGATGAGAAACAACACTTGGATAATGCTTTATTTCACTACATTGATGTTCCATTTCTATCAAATCTCCATGAGAATGCTTGTGCTTCTGCGTAATCTTGGGTGTGTCCATGCTGGAACAATTACTTTTATGTATGAATAAATTCTTCTAGCATGGAAATAATATATTAGGGGTTTTTGCTTGCATGTAGGTTTTTATTATATGATTTCATATTTGACTCATTTTTTTATCATCCACGATCCCTACAATTCTAAACTCTAGGATATAAAGAACAAATAGACGGATGACTTAGAATTTGTTACTCCATTGATTGAGCCATTTATTTTCTTCTTTGTCTATGTTAAATTTCTTGACAATCTTTTGTTTACACTAGCTTCTTTCTCCAAAATATCAACAAGCTCATTCAATAGGAAATTCAATAACTCGTGTGCATAGACCTTCCAAATCTATTGATGAAATAAATAAATAAAAATAGATTATTTTATAATAGACCTTCCAAAAAGGATGAACTGAGTAAAGCCCTAGAATGATCCCGCAAACTACTCCGCATCCATCAATACGGATCGATCCATATCCATGCCAGCAAAATTGCAAGCTTTTGGAGAATGAAGAGCAACAATGACCACGACATCGACTTCTGGAAAGGCCCGAAGCGTTTGGGATGGCTAATGAAGCAGGGAAATCGCGTACATCAAAACATGGAAGCGTAGATGGTTTTTTCTGAAGTGGGGAAAACTCTTCTAGTTCAAATAAAATTACATCACAAGGGGTTCTAATTATCGTGGTGTCATTTTGGTTAGCACCTACTTGTCGTCCTCAACAAGCCATTGACCTTCGAGCTATCGACGAGCAGAGAGACCATGTACTTCATCGCAAACAATGATAAGGAGAAGGAGAAGTGGATCAATTCCATCAGCCGCTCCATCGTGCAACATTCCAAGTCAGTGACAGAGAAGGAGGTCATTGATTATGATAGCCAGCATGCCGATAAATGAAAACCCATTGGTTGCTAATAGGGTATCTAGGGTTTTCTTTTGGGTTTGTGATGGAACGCCTTAAATCAATTGTCCATTGCAATTTTTAGGATAAATTGATAATAAATTTGTATGAGATCTCCTGTTTTTATGCATTCTTGGCTCCACTCTCCTTGTTTTGTCTCAAATGTATAACGTTTAGCTGCAGTACCAAGCTGATTAGCTTTCCCTGTGCCAAAATTTAGTCTCTATCATGTGTTCTTGGGGAGCAAGACCATGATGTTTTTACTTTTTCAGTAATGTTTAATGTATGGAGGGGCTGTCTGTGGTTATCGACACAGTTCTAGTTACCCCTGCTAGAGCTGGTGGCCGAGGATGAGTGAAGTGACCAAGAGATGGGCTCCTTGTTGGAGTCATAGGTTCAATGACCAAGAGATGGGATCCTTGTTGGAGTCATAGATTCATTCATTTAACATCGTGTGGAATTCTCTTTAGTTGGGGTGATTTGGGGTTTTTCAAGATGTATTAGAAGAAGAGTGGAATTTTTTATTATCTACAATTGTGTTAAGATGTTAAAATTTTTTATTGATTTTTTGGTAATTAAAATGTCTATTTAGTATTAATATTGATACAAAATTGTACAAAATGGACAGTCCTAGACTAACACATGAAATAGATTGAACATGGCCTATCTAATGAGCAATTTTTTTGGCCCATTTTATAGCATTTTGTAATATCAACTGATTTGAGATTATTCCTATAACCAGTATATCTAATATTATTAACATTAGCTGATAATATCTTAAGATCAACATTCAGGCAGTGATCAGATGGTCTTCATATTCAATGTCTTCATCTGCTCCAGCTCCTATTGATGTGCATTGAAGCAGGGGAAACCAATATTCTTTATCCTAATGGAAGCATTTTTCACAAAAATGCCTTGAATTAGCGATTACTTTATGTTTATGCGATAACTTTATATCACTATCCACCTTATAAATTGCATGTATTCTCCAGCAGACCACTGATACCATCACAGCAAACCGAAAGACCATAGCTTTTCCTTGCCACAGAATTTCTTCTCATTTGATATAGACAAAGTTTCCTTTCCTTTATCTCCACTAGCTCATGGAACATTGGGGGGGGGTTGTAGAGTGGCTATTCTAACCTATGATAGCCTCCATTGGCAGACAAATTTGATCCTTCAGTTTGGTTGTCTTTGCATCTTTCCTATGAAGCAATTCCCTCATCTTTTCTGGATCCTCATAAGTGGCATGCTTGCAAATGCAACCTCTCCTAGTTTCCAAGCATTATGTCTAATAGGTAGAATCCCCACCAATGAGTAATGATGGTGTCTTTTAGTAGTGCAGCCAAGGTTTGGCTTTAGGGAAAATGTGCACCTTATAATGAAGGCTCACTGTTAACACCCAAAAAGTGCTCACTACCTCATCTACCCCATTACATGACTCATTTGTCCATATTTCCCACCATATTTACCTCCAGAACCTTAAAATCCCATTAAAAAGCCTACAAAAGGGCCAAAAAGCCTCCAAAAGGGCCAAAAAGCCTCCAAAAGGACACCAAACCATTAAAACAGCCTCCAAAAGGCCAAAAAACCCCTTTCCCCCAAAAAATAATCCAAAATTCCTCCAAAATAGCAAAAACCCTCTAAAAGGGGAATAAAAAATATAAAAAAAGAGGAAAAAGAGGGAAAAAGGAGGAAAAAAACCCTATACAGCTGACCTAAACCATATGGTTCCCAAAACCATGGGCCAGTACTCCACCACTAAAAACCTATAAATAGGTGATGGAGGCCCCTCATTTCATATCCACAGTCAAATACACCCTTACTCTGCCAAAATCACTCTTAAAACCCTAGCTCACCCTTGAGCTACTTTCACCCTTGAGTGCCCCTTATGGCCCATTTCCAACCCTTTGGAGAAAGAGAAGGAGCAAAGCTGGAAGCTTGGAAGCAACCCTCCTGGACTGCTGCAAGAGCTCTACCAACCTTCACATTGGAGGTATAATCAATACAAAAGCCCTTTTTATTATCTTGATTTTTTCTGTTTTATGCACATGTTTAGAATAATTTCCATTTTAATGTACTGTTTTTTATTTACTGTTTATTGAACTGCTACTAAGGAGTCCCTTCTCCTTAGTAGGTACTCATTTGCACAAGCTAGGGTGAAAACCCTAGCTATAGTTTTGGCGACTCCCCTTGTGTTCCTTTGAATTTTTGGTTATAGTTTTAAAAGTTTTTAAGCGTTTTCAATTTTCTGCAATATTTTCCTGTTTTTTCCTCTTCGTTGTCCCTTTCGATTGCCGTAAACCACGTCTTTCAGGCCTTTACCTGCGATCCGACTGCGGCTCTCAGACTGTTTCCTGTGACCTACCGGTGGATTCAAGTCTTTTACCTGTGATCTGACCGCGGCTATTAGCTTGTTTGGTGCGATCCAACTGCGGCTGTTAACCCTTTTCCCACGGCTTGCTTGCGGCTTTCAGCCATTTTTATGCAACCCGCTTGCGTCTTTAGGCCATTTTCCCGCATCCCGGCTGCGGCTTTCAGCCATTTTTCTGCAACCTGCCTGCGTCTGTCGACCTTTTTCCCGCATCCTGACTGTGGCTTTCAGCCATTTTTCTGCAACCCTCCTACGTCTGTCGGCCTTTTTCTCGCGTCCCGACTGCGGCTTTCAGCCATTTTTCTGCAACCCGCCTACGTCTGTCGGCCTTTTTCCCGCGTCCTGCTTGCGGCTTTCAGCCATTTTCCTGCAACCCGCCTGCGACTTTCGATCTGTTTCCTGTGGTCCAACTGCATCTTTCGGCCAAAATCCAGCAACCCGTCTGTGACTGTTGAGCTGTTTCCCGTAGTCCGACCACCCAGATTTGCCACAGACCCGCGGTCTATTTTCTGCACTTTTTTCGTTGTTTTGAACCCAACACTTTACTGCAATATTTTCTGCACCTGCATAGCCATCTGTCCTATCTATAGCCATACTTCCCTACAGCCTTTTCTACAGTACTACTTCTATTCGATTTACAGAATATTGTTAGAACATTATTACACCTATGTACATTAATCATTTATTAATTGATGGTTAATTAGTGCCCAAGTGATTAATTATTACATCCCTAAGTTGGTTAGCTACTAAATGGTCAATTATCATGAACTAGTTAGCAAATGTGAACAAGTGCTGAGTCAAACTAGCTGTTTGGTGCGCTCCCCAGGGCATTTAATGCATTCAGCATGCCTAGAGCGCCCTCCCCAGGTTAATTAATGCATTCAGCATGCTTCTCTTCTACCTAGGGCGCACTTGCTCAGATTGTGGACAATCTTGCCAACTTTGTCCAATTTTTGGCCAATTCTAGCTACCTAACCTCTAACCAACCAGTTTCTTCACATGTGTGAGGTCACATGGGCCTGTCCAGTCATTCCTAGCATTCACACAGCAGTTTCGAACCAGTTTGGGATGGTTTGGGATATTTTGGTCAACCTAGGGGGGTTTGAGCTATTTCTAAGCTAGATCAGTGTGAACACTCCAGATGGATTCGAATTCTTCCAAATTTGTATATATGGATGTTCTTAACCTATTTTGAGGTTGGACAATTAATAATATTTACATTATTCACCCATTTCATGTGTATTGTTCTTCATTCATTTACAGATTTATGCCATTCTTGCAAATGTTGTGCAATCTTTCACTAGTGAGGAATCCACAGTAGCTAGGTTCTGCTGTGATTGAGATTTTACATGGTATCAGAGCTCTTGGAGCTAGAATTCGAACCAGCAAGACTGTTTTAGTGGATTGCCAGAAGCAGTGGAGAAACCACATAATTCCTGAGGCCATTGCCTTGAGCTTACTGGAGAAATCTAGCGGCTCCTCTCAGGTGTGATGCTCTCCCGAATGCACCCACTATCCAAACAGGGTTCGAATCTGTTAGTGTAGATCCCTCCAGAGTGATTTGAGAGTTGTTTGCAGGTATTGAAGACCAACATTGTCAGCAAGTGCGAATTGCAATAGAGAAGAATGGAGCCATCTCACCCAAATGTGCTCACTCCCTTCAACTATTTCGATTGGAAGGCAGAAATGGTGATTTTGCTGAGATCTAAGGGTCTCTACAGAATCACGATGGGAACTGAGGTGGAGCCAAACTTAGCTGTGGAGAAATCCAAGTTTTTTAACAGAATGGATGAGGCATTTGACCTCCTTTGTCTCAGCATTTCGAGAGACCTCCTGTTTCATGTAGAAAGTCTAGCAACTCCAAATGAAGTGTGGCTCAAGCTTGAGATCTTGTTTGGAAAGACTGATGAGATGAGAGGCCACCAGCTCGAAAATGAGCTTGTCTCACAGAGCCCAGGGAATTTCGATTCCATCCAAGACTTCTTCACCAAGTTCAAAAACTTGGTCTTGCAGATCAGACAATGTGGCATAGAGAAGAAAGAATAACAGTTGGTGTTGTCCATTCTCTCCAAATTGGGTTCTGAATACTCAGTTTTTGTGTCTTCCTTCAACTCCACAAGGCTCACAGTTAGAGGTTGGAAGATGCCATCTTTGGCTGACTTCATGGAGATGCTAACTCAAGAGCAAGACAAGCTAGTCTTGATGGGCTCCATCAAGCAAAAAGACCAAGTTCTTGCAGCTGGAGATTCGAAATATGGAAGAGGCAAGCAAAAACCCAGGGGGCCGAAACCTCAAGAGAAGAAGAGGAAGGATGAGAGGCCCAAATCCTCTGAGGGGGTTTCGAATCCTGTCAAGAACAAGGGAAAGAAGGCTAAGAAGACAAAATGTAGCTACTGTCAAAGAGGTTTTCATCTAGAGAGCTCATGCATGAAGAAAACCATAGACACCATGACCCATCTCCTACAGAAAAATAATATTCCTCTTCCTGAAAGTTCCAAGAAGAAGGAGAGTGTTTCTGAAGACAAGGAGAGTTGCCATGCATTGGTGGCTTGTTCATCTCATTCACCCTTGTTCATCATTGATTCAGGTGCCTCAAGGCACATGGCTTTTTCAAGAGATTCGTTTTCTGAACTTGCACCCTACAGTGGTCTCTCCATTCGAATGGGAGATGACTCAGAAATCCCTGCTCATGGCATTGGGAAAATCTCTATGGAGAATGGCTTCTTCTCCAATGTGCTGTATGTACCAAACCTTGCAGCAAACTTGCTCTCTGTATATCAAATGACACATACTGGAGCAGCAAAGAAGGTGGTGTTCACTCAGGACGATGTGGAGATATCAGAAATTTCCACCGGGAAAATTGTTGCAATGGGTGTTGCAGACCATGACATGAAGATGTACAAGTTCTCCCACTTTCTCGAGTTCTCTTCACCAAGTGTGCTTCTGTCACATGTGAATGAGACCAGCAATCTATGGCATCAAAGGTATGGTCACCTAAACTACAGATATCTTCAAGTTTTAAGCAAAGAAAAGATGGTAGAAGGGCTGCCAAAAATCTGTTTTTCCAATGGAACATGCAAGGGTTGCATGGTTGGGAAGCATCCTGAAAAGAAGTATGACAAAGGGAAGGCAAGGAGGGCTGATCAGCCACTTGGGATAGTGCATTCTGATCTGATAGGTCCACTCCCCACTCCCTCCTATGGCTGCAGCAAATATGTGCTCACCTTCATCGATGACTACTTAAGGTACTGCTGGTTATTTTTCCTTAAGCAAAAATCTGAAGTCTTTGAATGTTTCAAAATTTTCAAGAGCATGGTTGAGAACTTCAGTGGGAAGGCCATGAAGGTTTTGAGGATTGATAATGGCAGAGAGTATGTCAATAAAAATTTGCAGCAGCTCTGTCAAGAGCATGGCATTCAGATGCAACATTCAGTGCCCTACACACCACAGCAAAATGGTGTTGCAGAGCGCAAAAATAGAGCACTGAAAGAGATGGCAACTTGCATGTTGCAAGCAAGGGATTTGTCTCCTAAATTGTGGGCTGAAGCTATGAATTGTGTAGCATATGTTCAGAACAGAGCACCACACAAAGCATTGCAAGGAATTACTCCATTCGAAGCATGGATGGGCCACAAGCCCAATGTCTCACATTTCGGAATTTTTGGCTCAAGGACTTGGGCCAGAATTCCACCGGAGAAGAGAAAGGCCTTGCAGCCCCAAAGCAAGGAGTCAATCATGGTTGGGTATGCAGAGGATTCCAAGGGCTACAATCTCTTTGATCCATCCACTCACAAAACTTTCATCGAAAGAAGTGTCAAATTCGAAGAAGAAGAATTCTTGCAAGCTAGTGAACAAGGTGATGGGGAATGCTCATTTCCACGTCTTGATGATGAAGTAAGTAGTGATTCTTTCTCTGATATTTCTGATTCTGATATTGCTGAAGATGATGTTGATATGGATTCTGAACATATCCCTCCCTCAAGACCCAAGTGGGCAGAGAAAACAATTCAAAGTGCCGGAGAGCTTGTGGGAGATCCCCAAGATGCTAGGAAAACTAGATCTCAATTTCACAATTCCTTTGCATGTGATAATTCTGATCTGAGTGAGGCATGTTATTTGATGGTTGGATCTAATCCAATGTCATATTCAGAAGCATGTACAGACCCAAGGTGGCAATCAGCCATGCAAGAATAAATGAACTCACTCCATGAGAACAAAACTTGGGATTTGGTCCCTCTTCCTCCCAAGAGGAAACTAGTGCAATGCAAATGGATTTATAGAACCAAAGTTGGATCTGATTGCTCTGATCTGAAGTATAAGGCCAGGTTGGTGGCTAAGGGTTACTCTCAGGTCCAAGGAGTGGACTATACAGAGACATTTGCATCGGTGGCAAAGATGGACTCCATAAGACTAGTTTTGGCCATTGGGGCTTCCAAGCGATGGGAGATTCATCACATGGATGTAAAAAGTGCCTTTCTTCATGGGGATCTAAATGAGGAGATATATATGCAGAATCCTGAAGGTTTTATTTCTGATCATACACTTGTTTGCAGGTTGAACAAGTCACTCTATGGGCTCAAGCAAGCTCCTAGAGCATGGTATGCAAAAATGGACAATTTTCTGCTATCTTTGGGGTTTGAGAGGTGTAAGTCTGATCCAAATGTGTATATGCAGCATGTTAGTGATCTGATATTGATTATTGTACTGTATGTTGATGATCTTTTGATCACTGGTAGCTGCACCAAAGAACTTGACTCAGTTAAGAGAGCATTGCACAGTGCATTCTCCATGACCGATCTAGGATTGCTAAAACAATTTCTGGGTTTGGAGATAGATCAAACTATGAATGGAATTTCTGTATGTCAGTCAAGGTATGCTTTAGATTTGCTGTAGAAATTTAAGATGGCTGAATGTAAGTCTGCAAAATTTCCATTTCTTTCAGGAGTTAAGCTTACAGAATGGGGTTCTTCACCACTAGTTGACAGTTCGTTGTATAGGCAACTTGTTGGAAGCTTGCTATATCTTACTCATTCTAGGCCAGATTTGTCATATGCTGTTGGGGCTGTTGCTAGGCACATGCAAGAACCTCATGAGATCCATTGGAAGGCAGCCAAGAGGATCCTTCATTATGTTCAGGGTACTAAGTCCTTTGGTATCCATTATGCTGCTGGTTCATCTCTTGAACTAGTAGGATTTACAGATTCTGATTGGGCCGGTGATTGTATCGATCGGAAATCAACTTCCGGTTATGTTTTTATGCTTGCACATGGACCTATATGCTGGTCAAGCAAGAAACAAAACACTATTTCCTTATCTTCAGCTGAGGCCGAGTACAGGGGAACAGTTAATGCAGCCACACAATGTGTTTGGTTGCAAGGTATTCTTGCAGAGTTCGGGATTGTCTTTGATTCACCCACTATTCTTTGGTGTGAAAATCAAAGTACAATCAAGATTTCTACCGATCCAGTACAGAGACAGAGGACCAAGCACATAGAGATACACATGCATTACATTCGGGGTTTGGTGCATGACCGGACCATAGCATTGCAGTATTGCCCATCCAGTGAGCAAACTGCTGATATTTTCACCAAGTGTTTTACCGAGAAGACCTTCACTCACCTTAGATCTTTGATTGGGGTGAGTAATGCATGGTGATGATTGGTGTATTCTGATATATGCCACATGTCCATTTTAGAGGGGAGGTTTTATTTCCCATGTGGTTTTCCTCCTTACCTCGGTTACATGGACAAATAAATTTTTATGATGTAAAAGGTGACTTGAGCCTAGTTGCCAAGGCCTTAATTTTTGATATTTCACTAAGTCTAGCTTAAGGGGGGGTGTTAGAACATTATTACACCTATGTACATTAATCATTTATTAATTGATGGTTAATTAGTTCCCAAGTGATTAATTATTACATCCCTAAGTTGGTTAGCTACTAAATGGTCAATTATCATGAACTAGTTAGCAAATGTGAACAAGTGCTGAGTCAAACTAGCTGTTTGGTGTGCTCCCCAGGGCATTTAATGCATTCAGCATGCCTAGAGCGCCCTCCCCAGGTTAATTAATGCAATCAGCATGCTTCTCTTCTACCTAGGGCGCACTTGCTCAGATTGTGGACAATCTTGCCAACTTTGTCCAATTTTTGGCCAATTCTAGCTACCTAACCTCTAACCAACCAGTTTCTTCACATGTGTGAGGTCACATGGGCCTGTCCAGTCATTCCTAGCATTCACACAGCAGTTTCGAACCAGTTTGGGATGGTTTGGGATATTTTGGTCAACCTAGGGGGGTTTGAGCTATTTCTAAGCTAGATCAGTGTGAACACTCCAGATGGATTCAAATTCTTCCAAATTTGTATATATGGATGTTCTTAACCTATTTTGAGGTTGGACAGTTAATAATATTTACATTATTCACCCATTTCATGTGTATTGTTCTTCATTCATTTACAGATTTATGCCATTCTTGCAAATGTTGTGCAATCTTTCACTAGTGAGGAATCCACAGTAGCTAGGTTCTGCTGTGATTGAGATTTTACAAATATTTTTTTAAATTTCAGTATTTTAATTGAAAAGAGAAAATTTTGCATTTCAAAGTTTAAATTCTATATTGTTATTTTTAGTTAGAAAGTTGCCCACCCCGTGGCACTTTTAATTGGGTTCATCATATCACACGCACACACTCTGTCACCTAATTCAAGTGAGCCCTAAAATACTACTTAACACAACCAACATTCTAACCCCACTTGGGGAACACATAAGAATTTTTGTAGTTAGGTAGGATCGGGGGGTTAGGCATCCAAATAACACCCCTCGGTTGCTTACACTTGAGACATAGTTGTTGTCCATTAGGGAACCAAAATCCCCTAGTATTTTTTGGCACGGTCACAACCAGTTTATCAGAGGGCATCTACCCTAGGAGGCTTGAAGTCGCCAGACTGGTTCCGGAGGCCTGAGTGGAATACCGCAATCCATTCAGTAACCGAAGGCTACCTTTTGTAGTTCTCGGGGTATCACCCGTATGGGGATACCGCGGCGATAGAACCGAATGGTAGATTCACCTTTTCTGGACGTGTCATGAATGGGGTAGCTTAGTTTCCTTTCTTCAAGGATTGACTACCTGGTGTCCCTCCCGGTAGGGGGATATCTTTAGCCACTTGGCTCCACTATCCATATTTTCTGACTTGGATTTCATTACCTTGCAGAGGATATGTCTAGTTGAGTCAGAAGACTATTTAGCTAGGTGTTTGCATGCTCCCTTACCTCCTTTTGGTCTAGCGAGCCCACTATTTTTATTTTCTAGGAAACCTGCTGCTTGTTGGTATTCTGACCATTTCTGTTGATACTCCACTTATTGTAGCACAACTGTTACAGTAAGTGTTTTGAGTTGGTTGTTGGCCTGAGTGCCATATTTTTTGAGCTCTCCTTCTGCACACTCAGTTGCATTAGGGTTTTTGAGCTGTTTTTCACTCAAACACAACCCCTAGATATTTGACACCATCTGTCACCATTGAGTCCCCGAGACATTCTCGGCGCCTCCGGGGCGAGCCCCCATAGCACAGTTCACTTGACACCACCCGTCATAGACATAGATCTTCATCACTTGATACCACCCATCATAGATCTCGAGCCTTGTCACTTGACTCCACTCATCAACGGCATAGAACTCCATCACCCGAGCTAGATGCCCCTTATTTTACCTCTAATTATGAGGCAAAGTACGAGAACCCCATTTACAATGCACCAACCAGCCCCATGGCTGGCGTGACTTCCACCCCTTTCTTTGTAGGGACCATTGGTGGAGCATCCACCACCACACCAGCTACCACACCTACTTTGGGTATTCCCTCGATGGGGCCCACATCTACCATTCCGATCACTGTACCCATTCCAGTAGCTGGAATACCTATTCCCACTCCATCAGTGACTCACACTACCCTTGGCGGTGCAGGACCGTCCCATACCACTTTCATTCCTCCACTTGGGGGTAACATCCCAAACCCAGCCCCTCCACTTGGGGGCATTTGCCCCAACATGGTCACACCCACTAGTATGTCACATCCTTCTACTAGTTTGTCATTCATGGCTAGCCTCAACCTTCCTGACCTAGCTAGACTGACTAACGATCCCATCATACATGACCCTGCATGGCCTCACATGCCCACCAAGCTTCCCTCCGACATCCCTAAGTTTGAGGGAAAGGAAGGTGAGGACCCCCAGAACCATATTATGTCCTTCCATCTATGGTGTTCCTCCAACTCCATAATGGATGACTCTTTCTGCCTCCGTCTGTTACAGCGCACCCTCACTGGCTCTGCAACTAAGTGGTACATCGAACAACCCCATGCGACCCATGCCACCTTTACTTCCCTTGCTTCGACTTTCCTGCAGTTCTTTCAGTTACCTGTCCGCTATGACATGGGAGTTGAGATCTTAATGTCTTGCAGATAGAACATGGCTACCCACATCACTAACCACATTCATGAGTGGAATCGACGCCGCAGCCTCTGCAAAATCAATTTAGATGGCCGTATCTTCTTAGATTGGTTTCTAAAATCCCTCCTTCCTATCATTGCCAAGGATGTGGCATCCGAACGACCCCAGTACGAAGAAGAGGCCATCCTCAAAGCCTAGCAATTTGACCTCATTTACCCCTAGTCGGGTTATCTATATACCATCATACCAAATGCCCCTCACTGTGATTCCTCCTAGCACGATGCACCAGGGGCATCCCATGCCGCAGACGGCATCATTGGTTGTGTTGCCTCACATCCCCAACCCTTTTGCATAGCACATCCTAGCCATGGCCCCGACCTTTCACAGGCTACATCTCAATCCGGAGAAACCAATTCGTATGCTCCCATGACACATCACCACCATTCCCACGGACCCTCCTGTCGACCATAGTGCTTTGGTCATGCATCCCCCGCTTACGCCTCCACATTCGCACCTCATCCATATTACCACCTAAAGGTTGCACTAGATCCTGTGTCATCTCAAGCCCAACCTACTTATTACCCACCATAGGAAGCCCCTGCGGTAAACCCACAACCCATTCCGCAGACGTATCAGGAACCCCCACAAGGTTCAACACTTGCGCAGCCTTCCCCTACTTATTATCCACCGCAGCCTTCTCCCACACCTGCACAACCCCAGAACCCACCTGCTGCTCAAGGGCAAGTATATGCCCAACAAAATCCGCAGCAGAACCAAAATAACCAGCGCCAACAGGGCCAGCAAAACCGTGGAAAAGGTCGTAACCATGGGAACAACCCCCCTCCAGACCAAGGTGGTCAACCTCCCAATCCCCCAAACAACAATAACGCAACACCTGCCAACTAGAACCCTGATCGGCCGCCCAAGCAGGCCAAAAATCCTAATTTGCGAACAAACCATCCTTCTTCTATTTGTGGGGTCTATGGCCACTACACACATGCTTTCCCACATTTGGAGCAAGCTCAGCAACTCTGGACTGATGATGCCCATCTCCAAGGGCACGCGGCTCCTCAGGCACCACCCAACCCCCCACCCCCTCAGCATCAACCTTTGGTGTTGTAAAACCCCTTACCAACCCAAGGCGTAGTGAACGCTTAGCCATTAGCTCCCCCTCAATGTAATGTGCCAACACAACAACATATCACTTATGCCACTCCTGATCAACCCATGTTAGACTTAGGTACCCACCACTTGTTACTGATGTCATCCGCCGATGTCAACCTCGAAACCCGTCGGAACCAATATGGATCCACCCTTGAAGCCTCTCCCGCTGACAAAAGCAGTAACGCTCATCCCACTAATCAGACGTTACGTATACCTTCGGCTCCACTAGATGGCACCTCCAAAGCACCTCACTTCCCACTTCGTCGCATCAACAATAATGCCAATGCTCGCGCTGCGTCAAATTACAACATTGTAGATGACTTAGCCCAGTCTCCCACAGCCATGTCTATGTTAGAAGTCTTTAACAACTCTCCTTCACACTGCAAGACTTTGGTCTCTGCCATTGGTGCTATTGAACCAAATGATTCATGACTGATGGCCTTCGATTTGGACCAGTTCGAACCACGCCTGCCTTCCACTTTAGCGTTCCAAGTTTCTGTTTCCGTTCAGAATCTTGTCATCCATCGGTGCATTATCGATGAAGGTGCCTCTACATGCGTTATGTCCACATTCGTTTGGCAGAAGTTGGGATCCCCTACTCTTCAGCAGTCCACCACTGCGTTGTGAGTCTACGACGGTCGGTCAGCTCAACCCCAAGGTCTCTTAGCTAATGTCCCCGTCTAGTTGGGTGGTAAACCCGTGCTCATTGACATTGAGGTCATCAATGCCCAACTTGATTATAACCTCTTACTTGGCCGCAGCTACATGTATGCCATGCGAGCGGTTGCCTCATCCATTTTTCGTACCATGATGTTCCCTCATGACGGATGCGTGGTCAAGGTCGACCAACTCACCTATTACGATCCCAATGCCTCCGCTGCACCCGAAAATGTTCTCCCCATGGTTGAACAACCTGTTCGTGGTGCAACTACCTCGTTTGTTTCCTCCGTGGGACTCGGACTTTACTCAAACCCATCGATGACCTCAACATTCCAATCCATTCCACCCCCGTCACCCACGACCGAAGTATCTGACCTATGTACCCTTTCCCACAATACACAAACACCCACCAATCAACCGACCTTGTTACCCAAACCACCATTGGTACCTAGTCACATTGGTGTTACACCCATCCACACAATCCCCTTCCTATTCCCTCACTCGAGCGTAGTAAGCGCCCCGGTTATGGCTACTCTTAGCCTCCTCGGGTTAACCTTGGGATTACCCGTGTGGTATATTTCGCCTCCCGTTCCCCCGCCGACACCCAATGTCATCCTACAACCAGTGCAACCCATTTCCACTACTAGTGAACCACCTCCCGGTGTCAATACCCCTTTATCATCTACGAATCCCCCTCCTCTTATCAAGCCCACTGGGGGTAGAGGCCCACAACCATACACTGTTGTACCCCCTCCCAAGGCAGTTAAACCCCCCCCCCCCCCCCCCGTGTTTTGTGTTCCTCCTAAATGCTCGTTGTGTGATGATTTAGGCCATACAACTCATCAATGTCCACAATTACCTATATTACAGGAACACATGCAAATGCTTGACAACGACCCCAACATCCCGGTTGTCGAACTAGAACCAACCCCTAAGCCTCGTGATAAATCACTGCGTACCAACCACCCTTGTGCAATATGCAGTATTTATAGCCATTACTCACATCACTCTCTTGATCTCCCAGATTACAGAGCAGCTCTCTACGAGATGAATAATTTGGACCTTGAGAAGGCACTCCCCACAATTGAGGAGATCCACCCCCCGGTATCATCCTCATTCGGAGAGATTAACACCATTTATATGATCTCTTCGATTACCACTCCCTCGTCAACTCATTTGACAACTCAACATTTCCGCAATGATGAGGAGATTCTAGAGGCTCTCACTACCCCGGATTATCCCTGGGATGACATGCACCATCATTCCTATTTCCTCCCAGAAGAGTCCTCCTCCACCATAGCCACTCAATTTGCGGTTGAGTCAAAATATTTCCTTCCCACCAAAGCCGACTGGTTTAAGGATCCTATTCTAGCTCTTGATGCCTTTGAGGAAGGTAACATGGCCAACATCTCACCCGTCATCCACATAGATATCTATGACCCACCTGGTGCTCTTGAAATCATTACATTAGGAGCCTCCTACAGTGAGTATGAGATCGGAGAGTACAATTTTTTTTTCCAAGAGTTCCGTGATGTCTTTGCCTGGTCCTACACCGAAATGCTTGGTCTTGACCCCACTATCATTGAGCACCACATTGATACCTCTGAGTTAGGGGTCATAATAGATTACCTTGACCCTGGGATAGGGGGCATGATCAACCATTTTGAACCTTCCCCATCACATCTATCTCAGCACGTCCATGACCCCCTTGTTCAAACCAACACATATGTGATCAACAATCATAAACCCCATGCACATAGCATGGGGGCAAGTCATTAACCCTGCTCACTTTTTCACATGCGTGATCTCAACCATTTTTTAGGTCACATATCACTTGTGTATTTGATTTGATTTGATATGCCTAGTATTTCGCCTCCGCGGGCCATCATTTCTCCCCACCACTGCATCCTTCGCTTTGTGGGCTAACCTTTATTTGTAGCCATTTTTTAACCTAGTTCTTTCCTTTGACCATTCTGGAGTCCTTATGACTTCCGTTTTTCGCACCATTTGCACTGCCGGATTCATTTTTTCGATCTCGTGATAATGCTTGAGATCATTTCTCGCTATCACCCCCATATTTTTCGGTAATTTTTTCCAAAACGTCGCCTGTCACCTCGATTTGCATGCCACATCGGCCATTATCCGTTTTTGACACTTTTACGACCACCCTTATGAAGTTACGGGACTTATTGAAATACATTGCATCGTCTCTCTTTCAAAAGATACTTCAAGTGGCTTCTCCATGATTTTTGGTTTCTTCAATTCACTGCAATGGACTTCTCTATCTCTCAAGGTCACTGTGGGAGTTCTTAGTCCAATCTAATCCCTCTTCTCTAAAGTAGGCTCTGTATGGTTCCATCATTAGAAGTGCAGACCTTATTATTCTCAAAATGGTCTCATTTTATAGGGTGGAGATGTTTAAGATTGTGAAATCAGTACTTGGTGATAATTTTCATCATATCGTCCATCCAATCCCTGTAGACTGCCCTCCATCACCTCACATGCCTCACCTGCCTCGCCTATGGCATGCGTGCCTCATTTTGTCTTTTGCTTTCTAGAAGAAAGCTTTAAAAGGTTTGTTACTAGCAATGGAGGCTTGATAAACATAAAAAAATTAATATTTGATGTTTTGGTGTGCCTGTTGAGGATAAGAAAGGTGTTCTACTTGTTTGCTTCAGGGGATGGTCGTACTGTGCACTCAGTTGCAGTATGAAACAAGGAAAATAACAGATAAGGAAAAGCTCAAGTGATGTGAAGATTAATTGCAAAGAACTAAGTTGACTAAATGCTTACTTTGAGTGACTTAAAAGTTTACATGGGGTCAACCATATTAGGAAATTGAATTTAGGTCTAATATATTGGCTGAGCTTGTAGTAAGGTTTGTGTGGCTAGTATGGTTGTTTAAAAAATTAATGGTGTAAAACTGTCAAAATTGTTCCAAAGTCTGAAATGTAATGAAACATTAATGCTAAATGTCCAATTTGATATTTTATAGAGACTAGAAAAGGCATATAGAGAATATCATATTGTTAACAGTAGAGACTAATGCACTGAGAATTGGATTTTAAGTGGATTGGTTGGTTTTAATTGAAAAGTTGTTAATCTGGGAAAAACAAAAGTATTATCCTGATCAATAAAAGATAATGTTTGGAAACCTATTCATGCCTGATTTAATCAAAACAATGTAATCGTGAAATAATCCCCTTTGATTATGCCTAAAGCAAGTTCCAAACCTACCATATGTCCGTCGATTTATAACCTTCAATGAATTGCTAGGAATTGGCATGACAAGTGTAAATTTCTTAAGGCTAATTAAATCTGCATTTAACAATAGTCTCATGATAGAATGTTTTCATTTTAGTCCTCCAATAAAATTGAGAAGGTTATATGCATCTGGAAGTTATAACTTCCATATCACTTGTCAAGGCTAAACCACTGCTTGAATTAGTGTTGTGAACAAAGACATAGTGCCATATCACTTATTTAACTGGAACCATCTTTCTAGAAGCATTCATAAATCATGTGGAAGACCCTAAGATGATAATGTTTTTATAAAAATGACTTCAAGCAAGCAAACTGCTAATATTTCATGAAAAGCTCCTTAAGCACAAGTTGACATTAAGGTTTATGGTATTAACAAATTCTAATATCTAGAGACATATATTTGATATTGATCCAATGGGGTCCTGTGTCAGAGCATTTTCCTTAATCCTTAGACCATGAAAGTAATCTTTGTAGGGTTGAGAAAAATATCATGCAGTTTCTGATGAAAAAGATGACACTTTCTACTTAAAACTAGTGGATTGGAGGAAATGGAATTTTCAATTAAATCAAAACTCTTGCACCTTGATGTGGTTATTAACCCTTTTAAAAAAGTAAGATGTATATGTAGTGCAGACATAGAAGCTGTGTGATAAACCACTGCTAGGTCCACTAGATAAAAGAGAAAGAATTATGTTATATTGGTATCCTCCAATGAACAAAATAGGTCAGTGGGGGACTTGAAAAGAAGGAATTCTATAGATAAATTATAGTGAAACACATATCGGTTTCTGTGGTGATCCCATTGGAAACTAAAAAAAAGTTAAACTGCCAACAGTTATCCCATAAGAAAAGAAGGGAAGTCAACTTCAAGGCATGGTATTTCTCGTTGTAAGATTTATAATGTTTGATTTGCTTTTACTTTTTAGACCCCAACTTATTCTTCAAGATTAATCTTTTACTTCTATAAACAAACAGATCTATTAGTGGTTCATGGTTTGTGTTTTTGCAAATATCTTTTTCTATGCTATGCCATGGTGTATTTTCTCTTATTTCTGTACTGTTTCACAATAACTATACATGCAAACATGTAGAGCAAGATGGATTTTGGAGTTGTTTATGCACTCTCACGCTGTATTACACTGATGTACTCTCTCAGATAAGTCCGACTTACTTTTGTGGTCATTTGTTGAACATTAACAGTATTATTTTTTAAGCACTAACATATTTTCATCTCACAGATTTGCATCTCAATTTTATTTTGATCCCTCTTGGTGCTTAATAGCTCTGGAATTAGGATGGAGATATGCTGGTCTTATCTTATCAGCATGTTTCCACGAGCATTTATTGTTAGCATTCCATGACTACCTATCATGTTTTACATTTATATTCTTTATTTTTTTACAATATGCAGGGCATGCAAAACATGATGTCTTCCATATATATCATTTAGCACTAGGTAATTTAGAGGCTAAATCTATCTACCTTCTCTTTGCTGTTGTCTTTACTGAGATTATCTGTTGGTACCTTCTCTTTCCTGTTGTCTTTACTGTGATTGTCTGTTGGCTATTCTTAACTTTTACCATGCTTTGAAATTGCCACCTACTTGCATGGATGCTCTATTTTATTCCAATTGCTTTGTATTGTACTTTGATATTGTAGAGAAATTTCCATTTGGGGCATGTCCTCACTGTTATTAATTTTCCAAGGATGCATGCAATCATAGCATGCCCATTTCAGAGTAAGTTGTTTTCCATATCACTTTTGACAGCAGATCTCTTGATTTGAGTGGTCATGCTGTCTAGCTTGAGTTGTTGATTTATGAATTCATTGGAAGTTGATTTTAAGCAAAATATGTGCACATTTTAATTATCTAACTAGGTTGCAACATGACTAAAGTTCACAATGTCCATAAAATGAAGTATACAGATGAAAAGAAAATAAGCAGACTATAAGACATGACTATGCATAGACATGACTGTATCGTCTTACACAGTGATATGGGATGAAAATGTTGCATCAATGTTTTAAAACTTGGACTTGGACTCGGAATCGGTCGAGGGTTGATATGTTTGATTAAATGCCAATTCCATACCCTCATACATGATAGAATTAGTGGAAACTTTGCAATTCTGAAATCTTTGTAATATCCCAACTTTTTGGACTAATGATGTATTGAGGTTATATTGGGCCACGGCCCCAACATATGTGATTTTTTATTTTAGCATAACATTAGTATGTTTTGATTTATGCTTTCATGAGTTGATATATTGGGCATGGACCCTGATTGTTTCATTTTTGGATATATATACTGGGTAAGAAAGCACGAATGAATAAACTATGTGGTATTATGAGAATTTGTTACAAATTATGATATACTGAGTTTTCCTCTTTGGTTACATTATATTGTGCAGAGCATGATTCATATGGCTGATTTTGTAGTGTGTTGAGCGTGGACTCAGAAACACGTGAATGACCTATATACTGGGCCTAACCCCCGATGTATCTAGAGGAATCTTACTATGTATTGGGTGTAAGCCCCGAGGTACGTGTAGTGTCAGGCATAAGCCTCGGAGCACTCCAAGCTTGAAAGAAATGATTACCGGATCCGAGGCCACTCAAATATCCTAGATGTGCCTCACTACCACATTCTAACTTTAGTGTTGAGAAGAGGCTCTGGAATTGCACTAACGTAATGCCCATGCGAGAGTGTTGAGTTAAAAGGCTCTGAAGAGCACTCGGGGTTACTAGACCTCAAGTGTTGAGTCGAGAGGAATCTGAATAGAACTTACGTGTCTTATCACAACTATTTCGAATTGATTAAACAAATCTTATTATCATCATCTACAGCAGGAACTACCATGTTAAAACGAGGGAATCTGACATGCAAAAGGAGAGACTAGAGGTGCCCTACCAGCTTACAGAAACCATCCACAGAAGTGCACCCATTTCATTAAAAAGAATTAAAAGAAGCATCATGTGAAACAAAATGATTAAGGATCCCAAAGCTAAGTATTATTATTAGGAGCTTTTAATAATAAATATTGTTATTTATTATAAATTCTTTTATAAATGTTTACACTTTTATAGATATATATTATGCATAAGTGGACTGCCACTTACTAAATATTATTTATTAATATTTAGATGGTATTGTAATTATTGAATTATTTTTATTATGAAAAGATTTAAAGATTAAAAACACTTTAATCAAACAAAGTTGATAAGTCTTAGTTCCAAAAAAACTAGCAGTTAAGTAAACAAATACTATTTTATAAATTAAATTATTTTAAAGAAACTAGTAAAATTCCAACAGTCCTAATTCAATATTTGTCCTACTTAAGGAGGACACACCCCAAAGTTTGGGGGATTTTTTTCTTTTGGTATTATTATGCCAAGAAGAACTCTTTGCTCCAGGAAGTGAACTCTTCCTATAGATTTTTCAGATATGAACCAGCTACACACCTAGGGCCTCTACTTCTAAGTTTGCATGTCAGAACTAGCTCGGGGGGATTCTTGTGGAACCAGGAACAGTTGTAGAATTATCATTGGGAGGAACGTGGTAGTGCCAAAGTCATCCATCCAATATCAGTTAACAAGTCAGCTAAGAGTCCAGTAGTTTTCATTCACTAGTTGGCTGACGGTGCAGGTCATTATTGGCAGGACCAAGCTACAGGAATCAGCAGGGCATTATCACCAGGAGCAAGCTATAGGAATCAGTAGGGCATTATCAGCAGGATCAAGCTACAAGAATTAGCAGGTACACAATTTCTAGGAGACTTTCCCATTTAATTATTTTCTTTTACAAGTAGAATGTTAAAATAGTATGGTTCTCTATACTATCTTAAATTCGAGAATTGCCCAAAATCCAATGGCATTGGCTAGCAGGTCTAGCTAGCTAGCCTTTGCTAGCCAATCGTATTGTGGTTTTACTTCATCGAAGTCTAATGTTTTATTTTCTCTCTTATCTATCCGTAAATTCTTGTTTAAATTGCAACGTATTTATATAACAACTGAAATCATTTAGCAGAGATTGTTGATTGCGAGACTAAACTTTTACGAACCCAGCTATTCAAATTTACATCAAATTTAGCCAACATCCGCTACAGTCAACTGTTTATATTCTATTACAAAAATAGAGACTGATATTTTATGCTTCATCGAATTAAGTAGTTTTTCTATTACATATACATATCCTATTACAAAAACAGAGATCGACCTTTTCTTCTTCATTGATATTCTATTACAAAAACAGAGTCAATAGCTAGGACATAAATCTTTACATTCCCATATCCACTTTATCAACAACCCTACATTAATCAAATAGACAACCCTAAGATTTTTCACTTTTTTTCAACATACAAACCTATGATAGTCACCTACAAGAAAACATTCAAGATTCATTTCAAATAAACAAGAAGACGCAGAAAGAAGTTCTTTTCCAAGGTCAAAGTCTCATAAAAACATCAAACGCAGAGATCAACCACAAATAGAGGAAAAATGCATTTCGTAAGGTAACCACGAAGATGCCTATCGAAGCTTAGGACCAGGGTCAATTCCCGTGGCCTTCTAAAAGCCAGATTGTATAAGTTATTCCTACAGGATACAAATCCCTAAATAAAACAAAACGCTGAGTATAGCCTTGAAACCCTCTCCCACGTAAGTATCCATTCTATCCACGCAACTAGTAAATTAACGAGATCTTCTTATTCAAAATCTAACCACATTACAAAAAAAGAGGCGTAGAAAACTTCATTTTGATATCTTATATTTATCCACATGCATTACATTGTTTACACATAAACACCGTAGTAATATCCAGCACAATTAGCAAGGGCAAATGAAATCAACACACAAACCACAACTGAAGGCGCCAAAGGCCTTTTTCATGTCGATAATTTTTGTACAATAGTTTACAAAAATACCCAGGAACCCCATAACATTAGAACACATAAGCTCCAGCTTTAATGTTGGTATTCACACAAGAAAAATAGAATTGTACCATTTGGAGTCATTACAACTGCATAGGATTCATGCCCAAACGAAATAGCATTTTACGTTTACAGGACTTCGCAGAGTAGAGTAACCAGTAAGACCAAGCTACTGCATAGATTCTTTTACATCACAGTCCCAGTCAACTATTAACTTTACATTGAAAAAACCCATTCTGCCTAGTCTAGCCAATAGGCGACTTTTAGACTTCCCAAGGTGAATCTGTAAGATAAGAGCTTACGGGAGCCTCATTCTAAAACCAGGCCAAACACATACATACAACACCAGAGGTGGGAGAGATAGGGAAAGAGTGGGTAAGCCCTACTTACCAGTACCCTAACCATGCCCACAACACCATAAATCTTCGCATCTTCCATACCAAAGCATTTATCACCTGTCATAAGCAACATATGATATCAATTAGTTCAAACATGTGTTTTCCAATCGAAGAAGATAGAAATGTCAATTGCTGATAGAGATTATTTCCTCACTTGTAAGAAGCATGGCCTCATTACGCCATAACCGAAAGAAATAGTTAACAAGGGTGCTGAGCACGAGCAGAGCTCGGGTCAGTACACCACACTATCACCAAACAACGAAAGCGCAGAGCCAGAAACAAAGAACAAGTCGAATACAGGGATTTCTGATAGAAAACCCAAAATCGATATCCAAACCCTCTTGCCAGGCTGTTCAACATATTCATTAAAAGTGCATTAAAGATTTCACCAACCTCTCTCTAAGTGGAGGTTCAATAATTCGCAATTCCTATAGTGAAATCGTGGATTCAACCACCCCTGTGTTAAATTACAAAAGGCTTGATTCGTATAAAAAGACTATAGTAAAGTCATGACCAACCCACATTTGGTTGTATTACAAGAAGCTAATAGTTGTAAACCCCACTTTGGAAAACATTCAAGTTGAGGACTCCCATGGTAATGGGCTAACTGCTTTTTAAATGACTTATCATGCACCCGGTGAAATAGGACCAATAGTAAAATAGGAACCATCCATTTAGAGATAATACTCGTAGATTGAATATACCTGCAAACATAAGAGTACAAGATGGCATTAGCATTATCCTAAGTAAGTTCGACAACCACTACAATCACCCATACCTCCGGGCAACCCTGCCGAGGTATGTAATTACCTGTCTGGGATTATTATAGAATTCCCATGTGAAAAACATACCATCATCAAAGGAGCTCATCACCTAAAAGTGTCATTAGACATTCACAATTAAAATCACATGATTCTTAAAACAGTAAGTAGTGTTATATCCTACCTTTGAAGCAGCATTTGCAATTGCAATGAAAACATGATCTCCTTTTATTTCCACACTGCTTCCACAAATTCTAAACTTACATATAGAAGAGACATGTAAAACAAAAAAAAGGCTTAGGCTTACATTGTGTCATACAAGTATGGTTGTTTTTAACATTATTACATTTAATGTATGCATTTTTCTATTATAAACTAATGACTATTGCAGGTAGGAAAAATTTTAATTTTTTGTTATTTTTGGGACATTACAAGTGGTATTAGAGCCAGTTACGAACACTAAGTGACCTATTGGGCTAACTACCAAACACAGCTGCAGATATAGGAAAGTGTTTAAAATATTGTATTATGTTTTTACGAAAAGAATTAACTAACACATTGTTTTCCATCAACAGATACTTATATAAATTTTAGGTACAGGCAGTAGCAGAAAAATGAATGCAGAACAAGGTAGCAGTATAGAAGGCAACCTAAATTCCACACCACGAGAGCAAGAAATTGTGGTGGATCTCAACTCAGATTTAGAGAAACCCATGCAGCAACTACAGGCAGAATTCCATAGTTTCAGGGATGAGAATATGCAAGAAAGAAGAGAACAGTGGGCTATAAATAAAGCCCTACTCCAAAAACTAACAGGGGCAAAACCCCATGAACAGCCTACTCTTTTTGTCAACACTCTTAACACAAGGAAAGTATCCAGTTGTAGGATAGGAGAGCAAGAAGAACATAAATCAGAACCATTGGAAGAGGAATGTAAAAGCTCTTCCAATGACAATGGCTCCCCACCTCCTTGCAAGAGAAGGAGGAAGAGTGATGACAGCTTACTAGGAGAATTCTGAAAGATAAGAGCCCCAACTTATGACGGGGAAGTTAACTCAGGAGAAAAGGCCGAAGAATGGTTGTTAGGGATGAATAAATACTTTAAAGTTCATAACTATTCCAGCGAGATGCAAGCCCGACTAACCATATACAACCTAATTGGAAAAGCTGCCAGATGGTGGCGGGACTTAAAACACACAAAGGGACGAGAACTGTGAGGCATAAGCTGGGACACTTTCAGTAGAATATTTCAGGACAAGTATATGTCCGAAATATTCTTCAACAAGAAGATAAAAGAATTCCATGAGTTAAAAATGGGCTCCCTGGCTATGGAAGTTTTCATAAACCGTTTCTTAGACTTGCTGCACTATGTGCCTTATATTAAGGACGAGAAGGTGAAAATTCAGCAGTTTTTTGGTGGGCTGCCACCAAATTTCAAAGAGAAGATAGAATTTGACATGCCCAAAACCCTTGATATAACCCTACATAAAGCCAGGCTGTGCTATGAGCATGGGAAGCCAAGGAACGACAAAATTAACAAAAATAGGGACATATTCGGGACCTTCTTAGACAACCGCAGACTGGGTTTTAAACCCCCACCTTTTCGGAAACATAACAACAGTTTCCCACCCAACAGAGGTTTCAGCCGACCCTAAGGTCGACCAAATGCACCCCCACCACCATCCAATAGGCCATCCTTCAACAAAGGGGCAAAGGTAGTCCCACAAACTGTTTCTTGTTGGAAATGCCAGGGACCACATTACTACAGAGACTGCCCCAACAAAACATATGGGACTTTACACAACATCCAAATGGATCCTACCGTGGGATATATGGCAAAGATAGCTAGGATTTATGCCGCCCTTGATGGCCGACAGGCAGATCATCAAGCCACCATGGTAGAAATTGAGGGTAATATATCTAACAATGTCATTTCAGTTCTAATAGACCCCGGTGCTTTCCAAAGCTACATCTCTCCTAGGATAGTAGAGACTTGCAAATTAAACTGAGAAAGTCACAAAGCACCATGGCTAGTACAACTAGCCACTGGTACCAAACGGAAGGGTTCCGAACTAGTTAAGAGTTGTGAGATAGATTTGAACATCTTTTTAACTAGGATAGATTTGAACATCTTACCACTAGGATCTTATGACGTAATAATATGCATGGATTGGTTGGAAGGACATCATGCCTTTTTGGATTGCTTGAATAAGTCAATCCTATGCACAGATAGTCAGCGGAACCAAAGAACCCTCCAAGGTATACCGAAGGAAGTATCAGTACGACAGATAATTGCATTACAAGCAAAGAAATGCTTAAGAAAGGGTTGTAAACTATTTTCAATCCACCTTCAATCAGTAGAAGCCGATAGAGAACAAAAGATCGAGGATTTCCCGATACTAGTAGAATTCAGAGACGTATTTACCGAGGAGATACCAGGGTTACCACCCAAACGGGACTTAGAATTTTCCATAGAACTAACCCCCAGATCCATACCCGTCTCTCGAACTCTGTACCATGTGAGTGCACCAGAGCTGGTAGAGCTCAAGATATAGTTACAAGAACTAATAGAAAAGGGATACATTCGACCGAGTGTGTCTCCCTGGGGAGCACCAATCCTCTTTGTTAAAAAGAAGGACGGCATGATGCGTATGTGCATCAATTACCGCCAACTCAACAAGTTAACCATCAAGAACCGTTATCCACTCCCTAGGACCGATGACTTGTTTGACCAAGTCAGAGCAGCAAAGATCTTCTCGAAGATCGACCTGCGATCTGGATATCACCAGGTGAGAATCCGTGATGAGGACATCAGTAAGACCGCGTTTCGCACCCGATATGGCCACTACGAATTTGTAGTAATGACTTTCGGTCTAACGAATGCACCCGCCAACTTCATGTGCATGATGAACAACGTTTTCAGTAAGTACCTCGACAAGTTTGTTCTAGTCTTCATAGACGATATCTTGATCTATTCCAAGAATGAATAAGAACATGAGGAACACCTCCGAATAGTCCTACGGATATTGCGAGAATATCAGCTATATGCAAAATTTATCAAGTGTGATTTCTATAGACCTCAGATACAGTACTTAGGACATATCATTTCCGAGAAGGAAATAGCAGTTGATCTCGAAAAGATCAAGGCTATCGAAGAATGGCCCACACCTACTTGTGTTTTCGATATACTATCATTTCTAGGCTTAGCCGGGTATTATCGAAAGTTCATTGAGAACTTCTCGCAGATCGCTTGTCCCATGACCGCGTTATAGAAGAAGACCAGTAAGTTCATCTGGACAGACAAGTGCGAGGAAAGTTTTCAGAAGTTAAAACAACTTCTGATTAGTGCACCAATACTATGAATTGCCGACCCCAATGGGGACTTTGTAGTTTGCACCGACGCAAGCAAGGAAGGACTCAGTGAAGTCCTTATGCAGGATATTTTTTCCATTTGCTACGAGTCAAGGAAACTAAAAGAACACGAGAAAAACTATCCTACTCATGACCTCGAACTGGCCGCCATTATCCACGCTCTAAAGATGTGGAGACATTACCTCATTGGTAAGAAATTTCTACTAAAGATGGACAACATGAGTCTAAAATAACTGTTCGACCAACCAGACCTGAACGGTAGATAGGCTAGGTGGCTAGCCTTCCTTAGTGAGTATCACTTTGAGCTGAAACACATCAAGGGGAAAGAAAACAAGATCGCCGATGCCTTAAGTCGACGAGCTCATATGTTATATGAGGTAACTGAAAGTCGAACTAACTCCGACCTACACGACAGAATTAGCACGGCATTCCAAAATGATCGATTCTATGTCGAGATCCTTAAAAAGATCCAGGAAGATAGGCTTTTTCAACAACAGAAAGAATAGAAGATAGATGAATCAGGATTGTTATGGTCAAAGGAGAGACTTTACGTTCCCGAGGGGGGCGACATTAGACCTAACATACTCACCGAATTCCATCGGAGCCCCTATTCCGGACACCCTGGGTATCAAAAGATGATTTAAACCATAAAGAAACAATATTTTTGGCCTAAATTGAAAGCTGACATCGTACTGTTCATCGCGAAATGTCAAGAATGCCAGTTGGTTAAGGCAGAAAACCAACACCCCTCCGGACTACTTCAACTGTTACCCATCCTAGAATGGAAGTGGGAGGTAATAAGTATGGATTTCATTGTGGGTTTACCTAAGATTAAGAAACAAAATGACTCCATCTTCGTAGTAGTAGACAAGATGTCGAAAGCCGCACATTTTATACCAGTAAAATCTACCTACAAAGCAGTTCACATTGCGGAAATCTTCCTAAAGGAGATTTTTCGGTTACACGGGATACCCAAAGCAATTATCTCTGACCGAGACACAAATTTCACTAGTAACTTCTGGAGAGCACTATTCTCCGGGTTAGAAACACAACTGCAGTTTCATACCACATATCACCCCCATACCAACGGACAGACGGAACGAGTAAACCAAATTCTAGAGGATATGCTGAGAATGTATGTCATGAACAATCCCACTAAGTGGGAATACTATTTACACCTCGCAGAATTTGCATACAACAACGGTTACCAAACCTCGGCCAAAATGAGCCCTTTCGAAGTACTCTACGGTCGAAAGTGTTAGACCCCCGTCACCTGGGATAGCCCGGTAGACAGACTTATGCTAGGGCCATATTTACTAAAAGACTTGGAACAATTGGTCTCCAAGGTGCAACTAAATTTAAAAGAGGCACAAGACCACCAAAAGAGTTACTCAGACAAGAAGAGAAAGGACAAAGACTACCAAATCGGTGAACATGTCTTCCTAAGAATAAAAGCAAAATGAAGCTCATTGAGTTTGGGGCGTTGCGGCAAACTAGCCCCAAGGTTTTGTGGACCTTTTGAAATACTGGGCAAGAAGGGCCCAGTAGCATATGAGTTAGCCCTACCAGTACACATAAAAGTTCATAATGTTTTTCATGCTTCTTTATTAAAGAAATATGTATATGATACTAAACATGTTATTGATTGGTCCTTATTACAGGTGGAGCCCAAAGGGGGGTTCACGCCAGAACCACTCCACATTCTGGACAAGAGAGAGGTCTAGCTTAGGAGGAGGACAATTACTCATCTAAAAGTGCAATGGAGGCACTTTGGACCAGATGAGGCCACTTGGGAGAATGAGGCTACCATGAGAGAGGCATACCCTGCCTTGTTTCATGATCTCATTCCTAGTCCCTAGAAACACCGGGATGCTGTTGTTCTAAGCGGGGAGGGATGTAATATCCCAAATTTTTGGACTAATGATGTATTGAGGTTATATCGGGCCATGGCCCCAGCATATGTGATTTGTTATTTTAGCATAACATTAGTATGTTTTGATTTATGCTTTCATGAGTTGATATATTGGGCATGGACCCTGATTGTTTCATCGTTGGATATATATACTGGGGAGGAAATCCCGAATGAATAAACTATGTGGTATTATGAGAATTTGTTACAAACTATGATATACTGAGTTTTCCTCTTTGGTTATGTTATACTATGCAGAGCATGAGTCATATGGCTGATTTTGTAGTGTGTTGAGCGTGGACTCAGAAACATGCAAATGACCTATATACTATGCCTAAGCCCCGATGTATCTAGAGGACTCTTACTACGTATTGGGGGTAAGCCCCAAGGTACGTTGAGTGTCAGGCATAAGCCCCGGAGCACTCCAAGCTTGAAAGAAATTATTACCGGATCCGAGGCCACTTAAATATCCTAGATGTGCCTCACAACCACATTCTAACTCTAGTGTTGAGTAGAGACTTTGGAATTGCACTAACGTAACTTCCATGTGAGAGTGTTGAGTTAAAAGGATCTGAAGAGCACTCGGGGTTACTAGACCTCAAGTGTTGAGTCGAGAGGACTTTGAATAGAACTTACGTGTCTTATCAGAACTATTTCAAATTGATTAAACAAATCTTATTATCATCATCTACTGCGGGAACTACCATGTTAAAATGAGGGAATCTGACATGCAAAAGGAGAGACTATAGGTGCCCTACCAGCTTACCGAAACTGTTCATAGAAGTGGACCCATTTCATTAAAAAGAAATAAACGAAGCATCATGTGAAACAAAATGCTTAAGGATCCCAAAGCTAAGTATTATTATTAGGATCTTGCAATAATAAATATTGTTATTTATTATAAATTCTTTTATAAATGTTTGCACTTTTATAGATATATATTATGCATAAGTGGACTGCCACTTACTAAATATTATTTATTAATATTTAGATGGTATTGTAATTATTATATTATTTTAATTATGAAAAGATTTAAAGATTAAAAACACTTTAATCAAACAAAGTTGATAAGTCTTAGTTCCAAAATAACTAGCAGTTAAGTAAACACATACTATTTTATAAATTAAATTATTTTAAAGAGACCAGTAAAATTCCAACAGTCCTAATTCAAGATTTGTCCTACTTAAGGAGGACAAACCCCAAAGTTTGGGGGATCTTTTTCTTTTGGTATTATTATGCCAAGAAGAACTCTCTGCTCCAGGAAGTGAACTCTTCCTATAGATTTTTCAGATATGAACGAGCTACACACCTAGGGCCTCTACTTCTCAGTTTGCATGTCAGAACTAGCTCGGCGGGATTCTTACTGAACCATGAACGGTTGTAGAATCATGGTTGGGAGGAACGTGGTAGTCCCAAAGTCATCCATCCAAGATCAGTTAACAGGTTAGCTAAGAGTCTAGTAGTTTTCATTCACTAGTTGGCTGAGTGTGCAGGTCATTATTGGCAGGAGCAAGCTACAGGAATCAGCAGGGCATTATCAGCAAGAGCAAGCTACAGGAATTAGCAGGTACACAATTTCTAGGAGACTTTCCCATTTAATTATTTTCTTTTACAAATAGAATGTTAAAATAGTATGGTTCTCTATGCTAGCTTAAATTCGAGAATTGCCCAAAATCCAATGGCGTTGCCGAGCAGGTCTAGCTAGCTAGCCTTTGCTAGCCAATCGTATTGTGGTTTTACTTCATCGAAGTCTAATATTTTATTTTCTCTCTTATCTTTCCATAAATTCTTTTTTAAATTGCAATGTAGTTATATAACAACTGAAATCATTTAATAGAGATCGTTGATTGTGAGAATAAACTTTTACGAACCCAACTATTCAAATTAACATCAAATTCAGCCAACATCCGCTACAGTCAACTGTTTATATTCTATTACAAAAATAGAGACTGATATTTTCTGCTTCATCAAATTAAGTAGTTTTTCTATTACATATACATATCCTATTACAAAAACAGAGATTGACCTTTTCTTCTTCATTGATATTCTATTACAAAAATAGAGTGAATAGCTAGGACAGAAATCTTTACATTCCCCTATCCACTTTATCAACAACCCTATGTTAATCAAATAGACAACCCTGAGATTTTTCCATTTTTTTCAACATACAAACCTACGATAGTCACCTACAGTAAAACATTCAAGCTTCGTTTCAAATAAACAAGAAGACGCAGAAAGAAGTTCTTTTCCAAGGTCAAAGTCTCATAAAAACATCAAACGCAGAGATCAACCACAAATAGAGGCAAAACCCATTTCGTATGGTAACCATGAAGATGCCTATCAAAGCTTAGGACCAGGGTCAATTCCCGTGGCCTTCTAAAAGAAAGATTGTATAAGTTATTCCTACAAGATACAAATCCCTAAATAAAACAAAATGCTGAGTATAGCCTTGAAACCCTCTCCCACGTAAGTATCATTTCTATCCACGCAACTAGTAAATTAATGAGATCTTCTTATTCAAAATCTAACCACATTACAGAAATAGAGGTGTAGAAAACTTCATTTTGATATCTTATATCTATCCACAGTCATTACATTGTTTACACATAAACACCATAGTAATATCCAACATAGTTAGCAAGTGCAAATGAAATCAACACACAAACCACAACTACATTTCCATGCTGAAGGCACCAAAGGCCTTTTTCATGTTGATAATTTTTTGTACAATAGTTTACAAAAATACCCAAAAACCCCATAACATTAGAACACATAAGTTCCAGCTTAAATACTGGTATTCACACAAGAAAAATAGAATTGTACCATTCGAATTCATTACAACTACACAGGAGTCATACCCAAACGAAATAGCATTTTACGTTTACAAGACTTCGCAGAGCAAATTAACCAGTAAGACCCAGCTACTTCATAGATTCTTTTACATCACAGTCCCATCCAACTATTAACTTTACATTGAAAAAACCCATTCTGCCCAGTCTAGCCAGTAGCCGACGTTTAGACTTCCCAAGGTGAATCTGTAAGACAAGAGCTTACGGGAGCCTCATTCTAAAACAAGGCCAAACACATACATACAACACCAGAGGTGTAGGAGATAGGGCAAGAGTGGGTAAGCCCGACTTACCAGTACCCTAGCCACACCCATAACACCATAAATATTCGCAGCTTCCATACCAAAGCATTTATCACCTGTCATAAGGAACATACGATATTAATTAGTTCAAACATGTGTTTTTGAATCGAAGAAGATAGAAATGTCAATTGCTAATAGAGATTAGTTCCTCACTTGTAAAAAGAATGGTCGCCTTACGCCATAACCAAAAGAAACAGTCACCAAGGGTGCTAACCACGAGTAGAGCTCGGGTCAGTACGCCACACCATCACCAAACAACGAAAGTGCAGATCCAGAAACAAAGAACAAGTTGAATACAAGGATTTCTGATAGAAAACCCAAAATCGATATCCAAACCCTCTTGCCAGGATGTCCTCCATATTCATTAAAATTGCTTTAAAGATTTCACCAACCTCTCTCTAAGTGGAGGTTCAATAATTCGCAATTCCTATAGTGAAATCGTGGATTCAACCACCCTTGTGTTAAATTACAAAAGGCTCGATTCGTATAAAAAGACTATAGTAAAGTCATGACCAACCCACATTTGGTTGTATTACAAGAAAGTAATAGTTGTAAACCCCACTTTGGGAAACATTCAAATTGAGGACTCCCATGGTAATGGGGTAACTACTTTTTAAATGACTTATCATGCACCCGGTGAAATAGGACCAATAGTAAAATAGGAACCATCCATTTAGAGATAATACTCGCAGATTTAATATACCTGCAAACACAAGAGTACAGGATGGCATTAGCATTATGCTAAGTATGTCCGACAACCATTACAATTGCCCATACCTCTCGACAACCCTGCTGAGGTATGTAATTACCTGTCTGGGAGTATTATAGAATCCCCATGTGAAAAACTTACCGTCATAAAAGGAGCTCATCACCCGAAGGTGTCATTAGACATTCACAATTAATCACATGATTATTAAAACAATAAGTAGTGTTATATCCTACCTTTGAACCAGCATTTGCAATTGCAATGAAAACATGATCTCATTTTATTTCCACACCGCTTCCGCAAATTCTAAACTTACATATAGAAGAGACATGTAAAACAAAAAAAAGGCTTAGGCTTACATTGTGTCATACAAGTATGGTTGTTTTTAACATTATTACATTTAATGTATGTATTTTTCTATTATAAACTAATGACTATTGTAGGCAGGAAAATTTTTAAATTTTTGTTATTTTTGGGACATTACAATCTTGAAAACTATTTAGTCTATTGAATTTTGAATGAGATCTAAAATTCTGCTTTTTGCATATATAGTTTGATGAGGTTGGAACCACTCAAACATCCTAAAACAATTAATGGTAATGTTAAATATTTAAGTAAAATGATAGAAAATGAAATATATAGATAATGTCACTTTTTCTTTAAGGATTTAATATTACCATTCAGTAGTACCAAAACTACTGAATATAGCAGATTAGATTAGATTTAGTATTACTATTTAGGGTTAGAGTTAGATTAAGAAATATTAAAAAAAAAAAAAACTAAGATTTTTTTTGAGTTTGTGGACCTACACACATCGGTACAGGGCAACTCGACCAGTTCAGGTCGGAGATTGGCTAACTCGACCAGTTTGGTACTGAACTAACTGAGATCGACATTGACTCGGCTAGTTCGGTAGCGAATTGGTCCCTTAATATGATATGTAGGATGACTTGGCTCGGTTCAGGGTCAACTTGGTCATCTCGGTTGTGAGCCTGAGTCTGAGTTGATTGATTTTTAAAATAGGACGCATTACAAGTTAGCGAATGTGATAGTTGTCCAATGTCAAATATTGCTCCTTTTATTTAAGTTTATGCGAGTCTATGGTTTTATTGGTAACAATCATAAAGCATATATAGGTGAGGTACTTCTTTGATAGTTTAAGCTCAACAAAGCTTATACCTTGAGATGGACTTCTGAACCTTGTTGATGAAGACATTTGTTTGTCTTATGTTATATGATCTCGACGTTAGGAATCTAATTTTCTATCCAGTTCCGTGGCTTTGTATTATTTACTCACAATGGATTTTTTATGATTTATTTTATTCTGAAAAAATATGATGCTTTTTCTTATGTATAATTGACAGATTGTGTTGGAGAGTCACGTATTCCAGAGGGTAATTGCTATTGTTCTAATTGTAACCATCATTCATGAACAAGAAGAAAGTTTTATGCTAGAAAAGAGGCAAAACTTTATGGAAAGGTAGCATCTCTTGGGTCTCAGGAAAAGCCTTCCAATCGTTGTACACATGTTGTCAATGCACCAGAGAAAACAATTGGTGGATGTGTACTATGCAGGTGCATTTTATATACGTATAAATGATGTTTGTTTCCCTTAAAAAACAGTTTTTAATAAAAAATAGAATGCTGCATACTATGTTCCAAAACTAATCCTCTCTTCCATTCAAATTCTAATAGTCCTTTTTGTTTTTCGCACCAAGAGTAGCGAGGTGCTCTATAGCCTAGTTTGGGGGAGATGTTGTAATGCGTAACGCTGTGTAACTTTGTCACGTGTCATTCCCATAAAAAAGAAATAACCAACATAGATCCATCTTAAACCCAGATCTATTATGCATTGTGAGGGATCAAATTTATTTAGGTGTAATTTTTTTTTTATCTTAATTTTTTTATTACACATCAAGAAATTGGATCCTCTTGGTGCTTAATAGATTCGGGTTTAAGATGGATCTATGCTTCTTTTAATTATTTTATTTATGAGCTGACATGAATTTTTTAATTACTTTTTATTTTTGATCAGTTATGAGCCGACATGGGAACGTGACATGACAAACATGACAACATCTCCCCCATACTGGGTTGTAAGCACCTCGCTACTCTCGGTGCAAAAATAAAAATGATGTGGGCTTTAAAAAAATTAAATTATATTGATTTCATTTTAAACCTAGATATCTCAAGCAACGAGCGGGATCAAATATTTTGAGGGGTCCCTCTCGGTGCTTGATAGATTCAGGTTTAAGATGGATCTATGCTAGTTATATACATGACATGCATTTGAAACATTGTGATGTTGTTACTATCCATATAGTGTATACCTCAAGTAACTCATTAATCCTTGTCATGCCCAGTGAACTGTATAACTTAAGTTCAAAGAGTGGCAGTTATTTGCAAAGGAAATTGATGGGTTAAATCATGTTAGTGATTTTTGATCCTATCAAACAGTGTTGATTACACAAGTTCTAATTAGAGAATGTTTAGGAAATAAGAGCAGGAGTTTCTATCACATTCGGCCTGTTCGAGGCCGGTTCAATCACATTTCAATGACATTTTGCATCTACAAGGCTTGCCATATTTTACCTCACATTCGGTTACTGTTTTTTAAGAACTTGACAGCATAGATTCTTGTATTATAGGTTTGGATGTTTTGTGAGAAACTTGGTTTCAGATTATATTATAGGATAAGCATATATTCAAAATAGACGAGGATTGCTCATTATCATAGTTATATTGTATGGAAGAGCCTTTGGAACACCCAAATATGAGCTAACACTATTCATGCATGTTTATGGAATGGATTCAGGCTTCATGATTTTGATAAATGGGCATTTGGGGACCGCACTGTTATGCTCTGTGACTAAGTACAGATACTTCCCTGTCTCATGTTGTTTCATATTGTTTGTTTTAGTTGTTTTGAACATTGAATGCTTAATTATCTTATGTTGCATGATCAGTGTGAAAAAGGAGTTCCATGTTAGCTGTCTAAGAGATTGGGGCATGGCTGATTTAAAAGTAGGTCAAACACTTACGTGTAAACCTAATAAGAGAAATGTTATACTTTAGCCACTTTAAGTATATTTTCTTGTTATGATACTTTCTGTTTTATTTTCTTGATGCAAAGGCTTGGATTTTCAATTCATAAGTCTTGGCATATTAAGTATCTAATAAATTAGGGGTTTGTTACTTTGTTGTGTTATTCTTATAGGAATTTTTATGTGTAACAGGCATTGCCAGAGGATGAGTGGTTCTGCTCCAATGATTGTAAAAAAATTCATTTTGCAATGCAAGAATTGGTGGCACATGGACTGGAAAACCTACCTTCTTTTATAACTGAAGAGTTGATGAAGATGTGAAGTTTTAAAGGTCTGGACGAAGTTTCTAGTACCAATATATGCTGGAAGCTTCTTCATGGAAAAACAAGGGACCTTGACAGTAGGGTGCTTCTTTCAGAGGCTGCTGCTATCTTTGTTGTAAGTATGTCTCCCTATTTATATATGATGAAGATTTTAAAATATGGTCGAAATGACTAATTTGTTATGCTATTGGGGTAGGAATGCTTTGATCCTATAACTTACACTATGACAGGTCGAGACTTAATCCCTTCAATGGTATGCAGGTGATTGAGCCTCTTTCCATAAACTTATTATGTTTGAATTTCAGTATGTCTGTCTGATATGGGAAAGCCTTTCTTGCTGAAACTGTGTTCTGGCATTTCTTCTGCAGCAAGAGCATGAAGGCTCAGGAATTTCGAGGGATGTATTGTGTAGTTTTGACAGCAGAGTAAGTGTTTTGGACTTTTTTTCGGTGTTCTAACTCCTGAGATGCAGTGTTCTTAGTATCTAAATTTTCATTTCTTAAAGATGAATCAGTTTTGCTTATAAGTGACGCAGAAGTTGTGATATTTTATTTCTTATAGCCTGTGCCATAAACCTAATATTTATTTCACAATTTTGTGAATTTTCTTATTCATCCACAGTTCAGTAGTGGTCTCGGCTGTAGTGTATCGAATTTTTGGATGGCAAGTTGCAGAGTTACCTCTTGTTGCTACCAGCAAGAGAAATCAAGGACAGGTGACTGTTTGATCATAAGGGTTTATTTTGGTCATGTTTTTCTCAGTTTTAACCATACACTCAGTTTGGTTTAGAGATGAAAAATATTTCCAAGTACTCTACTTGTTTACTATTTGATCACGAGGGTTTATTTTGGTCATGTGATTCTCAGTTTTAACTGTACACTCAGTTTGGTTTAGAGATGAAAAACCTTTCCAAGTACTGTACTTGTTTTGACATGAAACTGATTCTACTATTGACTTAGTTCACTTTCTCCATTATCTTTCTGTACTTGGTGGACTATTTTCCAATGAACCGAGAAATAATGAGATGCTTGTTTGTCTATGATTCTTCTGAATTTTTGCTACTTAATTGATACATTTTTGTTCTAGTAATTATTTTCTTAACAATCTCTCATTGGCTAGAAATAATTTGAATATGTAGTAGACCAAAAGAAAGTAGTATGAATGACAAAGGGATTTTCATTTTCTATAGGGTTATTTTCAATCATTGTTTTCATGTATTGAGAAGCTGCTTGGATTCTTGAATGTTGAAAACCTGGTGTTTCCTGCTGCGGAGGAAGCAACGTCCATTTGGATTGTTAGATTTTGAGCATTAATTCAATATGCTATAGGATATTTACTGAGAGAATAACATGTACAGTGCATAACAATCATCTCAAGCATGCCAAGCATAACAAGAATCAAAAGCATGAGACAATGGACACACATATTTTTTCGTGGGGAAAACCCTAATTTGAAAAAACCCACAACTTCCTCCGAGATAGATAGAGCAATGGCTCAACCAAAGTACAACCAAATACAATAGATAGTCTCCTACTATGCAGCTGATCCTCCTCCTCCAATGTGCGCCACTTTCTGAGTGAGAGAAGAGTGAGTTCTGAGATGATCAAAATAGAGAATCCCGACTCTCTATTTATACTTGTCTTGACCTGGCTAATTACTTATGGGGAAAACTTGTCTAACTCAGCCTAATAACCCTAGTTACATATATTCCGGGCCGACACCCACATCAGGTAGTCTAATAACCCATCAAAAATTTAATCTACTTGCGACACTTGTCAATACAAATGACGACACTTCCTTATAGAGGAATAACACATCTCTTATAAGGGTACAATAAATATATATATGAAATACATTCCAAAGTTACATATACATCAACACTCCCTCTTAACTAGGAAGGTATTTCTCGACACAGATCATCGGGCACAAGTCTTCTTCTCTGGATCATCATCATCGATGCATCGTCATTGAATCATCATCATCGTCACAGCTGCTACTATCTCGTCCAATCTCTGAATCTACTCGTCATAGGAAGTTTTACAGAGCCAGTCCTTTTTCATACTGGATGTAGGCCCACCACCTGTAGGTCTTCATCATCACTGGTCATACTGTGGAATCCTCAGGACTCATCACATGCGTCTCCGAAACCTCGCAAGAGCATCCCAGGCCTTTTACGAGCACATAGCTCAACCTCTCGAATCTCCGAGGATATTTTACATGCCACTGCACAACTTGTCCACGACCACAGAGTATCAAACTAATACTTCACCATACATCCAACTGATGTATATCATCACATGATCAACTTTATCATCATCATCATTGCGAGCAAGCCATCAAGTAGATACACCTTAGGACTGATTACACTGCCTCTGCAAAACCTGCAAGATCTCTTAGGACTGATTACACTGCCTCAGAAAAACCTGCAAGAGCATCTCAGGAGTGATTATATGCCTCTGCAAAACTTGTGTACCAAACTGTCACATCAATGTCTTCAGATCACCACGTAGTCCATAGAGCACAAGGCAGATGCACACATACAACACTTACACTCACCATGGGAGGACTAACTTGCCACCATGTGAAAGGCTCATAGCACTTACACTCACCAACGTGGGAGGATCAACCTACTACCATCTGGGAAAGGCTAACAACACTTACATCAATGACCATTGGGGGACCAACCTACCACCATGATGGAATGGCACATCACTTACATCAACGACCATGGGAGGACCAACCTACCACCATGTTGGAAAGTCCCAGCACTTACATCATGACCATGAGAGGACTAACCTACCATCATGTCAGAATGGCCTAGCGCTTACATCATGACCATGAGAGGACTAACCTACCATCATGTCAGAATGGCCCACACTTACATCTCACCATAGGAGGACTAACCTGCCACTATGTGAGAATGGCCCAGTGCTTACATCTCACCATAGGAGGACCAACCTACCACTATGTGAGAATGGCCCAGCCCTTACATCTTACCATGGGAGGACCAACCTACCACCATGTAAGAATGGCTCGGCCCTTACATCCTGCCATGGGAGGACCAACCTACCACCATGCAAGAATGGCCCGACCCTTACATCCTGCCATGGGAGGACCAACCTACCACCATGCAAGAATGGCCTAGTGTGCATCTATGTCTCTGGACTTCATCACTTCCCTGTGGAAGGCATCTCGATCTGAAGTACACCAAGTCTCCCTCTGAAGTATTCAAACTTCACTCTGGAAAGCGGCTTGGTCAACACATCGGCTATCTGCTCGTTTGTCGCAACATACAGGAGCTTCACAGCTCCTCTCTGCACCATATCCCTAATATAGTGAAACTTGATCTCAATGTGCTTCAACCTATCATGGAACACTAGGTTCTCTGACAACTTCAAACAACTTTGGTTATCACAGAAAATACCAGTAACATCCAACAGGAGATCAAATAAATCAGACAGTAGCTTTCTAAGCCATACTGCCTCACAACTAGCTGAACAAACTGTGACATAATCTGCTTCATCTATACTCAGTGCCACACAGGACTGCTTCCTGCTAAACCAAGAGATCACACCTGATCCTAGACTGACGCAGCACCCCGATGTGCTCTTCCGATCAATGGCACTGCTTGCCCAATCCGAATCAACATAACCCTCCAGGTTAAACTTTTGAGTCGCCTCATACTTGAGCCCATAATCCACTGTACCCTTCAGGTACCTTAGAACATGCTTTGCAGCTATCAGGTGAACATGTCTCGGATCTGTCAGATACTGGCTCAAGGTGTTCACCGCAAAGCAAATGTCTGGCCTCATATTTGTCAGGTACATTAAGGACCCAATCATCTGACGATACATTGTAGCATCAACCGGCTCAAAAGAAGCATCACACAGAAGCTTCAGGTTCGATGCCATAGAAGTGGCCATGGCCTTGCAGTCCATCATCCCAAATCTCTTTAGGATCTTTACTGCATACTTCCCTTGTCCAAGGAATATTCCATCTTCACTTTGCCACACCTCCATACCAAGAAAGTAGTGCATCATACCCAAGTCCTTCATCTCGAACTCAGCAACTAGCTTCCTCTTTGTGTCAGCAATCAGTCTATCCTCACTTGTTAGAAACAGGTCATCCACATACAACAGTATCACTGGATTTCCTTCCTCAACCTTGTAGTAAAGGTTGGAATCCGCTTTACTCTTGGAAAAGCCCAAACTGGATAGGAATCCATCTATCCTACCATACTAGGTCTTGGGTGCATGTTTCAAACCATACAGGGCTTTCTTCAGTTTCCACACATGTGTTCCTCTATCATGTGTCTCAAACCCTAGTGGCTGCTCCAAATAAACTTCCTCTTCAACTACACCATTCAAGGAAGCAGTCTTGACATCCATTTGGTGTACCTTCCATTTCATCACTGCAGCCAGAGAAAGTACTAATCTAATGGAAGTGTATCTGGCCACAGGAGCAAAAGTCTCTTCATAATCAATTCCTTTTTTTTGGGAGAAGCCACGAGCTACAAACCTAGCTTTGTATTTCTCGATGCTACCATCTGCAGCATGCTTAACCTTATAGATCCACTTGGATGTTACCTCAAACTTCCCATATGGTCTTGGGACCACATCCCAGACATCATTCTTCATAATAGATTGGTATTCTTCGATCATAGCATCCTTCCATTCTTTCTTTTCTGCAGCTTCTTCATAACTGGAAGGTTCTTTATCCATGATGTCACAGAGTAAAGCAACATAACTAGTATGTGACCTTGTCCTTTTCCTTTCTCTGTATTCTTCTTCAGAAATGTCAAATCTCTCTGCATCTTGGATGAGCTTTCTAGCCTATGTAGGTTTCCTCTTGTGAGGATTCTTCTCATGAGGTGGATCCACAGGTTCTTATGGATCTTCCATTTCTCAATCTTATTCAGGAACTACTTCATTCATTATGGTGTCTTGAGTTCTAGATATTCTTGGTTCTTCATTGTCTTCAACAGGTTTTTTTCTTGATTTGTGATAAGCTGAAACTTCATCAAATGTTACATCTCTGCTGATGTCAATCTTCTTGAATCCAGGGAAGTAATTCTATAAGCTTTCGAGCTTTCACTATAACCCACGAATATACCCTTCTTTCCTGAAGGATCCAATTTTTGACCTTTTCTCTTTTGGGATGTGAGTGTATACTGGACAGCCAAATATTCTGAGATGGCTCACTTCTGGTTTCTTACTAGTAAACACTTCTTCTGGTGTTTTGTTGTCAAGTATCTTATGGGGTGTTCTATTATGCACATATACAGTTGTCCTTGCTGCTTCAGCCCATAAGTGCATAGTTAAGTCTTGGTCATGAAGCATTTCCCTTGCTACTTCCATGATTGTTCTATTCTTCCTTTCGGCAACCCCATTCTACTGTGGATTGTAAGGAGTAGTCAACTCCCTCTTAATCCATGAATCACTGCATAACTTCTTGAAGTCTCCTGAAGTAAATTCTCCGCCATTGTCAGATCTGAAGATCTTGATATTCAAGTCAATTTGGTTTTCTATCAAGGCTTTGAATTCCTTGAAATTGTTAAACACTTCATCTTTGTTCTTCAAGAAGTAGATCCAAGTCTTCCTAGAGAAATCATCAATAAAGGAGACATAGTACACATACCCACTCAGAGAACTGGATGACATGGGACCGCATACATTAGAGTGGATAATCTCCAAGATTCCTTTTGCCTTGCTTTCACTGCTTGGAAATGTCTTCTTTGTATTCTTTCCCTTTGCACAACCTTTGAAAATGCCTTCATGCTTTGTCTGGATTTTAGGAAGACCTTCTACCACTTTGCTTGCAATTGGTAGTGCTTTGTAATGCATGTGTGCAAGCCTTCTATGCAAAAGTTCACTTGGCTCTACTGAATCATGGACCATGGCTTGTTCTGGATGGCCCTTCAATTTGTATAATCCTCCCTCTTGCTCTCCAATCACAACTGCATCATCTATAGTCTTACCCTTAGGCCACATTAGGACTTGGCCATCTATAAATGCAACCCTCATGCCTTTTGCATCCAATGCAGAGATTGAGAGTAGATTCTTCTTGAGTCCTGGAACAAAGAGTACATCCTTCATCTTCATAGACTTTCCAGAGTCTAGTTTATAGGAGGCTTCACCGCTCCCTTTTATGGGATACTGGTAGTCATCTCCAAGCTTCACCTTGTGGGGTGAATCATGTTCAGATAGATTCACAAAGGATTCCTTGAATCCTGTCATATGTTTGGAAGCCCCACTATCTATGAGCCAATCATTACTTCCATGAGTAATGGTTTTGGTGAGAGCCGAAATCAAAACATATTCTTCATCACTTGAAGAATCTTCACTATCTTCTCTAGCCCTCTTCTTGGGAGGTTCATCATCCTCTACAGCATGAGCATGATGTCTTCTTTTGAAGTTATTCTTCTCGTGAGTACCCTCTTTCTTATTCTTAGGGAAATCTCTGGCATAGTGTCCCTTATCATCACATGTATAGCAACGGACATGGGACATGTCCCTTCAATTTCTGGGACTACCTCTTTGATTATGATATTTTCCTTTCTTGCCATGATGGTGAGATTTCTTGTCACCATGCCTTTTGGAGTGAGCTGTGAGTGCTTGGTCCTCACTCCCCATCTTCTCTTCTCTGGCTACAATTCCATCTTCTTCCTGTGAGCATTCTTCCTAGAGTCTAGCAAAAGAGATAAGTTTCTTTCTAGCACAAATTCCTTGGATGAAGGAATCCCATGACCTAGGGAGGCCATTAAGAGTGGTCATCACCACTTCTCCATTTTCTATATATTCACCCACAGCTTCAAGTTGTTCTTTTATCTGGGAGACCCTTGAGAAATATGACTCCATAGTCTCTGCATTCTCGATCTTGATATTCTTCAATTGATTCCTCAGGGTCATCTTCTGATTTATATTCTTGCCTTCAAATAATTTGGTCAGGGAATCAAACATCTCTTTTGGTGTCTTAAGGGATGACACATGAGGGATGAGATGATCTTTAATAGAATCAACAATGATCCTCTTTGCCTTAACCAAATTCCTCTTGTGAAGAGCCTTAGCATCTTCTCCCTCTGGGACAGGGACCTCTTCACTTATATAAGTATCCAACTCATTCTCTTCGAGGATTAACCCAATCCTGTACTTCCATGCTTGGAAGTTATTAGCTCCTTCAAGATTATCCTCAAGCTTGGTGTGGTGATACATATTAAAGAGTACTTCAAATGGAAATAGAAAAGATTTAGGTCTTACCACTTGATTGCTGAAAACTGGATTTGGTGTTGGATTAGGGTTTGAGTTTCCCAGAGATCTACACAACCAAAAATCTTGAAACAAAGCTCCAAACTTCTGGTTTTCCAAGGAGCTTCTAGCTGTGTCTTCAGATTTCAGAAATTCCTATTTTTGAGGAAACCCTAATTTTTAGGGCCAAAACTTAAAGTGCTTAGAATTGAATTCTTATTAGACAGATAGATTCACCTTGCTGAGGAGAGTCAATCCATCATATTAATTTACCAAAATCTGTGGAGAGAAACCCAAAAACTAGAAGCCCTAGCTTCTGCAACTACACAATGTCTTCTTCTCGGGTTAGCTCTGATACCATGTTATATTTTGAGCATTAATTCAATATGTTGTAGGATCATTACTGAGAGAATAACATGTAAAATATATCAATGCATAACAATCATATCAAGCATGCCAAGCATCACAAGAATCAAAAGCATGAGACAATGGACACACAGATTTTTCCGTGGGGAAAACCCTAAGGTGAAAAACCCCACAACTTCATCAGAGATACATAGAGCAATGGCTCAACCAAAGTACAACCAAATACAATAGATAGTCTCCTACTATGCAGCTGATCCTCCTCCTCCAATGTGTGCCACTTTCTGAGTGAGAGAAGAGTGAGTTCCAGGATGATCAAAATAGAGAATCTTGACTCTCTATTTATACTTGTCCTGACCTAGCTAATTACTTATGGGGCTGACTTGTCTAACTCAGCCTAATAACCCCAGTTACATATATTCCGGTCCGACACCCACATCAGGTAGTCTAATAACCCATTGACAAGTCAATCTACTTGCGACACTTGTCAATACAAATGATGACCCTTCCTTATAGAGGAATAACACATCTCTTATAAGGGTACAATAAATATATATATGAAATACATTCCGAAGTTACATATACATCAACATGGTAAGAAAATTTGGCTTCACAGATATGTCAGAAGACTAGGTCTTGTGCCAAAGTATCATTTCCAATTCTATGTAGCTTCTTTGCAAATTAGCTTTGACATGTCATCTAACTGTAACTATTCTCTTGCAGTTCTATGAGTACATAAAAGACCTACAGATCATGTCTTTCCAAGGAAATTCTCAATTAGAGAAGCCACGTTCAAGGTTCAACAGTGTTTGTGGTCCTCCAAACAAGGTTCTCTAGAGAATTCAATATGTCTGAATGACATTGGCAGTGCTAGATGATATGTCATAGCCGAGTTCGGGTCCCCTCAATGCTCTTCAATATGGCCAATGTGAGCCCAAAACACTACCTACTTCCTAGTTTCATTTCTATCATTGTGAAGCTTCTTGAACATGGTTTTTATGGTTCTTTGGACAACCTAATATGCCAAAAATATTTATGGATTTCAAAATGTATCTCGATGCTCTCTAATGGTGTCTAATATCACCCCAAAACCTTTATTCCATATCTCCATGGATCATATGAGAGTTGGGATAAGTATTGTTTCTTCAAACCCTTATTTTCTCTCCAAGAACCCTCTACTTTTTTCCAAGCTCCTCTCTTCCCATTTGAGTTTCCATCCATCAGTGGAATGAATGAGCATGTGGGAGGAGTCTTTCCTCCACCCCTTTCTTGGTTCTCTAAAGGTAGGAGGTAGTTACTAAAAATAGGAGCTAGTCACTTTTGGAATAGGATTACTATGTTCCCATGTTTAGATTTATTCTTTCATTTAAATAGGGTCTCAATTCATATGAGCTAGTTAACATATCACACTGTAAAATAATACAATATGGGTGTTAATATTGCTCATCTCCCTAATTATTAAAGGGTGCTAGCTCAATGGTAGAGTGCCTGCCTTACAAGCAGGAGGTTGGTGGTTTGATTCCTTCGCACCCTATTGATATTGCAATATTGGTATTTTTAATAAAATATATTTTATTATGATTTATTATGGCTATAGAGGGGGTTTCAATCTGTCTTTGTATGTTTCTATGAGAGGGGTTCTAAGCCACCTTCATATGTCACTATGAGGGGGGTTCAAAATTTCCCTTGTATGTTACAACGATGGGGGTTTAGAACCACCCTGGTAGGTACCTACGAGAGGGATTTCAAACCGCCTCTGTAGGCCTCTACAAGGGGGGTTTCAAACTGCCCTTGTAGTCTTGGATGAGGGGGGTTCCAAACTGCCCCTATAGGCATCTATGAGGGTAGTTTCAAACTTTATCTATAGGCCTCTACGAGGGGGGTTCAAAATCGCCCCTATAAGCCTCTACAAGGGGGGTTCTAAACTGCCCCTATAGGCCTGTACAAGGGAGGTTCCCAAACCACCCTTATAGGAATATATGAGGGGGGTTCACAACTTCCCCTATACGCCTCTACGAGGGGGATTTGAAACTGCCCCTATAGTCCTCTACGAGGGGGGTTCCAAACCACCCCTGTAGGTTTGTATGAGGGGGGTTCACAACCACCCTCATAGCCCTCTATGAAGGGGATTTTAAACCACTCCTGTAGGTCTCTATGAAGGGGTCTATGAGGGGGGTTTAAAAGTGCCTTCGTAGAACGCTACGAGGAGGGTCACAAACCACCCCCAAAATTCACTTTTGGGGGCAGTTCCAATCTCGTCAAAAACCACCCTTAAAGGGAAAAAATTTTAACATCGGTGCCTTTAGGGGCGGTTTTGCCAAAATCACCCCCAAAGCCAAACCCCCCCCCCCCCCCCCGTAGGTCACTTTTGGGGGTGGAAGACAACCCCCCCTAAAGGCCAAAAATGTAGTAGTGGTAGGTCGATCTTTGAGAAGATTTTTGCTCCTCCTACTTGATCAAACAAGTCATAAATTATAGGGAGTGGGTAACGGTTCTTGATGGTCAATTTGTTGAGTTGGTGGTAATCGATGCACATCCGCATCGTCCTGTCCTTCTTCTTGACAAAGAGTATTGGTGCCCCCCATGGAGACACACTAGGTCCGATATAACCTTTCTCGATCAACTCTTGTAGCTGAAAATTTAGTTCCACTAATTCGGGTGGACTCATGTGGTAAGGGGCTTTGGAAACTAGTACGGAACCAGGTGTTAACTCTATGGAGAAATCTAGGTCTCGTTTGGGTGGTAGCCCAGGTATTTCCTTGGGAAATACATCTTTGAATTCTACAAGGACTGGGAATTCTTCGATCTTCTGTTCCTTATCAGTTTCTACGGTTTGAATGTTGACTACAAAGAGTTTACAACCCTTCCTTATGCATTTCTTTGCTTGTAAGGAAGATATCTGTCTTACAAAAACTTTCTTAGGGATACCTTGAATGGTTTTCTGATTCCCTTGGTTATCCATGCATAGTATAGATTTGTTCAAAGAGTAAAGTAAGGCATGATGTTCTTCTAACCAATCCATTCCTATTAGTACATCATAAGATCCCAATGGTAAGATATTTAGATCCACCCTGGTTGGGAAACTGTTCAAATCTATCTCACAAGTTTTAACTAGTTCGAAGACTTTTCATTTGGTACCAGTGGCTAGTTGTACCAACCATGGTTTCTCGTGGCTCACTTAGTTTAACTTACAAGTATCAACAAACTTAGGGGAGATTTAACTTCGGCATGCACCGGGGTCTATTAGAATTGAAATAGCTATGTTTAAGATTTTACCCTCAATTTCAACCGTAGTGGCATGATGGTCTGCTTTCCGACCATCAAGTACAGCATAAATTATGGGTGTTCTTGCCATGTCCCCTATTGTAGGGTTTTCTTGGCCATTGTGAAACATTCCATCCAATTTGTTTGGGAAATATCTGAAGTAGTGGGGCTCTTGGCACTTCCAACAAGTAACGGTTGGTGGGGTAGATTTTGCTCATTTGTTGAAAGTTGGTCTGTTAGCATGTGGTGGGGGTGCATTTGGTCATGCAGGAGGTCTATTGAAGCCTCTGTTGGGTGGAAAACTATTGTTTTGTTTTTGGTAAGGTGGTGGTCTAAAACTGGGTCTTCAGCTGTCTCAAAAAGTTCTGAATCTATCTTTGTTTCTGTTAATGTTATCATTCCTTGGATACCCATGTTCATAACAGAGTATGGCCTTGTGTAAAGTCACGTCTAAGGTTTTGGGCAAGTCAAATTCAATATTTTCTCTAAAATTGGGTGGTAGACATCCCAAGAATTGTTGTATCTTGACTTTTTCATCCTTTATGTAAGGAACATAAGGCAACAGATCTAAAAATCTGTTGATGAAACTTTCCATAGTTAGGGAGCCCATTTTTAATTCATGGAATTCTTTGATCTTCTTGTCAAATAATCTTACAGACATATATTTGTCCTGAAATATTCTTCTGAAAGCATCCCATCTTATGTCCCTCAATTTCTGCCCTCTGGTGTGTTTCAAGTCTCTCCACCATCTGGTCGCTTTACCATTCAAGATGTAAATGGATAGTTGGGATTTCATCTCACTAGAATAGTTGTGAACTTTGAAATACTTGTTCATCCATAACAACCACTCCTCAGCCTTCTCCCCATAATTAATCTCTCCGTCATAAGTTAGGGCTCTAATATTTTTGAATTCCCCTTGAAAACTGTCGTCATGTTTCCTCCTTTTCTTGTAAGGAGGCGGTGAACCATCATCATTGGAAGAGCTCTTACAATCCTCTTCCATTGACCCTAGTATATTTTCTTCTTGCTCCTCTTCCTTAGGACTGGTAGATTTCTTTGTGTGACAGTTTCTTATGTTAAATGTATTGGCTGAGAGTGTGGGCTGTCCATGTGGATTTTCCCCTATTAAGCTCTGAAGCAGAGCCTCATTTATAGCTTGTTGTTCTCGGCTTTCCTACAGGTTGTCATCTTTGAAACTTTGGAATTATGCCTCTAGATTCTACATTGATTTCATTAAATTTGAGTTTAATTCCACCATGATCTCTTTCTCTCATGGTGGAGAGTTCAAATTCCCATGTATGCTGCTGCCTTTTTCTGTATTCATTTTCAGATAGTGATTGTACCTGCAATGTTGTATAAGTGTCAAGAACAAAAAAATCTATCAGTTCATCTACACATATAAAATAAAATCATAAATGTATGTTTTTGGTTTATGGGTATCTGCAGCGGATTGTTCTTCTTTTAATGAGCCTAATAGGTCACTTAGTGCTATCGCTGGGCTCTGATACCACTTGTAATGTCCCTAAAAATAGTAAAAAAAATTAAAAATTTTCATCTTACTGAATATACCACCAATATTAGATAAAGGTAAATTAACTTCAGTACTGAGAAGTTGAGTTGAAAAATTATGTGTGATGCCGTGGGGACTAGGTTCTAAGATAATTCGTCTTGAAAGTTATATATTTTGTGGAAGCAATGATAAGTGATAAATATAGACCGGTTTGGTAGTCTTAAAAAGGCCAAAATGCATATTGTTTTCCGTTTATGATTTAAACTGGTTTACATCACTATTCCAAGTCTGATGGACTTGATGAGGGAAGGATGAGTCCTTCTGAAACCTTGAGGTTTCTATTCAAACTATCGGTGAGGATGATGAGAGGTAAGGGGTGAGTAAAGGAGGTTTCTGGCTTACTTAGAAAACATTGCTAATGTATTTTATGTGTAATGTGTTTTTGTAGCTATTAGAGCCCTGGTATTCTACCTAGGCTACCTACATTGAAACCCCTAACAACTAAAGCTATGTATATGAAATGGACTAAGGTCTAGTATGTTATGAAAAGTCATAACATGATGTAAGGTGTTGATAACTCTCACGAATTGAACTAAAGTGCTGAGGTAAGTTATTTGGAATAATAAAAAGGTCGTTGAAGTATTAAATGTCACATGTGAACATCACGTGGTTCTGTGGCCAGTTAGCAAAAGGGGTTTTCCCCTGCTCTTCACCTTTGTGTTTGGTCATTTTCGTGGTTTCCTAGCCGAGTGTGGCTCCTGGATGTGTCAGTGTTGGGAGGGCTCTGACCTTAGCTATGCTCATGGTGAATGCCTTGGTGGTCTTCGTTGTGAGGGAAGGGAAACTATGGAAGCTCAACAACAGGTAAATTCTTTGCTGCAGCTTAAATATTTCACTCATCGAACTTGTATACTTTCATTTCTCCTCAACATTTGACTTATGGTTTTCCTTTATGTGGTTTTACTGGAAGGTGGTGGATGTTGGTGCTCAGCATTGGGTGTTTCTAGGTGACTGTATGGGGTTTTGGCATGAAAGAATGTAAGTCCAGGTCTTTCCAACCCTCGGCCCTTCCTATCGCAGCTATGGGGAAGAGTATTGTTTTACTTTCTTTTGTGAATGGAACTTCGTGATGCCTCTTGGCTCATTATAATTTGTTTGAAGTCTCCATAAGGTCTCCTTTGGATTGACCAAGAATTTTGGGAGGAAGACGTCATTGTAATTTTGTTTAACAAGGGAATAGCCCCCGAGGGTTTCATGTTAGATGCAGTAGTTGACTAAATGGTACTTCCAAAACATTTAAACTTTTTGTGAATAACCTAAAATAATTAATTAATGCAAACACATGAGATATCAGAAATAATAGAACTCAGAATCACTTTTATATTGATCACGAGCCACTTCGAGGGGGCAACCTCCTTTGAGCAAACTCAATACAATTAACTTCACAGTGCCTTTAATGACCTCAACACACACTTATATACTAAGTCTATTCCCAATACTAGGAGTCAAAACCATGGGACATATATTACTACGGGATGAATTACAAAGCATATGCGTCCAATACTATGGATCAATACCATGGGCTAATATAAACTATGAATCAACAAATACTATAGGACGACTTACAAAGCATATGCATCCAACAACAATATACTAACAAAGTAAAGAGAAGGGTTGACACGAGTTCCTAACATCCCCTCTCCCTTAGCAAAAGCTTTGTCCTCAAAGCTTTGGTTGGGGAAATTGATGCAGAATCTGAATGAGTGGTTCCCTGGTAGCATCCTCGGGTTGCATTTCGGGCCACAGACGCCTTTGGAGTTTCAAGGAGGATTGCTTGGAAGGCCGTAGATGAAGAAGAACCATATCAGCTGTGTGAAAAGTGCACTCAAAATGGTGCTGATCGGCTTGTTGTTGCAGTCGAATTCTGGCCATATGAAGAGTGTCCTGCAGAATGAGAAGAATCTGATTGCGGTTTCGAAGAACAGAGTCAATTTCCTAAACTAGGGAGCTGCTAAGGGTGTATGGAAGAACAACTGGCGGTGTCTGTCCATATACTACTTCATATGGTGTCCTTGTAGATGTGGTATTGTACCACCAGAGCACTTCTAAGAAATCCATAGAAATAGTTGGTAAAATATGTGTAGGGATGGGAAAGGGTTTGAGCAGTTCTGAAGGGAGTGTCGTTTCACCCTTGTTGACCTATAAAGTATCACAGTCAACCACCATCTATTGAATCGACATTTTCAGTCCTTGACAAAAGAAGTTACATTGTTCCCGGTCATACTGTTGGAGGAACCCAGAGTTCCCTGCCGATGAAGAAGCATGGAGTTCATAAAAGAGATAGCCCTGTTGAACATATTGCAACTAGTTTGGAACAAGGAGCGAAATAGATGTAAGAGAAATCGGGTCATCAAATGTGCGAGAAGGAGCATTGGCCACCATATTGTCCTTACCGTTCTTGTAAGGGATCGCATAGTCATAACCCATGAGGTGGATAACCCATTTCAGGTGTGCTAGGGAGGAGACCCATTGTTCCAGGAAATTTTTCAGACTCTGGAGATCAGTCTTGATGTAGAAATAATTCCCTAATAGGGATGGCTGCCACGTCGGTACTGCATGAAAAATAGCCATCATTTCCTATTGATATGTAGACACAGCGAAATGCTTATCGGAAAGGTCTCTTGAAGGTGGAAAGCCCACTAGTGCAGCAAAGACACCTGCATATCTATCCAAGGAAGTAGTGGAGACCGTTGATGGGTGCATTTGAAGGGAATGGAGTTGAGTGATGACACCCTGTGAATTTTTCTTAAGGATCTTTTCCAGGCGATGTGAACTGATGATGCGTAGAGACCCTATTTGTAAGCCTGTAAATTTATGTTGTGTCCCATTGACTGAAAACTGCATCCAAAGTTCGGAAAAATCCCATAAGATGGGCCCAAATGTGCATAACCATTCAACGCCCAAAACTACATCACATTTGCCTAAGGACAAGGAAAACATGTTAGAGCACAGGTTATAATCTTCCAGAGAGATACGCACATTGTGACACTTTCCCTTGCAAGGTAAGGTGCCTCCATTGGCAACCATGACTTCAAAGTTGGAGCAAGGATGGACAAAACAATCAGCCTGTTTGGTGATCCAGGGGTCAATGAAGTTATGAGTGCAACCAGAATCAATGAGTATGGTAAGAGGGAGCTTGTTGAAGTATCCCTTGACCCACATTGTTTGTGGGGTGGTGACGTCGGTTACAACATGGAGAAAGAGCTCGGGTGGGTTGTCCTGAGATGGGGTGTCAACAGGCGGGTGCTGAATGTCAACCTGATCATCTATTGTAACTAGAGCTTCTTCACCAAGTTCAGAGCCAGGCGGAGAATCCACATCCAAGAGATAGAGCTTTTGTGGAACACATCAATGTCCCCAAGTGAATTTCTCATCACAATTATAACAAAGCCCTTTTCCTTGGCGTGCCTACATCTCGGTTTCAGACAAATGCTTTATAGGAGTTGGTCGAGGAGCTGGCAGGATGGGAGGTCTTTGAGAACCCATATTTCGGAAGGGAACAAAAATGGGTTTGGAGCGCTATTGGGATGCAATGTTGTCTTCTTCCAACTTAGCCAAACCTAGGACTTCCATCATTTTGTTGGGACATAATGTTTTAACCTCTGACCGGATTTCATCCTTAAGACCAATGATAAAACAACTTCTTTAGAATTCATCAGACAATCCTTCTATGTGATTGGCTAGGTTCTCAAATTCTATCTGATACTCTCTTACTGTGCCAATTTGGTGAAGTTTAGTGAGTGCTCCTGTGAAGTCATCAAAAGCACTAGGACCAAATCGTGGAAAAAAGAGTTGGAAAAAATCTATCCAGTTTGGCTCGGGATGAGCTTTGATATACCAACGGTACCATTGAAGGGCTTCCTGTTCCAAATGAAAGGATGCAAGTGGAACTTTCTGGACATCAAAAGTATTATGCAGACTGAAATATTGTTCTGCTCGGTATATCCATCCAGTCGGATCAGTACCATTGAAGCGAGGAAAATCAAGCTTTGGCCCATGAAAATGGCTGGAAGAAGAGAACCCATTGGCTGCAGAAGATTCTTGCTGTCGATTATTGTTCATGGCTGAATGATGAAGATGGAGGATGAGAAATTTTTCATCCAGATCTTAGATTTTGGTTTGGATGGCTGCAAGTGCTTCCTCCATGGTTTTTGCTCCTGTGCGGGTGACAACCATAACTAGGAGAATTTCTTTTAATTTTTTTTTGGAAATGGATAGAAAAACACAAACAAAAGCTTATTTAGTCAAAAGCTTATTTAGTAAAGGAAGATTTGGATTTAAGAAAAAATTGGATGGGTAATTGGGGTTTGACTAGGTTTTGGACACTTTCTGATGGACAGGGAGGCTAAAAATGGGGATTTCAGAAGTGGGGTGAAAGAATGAGAAAATTTGGTAGATAGCGACAAAGAAGCAGAATAAGGAAAGGAACACGGTGGCAAAAGTTGAAGGCATTTGGGTGAAAATTGAAGGAGTTATGGAAAACCCTAAAAGTAGACAAATGTGGGATTTCTAGTCTTGGGAAGTGGAATTTGGGATAGGGTCTTCAGGAATGAAATATGCAGAATGGGATTCCAGGGATGTCAGTGAAGTTTCAGGGAAAACAGAGTTGAAACAAGGGAGATATATATATATATATATATATATATATTTTCTTTCAGAAATTGATCGGCAACAGTTGCGCAGAATGGATCCGCAACAAATGGATCTGCAACTGCGCGAAAGAGATCGAAAATGGCTGGATCTAAAACGGTGACTAGATCTAGAATGACTTTCAGAATAGATCTGAAACGGCTGGACCTGGAGCGGAAGTGATCGGCAACAGTTCAACTGAAAATAGATATGGACCCCAGGTATGTGCGGCTTCCTAACAGTTCATGGGTTTCACTCAGCCACCAATGCTGTCTGACGGCTTGCGTATTGGGGTAGTATCCCTCGTTCCACGGCTGAGGTAAAACTAATAATCGCTTTACCACAAACGACAGCTCTTGGTTTACCTCACAGGTGAGAACTAGTCAATCAGATAGGGGTCGTTGCCCTTTTCGCTGGAAAGTCCTCTCAATGGGCTAGCTACTTTGGGGTTCCTGTGGTAATCCTCACAATGAGTTTTAGGGCTTATGCCCAATGTGCAGCACCTGCAACAATTAATTAATACGAATATGCGAAATAGCAGAAATGACAGAACTCAGAATCACTTTTATATTGATCACAGGCCACTTCGAGGGGGCAACCTCCTATGAGAAAGCTCAATACAAATAACTTCACGATGCCTTCATAGGTCTCAACACACACTTATATACTAATTCTAGGCGCCAATACTATGGGTCAAAACCATGGGTCGTTACAAACTATGGATCAACAATACTACGGGCGACTTACAAAGCATATGCGCCAACAACAATAACACAAACTATTGATCAACAAATACTACGGGATGACTTACAAAGCATATGCATCCAACAACAACATACTAACAAAGTAAAGACATGGGTTCCTAACATCCCCTCCCCCTTAAAAAAAGCTTTGTCCTCAAAGATATAGATGTGGAAATTGTTGTTGAAGCTGAATGAGTGGTTCCCATGTAGCATCCTCTAGTTGCATGCCGTGCCACTGAATTAAGACCTCTGTGATAGAGCGAGAGCAAAGCTGACGTGTGCGTCAATTGAGGATGGCCTCTGGCTCGAAAAGGATGGATCCTTCATTATCTAGTTCGGGTAAAATTGTTTGTCCGCTGATGTTGGTGCCAAGAACTTTCTTCAAACAAGAGACATGAAAGATTGGATGAACGCTGGAAGAAGGAGGAAGTTCCAATTTATAAGCAATGGACCCAATCTTCTAAAGAATCCGATATGGCCCATAGAACTTTGGAGTGAGCTTATGACGCCCTTTGAGTTTCAAGGAGAATTGTTTGTACGGCTAGAGACGAAGAAAAACCATATCGTCGACTTGAAAATGCTCCGAACGATGCTGATCAGCTTGTTGCTTCATGTGATTTCTTGCCATGTGAAGATTGTCCCGCAAAATGCGAAGAATCTGATCGCGGTTTTGAAGGATCGTGTCAACTTCCTGAACTGGTGAACTGGTGGGGGTGTATGGAAGAAGAGCTGGAGGTGCCTGACCATAGACTGCTTCATATGGGGTCATTTTAGAGGCAGTGTGGTAAGAGGTATTGTACCACCATTCAGTGAGAGGGAGCCACTTTTCCCACTGATGTTGTTGTTCCGAGGTGAAGCAACGAAGATAAGTTTCCAAGCATTTATTGACAATTTCAGTCTGACCATCTGTTTGTGGGTAATACCCTGGAGTCATCTTCAGTTTGGTGCCAGTGTGGCGAAATAGTTCTGTCCAAAAATGACCGGTGAAAGTCGCATCACGATCCGAGACAATGGAAGAAGGGATGCCATGAAGACGAAAGATCTGGTCCAGAAAAATTTGAGCGACGAAGGAGGCTGTATAGGGATGGATGAGAGCACAAAAATGACTATATTTGGAGAGGCGATCAACCACAACGAGAATCACTGTCTTCCCGCCAGATTTAGGGAGCCCTTCAATGAAATCCATAGAAATATATGTCCAAATTCGTGTAGGTATGGGCAAGGGTTCAAGCAATCCTGGAAGGAGTGTTGTTTCACCCTTATTGTGCTAGCAGGTATCACATTCGGCCACCATCTATTGAATTGTCATTTTCATGCCCTACCAAAAGAAGTTACGTCGTGCTCGTTCATATGTTTTGAGGAACCCAGAGTGCCCTGCCGATGGAGAAGCATGAAGTTCATAGAAGACATCCTGTTGAAGATCTGTGCTCTGGGGAAGCACCAGACGACCCTTGTATCATAGAGAAGCACCATCCCAAGAGTAATGTGGTACAACAGAAGGGTTGTTGGCCAAGCGTTGGATGATTTGAGATAAGGAAGAGTCATTGACATAACCCTGTTGAACAGATTGCAACCAATTTGGAACAGGCATAGAAATAGATGAAAGAGAACCTTACGCATCAAATGTGCGAGAAAAAGCATCTGCCACAATATTGTCTTTACCCTTCTTGTAAGTGATCTCATAGTCATAACCCATGAGTTTTCTAACCCATTTCTGTTGTGCCGGGGAAGAGACATGCTGGTCCAAGAAATATTTCAGACTCTGGTGATCAATCTTGATGCAGAAATGATTCCCTAATAGGTATGGGCACCACATCTGTACTGCATGCAAAATAGCCATCATTTCCTTCTCATAGGTAGAGGTGTCCATGTAAAAGCATCCTTTTTCAATAGAGTAGTTAATGGAGCTACAAGCTTCCCATAATCCTTGAAAAACTTGCGGTAGTAGCCAGTCAACCCCAAAAAACCACGAAGGCTCTTGAGTGTCTGAGAATGCGGCCAATTGTTCATGGCATCGATTTTGGCAGGATCCACGTGAACACCTTGTGCTGAGATAATGTGCCCGAGATACTCAACTTCCTTCTGTCCAAACACATATTTAGACTGCTTGGCATGGAGATGATGGTCAGAGAAAAGTTGCATGACAAGATCCATATGTTGGAGATGTTCATCCCATGTTTTACTGTAGATGAGGATATCATCAAAGAATACCAGAATGAATTTCCGCAAGTAGGGTCGAAATATTTTATTCATTAAGGCCTGGAATGTGGAAGGAGCATTAGTGAGGCCAAAGGGCATGACCAAAAACTCATAATGGCCATCATGTGTGCGGAAAGCTATTTTAGGAATATCATCCTCATGAACCCAAATTTGATGATACCCAAAACGAAGATCCAACTTGGAGAAAAGGTGAGCCCCATGAAGCTCATCAAGAAGCTCATCAACAACAGGAATTGGAAACTTATCCTTGATGGTGAGGTCATTAAGTGCTCGAAAGTCAATGCAGAGGCGCCATGACCCATCTTTTTTGCGAACAAGAATAACTGGAGAAGAAAAGGAACTAGTGCTTGGGCGAATAATACCTTGCTTCAATAAGTCCGAAACGAGCATTTCAATCTCTGTTTTTGGGTGAAATAGGTAGAGATAGGGCCTGATGTTGGGAGGAACGCTGCAAGGAAGGAGTTGAATACGATGGTCTTCTGGCCTGGAAGGTGGCAATCCCACTGGTTCGGCAAAGACACCTGTATATCGATCTAGAATTTGTTGTAGATCCAAAGGAGTAGTGGAGACCGCTGATGGTTGCATCTCGATGGAATGGATCTGAGCGATGACACCATGTGAATTCCTCTTGAGGATTTTTTCCATGCGATGTGAACTGATGATGCTGAGAGAACCTGGTTGTAATCCTGTCAATGTGTGTTTTTGTCCATTGAGGGAAAACTGCATCCAAAGTTCAGCAAAATCCCATAAGATAGGGCCAAGTGTGCATAGCAATTCAGCACCCAAAACCACATCACATCCACCTAAGGGAAAGGCAAAGATATCAGAGCACAAGGTATAATCTCCCATAGCGATACGCACATTTCGACACTTCCCTTTGCAAGGTAAGGTGCCCCCATTGGAAACCATGACTTCAAAGTTGGAGCAAGGATGGATAAAACAATCAGCTTGTTTGGCGATCCGAGGGTCAATGAAATTATGAGTGCTACCAGAATCAATGAGTATTATAAGAGGAAGCTTCTTGAAGTAACCCCTGACCCGCATTGTTTGGGGGGTGGTGATTCCAGCTAAAGCATGGAGAGATATCTCTGGCTGGTCATCCTGAGACGGAGGGTCAATAGGCGGTTCCTGAATGTCGACCGGAGCATCCAGTGTTTCTGGATCTTCATCACCAATTTCAAACGCAGGCGAAGACTCCACATCCAAGAGATAGAGATTTTGCTGAACACATCTATGTCCCCAAGTGAATTTCTCATCACAATTATAGCAAAGCCCCTTTTCTCTATGTACTTGCATCTCTGTTTCAGACAAACGCTTGATAGGAGTCGGTCGAGGAGCCTGCGGTATAGGTGGTCGCTGAGAACCCATATTTCGGAAGGGAACAAAAGTGGGCTTGGAGCGTTGTTGGGATGCAATCTTGTCTTTTGCCAACTTAGCCAACCCTAGGGATTCCATCATTGTGTTGGGACAGAACATTTTGACCTCAGAGCGGATGGCATCCTTTAGACCACTGATAAAACAACACCAGTAAAAGTCATCAGACAATCCTTCGATGTGGTTGGCTAGATTCTCAAATTTGGTTTGATACTCTCTCACCGTTCCAATTTGGCAAAGTTTAGTGAGGGCTCCTGTGAAGTCATCAAAAGCACTAGGACCAAATCGTTGCAAAAGGAGCTGGCAAAAGTCTGGCCATTTGGGCTCTGGATGAGCCATGATGTACCAACGGTACCATTGAAGAGCTTCCTGTTCCAAGTGAAAGGATGCCAGCGGAAGTTTGTTGACATCAAAAGTATTATGTAGACTGAAATACTGTTCTGCACGATAGATCCATCCAGTTGGATCATTACCATTGAAGCGAGGAAAATCAAGCTTCGGACCACGGAAATTGCTGGAAGAGGAGAACCCATTGTCTGATGAAGACTCGGACTGTCGTTTGTTGTTCATAGCTGAATGTTCAAGATGGAGGCCGAGAAATTTTTCATCCCGAACCTGGAGTTTGGCTTGGATGGCTGCAAGTGCTTCCTCCATGGTTTTTGCTCTTGCACGGTTGACAACCATAACCAGGAGTTTTTTTTTTTTTTGGTTGACTGGGTAGGAAAACAAAAACAGCAACTACTTCAGTAAGGGAAAATCTGGACTAGGGAAAAAATCTGAAGGGTAATTGGGGTTTGACTAGGTTTTGGAGACTGTTGAATAGACAGGGAAACAAAAATGAGGATTCCAGAAGCGGGGCGAAATAATGGGAAAATTTGGTAGAGGGGAACAAAGAAGCAGAATTCAGAAATGAACTCTGTGGTAAAATTTAAGGGTGATTGGGTGAAATCTGAGGAAGTTATGGCAAACCCTAAAAATAGACAAATGTGGGATTTCGGGCTTTGGGAAGGGGAATTGTGGATAGGGTCCTCAGGAATGAAATATGGAAAATGGGGTGACAGGGGTTCCCCGAAAATTTCAAGGGAAACAGAGTGAAAACCAGTGGATATATTTTATTTTTATTTTTATTTATATATATATATTTTAAATTAATTAATTTTTATTTTTTTTTCCAGACTAGAGCGGCTACGGCTTGAAAGGGATCTGAAAGGGCGCCGAATGGATTGAAAATGACTGGATCTGGAACAACTTTCAAAATGGATCTGAACGAATGGATGTAAAATGGTGCAGCAACGATCGACGACAGTTCAGCTGAAATTAGATATGGACCCCAGGTATGTGCGGCTTCCTAACAGTTCAAGGGTTTCACTCGGCCACCAATGCTGTCTGACAGCTTGCGTATTGGGGCAGTACCCCTCACTCCACGGCTCAGGTAAAACTGATAACCGCTTTGCCACAAATGACAGCTCTTGGTTTACCTCACGGGTGGGAACTAGTCAATCAGGTAGGGGTCGTTGCCCTTTTCACTGGCAGGTCCTCTCAATGGGCCAGCTACTTCGGGGTTCCTGTGGTACTCCTCACAATGAGTTTTAGGGATTATGCCCAAGTACTTCCCACAGTTAAGCAGATAGGGATTATTCCCAAATCCGAACCTGCAACAGATGCGAAAAAAATTTTGGCAGAAATTTCACCCAGCGAGCCCAAGAAAGTGCTCTGATACTAGATGTGCGGCACCTGCAACAATTAATTAATACGAATATGCGAAATAGAAGAAATGACAGAACTCAGAATCACTTTTATATTGATCATAGGCCACTTCAAGGGGGCAACGCCCTATGAGCAAGCTCAATACAAATAACTTCACGGTGCCTTCATAGGTCTCAACACACACTTATATACTAATTCTAGGTGCCAATACTATGGGTCAAAACCATGGGTCGTTACAAACTATGGATCAACAATACTACGGGCGAATTACAAAGCATATGCACCAACAACAATAACACAAACTATTGATCAACAAATACTACGGGATGACTTACAAAGCATATGTGTCCAACAACAACATACTAACAAAGTAAAGACATGGGTTCCTAACACCCAAGTACTTCCCACAGTTAACCGGATAGGGATTATTCCCAAATCTGAACATACAATAGATGCGAAAAAAAATTTGGCAGAAATTTCACCTAGCGAGCCCAAGAAAGTGCTCTGATACCAGATGTGAAGAACCTGTAATAATTAATTAATGCAAACACACAAGATATAAGAAATAATAGAACTCAAAATCACTTTTATATTGATCACGAGCCACTTCGAGGGGGCAACCTCCTTTGAGCAAGCTCAATACAATTAACTTCACGGTGCCTTCAATGACCTCAACACACACTTATATACTAATTCTATTCCCAATACTATGAGTCAAAACCATGGTACATATAATACTATGGGATGACTTACAAAGCATATACATCCAATACTATGGGTCAATACCATGGGCTAATATAAACTATGGATCAACAAATACTACGGGACGACTTACAAAGCATATGCGTCCAACAACAATATACTAACAAAGTAAAGAGAAGGGTTGACACAGGTTCCTAATAGTTTTCTAATGGGGAACATACTACCTACGTTGTGTATATTGGGGTTTTGAACTGAAAATAATGTTGCTTGGATAAATTGTTTGCATTTTCTTTTGAGCATGTATGGTTAGCCTTTAGACTCCGCGTTTTCGTTTTGATTTACGACTGAAGAATCTCCATAGATCTGGGGTTTTGATGTGTTTGTTTTGTTGCTGAGGGATTTTACCTTGAAGATCTCTTCCTTACTGTCTTAGTCTAAAGTTGAAGTTCTGTAATGACTCTTCAGTATTTTTTGAAGGGATACTGAGAATGGGTCTTTCATCTGCGCTTCTTTACTGTACAAAATGTTTTCCCGTGGAGGATTTAATGTGTTTATTTGGTGAATGAGTGTCTTCCTAATATAAATGATACAGTAAGGTCTTACTCAGTCATGTGTTCGATTCCTGTTTGAAAAGAATAAAGCCCACTACGGTTTGAAAAGTTGTACACCTGAGATTTAATATGTACAGTCAAATTCTTTAAACTGGGGTTTGGAAATACTCAATGCTCCTAATGTCTACGTTTGGTGGCTAAAGTGGAAAGGAGCTGGTCTTGTGTTATTTTCCTTTCGTTTTGTTTCATGCAATTTATTCAATACGTGTGTAGATAGCGTTGTTGTTGAGAAGGTTTAGATCCTGGAACTCTAAGATAGAGAACTCATAATTTCCTATTCGTTTTGTCTATAGTAACTAATTACTGTAGTAGTCTATTCTTTTTGGATGATGGTAACGATCCTGGGAGGAAGATGTTGAAATAAAGATACCGTAATTCGATACTGTGTAATACGTTTTGGTTTGACTTGGGAATAAAATCAATGTTGTGGTTGTTTAAAGTGTACAAACTTTAAGTCTACGATTGCTTGTTGTTTAAAAGTTTGCTTAGGGTTTTGATAGTTGGTTCTATCCTTTGATATCACTGGTTTTGTTTGGTTCCAAGAAATAAAAAGAAATAATTAGACCCTAGCTTAAATAATACAATTTAAGAAAACAACTATCTAGTGTAGTCATTGAGTTTAGAAGGATAAAAGCGATTTCAGTTAATAGGGTTTAAAGGCTCTAATATAAGTCAGTTAGAAGTTTGGGGTTCTAATTACTTTAATTCGAAAAAGAATGTTGTCTAGCACAGGCTAGCAAAGATAGCCATGCTAGACCTCTGAAATATTAGGGAAGAATGATTTAAAAGAAATACAAGGATAATAATTTAAATGTCGGGCTGGGAATGTAAACTCGAGAGTCCATGACAATTGGACCTTACTCCATGATAGAAAGGAAATGAAATTATAAAGTTCAAAAAACATAATTTACTGCACAATAAAAACATATCTTGAATTCCTAGATTTAAATTAAACTATATGGGAAATCTTAGTTCATTCCTAGTTCTTGCAGCTAAATCCTTCTTTGCAGGACCTGCACACACAAACACTAGTTAATTGGAAACAACTAGATAATTTTGTCTAACCTGTACGATCGTTTTAATTGGATAACTTTGGGACTACAATGTTCCTCCCAACCATGACCCTTAGACCATTCCTAGTCCTATATGGACCTCCTCGAGCTGGTTCCAACATGCAAAGAGAAGTAAAGGTCCTAAGGTGGCTTACTGATCAGATCTGTAAAATTATGGTAGGATGCTACAGTTCTGCAGAGAGTTTCTCTTTTGTTACCATAAGAGAATAATAATAGGGAAAAGGTCCCCTTCTTTTGGGATCTGCCCTCTTTTTATAGGTGAATTCTGTTTTGGACAGATTATTGCTGTTTGAAATAATAATATTTTAATTTAATTTAAATTGTAATATCTTTAAAAGATATTTTTCTAATTATTTAGTCCTAGTTTATCTAGGAGTTGGATTTTATTAATTAGGTTGAACTTAAGTTATTTTATAAATAATAATAATAATAGTTATATATTATTACTAAATTTAACAACAAATAATATTACTATTAACAATATTAATAGTATAATAATGTGATATTCCTTTTATGCATTACCTCTATGCAATAATTATATATACGAAACGTTTTTCTTTTAAGAATGTAATAATAATATTATTATTAATATTATTAATAATAATATCAATATGGAGAGCTATTTTATGCATAGCATTTATGCATGTTATTTACATAAGAATAATTAAATTTATTTATTCAATAGTTTAGTTATGGTAATTTTCTTTTATTTATTTATGTATATACCATAATACTTCTTTTTAAATATTAAGTACAACGTCCAACTCGTTGGACGGTTCTTTTGGTAAACTTGGATAGTGGGCTTGGTTAGGTACCTCTAGGCCTCTCTCTTGCATGTTGGATTCCCTCGTTTAACATGGTAGTTTCTTGCAGTACTTGATGATAGATAGAAAATGATTCATTTAACCAATTTAAATAAATGTGATGAATAGAAGTGCTATTCAGAGTCGCCTCGACTCAACACTTTAACATCCTATAACCCCGAGTGCTCTTCAGAGCTTTTAACTCAATACTCTCACATGGGCGTTACGCTAGTGCAATTCCAGAGCCTCCTGCTCTCCACTATTACTAGAATGTGGTTGTGAAGCACATCTAGAATATTCAAGTGGCCTCAAATCCAGTATTCATTTATCAAGCTTGGAGTGTTGCAGGGCTTATGCCCAACCCTCAACGTACATCGGGGCTTATGCCAGGTATGTAATAAAAATCCTCTAGGTACATCGAGGCTTATTCCCATTACGTAGTCGTGCATGTGTTCTTGAGTCCATGCTCAACACACTATATAAGTCAATCACTGTAAACCCCCAAAAATTCACTAAAATAAAAAAATTGTAGTAGCATAAACTGTTGTATTTACGATGCGGAATTAGTAAATGTTAACGACAACAACCTAAACTCTTTAACAAGATAATTCAAGGATAACAAACTTCCTAATCTGTTGTTTATGATTACTTAAGCATCCTAGTACAATGTTACAGTAGCTACACATATGTCTTGACTTATTGCAACCTCAATTAGCATCGAACCGTCATAAGATTAAATTAATATGGTTACTAGTATTATATATTTTTATCAAAGCACATCGTCATTTCTTTCTAAGTTATGCATTTTGATTCTAGCATTAAAATGATCATTTTGATGTACTGAATGGGTCCTTGATTCGCCCTGAGGCTTACTTAGCTATCGCTAGTTAACGCTCCTAAATACCATTCTAGAGAACAGGTATTTTCAAAGAATTCTACTAGCAGCTTACTTGTATGTTTTTCAGTTATCCTACAACGCAATACTGGCTTTGTAATGCAATGAGTTATCTGCCCTTAAATTCTTTCTCAGGTACTTTAATTTGATGATCTTCCCATCATCATTACCATGAAGTCTCTAGGTTTAGAATTGATAGTTTTGGTTATTAAAATACATAGATATAATTTTATGGCTAAGAGAACTTTTGTGTAGTTACAAATTCAAGTTCTTCACCATTGATTATAGTGAAAACCTTGTCATACTATGCTATTTCAAGAATCAACTTTCAATACTTATACCTAGCAATATAGTTTCCAAATGAATTATCCATGATAATAGAAATGCAATTATTTTTTCTTCACGATAACTATAGCGAGGGCATTGTACTGTCATTTTAATTTTAGCTTAAATAAAACTCCTATATCTAATGGCATAGTTTTGTTTCATGAATTACACAGTAAACTGGAAAGGAAATTATACATAGACTATGGAATGGGAATACTATGTATCTATCTAATGAAATTATAATACTTACTATTATTTCCATAATCCCAAAATGGATGCTTATACCTAACCCGACCCTTTGTAATGTTTTCATGGTTTAACATACAGGTGGTAATGCTAAGGTTGAAACTATGCTTAACAATTACGTTGGAAGGTAATGTATTAACTCTTTGCAGTATGCATTGGCAGGCTCATGTTTTGGAGGTGGTGCAATTAATGCTCTCATAAATAACCCTGTAGTGGATTTCATAGTGTAAGCTCTCGTGGCTAGTTTCACGTGATCCTGATGGGGTTGTGGCGTTGATACAATGCTCAGACATACGAACAATTCGAGCTGGGACATGACGTGTAAGGAAATCTTATGGTTGGGACTGCTTTGTTGTAAACTAAATTGACAGTAGTGATTTCAGTTTTAAATGCATTAGGTGAACGTATACCTAATGTCTTAGTGGATGCATCTCGATCGTTGATCTTGTAATTTATTGGGTTTTGTAAAAACCCTACTTCACCATAAAGCCGATTCTAAGCTTGTAGCATTCATTTGTTTTGGAAAGAGTGGGGAGGGAGGCCGACAGGCTCTCCGGGTCACCAGGGTTCGAAACCAACACTCTTGCCTCGGCTCTCCAGGGTTTCATGGCGTTTTTTAGTCGACTGTAAACTATTTGTGGTGGATAAAAGAATGTGAAGCATAGTCTTCCAGGTTGTGATGTGCTTAGGTTTGATGTCATGACCTATCAAAGTAGGTTACATTTGGAATTTTTGGAAGATTTGGAAACAACAAGTTATGAGAAACTTAATGGAAAATATTGTGAGCATTTAAGCATTGATCTAGTTTCGAGTTATGGTCATTCGGAATCTAAGTGCACCGATCTGGTTTTGCTCAACAGGGAACTATTAGAGTATTGCTTTGGTTATCTACTATTCATCTGGAGTGAAACGATGCAAGCTATACTACTCAGGTGATGTACCTGAACTCCTCTTCTATGTTTGTTGTTATTACTAATTTACAAATATAATTTTGAAATGTTTTCACATATCATGTTTTAATCCCTGCATGTTATATTGTTGTTGGCAGGCTCCAGTCTTCACGGTAATGGTCACTCGTCTGCAAGTAGGGATACTAGCTATCTGGGTAAGCCTTAGTGTTATCCTCAAAGGGTTTGGCCAGCAGATACAAGGAAATGGTTTTATTTAGTTTAGCTTATGCTAGGGTTCAAAATATATATTCAGTCGTGTAGATGATGGTTGTAATTGTCGTTTTAAGCTATGAAGCTAAGGATATTTAGAAGCTTGCTCCTTGAACTGTAGCTCAATGTTTATTTACAATTTTCAGCGACTATCTACAGTGTTTTTCGTTGAGGCTTAGAGTTGGGATTTAAATACCATAAATTTAACCAGTTGTTTATGAACTAAAATTTCTGTGCAATTTTAAAGGTTAATGGATTCATTCTTTTTGTGAAACAACTTCATAAGAAAGTGTCAATGTTTTGTTACTACGAATATTTTGGACTTAGCCCAACAATGATAATGTGATACTTCATTTTCAATGGACAATGAAAAGATAGCCGTAAACCTGGTGTTCAAACCTTGCTATGTTGACTACATTTTTCTTTGTGTTTACAATCTAGGATTTTTTTATTATCTTCCTACGAGTTCTCAAAACTGTTTGTAAAGTATTTTTTTTTAACATGGAAAGAAATACAAAGAACTATTTCGAAACGTTGTGTTTGGATTAGAATACTCAGGTGTAAATATTATGCTAATGCAGTAAAATAGTAGATAGACAAACAAACAATAATTTGGGTCAGACCTGTGGATTTTGTAGGAGGTTGAAAATGTACCAAGATAAGGATGAATCCTTAGGGTTTGAACCCTATAGGTGTCTACACTTTGCATTCATATTTACAGTTTAACTTCAACCTATATGATTTTCATGAATTGATAAGATGCTAAACAGAAACGAGAGCATGGTTACTATTCTTATGGTACTAATAGTATTTGGTTTGTTTAAGGGAATCAATGTGGTTGTTATTTAAGATAATCAGCTTAACATAAATATGTTTATATGATATAAAAGAGGATACGAATAGTCTATTCCAAAATATATGCGGTGTTTGCTAAATACAAGAATCCAGTCATATAGTGTCTGGTTTTTAGAGACTAATGTTACTAATGTTTGTACAGAATATTCTATCAACACTGCTCTTGTTTTTATTGAAAAGATAGGGTTTATCAATAAACATGAATGACGAAGTAGTTAGAATAGTTGTAACTTTTTTTTACAATTCTAAATGATATATTTAAATAAAGACAGTAATACAGGACTGAAAATGTGGTAACTTTGCTTATGAATAATTGTTTAAATTTATCTAAAGCATGTGATCGTTATGATCTACTCTAATTGACCCTTTCTATACTAGAGTACGACAATGTTACAGTGTGTGGAAAAATGTGGAAAGGTGATTTTATAATCAATGATTCTATCCTTTTAACTACGTCATTCATATTGCATTTTATCTTATCAGAACAAATTTACAGAAATAAATAATCATTAAATCAAACATAATCTCTTAGATTAAAAGGGAAGAATAGATATCCATTTCATTCCTTTTTAATTTCCTAATATAACAAAAGTAGAAAATATAACACAATATGAACTTGGAACTGCAGAAGAAGAAACAAACAGCCAAAGGATCCCACTCCACCCAACCAACTCTTGAAGACAGCTAAGCTACTTTCCTTAGGACCCCCGATCCTATTCACTAAACTGCTAGGACGAAGATGTTGTGTGTAATAATGGAATAAATTCCCTTGCAACTCAGCAGTAGTACTTAGCAGTAGCACTACCTGCCTTTAGCAATATTGAACTCATCAATGTGGCTGCACTAATTCAGAATGCAGACTTAATTCACTCAATCACTTCTAACTTTCCCCTCATCAAATCTCTTGTGCTAAGAAATTATCACAAGGTACGAATGAACAGCCTCCTATTGAATTTGATGGATAGATAAATATCATCCCTAGGTCTTTTGGTCAGTTTATTTCAGTAAATGAGCCACTTGCTCAGTTCCACTTTCTTGGGGAACATGACCACAAACATAGGGAAGTTGCTCCCTGCAACAGTTAGAATTGAGTGGAGGATACTGCCAAGTGTCAATTTTCTCTCCACCACAGTCCATTTCCCCTAGTGGGTCTGTGAACACTCATTCAACAGTATCCTTCGGATATTTGTCTCCACTTTTATTTATGAATAATAAAATATTCAGAATAATCAATTACAGTCATCAATGACCCTACTTGGTCAATAATCATAAAAATTTACAATAAAAATAAAACATAATGTTTTCTCAATAACATAAAATGCCTAGAAATTGGGATATGTGACAAACACCCCCTCTTAAGTTCAACATCGTCCTCGATGTTTCATTATTCATCATCCTCTTATTCCTCCTGGAACAACATTGGATATGCCACCCACATATTACTTTCCAGTTCCCAAATAGCTTCGTCCGGACTAAGGTGCTTCCACTGCACCTTAACTTTTCCAATAGTACGATTACAAAGCAAAATTTTCCTCTTTTCGAGGATACAGCCTGGTGCCACCAGAAAATCTCCTTCTAGTTCCACATGTACATCATTCCAGTTAATAACGTGAGTCATATTGTGCACATATCTTTTCAAAAGAGAGATGTGAAATACATTATGTACTTTAAGATTTGGTGGCAATGCCAATTGATATGCCACTGGTCCTACTCTGGACAGGATTTCAAAAGTTCCACAATACCTTGGTGCTAACTTAGCACAGCTTCCCAATCTTAAGGAACTTTTCTTAGGTTTTACCTTGAGGAACACATGTTCACCAACCTGAAACTCTTTCTGAGTTGCTTTAAATCTTCTTGAATTTTCTGTCTATCTTGTGCAATTTTGAATCTGTTTCACGGTTAGTTCCAATTCTCTTAACAAATCAGGTCCTAACATTAGCCTGTCAACTGGATTACTCCAAGAGATCGGAGTGTTGCATTTTATTCCATATAATATTTCAAAAGGGCTAAGATTTGCTGAAGCTTGATAATGGTTATTGTAAGCAAATTCAACAAGATGTAAATAATCCTCCCATTTACCTGGTTGATCTCTAACATACATTCTTAGCATGTCCTCGAGAATTTGGTTAACCCTTTCTATCTGTCCATCTGTTTGTGGGTGAAATGATGTACTGAAATTTAAAGTAGTGCCTAAACCTTTAAATAAATATTTCCAGAAATTCCTTGTAAACTTTGAGTCTGTATCAGAAATTATAACTTTCGGAATACCATGTAAATGAAAAATCCGCTTCATAAAAATTTCAGCAATATCAGGAGCTTTGTGTGTGGTTTTAACTGGTATGAAGTGTGTTGCCTTACTAATATTATCCACTACTACCATAATAGAATTATTATGCTTCTGATTTTTAGGTAGCCCAGTAATAAAATCAATACTAATTATCTCCCACTTCCAATATGGAATAGGTAGTGGCTGCAACAGTCCAGCCAGATGTTGGTGTTCAGCTTTTACTTGCTGACACTCTATACATCTAGCAATATATTCAACTACTTCACTTTTCAAACATGGCCAAAAATAATCTTTTCGCAACATAGTTATCATATTTTGGTAACTAGGGTGTGCAAAATATGGTCTTTTATGAAACTCATTCAAAATCAACAACTTAACTTTAGCAACATTAGGCACATAAAGTCTGTTTTTATACAACATTAACCCTCTTTCATCAATTCTGTAATCTTTTATACAATTTTCAGCATTATCTTCAGAAATTTTATTAAGTAAAGTCTGATATTTAACATCCATTCCAACTTTTTCCTTAGTCTAATTTTCCAAGTCAGATTTATAAGTGTTGATTGCTGAAATAAAACTTACTTTCGCATTTCTGCTCAATGCATCAACAACCTTATTTTCCTTTCCTTTAATATGCTGAATCTCAAAATCGTACTCGCTAAGGAAAGCTGGCCACCTAGCTTGCCTTGCATTCAGATTTGGTTGATCTAACAAGTATTTTAACCCTTTATTATCAATCATTAAGATAAATTTTCTTCCATTTAAATGAAGTCGCCAAATTTTTAATGCATGAATTACAACAGCCAGCTCTAAGTAGTAAGTTGCATAGTTCTTTTCATGAATTTTTAACTTTCGAGACTCATATGCAATTGTGTGACCTTCTTGTGTTAAGACCCCACCAAGTCTGTCATTGCATGCATCCATGCATACAATGAAATCCTTGTTAGGATCATCAATTTTTAAAATAGGTGCTGTTGTTAATAACTATTTTAGTTTCGTAAAGCTTTCTTCACATTTTTGATCCCATACAAACTTCTTACCTTTCTTTTGTAAAGACGTTATAGGATTTGTTATCCTAGAAAATTCTTCGATAAACTTATGATAGTAACCTGTGATTCCCATAAAAGATTGCACAGTTGTTACGTCTTTCAGGGCAAGCCATTCATTAATTTCTTTTATCTTTTCTGGGTCTATTGCAATTCCATCCTTGGATATTACATGCCCTAAGTACTGTATTTTATCTTTATAAAAGTCACATTTGCTAAAGTTCGCGTACAGTTGGTGTTCCCTTAACACTTGTAAAATTATTTTTAAATGTTCGTCATGTTCCTCTTTCGTTTTAGAATAAATTAGAATATCATCAATAAAAACCACAACAAATTTATCCAAGTACTTATGTAATACGTTGTTCATTAAACACATGAAGACTTCTAGAGCGTTGATCAGCCCAAAGGGCATAACCATGAACTCGTAGTGTCCATAGTGAGTTCTGAACACAATCTTAAAGATGTCCTCATCTTTAATCCTAACTTGATGATACGCTGAGCTTAAATCAATTTTAGAGAATATCATTGCACCGCACAGTTGATCAAACAAATCATCAATATGGGGCAAGGGATATCTGTTCTTTATAGTCACCTTATTTAGCTGTCAGTAATATATGCATAAGCACATAGTTCTATCTTTCTTTTTAATAAAAATTACAGGTGCTCCCCATGGAGAAACACTGGGTCTTATATAATTTTTATCAATCAATTCTTTAAGCTGTGACTTAAGTTCATTGAGTTCCAGAATATTCATTTGGCAAGGAGCCTTTGAGTTTGGTACCGCTCCTGGTACTAACTCAATGGTGAAATCGAGTTCCCTTTTCGGACGTAGTCCTGGAATTTCTTCCAGGAATACATCAGAAAATTCCTTAAGAATGGGTATATCCTCCAGCTTTAACTTATCTTCATTAGTGGACTATTCATTATTATTTGTGTTTACAACAAATAACTTACACCCCTTTTGAACAACTTTCTTGACTTGTAATGCAGAAATTTGCCTAACATATATCTTTCTAGGAATCCCCTTTACTGTGACATTTTCAAATGCATCATTCAAATAGGTAAAAGTCTTTTCAAAGCAAGTTAATACAACTCTATGCTGCTCTAACCAGTCCATTCCAATCAGAATATCATAAGAACCTAAAGGTAAAACATTTAGTTGAACATGAGTTCTAAATTGATTCATCAACAAATCACATTCTCTTACAAAATCAGTCACCTTTCTTTTCGTGCCAGTAGCTAATTGAGCCAGCCAAGATTGTTCAAACTTATCTACTTTCAGATTGCAACATTTTACTAAATCAGGTGAAATATAACTAAGACTTTCCCGTGGATCAATCAAAATAGAAACAGGTTTATCTTTTAACATACCTTCCACTTCAACCATGGAAGTTTGATGATTTGCCTGCCTGTTCTCCAAAGCTGGATTTATCTTGGGAATCTCCCTTGCTAAATCACCAACATTAGCCTCCTCTTGTACAGTATGTATGTTGTTGATAGCCTTCTTTCGAAGTGGACAGTTTGATGCATAGTGAGGTCCCTGACATTCCCAACACTTAACAGGTTCTTTCTGTTCGTTACTTTAAACAAAGTTTTTAGGTGGATCACTGTTCTTTGCAGCTGTAAATTTTGAATGTTTATTAACTGCTGAATTATTTCTTGAAAACTTCCTGTTAGAATAATTATGGGAATTATTTTACTGAAATTATGATTAAAATAAAACTTATTCTTCCTTTGCTCAAAACTGTTAGGCCTTTTTTCCTTCTAGCTTTGTATGCCTTCCCTTCTCTTATTCTGTTCAAAACAGATATTCACCTTCCTCATAGCCTGTTCAAGAGTTCAAGGACTATCATATTCAATTTTTTCCTTAATGTGAGAGGGAAAACAGCTCAAAAACCTTTGAACCTTGGGATTCTCTTCAACAAAATAAGGCACATACCTTAATAAATTCAGAAAATAGCTGCACAACTCTCTCATATCCATGGAACCAAGATTTAACTCATAAAATTCCTTAGCTCGTTCCTCATAATACTATTTTGATAGAAATTTCCTTTTAAAGTACTTGAAATTACTCCAATTTACACTTTTCTCCTTTAAACCTTTAACTATTTTCAGATCGTGCCACCATATGTCTTCTTTTCTAGTTAAATTATAAATTGTCATTTCAGTTTTTAGGTGACTTGAGTAATTGTAAATCTGGAAATACTTATTCATTACGAACAACCATGCTTCAACTGTCTCACTCTTCTCTCTTTCTCCATTGAAGGTTGGAGGTTTGATCTTTTTAAACTCGCAAGAAATTTCTTCATATGGCCTATACTTCTTTTTCTTAGTGTCTTAGTGTAGCAGTCACTGTCACTGCTGTCAGTAGAGTACTTATACTTTTTCCGGTGTTCCCTTTCATCAAATTTGGAAGATGAACTGCTTTCATAATTAGTTAATTTTATCTTTTTACCCTTACGTTGATAGGAAATTATTTCAGACTCAACATTATTTGTTGTTTCGTTATCTTGGTCATTTTTATGAAGATTATTCAGCAGGATATGATTTAGCTCCTCCCAAGCTTTCTGAATTAGTTCATTTTCTTCTTTAACTATCATTATCCCAAATTTTAAATCTTTTACAGTCCTTAATAATTCAGATGAATTATCATTCAATTCGACAAATATGCCTTCAGGATTAATGTGTCCTTGTGCGTTATTATTTTGTTCATTATTAAGGGACCTGTCTTCTGCCAACTCTGTTGGCCCTTCCATACCTGTAGACTCAAATTATAAAATGTTGAAACTGAAAACAAAATAAATTAAATCAGTAATTTGTAATTATGTCATAGATTTTTATTTTGCGCGCATGAGCCACTTCAGGCCTAGTATTTGAACTTGCACTCTGATACCACATGTAAAACCCCTAAAAATTCACGAAAATTAAAAATTTTTGTAGTAGCATAAACTGCTGTACTTAATGACAACAAGCTAAACTCTTTAACAAGATAATTAAAGGATAACCAACTTCCTAATCTGTTGTTTATGATTACTTAACCATCCTAGTACAATGTTACAGCAACTACACATATGTCTTGACTTATTGCAACCTCAATTAGCGTCGAACCGTTGAAGGATTAAATTAATATGGTTACTGGTATTGTGTATTTTATAAAAGCACATCGTCATTTCTTTCTAAGTTATGCATTTTGATTCTAGCACTAAAATTATCATTTTGATGTACTTAAGGGGTCCTTGATTCACCCTAAGGCTTACTTAGCTATCGCTAGCTAACGCTCCTGAATACCATTGTAAAGAACATATATTTTCCAAGAATTATACTCGTAGCTTACTTGTATGTTTTTCAGTTATCCTACAACACAATACTGGCCTTGTAATGGAATGAGTTATTTGACCTTAAATTATTTCTCAAGTAAGTTAATTTGATGTTGTTCCCATCATCATTACCATGAAGTCTCTAGGTTTAGAACTGATAGTTTTGGTTATTAAAATACATAGATTTAATTTTATGGCTAAGAGAACATTTTTGTAGCTACAAATTCAAGTTCTTCACCATTGATTATAGTGAAAACCTTGTCATGCTATGTTATTTCAAGAATCAACTTTCAATACTTATACCTAGCAATATAGTTTCCAAATGAATTATCCATGATAATAGAAATGCAATTATTTGTTCTTCACGATAACTATAGTGAGGGCATCGTCCTATCATTTAATTTTAGCTATCAAAAATACAACTCCTATATCTAATGGCATAGTTTTGTTTCATGAATTACATAATAAATTGGAAAGGAAATTATACATAGCCTATGGAATGGGAATACTATGTATCTATCTAATGAAATTATAATACTTACTATTATTGCCATAATCCCAAAATGGATGCTTATACATAACCTGACCCTTTGTAATGTTTTAATGGTTTAATATACAGGTGGTAATGCTAAGGTTGAAACTATACTTAACAATTACGTTAGAAGGTAATGTATTAACTCTTTGTAGTATGCGTTGGTAGGATCATGTTTTCAAGGTGGTGCAATTAACGCTCTCATAAATAACCCTATAGTGGATTGCATAGTGTAAGGTCTCATGGCTAGTTTCACGTGATCCCAATCGGGTCATGACGTTGATACAACGCTCAAACATACGAAGAATTCAAGTTGGGACATGACGTGCAAGGAAATCGTATGGTTGGGACTTTTGTGTTGGCAACTAAATTGACAGTAATGATTTCAGTTTTAAATGCATTAGGTGAACGTATACCTAACGTCTCGGTGGATGCATCTCGATCATTGATCTTGTAATTTCTTGGGTTTTGTAAAAACCCTACTTCACCATAACGCTGGTTCCAAGCTTGTAGCATTCATTTGTTTTGGAATGAGTGGGGAGTGAGGTTGACAGGCTCTCCGGGTCCTCAAGGTTCGAAACCAACACTCTTGCTTCGACTCTCCAGGGTTTCATGTCGTTATTGAGTCGACTATAAACTATTTGTGGTGGATAAAAGAATGTGAAACATAGTCTTCTAGGTTGTGATGTGCTCGGGTTTGATGTCATGACCTATCAAAGTAGGTTTTGTTTGGAATTTTTGGAAGATTTGGAAACAACAGGTTATGAGAACCTTGATGAAAAATATTTTGAGCATTTAAGCATTGATCTCGTTTCGAGTTATGCTCACTCCGAATCTGAGTGCACCAGTCTAATTTTGATCAACACAAAACTATTGGAGTATTGCTTTGGTTATCTATTGTTCGTATGGAGTGAAACTACGCAAGCTATACTGCTCAGGTGATGTACTTGAACTCCTATTCTGCATTTGTTGTTATTACTAATTTACAAATATAATTTTGAAATGTTCTCGCATATCATGTTTTAACCCCTACGTATTACATTGTTGTTGGAAGGCTCCACTCTTTACAGTAATGGTCACTCATCTGCAAGTAAGGATACTAGCTATCCGGGTAAGCCTCAGTGTTATTCTCAAAGGGTTTGGCTGACAGATACAAGGGAATGGTTTTATTTAGTTTAGCTTTTGCTAGGGTTCAAAATGTAGATTCAGTCGTGTAGAGGATGGTTGTAACCGTCTTTTTTAGCTATGAAGCTAAGGATATTTAGAAGCTTCCTCCTTGAGTTTTAGCTCAATGTTTATCTACTGTTTTCAGCCACTGTTTACAATGTTTTTCACTAAGGCTCAGAGTTGGGATTTTAATACCATAAATTTAACTAGTTATTTATGAACTAAGAGTTCTGTGCAATTTTAAAGGTTAATGGATTCGGTCTTTTTGTGAAACAACTTCGTAAGCAAGTGTCAATGTTTTGTTCCTGTGAAGATTTAGGGCTTAGCCCGACAATGATAAAGTGATACTTCGTTTTCAATAGACAATGAAAAGATAGCCGTAAACCTGGTGTTCAAACCTTGCTATGTTGACTGCGGTTTTCTTTGTGTTTACGGTCTAGGATTTTTGTTTATCTTCCTATGAGTTCTCAAAACTGTTTGTAAAGTATTTTTTTGAACATGGAAAGAAATAGAAAGAACTATTTCGAAACGTTGTGTTTGGATTAGAATATTCAGGTGTAAATATTCTGCTAATGCAGTAAAATAGTAGATAGACGAACAAACAATAATTTTGTTCAGACCTGTGGATTTTGTAGGAGGTTGAAAAATGTACCAAGATAAGGATGAATCCTTATGGTTTGAACCTTGTAGGTGTCTACACTCTGCATCATATTTACAGTTTAACGTCGACCTATATTATTTTCGTAAATTGATAAGATGCTAAATGGAAACGAGCATGGTTACTATTCTTATGGTACTAATAGTATTTGGGTTGTTTAAGGGAATCAATGGCGTTGTTATTTAAGATAATCAGCTTAACATAAATATTTTTATACGATATAAAAGATGATATGAGTAGTCTGTTCCAAATTATATGCGGTGTTTGCTAAATACAAGAATCCAGTCATATAGTGTCTCGTTTTTAGAGACTAATGTTGCTAATGTTTATACAGAAGATTCTATCAGTACTAGTGTTGTTTTTATTGAAAAGATAGGGTTTATCAATAAACATGAATGACAAAGTAGTTAGAATAGTTGTAACTTCTATTTACAGTTCTAAATGATATATTTAAATAAAGACAGTAATACAAGATTGAAAATGTGGTAAATCTGCTAATGAATAATTGTTTAAATTTATCTAAAGCATGTGATCATTCTGATCTACTCTAATTTACCCTTTCTGTACTAGAGTACGACACTGTTACAGTGTGTGGAAAAATGCAGAAAGGTGATTTTATAATCAATCATTCTATCCTTTTAACTACATCATTCATACTGCATTTTATCTTATCAGAACAAATTTATAGAAATAAATAATCATTCCATCAAACAGAATCTCTTAGATTAAAAGGGAAGAATAGATAGCCATTTCATTCCTATTAAATTTAATAATATAATATAAGTAGAAAAGATAACACAATATGAACCTGGAACCGTAGAAGAAGAGACAAACAACCAAAGGAGCTCGTTCCACCCAACCAACTCCTGAAGACAGCCAAGCTACTTGCCCTAGGACCCCCGAGCCTATTCACTGAACCACTAGGATGAAGATGCTGTGTGGAATAATGGAATAAATTCCCTTGCAACTCAATAGTAGTACTTAGCAGTAGCACTACCTGCCTTTAGCAATATTGAACTTAGCAATGTGGCTACACTAGTTCAGAATGTAGACTTAATTCACTCAATCACTTCTAACTTTCCCCTCATCAAATCTCTTGTGCTAAGAAATTATCACAAGGTAAGAATGAACAGCCTCCTACTGAATTTGATGGATAGATAAATAGCATTCCTAGGTCTTTTGGTCAGTTTATTTCAGTAAATGAGCCACCTGCTCAGTTCCACTTTCTTGGGGAACATGACCACAAAAGTATGGAAGTTGCCCCCTGCAACAGTTAGAAGTGAGTTGAGGATGCTGCAAAGTGTCAATTTTCTCTCCACCATAGTCCATTCCCCCTAGTGGGTCAGTGAACATTCATTCAACAGTCTCCTTTCGATATTTGTCTCCACTTTTATTTATTAATAATAAAATATTCAGAATAATCAATTACACTCATCTATGACCCCACTTGGTCAATAATCATAAAACTTTACATTAAAAATAAAACATAATTTTTTCTCAATAACATAAAATGTCTAGAACTTGGGGTATGTGACAATCATGTAAATCATAACTCTGCACAGTACGTAACAAAAAAGGCCATCTCAGTATATTAGGGTTTGTACCCAAATCATACGATGAAAACACAAATCAAACCATTAGGGCTTCCTTTCCTAGTATATACTCAATAATGAATTCAGTTAGGGTCCACGCCCAATATGTCAGTGTATAAAGGAATAAATCATGTGTGCTAGGGATTATGCCCAATAATAAAAAAAATTCATATGTGTTGGGGCTGTGGGCCCAATATAACATCAGAAATAGTTAGTCCAAAATTTGGGATATTACATTTCCTCTTCGATTTTAAAATAAGGGTGAGATGATGTTTTACTGGGCCCATTGGTTTTGAAGGCCACGGTGTTAGTGGGTGGTTGTTCATATGTCAAGGTTCATATGGATTAAGGTGTATATTGTGTATGTGGTCATAAATATTAGGTATTATTGTATTCTAAAGGGTTAAGTGTGCCCATATTCAAAACATGTAATATCTTCATGCAATGTTGAGTTTTCAATTTGAGAAAAATTACAAGTTCATCCAGATGGTTTTTTATATCCATGATATTATGATTATAAAACATATTATTTGAAAATTAACTTTTATTCATATTGAGACATCACATACCAGTCATTCTAAGATATATTCCCTCTTTAATGCAATCTCAATGATCAAAGTTTATAATTTTAGGTATGACTAGATGAAAACCTTCCCTCATTGATATTAAAGATTCTTTAGAAATTAAATATAATTTACTACCAATTTTTTTTGAATGAGGATAAGGTTTGAATTCTAAAACTCCACGAGAAAAAAATATTATGATTATTAAGTTAATATTCATGATGTATAGGCATATGAAATGATGGTCACATTTCTAGAATATCTAACATACTTAGAATGTAGAATACCTAATACAACAATAAGTATGTGGAAAAGGAAATAACATTGATAATAATGTTAACAATATAATAAATTTGAATTGGATTGTATAATGATTTAAATTAAACTATTATTAATTCATGTTTTTATTCATTTTCCTTTAAAAAAAAATCAAATTTATCCTTTTTTTTCCAATCCTATAAAATTAGTGTATCTTTATAATGGTGTTCAATTCAATATTTACTAATAAGCTAAACATATCAGATTCTCATATGTAAATCATTGAGAATACATTCCTTCCTTCCATATTACAAGATAAATATACTTAAATTTCTACAAAATTAGTTGACAAAAATAATACATGCATTTGGAAGAGCATACAAAAATTGAAAAATATCACACAAAAAGGCAAAGAGCATACAAAAATTGAAAAATACTTTCTCTCTATGTTCTCATTTGCAAGGATCACATGGGGGACAATGCAAAGAGAATATGCAATTAAAAAATGACGTGGGACAATGCAAAGAGAATATGCAAATAAAAAATGATGTAACTGAGTAATGTAAATAAAGAAATAAAATGATAATTTAATATAACATAAAGGAGTTTTTAAGAAAACTTAAAAATGGGATTGTATACCTCTAGATTTGAGTTAAAATAGTATATAGTGGGAAAATGGAAATCACACTCTAGACATATTAAATTAGTTCAATTTGTAAGTAATGACACTAGTTTAGAACCTAAATCAACAATGAGAATGTATATTTATAGGGGGTTGATATTATGTTTGAGAAAAAGGGTATATCCACACAGGTCAAACACCTTAAGGAAGGCACTTACACAAATCAAAGGTCAATACATGATCTGTATGGGAGGCCCACACTCCCCATTTTGGTATTAGTTTCAATATGCTAGCTTTAATGTATTAGATATAGTCTTATATTAGATATATTATTAAAATAATGAATAACATTTAATATGATCTCTTTGGCTTCACACATGAGGTCTCTTTGTAATCTATAAAAAGGCACCTTGCCTCATAATACAAACAAGTTATTGTGTGCCAATCTTGTGTCTTTCTTGTTGTTTGAGTTCTCTTTTGTTTCATAGCTCTGAGTTTCTTTTGGGTTCTCCATTGAGAGGTGAGGCTCTCCTAGCCTCACCTTCCATCTTCTTATTCAGAGTTGTCTTAGTATTTCAGATCTCTGCCTCTTTACAGGAAGATCAATTGGTATCAGAGCAATTCACTCCTCTACCTGGTCATTTTAATTTAAAAGAAAAACAAAGCTGGTCATTCATGTTTTTCTTGTTTTATGTATTTGATGCTGGTCTGAAAACAAAAACCCAAGCGCATAGTTCTCCACTGAATCCATCTACTGCACTCCCACGCTGCTGCTTCACGCTATTGTTTTCTTCCCTCTCCACACCTATCGCATTTTGTTATCTCCCCAAATAAATTTGTCGAGTTTATCAATTTTAGATGATAGGATGTCGTTTGAAAATTCATTTCTAAATTTCTTAAGGCTCATTTTGATAGCTCTATGCATGTAATAAAGTTTGAAAAACATTAGATTGGGTTGTCATTTCAAAATTTTCAAAAGATAGGTTTCGGTGGCTAAGCACTTATTTAAAACGGTTCCTAAGCCACCGAAATCTCTACTTTCGGCAGCTTAAATGAAATTTTCGGGGCTCTCCTAGCCACCGAAAGTGAAAGGAAATTTTAAAATGAAAGCAGATCAGATAAGAAGAGACCCGTGCCATTGCAATTTTTCAAAAAAAAGCTTATGATTTGATTGCCTTGGAGAGGATCCGCAAGTGAAAGCTATCATACAATTTTCAAATCAAGATTTCCTAGCTATGCGCAAGAGTAAATATAGTGGTACCGTGTGACTGTAAATACAATAGCAAAAAATGACTACTCTGTACATGAAGAATTGCAGCAGTTTCAATCAGGAAAATGAAGAATGTTCTAGAGATGGTAAATTTGCAGAAGCTACCATTATAACAAAGAAAACAGGATCTTCACTCCGTTTATGTCTTTCATTCCAAAAACACACATTATTAGGAGTAAAGGAATTTTCTGCCACATGCTGAGATGATTCAGAAAGGAGTTTTTTCTATTTACAACTTGGTTTTCAGAAAATGCCATGGGTATTTCAAGCAAATAGACTGCTGCAAGAGAAGTATTAAAACAACAAATAGACCAACTGACTCTCAGAAAACTACAAAAAAGTAGATATTTTTTGGTAGCTTAGGCGGACATGGCAATTGTTCATTAGCTACCAAAAACCCAGCTTTCGACAGCTTACAATATGGAAGAAAATTGTCCACAGCTACCGAAAGCACAGAGACAAGCATAATGATGATATTTTCGCTCAGATCAAATGTTTTCACTGCCAAATCATTTGAGGAAGATTTTAGGTTCCTTGTCATCACCTGGAAGATTGCTGCAGCTGTCAAAGACATGAATACTATCAAGATGGAGGCAAGGATATTTGCTGCAAAAAGGGCATTTTACTGTGCAGAGTCTTTATTTTAAAATGATGATTCTGAGCTTCTAGAGAATCATTTTGCAAAATGCTCGAAGGTTTTGGTTCCTAAAATTTCATAGAACATTAACCTCTCTTCGTTTTCCTATAGGTGTTTCATATTTAGAGAATCTAATCCGTCACTGAGCCCAAATTTTCAGATCCCAGAATCTGTCTGTTTGACACATGCTTTTGAAATACAGATCTCGGGCAAATGAAAATGGATTTCAAAGATCTGAGAGATATTTTTGCTCACAAAAAATCAATGTAGAATAACCTCTTTCAGTTTATACATAGGTGTCAGATATCTAGAGAACTGAACCCATCTCTGAGCCCCTTTTTTTCAGTAGTTTGGCCAAATTAATGGCGTTTTTACTATGCAGAGTCGTCATTTTAAAATGATGATTCTGAGCGACTGGAGAATCATTCTATGAAATGGATGGAGGTTATTGTGCCTAACACGTCAGAGAACAATAAAATATCTCATTTTTCCTACAAGTGTCACAGATTGGGAGAATCGAATCCATCTCTCAGCCCCATTTTTCAGCAGTTTGGCCAAATTAAAGAGGATTTTTCCCTAGTTTATTGAAAACGGTTTTGATTTTCTATTTTTAGTGATTTCGACCCAGCTTCTTAGGATATGGGAAGATTTTGTAAAGGCTATAAAGCCTAGAACTTGAGAGCAAGAAAGGGTTGGATTTTGAAGCCTCTAATACACTATTTTTGTAGAAAATACCTCTTTTTAATATATTCAGTAATAGAAGCTTCTTTCATTGTTGTTTTCAGACCATTATCTTCTTCTTTCTGTACTTATGAGCATAGGTTCTCTTGTCTATGTTTACTTTAAAGCTGGTGATTGTCATCTCACTTTCATATCAGTAAACTAGGATCATAAGTAACTATTGCTAGTTCTATTGATCCATCATATGTACTGTTATATATCTATGTTCTGGTTAATATAGTTAGTTTTTATCCACCCATCTAGTTCAGCAAAAACTATTTGATTAATGGATTTTGAAGGCCTTGTCCTATCTGGATATTACTAAGTTGCTTGAGTAAAGAAATCAGTGAGTTTGTTATTCATCTTGATCCAATTATACAACCATCTTTGAAAATAAGATTAAGTTACCAGGCCCTTTCGACAACAACCTAGAAAGACTCCTGGAGAGCTAACACATTCCATCATCTCGGATTCACGACCACCATTCTCTTCACCACTCCTCAACAGACCATTCACGCTATTCAAATATACCTGCAACTCCTCTCAGATCCTCCATGCTCTAAAAACTGTCCCTGCAGCTCATCTCATTCATGCCAGTCTGTTGCGCCCAGCATTCCCCAGAGCATACACTCCTTCCCACCATCCTGCTCATGCAGTCTGCTACACCCAGCATTCCACACAACATCCACCTTCCCTACCTTCCATATCATGCTCAACCATTTCTCTCACGTTGCCCTTTTTTGTGAACCCTAATCTTCACCATGCTTCACTATTCCTCCAGCCTTCATGCTTACCTATGGCTTCCTACCTTCACGCAGACCTGCATCCCTCATCACGCTACCCCATATGCCCACCATCTCCCTCTACCACAACTCCATGCTACCATTCTCCTTCTGTGCCCTCAATCTTTAGCTCCACACGCTACGCATTCACTCCCTAAACCCATCAACCATCACGTCGCTTCCTCCACCAATGTCCCCTCCCTACCCTAACTCCATCGCTGCACTCCTTCCATGCACACGCACTCCATTACTCTTCCACGCGTCCTCCATCAATGCTACTCCATTTTCGCCCTAGCTCCTGCAGCTCCTGTCGTCACTCCTCCAGCCTTTATCTTTCACGCTCGCTCTCCTTTGCTGCACAGCACCATCCACACCAAGCATTGTCTTCTACACCTGCACTCTCAGGAATCCATGTGCCCCATTCATGCTGAGGCTGCCACTGCTGCGCATGCCATCAACCTCCACTCATTCAGCATCCTTCACGTAGCTACATCATCATTTTTTCTCCCTCCTTTCATGCCCATCATATTCATTTCATCTCCAGTGCTTAGCCCCTTCCAACGCAGCCATTTCAGATCCCCCTACGGTCTGCTTCCTTCTTCTTCTCTACTCTGCCAACCCTAAATCTACATACTGCCTACCCCTCACTCATTCCGCTTGCTCCACTCTAGGAGTCACCAATCTCCTTAAGCTCCAAGCCATTGTTTTCCCTAATACACATCTCTCCAAGATGTGGCTTCACCATTTCATGGTTCTTCTTTATCCCTAGACACTCTCATGTTTCTTGTAACGCCCCATATTTTATTAAATGCATTTATCAATTAAGACACACTATACTTCTCATTATCTATTGAACTCAACTCGACTAAGTAAACTATATTACGACATGACGGACCTCATTATATAATGTTACCTTGTTTTATGATTTCACTATGATTATGATGTTATTATGTCATGCGGTTACGATGTCATGATTATCGTGTGAATTCTTTATCTTACGATTACAATATATGTTATATGTTTTCATTAATGAGATGTGAAATATAGGAATCGGTACGTGGATACCATCTTCTTGTATGAAGTATTGAAGTATTATATGCCATACGCGTTTATGATGAACTAAAAGGGTTACATGAAACAAAGTGATTTTGATAACATGGATCAATTGGCGATCAATGGGAAATGCTTTCTATAAATTTGTATTTTTGCAAAATACTAACCTACAGGATATAAGGGCTATGGGGTAGCCAGTTACTCGATCTGATATATTGGGAAAGGAACATGTTCGTACAGTAAACCTAAGTCAGCCAAAAATGATGATAAGATAACACAAACTGATAATCCTGATAGCAGCAGAGTATGAGTCGATAAGGGCGTAGGCCCAGTATGTTGAGAGGGATGGATGTGTTTCCCACCCTATGTTCCTATGATACCTGAGATCGTGGGAGGGCCATGCTGAGACACGCTCCCCATGTATGTGTGATGACGATGGTCGGATGCCTGCTAGGAGAGGATAGGTCCGCTGTTCAGTCGACGCTATCGCTCTCAAGTTCTATGTGGTCAGGTCGTTGAGTCCGACATCCACTTTTATACTAGCAGAGGAAGGACAGGGAGGATGTGGCAGTAGGTTAGGATGGGAGGATATGATAGTACTGTTGAGGGTCGGGTATTTCTTGATTCTGAGTTAGTGGTAGTAGGTACCCTTCCTTGTACCTGATTTATTAAACTAATGTAAAGATAAAGATAATGATATGAAGTCGTAAAGGATTAATTGTTAAATAACTGAGGATGTTAAAGTAAGTGTACTATATATATATTATGCTTGTTCTTCTACATGAGGGTAAATACTACTATTAGTTAGCAAATATGCATAGGCGGGATGGGGTTTGTCTATAGTACATTTATGATCTGTGCATATGCTGGCCACGCATGCACACCTTGCACATGTACATTAGTATTGATATCACAAACACTTAACCTATTACATAAATGTATAAGCCATCATAAGTAAATATGTAAATCATGCATTGATCGAACTCAGATAATGAATATCAAGTTATTTAAGAGGTGTAAAACAAATCAATTAAGCTATGTATTACTTGTTGGTAAACATTGTGATAAATAAATGATTTAAAAAGACATTTTTTATTAAATTCACCATTTATTATTACCTTGTGGAGATTTAATTAATATTATGACTTAATTAATGTTATTTTGAGTAAATACCCACGTCATAACAATTGCAATATAGGTAAAAATGTAAATATGGATTAGTAAATGATTAAAGCGTGATTAATTCCATTTCTAAGTTAAACGTAATAGGATAGCAATTCTGGAATGGAAGTGACTTGGGGGAAAAGAGTCAACTATTTACATAAATATTTTACTAATGACATTAATAACATTAAATACAAAAGGAAAGGAGTTAATGGTTGAGGGGCTCGAGAAGGGAGTTTGGGGGTGGTGGAGTAAGCCCAAGGCCTTGTCGAGTAGGGAAAGAGGTATAAGGGGGTTGGTTTTGGAGGAGGAAAGACACTTAGTATTTTTTTTTGTGAAAAAGGAGGAATGCAGAGGAGGGGGTTAACTTGAAGCTTTGAGGAGGTGGGAAACTCAAAGAAAGTCTGAGGAGGGGGTTAACTCAGCAAATTATTACCATGGAGCGATGAAAAGAAACCAATGGAATTCTGCTCTCAGGATTATCAGTTTGTGAGCTCAGGGGCTTGGAAAATCCTTGAATTTCCAAGGGCCAACAAGATAATAGCTGGTCGGTAGGGTGGACACATCGTTTTGGCTGTCTGAGGCACATAACATCACCTGCTACAACCTACGGTCGATTAGCATCAGCATCAGGTAATTTTCTTGTTATTTATTTAATTTAATTATTATGCTGAGACTTACTCTGAAACCTGCAAATACTTGCTATTTACTACTTATTTACTGTGAACATACTCATATGCTGGAACAAATTGCTGGAAAGAAAATAGTAATATGTTAGTTTATTTAAAAATACGCATATATGGACAATAAGGTACCTAGTGCTCTGCTGAAAAAACCAGGGCATTACATTTGGTATCAGAGCCTGGTTCGAACTCTTGAACCTAACGGCCTACCGGAAATAGAAACTAAGCATCCCTAAGCAAAATATCTGTAAATCTAGGTAGAACTCTATGCAGAAATATGAAATCAATGTTCACGATTCTCCAAGCCTCCTTTCCTAATTTATGTAACAGTAGTTTATCTGCACAAACATAAAAAAAATCAGAAATAGTCAGTTACAGATATATATATAGCCGTAGAGTAAGAATTCTGTAAACTTTATAAGAAAACAAGAAGACATCGCATATTTCACGTAAGAAAACAAACATAAAAAAAAAAAAAAATCATATTTAAGGAGGCCACTACGATCAGTATTTTAAATTAAAATCAAAGAATTATGTAAAAAAAAAAAAAGGGAGAGAAATTTTGTTAATTAATTTAACTTAATGCATTTTAATTCAATTTAATTTAATTAATTTAATGTAGTGTCTTTTAATTAATTAATTAAAATTTAATTTGGTTTATTTTGTTTATTTATTATTATTTAAATTAACTTAATTTAATTTAATTGTGGTTAAGAATTAAAAGTTAATAGTAAAAAAAAAAATTAATAATAAAAGTTTATAATAAAATTTCAAAATTAGGGTTGGCACCATGTTAGTTTGCACAACATTTTAACATTTCACATTTATTTTCTGATTTTATTTAGTTAGCTTGAAGATTTTAAGACTATATGAATGAACTCGGGGTTTTCATGACAATTAATTTAAAGTGGTTGGTAGTTTTAGGGTTCATTGTGTTTGAGAAACATGACTCAACGTTTTGGATCTGCAATAGGTGATGCAGTCAATTATCAGGCCAGCAAAAGATGGATAGAATCATAGATAAAAAAAAAAACTACCAATGAAAATTCTCAACCATTCAAACCATCATAAAATTCAGGATGTGCCGGGCATGTTCTTCATGCCATCAAGGAACATATTCTAACGCTAACAGAATCATTATCTATCATCTTGCATACTCCATTGGATGACGCATTGAAGACCCAGATACTCCTAGCAGACACCGCCTCAAATTCATCGACTCAATGCGTTGAGAAGGTAAGTTACTCACCTGTGAACGTTGCACCCACTGTAGGGCCAGGAAACGTTGAGCAAACACAGATTAACCCTGAATCACGCGTGTAAGTGAATCCACCGCAGACCAAACTCCAAATTCGGCTAATAATCAGGACACCTGCATTTTCTCAGCCTGTAACATATTGATTCTCAGAGAGGTCAATGGCATTGTAATAGGAAGGAAAGCAGGTGAGGGAATGCAGCAAATCGGGGGCGAATGAGGGTTTAAGATAGATTCAACACAATTAGGCAGAAATGCTGTATTCTGGCTCATTCGAATTGAAATTTTAGGTTAACCTGATAGTTATAGCTAGTATTTCTCTGTAATTTTAGTGCTTCAGCCTCTGACAACCCTATCAATGCTCCTCCTGCCTTGGGATGCTCTACAAGCCGCTTTAATTCACCCACGTTAAACAAACGCCTTTCCACCATTTGGTCCAATTCTCTAAACTTCAGGGCAATGCGGTCTTTATCTTTGTTTCCTGAACAGAAAGCGGGCATATCTGTTTCAATATGAAGGATCTGAAGCTGCGCTGGGGTTTCACCTTTTTCTATTCTCTGCACAAGTATTTTTGCTCAAGCTTCGGGCTCTTCTTCCCCTACGAGAACCGGATTCTTCTTCTTAACCTTTAGAAGGATTTCTATGAGTCTTCTAATCTCATCATTTTTATTGCCGGTGGCTTCAGCACCATCCCCTAAACTTTGAAGTCGCAGCCTAGCAAGCCTGGCGCAGAAGGCTAGTAGGGGCTGCCCAAAACGTCACCGCGACATGTAGAGGAATTGTTCGGCCGTGCCCATGGCGACAAGCTTCTGTTATGTCATGATTTAAGATCCTTGCCGACTCCGGAGTTAGCGTCTGCTGCACGGTGCTTAGCCCTGCTTGCATTATTGACGATTGATAAGTAAATCAATCTTCAGAAACTGTCTCCCACTGGGAAATTGCAAAGCTCCTTCATTCCACGACACTCTGGCAGGTCGAATGGGGACCACCGCGCGTCAATGCACCCGAGCGCAGATTTCATCCCACAGCCTCACCTCCCTTCCTGCAACTGGCCCCAACCGATACGCTCAGCACAAGAGCCTATCAAGCGACTGCAGCCAAACCTAAGGCCCACGCACAACATTCCCCAAAGCACCGAGATCCTTCCACAAGACCGGCTGCCGAGTCCGAGCAGGAACACACACGCCTGTACACCTAAGGGCCGAGCACGCCTAAAGGCAATCCTTCTTTGTTACCTATAAATATATTGGGCCTAGCCCGAGCTCATCATTGCAACGCCATCCGCTAGGACGAAAGTCAAATGGTGACCACCACGAAAAGCTACAGCCCAAGCGTCAAGCACAAGCCTTCATATGGGCCAAACCCTAGCGCTCAGCACCGCGAGCCCTTCACGCGAGGAGCAGCCCAACCATGCCAAGTAAAACCTAGCCCTCCTCCTTAAATAGAGAAAAGTTGACGGTAAGGCGGTTTCCGCGTCGCCCATGAGTGGTTTACAAAACCGCCTTTTCATATGCGGATGAGCCAGGGATAGACAAGTGTGACGGCCGTTTTCTTACCGCGACCACTAGCCACCGTTATCGTTCGAGAAGGTTGCCGACGCGGAATGAATAGGATCCGTTCATCGTCCTTATCGCGTCAAATCACCTCCCGTCGCGTTAAATCTCTCACGTGAGGTCTTTTTTTGTGTTTTGTATTGTTTGAAAAAAAAAAAATTAAATTAATGTCTTTAAATATTAATTTAACTTTATTACTTTAATTTAATGCCATTAAATATTAATTTAATTTTATTAATGTCTTTTAATTAAATTGAATTTAATTAATTTGATTTAATATTTTTTTATTATTTAATTTAATTTAATTAATTTGATTTAATGTTTTTTTTTCTATATTAATTTAATTTAATGTCTCTTAATTAATTAATTTAATCTAACTACTTTAATTTAATTTAGTTCATTTTAATTTATTTTGTTTATTTAATTTAATTTAATTGTTGCTAAGAATGAAAAATTAATATTTAATTAATATTTTTTATTTATTTATTATTATTTAATTTAATTCAAATTAATTTAATTGCGGGACAAGTTATATTCAAATTCTCATATATAAAATTTAAATTATAATTTATATTTAAGGAGAAATTTAAAATATTTAAATTTTATATATATATAAGTATTTAAAATTTGGAAAAGAAATAAATGAATATATATATATATATATATATATATATATATATATATATATATATATATATTTATAAAGAATGGGTTAAGTGGGTTGGTGAAGATCTAGGGTATTATAAATTCACGTGTTTAATCAAATTGTCTAAGTATTTATTATATTTAACATCCCACATAAAATAAAATAAAAAGTAGGTATAATTATATAATGATACAAAAAAAGGGGAGAAGAATATCTAAGAAGAGAAAGAAGGATAAGCTCAAGAATAATAATATTTATAGAAAGGAAAAGAATACGAGGTCAAAAAAAGAGGGAAGAAAGAAATATAAAGTAAAGAATAAGGATGTATATATAAAATATGAAGAAAGGAATACAATTATAGTTATAACATAAGGTGAAAACATATTGAAAAAAATAATAATAATACAAAATACATTAGTATAAGTAATAGAAATAAATATAATCCCACCTTCAATCACCTATGTGAATATTAAGAACCTTACTCTATACTCAAAATTGATTTGAAACAATTTTAAATAAACATAACATTGAGTATATTAAAATTACAAAAGTCATTATAAACTCATTTTATATTCAATGCAAAAAAAAAGGGGTTGTACTCATTTATTAAAACCATATTTGTTAATGGTTAAAGTTAAAAGCAAACGTGATACTTTTAATTAAGACCAACACAACACCTTTAATGTATAAATTATGATGGCCCTAATCATAAATTAGTTTCACGTTAATTTATAAATAATTATACTCATAACCATAAATTTATAATAAACATTAATAACAAAAGAATTAAATATTTCACAATTATTTATTATACAAGTGGTAAAGCTAATAGTAAAAGAGATCCTTTTCAGATGAGATGAACACAACACATTTAAATTATACATTCTTATATTAAGGATGTTGTTCCTGTTATTTGAGAACAACTTTGTTACATCGACATTAAATTCAATAATATTGATGCAATGCTTAAAACATCAACATTGGTCACAATTGATTTAACAAATACATCCAACAATAAGATCAAATGTCTCACAACTTATCGTCCTAATTAGTCACAACAAAAGTAGAGACCACGATCACATTTACGTTAATGTCCATCTTATGACTCGATTGTGTTGTTTTCATAATAAAGATTGATCATAATTTGGTCATTTTAACTTCCAGATTTATGTGAAAATAGAGACTAGGGTATTTGGATGGGTGTCATGGTCCAAAATGTGGTAAAAGGGAATTGGAGAATGCACTCGTGTATATATACAGATAGACTGGTGCAAGCTAATGCTCGTCTTTCATGACATGTTAGTGGTAAGGCGAACCTAGAAAAACAACTATATGTTAACTTGGATGGATTATTCGAGATACTTATACAATGAATTCGATTATGGAAGTAGAGAACACACTTAACATGAGAACGCCCTTTGCATTATGAAATTTGCTATATCATTGAAATGAAAACGTCTTATGTTAGTTCTAAGCAGATGTGTTTTAACATGATCAAACAATTATATTTTGTAATCGTAGCTCTTAGTGTGTTTTACTACACCATATAATTTTGCGAAAATGCTTAAAGTCGAAAAACATTTAAAAAGAAACAAAAGAGGATATGTTAAAATAAATGTGGAGTGGTGTTTGAGTTTGAGTTCCAAGGTCTCCACACCAAATTATGCAAACATCGATGTGTATATAGATAACTTGGTACGAGATACAAATTAAAGCGAAAATTCATGAACACCTCATAATCATATTTACAAATAAAATTTTTCATTTAAAAATGTAAATAAATGTAACAATATACTAGTATTTTAGTTGAGAAATGTTAAGATATGAAATGTTGTGTAACTCCGAGATAGAGAGACTTGGAAAATACATTATATATTATTAGATAAGATAAATGATGGAAATAAATTTGCTCGATACAAGGACTAGGTACCCTTTTGAATCACATTAGGGAAAACACCCTGTACTTAAACCAAGAGATTGCATACAAAGTTTATTACAAGATTATTTTATTAAGGGAGTACATGACTTTAGAATAAATAAGTTAAATATTGGGGTAATGGTGCAATCAGGTTTTGAGAAAAATTTTGGATTAATCATACCTAATATAGTGATGATCTTGGGTAATAATAAGAGATTCATAAGAATCTCCACCTAATCCTCAACTTAACTCAATTCAAGCGGTTGTTATGAAGTTCTAATATGATTAAACATATTAAGTAATGATGTTTTCGTTCAACTTGTAGGATCAGACTAAGACCTTACCAAAGTACATAAGGTTGCTGCTGTACAAATACAATGGAATACCAGGATAAATGCTAGTAATCACCTTTGCGATGGTAAGGATGGGAACAAAACGAGCTATGAAATTCTTAAGGAATTGAAGCAGGAATGGTTTCTCCATAGGTTATATTAGTTTAAAAAGAGAGGATAACAAATAAACATGATAAAAATTGTATTTCGATAAGAAATAGCCATGAAAACCTGGTAAACGATAATAGTTCCCTTAGTTTAATGATGTTACGATACTTTCGTTATTGTTTATTACCGAAACGAAATTAATAATATATGACCTTAGGATTTTGAGGACATGAATCTTCTTCCCTAAAAGAGGTAAGCAAACCTTAAGAGTCCTGGGTAGTTGCATGTTGAGTGAATACAAATTATGAGTTCTAATGACCCCAATTTAAATTGTTGACTATTCCACGCCAAGTTGGATCAATAAAAGCTTCGGTAAACTCCGTTGTGTGATGGATAAAACTTATCTGGATGATGTAACTTAGGAAATATTGTAAAAGGGTATGAAATAGGATACCAAGGTGGATAGAACATCATTATAACATTTAGGCATTCTAGGCATAACGTTGAGGTCCAACAAAGGATTAATCTAAAATGTTCTTTAAATATTAGAACACATATCACGAGATAAGAGAAGTAAAATTAAAAGATAATGTCAAAATATTTGGTCAAACCAAAGCTAAGTAGGACATCTATGACCAGGACCCGCCATTCGCGGAATTGCATAGACTATGAGTCAAGATTTTCCTGCACCATTTCGACCATAACTTCGGGACGAAGTTTCCTGAAGGGTGGGTGTATGTAACGCCCCATATTTTGATAAATGCATTTATCAATTAAGACACACTATACTTTCTCATTATATATTGAACTCAACTCGACTAAGTAAACTATATTATGACATGACGGACCTCATTATATAATGTTACCTTGTTTTATGATTTCACTATGATTATGATGTTATTATGTCATGCAGTTACGATGTCATGATTATCGTGTGAATTCTTTATCTTAGGATTACAATATATGTTATATGTTTTCATTAATGAGATGTGAAATATAGGAATCGGTACGTGGATACCATCTTCTTGTATGAAGTATTGAAGTATTATATTCCATACGCATTTATGATGAACTAAAAGGGTTACATGAAACAAAGTGATTTCCATAACATGGATCAATTGGCGATCAATGGGAAATGCTTTCTATAAATTTGTATTTTTGCAAAATACTAACCTACAGGATACAAGGGCTATGGGATAGCCAGTTACTCGATCTGATATATTGGGAAAGGAACATGTTCGTACAGTAAACCTAAGTCAGCCAAAAATGATGATACGATAACACAAACTGATAATCCTGATAGCAGCAGAGTATGAGTCGATAAGGGCGTAGGCCCAGTATGTTGAGAGGGATGGATGTGTTTCCCACCCTATGTTCCTATGATACCCTAGATCATGGGAGGGCCGTGCTGAGACACGCTCCCCATGTATGTGTGATGACGATGGTCGGATGCCTGCTAGGAGAGGATAGGTCCGCTGTTCAGCCGACGCTATCGCTCTCAAGTTCTATGTGGTCAGGTCCTTGAGTCCGACATCCACTTTTATACTAGCAGAGGAAGGACAAGGAGGATGTGGCAGTAGGTTAGGATGGGAGGATATGATAGTACTGTTGAGGGTCGGGTGTTCCTTGATTCTGAGTTAGCGGTAGTAGGTACCCTTCCTTGTACCTGATTTATTAAACTAATATAAAGATAAAGATAATGATATGAAGTCGTAAAGGATTAATTGTTAAATAACTGAGGATGTTAAAGTAAGTGTACTATATATATATATTATGCTTGTTCTTCTACATGAGGGTAAATACTACTATTAGTTAGCAAATATGCATAGGCAGGATGGGGTTTGTCTATAGTACATTTATGATCTGTGCATATGCTGGCCATGCATGCACACCTTGCACATGTACATTAGTATCGATATCAAAAACACTTAACCTATTACGTAAATGTATAAGCCGTCATAAGTAAATATGTAAATCATGCATTGATCGAACTCAGATAATGAATATCAAGTTATTTAAGAGGTGTAAAACAAATCAATTAAGCTATGTATTACTTGTTGGTAAACATTGTGATAAACAAATGATTTAAAAAGACATTTTTTATTAAATTCACCATTTATTATTACCTTGTGGAGATTTAATTAATATTATGACTTAATTAATGTTATTTGAGTAAATACCCACGTCATAACAATTGCAATATAGGTAAAAATGTAAATATGGATTAGTAAATGATTAAAGCGTGATTAATTCCATTTCTAAGTTAAACATAATAGGATAGCAATTCTGGAATGGAAGTGACATGGGGGAAAAGAGTCAACTATTTACATAAATATTTTACTAATGACATTAATAACATTAAATACAAAAGGAAAGGAGTTAATGGTTGAGGGGCTCGAGAAGGGAGTTTGGGGGCGGTGGAGTAAGCCCAAGGCCTTCTCGAGTAGGGAAAGGGGTATAAGGGGGTTGGTTTTGGAGGAGGAAAGACACTTAGTATTTTTTTTTGTGAAAAAGGAGGAATGCAGAGGAGGGGGTTAACTCGAAGCTTTGAGGAGGTGGGAAACTCAAAGAAAGTCTGAGGAGGGGGTTAACTCAGCAAATTATTACCATGGAGCGATGAAAAGAAACCAATGGAATTCTACTCTCAGGATTATCAGTTTGTGAGCTCGGGGGCTTGGAAAATCCTTGAATTTCCAAGGGCCAGCAAGATAATAGCTGGTCGGTAGGGTGGACACATCGTTTTTGCTGTCTGAGGCACATAACATCACCTGCTACAACCTACGGTCGATTAGCATCAGCATCAGGTAATTTTCTTGTTATTTATTTAATTTAATTATTATGCTGAGACTTACTCCGAAACCTGCAAATACCTGCTATTTACTACTTATTTACTATGAACATACTCATATGCTGGAACAAATTGTTGGAAAGAAAACAGTAATATGTTAGTTTATTTAAAAATACGCATGTATGGACAATAAGGACAAGATAGTAAACTAAGTTTCATTTAACAGAAATAGAGATTAGATTGGAGATTCACTCCCTTACACCTGAATAAAGTTGATACATAGAAAATTGACTCAAAAATGCTACCCAGTGCTCTGCTGAAAAACCAGGGCATTACATTTCTCATGTTATTCCTTTAAGCTACTGCGTCCTTTCATGTATATGGTAAGGTAAAAGTCCTCGGCCTTATTCATCTACTTTTGAGTCTGCACGTACTCCTAAAACCAACAATGCCTCCCAGTGGAAGAACGCCCAACAACGGTTAAGGTACTGCGACCTTTATGCAGGTGGCTTGGTCAATGATATTGCATTCTTCATGCATTTGGATGGAGAATGCAAATGTCTTGTGGAGCAAGATATTCAAAAGTTCATTTGACATCTTCAACATAGCCTCTTCACCATGATTCAAAATTTCCTTTTGCATTCACCAGCAAGCCATCTTCAACATGGCATCTTCAGCATTATTCAGAATTTTATTTCTCATTCTCCAGCAAGCCATCTTCAACATGGCATTTTCAACATTTTGCAGTTTCAAGGTTCAACCTGGACTGCTTTTTTGGTGGCTCTCGGATTCCGCAGCCTGGCCATAGGGATCCCATTCTTGAGCGCTGATTTCAAATTTTTGGGTCAAAGTTTTACTTTGCAGTAGTATTAGTTCTATTCCAATATTAGTTCTCTTTCGGTTCAATTTTTTCTATTTCCTCTAGCAGTAATCTAAAGCACTTCACACAGTTTTGTTTCCAGAGAAGGCCTTCATAGGTTTTCGAGGTAGCTTCAAGCTTTGTATCAATCCAGATCACACCCTTGTCAAGGTTTCAGTATCACTTCATTTGTCGGTGGAAACATAGATCTCCACCACATAGAGAGGAGGTACACAAATCTAAAACAATACAGATCTCTCCCTCTAGTTTATTTTTCGTAAGATGATGAACATCAGCTCTATGGGCACCCCACCTACTCACATACTACACCAACTCCACCTCTAAAGAGGCAGATATTTGAAATACTAAGACAACTCTGAATAAGAAGATGGAAGGTGAGGCTAGGAGAGCCTCGCCTCTCAATGGAGAACCCAAAAGAAACTCAGAGCTATGAAACAAAAGAGAACTGAAACAAACACTAAAGACACAAGATTGGCACACAATAACTTGTTTGTATTATGAGGCAAGGTTCCTTTTATAGATTACAAAGAGACCTCATGTGTGAGGCCAAACAGAGCATATTAAATGCTATTCGTTATTTTAATAATATATCTAATATGAGACTATATATAATACATTAAAGATAGCATATTGAAACTAATACCAAAATGGCGAGTGTGGGCCTCCCATATAGACCAATACACCAATGTTAACATGGTTAAAACCCTGAAATAGGGAAACACTCAATAGCCCCAACCAACACAACCACTTGGAGGAATATATTAATGGAAAAATAAAATAGATTTTCTTGAACTTCTCTCAACAAATGATTCTCCTTGCTTTTAAGTAGAGATGATGGAGCAATTAGGTTTTAACCAACAAATTAAGAGTTTCCAGTATCAAGGAGAAGTTGATTCATCATTTCACTATATATTTAGAACAAAATCATGAGTGTTAGATTAGTTAGTTATAGAAACAAACTAATGAAACAAACATTACCTAATGACATGTTAGGCAAGGTTTAACTTAACTAACTCCTATGTGCTAAATATTCTAACCACTAAAACACTGAAATGAAAAATGTTTTAAGACACTTGTAATTTTTCAAAGATAAACTATTATAGAAGCATTTTATGTCCTAAACAAAGCACTAGAAAATTAAATACTGACTAGGAAATTAAAAGGTACAACAATTTCCAAATTCATGCCACTTTGGATTTCTCAATTAACATTAAGAAGGTTCTAGAGTTGTTAGTGAAAGTTCTAAACATGTTTAAGTGTAAGAAAGCATACGATTCTTAATCAAAACATAGAATAAACATTCACATTCATACACAACAAATGGAAATTTACTGTGGAAACCCCAAAGGGAAAAACCAACTTAACTTAAAGCTTCACTATTCTCTTTGTTTTTTTATTGTATTAATTTAACTGTTTAGATACAATATAAGGCATTCACCAACCTATGAAACCCTAATTCCCAAATCGGAATTAGATTACATTGGTCCCATTGGCCGGAGAAAAACAAATACACAAGAAAAAATCCCCCAAAGGAAGGGGGTTAATCATGCATAGAATATAAAAGCTCTAATTCCCTTTGGTCTTAGTTAATGACTTCTAGTAGCAATTCTTTCTGATTTGTATCTTAAGCATGGATTCAATGGGTTTCCATTATGCCCTATCTCTGGCATCCAGGGTATCCAAATGGTTGTGGAAATGTTGGAGGGTTTCCTCTTCGTGTCCGTGTTTTATACAAAGGTGCTTGGACGTGTCTTTATTCCAAAACTTTTCTTCTTCTCTAGCCTTCTATGAGATCATGCTTATATTTTCAAGTCCAAACTACTTCTAGACTAGTATGGATTATCCAATAAAGTTTATATTATTTATCCATCCCTCTATTATTAAGGTAGCATATCTCTTCACTGTTGTTTCTATTAAGTGCATTTGTTCGGTCGTTGTGCCAACATTGGCACATCTAGTTGTGGATTGCAATCTTCTCCCTTGCTTGGAAGGTTTACGAGCTGCTTATGTTTTATCCTGTGTGGCTGTTTGCATCTTCGAATGGTATTTTAGCCTTAAGGTTTTTGAAGAGTGCTTCCACAGGGTGAATCCATGAATATGGGTGTCTATTTTGGGGGGTTCCGTGAGAAAATAATTCTGAATTTTTCATGTTTTCCATCTTTGGGCGAATAAAAGTGATATTTTTGTTTGGAATTTCACTTCTCACTAAAAAGAAAACTTTTAGAGAATTATGTTAGCTTGCTATACATATTTTTTTCAATTTTTATATTGAGATTTGATATGTCGATTCGACAAATGTTTGACAGTGTGTTCTTATAAAATTAAAGGACTACAAAATAGCCATGTTTTGTCGCACACGTAAAATCATTGTTAAACTTGTTTTTTGCAAAAACGAAATATGCTACGACAATCTACACACAATATACTACTGCATGACTATAAGTTTGTAAAAAATGGATCTATATACTAATTATTATATTTATTTAAATTCGATCAATGGGGAAACCTTATTGATTTTCAACATATTTTTTGTCACAAAACTTTTCTCTGAACTGAATATAAAACTAAAAATTCTATGAATACCATTTTGAAGTAGACATGCCAATTAACTGCACCATAGTTTTCTCAATTTTTTTCATGGTGTAGTTTTAAAGCTATGGATTTTTCATTTCACCGCATTTTGAAAGAGACGAAACTAAACTCAACACCTGTTAAGAAAACAAACAATTAAAAATATCAGATCTTACCTATACATAAAGAAATCTATATATTCAGAAAGTAGATTCAATAACGAAACTAATGGTATCAAGTCCGATAGTCACTTTCTAGTGTAAGAGATAATTTTTACCTTCCAAAAATGGAGAAACCTGAAAACTGTGAGAGACAATCAGATTTTCAGGTTTCAGAGGTTATTGGGCCAAATAATTATTCGGCCGAATAACCAAACATAAAAAAAACTCATCGACCGAAATATATATATATATATATATATATATTCTAAACTTATATAAATAAAACTAAATACTTCAATTAATTTCGCACATTTTAATTTCGCATACTTTCTGGTCAAAATATTTTTGAAGGGATTTTCTAAGGAGTTTTTTTTATAAGGTATTTTTTTTCTTACTTCTTTTTAAGGAATACATTGAAAGAACTGTTTTGCGAAATGAGTTTTTATTCCAAGCTTTTTGCACTTTTTATTTCTTTGCAATGGGTTTTTTTTCCAAGGATTTTTTAAAGAGCTTTTTTTGCAAAGAGAGTTTTTTTTATGAAGTATTTTTTTTCAATCTTTTTGCACTTTTTATTTTTTTGCAATGGGTTTTTTTCCCAAGGATTTTCTAAGGAGATTTTTTTGTAAAGAGAATTTTTTTTATGAAGTATTTTTTTTGTTACTTCTTTCTAAGGAACACATTGAAATATTGTTTTTCTAAGGCATTTTTGCAAAATAAGTTTTTATTCCAAGCTTTTGCACTTCTTATTTCGTTGCAATAGGTTTTTTTTTCAAAATGACGATTTTAAAGAATTTTTATTCCAAGTTATTTTTTCAAACGACATTTCTTTTCTTCTTATTTCTTTGAAAATGAGTTTTTTCAAAGTCTCCCAAGTTATTTTTGCAAAAAAGTTATTTCGTTGCAAGAGTTTTTATAAATAAATATTTTTCTCGGGTATTTTTTTAAAGAAGTTTTTTATTTTTTTCCAGTGGATTTATAAAGAATATTTATTTAGAAAGTGTTCTTATTCTTTTCCAATGGGTTTTTCAGCAAATGTTTCTTTCCAAAGTGTGCATTTACAGAGTTTTTATTCCAAGGAATTTTTGCAAATAAGATTTTATTTCAAGTTAATTTTATAAAGGAGATGTATTTTTCCTTCTTATTTATTTGAAAATGGATTTTTTCAAAGTCTCCAAAGTTATTTTTGCAAAAAAGTTATTTTGTTGCAAGGATTTTTATAAAGAAATCTTTTTCCCACGTATTTTTTCAAATAAGTTTTTTTTTTTTTTTTCCAAGTGGGTTTATAAAGAAGATTTATTTAGAAAGTGTTCTTATTCTTTTCCAATGGGTTTTTTCAATGGTGATTTATTGTCAAAGAGTTCTTATTTCATTCAAAGAAGGTTCTTTTCAAAGGAAACTTGTTTCCAAAGACTTTTTCTTCAAAAGACTCTTACAAGATTTTGATAAAGTGAAGTAAATTTCAGTTCATGTGTTTATAAATTTCGTAACTGTTTTTAAATCTTCATTTTGTTTTTTTACAATAAAATGATGATTCTTTAATTTATTATTTATAGATTAAACAATCATGGGTAGTAAGAGAAATCGTCAAAGAAAATATGATCGTAAACGTGTTGATGATGATTATAATAGAGAAAAGAAAAAACTTAAATATCATGCCAACAAAGCAAGTCTTGCAGAAACGCAAGCAACGATTATTGAAGATACAGATACAGTTTTACATGATAATGTTAATGAAATGGAAATTGAAAATAGAGTACAAGAGGAACAAATTGAAGTTGAAGAAACCATTGTTGAAGATGTAAATAGTGATTTACATACTAATGTCGATGAAGTCAATATTGAAGATCAAGTTCAAGAACCAGAAATTGGACCAGGCATGTATATATCATGTATTTTTCAAATTCATTTTCTATAATGAATTATATTTTTGGATACATGTTTTAAATTAAATTTAACTTGATGTATATGTACTTTTACCATTGATGATGAAACGTTAGAAAACGTTGATTGCAACAAATATGGAAAAAAAAAACCCATACACGCTGCACGATATCGGACTCAAAAAATTTATGATGATGTTATGAAGAATTATTCAGCAACAGGACAAGCACAAATTTTGAGATGTTTATTAGTGACCAAGAAGTTAGAAGATGCTACATCATTATTGGGTATTCAGAAGGCAACCAAAGAGTCAAAATTAAAACATAATGTGATAGAAAATATAGGTGATGCAATAACAAAGTTTGAAAAATCTAAGAAGAAAGACATTAGTGCTGCACGAAGAGCAATTCATACAGCAATTATTTCGACTAGTACTAAACAAAAATGTTTGACAACACAGCTAGCAAAAGCAGTTGAAACCTCAAGAAAGACATTATAAAGACATAGCAAACTCAGAATGCAAATAGATGAAAATGATGACCTTGCTTGCTGGGCAATTATTTGTAGACAACCTTACAAAGATAGAATGGGAGCAGGTGTTAAAGATATTGTACGGGAATATTGGTTGACACATGCTCGAGTTTCACCAAATTCAAGAGATGTAATACGATAAAGAGTATCACGAGGAGTATATGTAAGCAGTCCAAAACATATAATGGATATGACACAAGTACAATTGTTCAATAAATTCAAGGAAGATCATCGTGGAATTAATGTGTCAATCACTGCATTTGTGCAACTAAAACCATGGTATGTTAGACCTATTACTATCCGTGACACTTGTTGTTGCCGTTATCATGTGCAATTCCAATTATATTACGACACATTTCTTGAATTTGGTAAAATGTTTTGGAGAAATTCACCACCTCCGCCCAGAATACGTGAATTCATATCTCAAACCCTATGTGAGAGAAATCACGATGAAGTATTTTATAATAAGAAATGCATCAATGGAAAACATTGTAATCGTTGTGAAAATTTGGTTTTATTCCACAATAAATATCCTATCGATACTGATCACTCACTGTCAAATGTCACCGTTGATTGGAGAAGATATGAATACATTGCAAGTACTAGTGATATACATTCCAAAAGGATTGATTTGCGAGAAGATAAAATAGGTGTGGCAGATTTTCTCAAGAAATTCGAAAGTGAAATTTATAAATACACCAAGCATTCACACAGAGCACGATGGCAAGACCTTTAATTCAAACAGTCTCGTGAAATTTTTTCACCAGGAACAATTTTGTCAGTGGTTGATTTTGCAGAAAATTATACATTTGCTGCACAAAAAGAGATACAGAGTGAATACTATCATTCTGACCAAGTTTCAATATTTGTCCATGTTTTATATAGACATTCTCAACAGGATGTTGATGGAATTGAAAGCACGTGTTACAATCGAGATGTGATTAAAGAATATCACTTTTATATTAGTGACGATCGTACACACGATACACATTTTGTTCAGCATTGTATTGAAAGTATTTTCTACAATTCACTAAAGGAACGTAACATTAAATTCAATGAGCATTGGATATGGTCGGATGGATGTGCCAGACAATTTAAATCTTCACAATCATTTTATTGGTTATGTCGACTTCATAAAGCATTGAACATTAAACATCACTGGAATTTCTTTGAAAATGGTCATGGAAAAGGTGAACATGATGGTGCAGGAGCATGCGTAAAAAGAGCACTTCGAAGATGAAAAATTAACCATATTTATGCACGATTCCATTCAGCTGTAGAGGTTGTCCAATGGTGTAAATCACATCTAAACCATGATTATAATCAATAATAAAAAAATGTGCGCAACTATGTACACACAAATGTTTTAATTTATATTTTATTGTCAATTTAAAAAAAAGTATGTACCTAACATCAAAATTTGTCATTTGTGTACTAGGTTTTTTTGGCATGTTGGGGTCCAAGATATAAATAGATCAATACCATACGATGCTAGCACCATACAAGGGACTAGATATTTTCACCCTATTCAAACAAAAGCCTTCCAAAACATTTATGCATTTGACAGTAGAAAGCTATCATGCTTTTGTCATATTTGCACTGAAAATATTGAATGTACAGAAGTTTGTGAAAACATAACGAACAACTACGTAAAACATTGGAAACACACAGAGATTAATCCTAAAGGAAAAATGCCACTAGCAAGCATAGAAGAATTAGAATCATAAGATATAGCAATATTATTTGATGGTGACAGAATTTCAGATCTCGTTAGAGAAGGTAATGATTAAATACCACTGTTTTGTCGATTGTTCATTCTTGTCCTTCACCTTATACACATGTATATTAGTCAATTTAATTGAATTAAAAATCCTGACATCAATTGTAATTTACACAAGAGATGTTTTTGCTGTGATTGCACCTATAGACAACAACGAAAATGTGAAGTATTATTTGATGCGATGCACTAAAGGAAAAATGAAGTTATTGGAAGACTACAATGACAACGGATATACATATGAGAGAGGATCCATCATTTTAAAGGGCAATTTTTTTCAGTAGACCCATATGACTCAAAATTATGTCTACTTTTGGGATTATGAACCTGATGTTATATGATGTCAATATAGCCATTTAGTATGTGCATATCGAATAAAATTGGTTCAAGTTCCATCGAAAAAATAATTAAAAAATAAAAAATGGAAACTGTCCAAATATGACCATGAACGGATAATTGAAAACATCATTCCATTGCAATGTTTTTAAAACTATATATTTAAAATTAATAGATAAATGGTTTTGTTGATGTCATTGTCAAATGTTGTGTACAATATATTTTTTTCTTTCTATGTCTATATGATCTTGAAAGGAACTGGACTATAAGAGTTTAAATGATCGTATTCTTGTATGCTGAAATTTGAATTCAAAAATTAATTGGTAACAAAAACCTCAATGTGTAAATTTTTTGTCTTAATTATGTCTGAAATACTTTATTTGGGTCCCCATATGTCTATTAGACCACTTAAGGGATGAGATAACGGATCTGTGGCTATCGCCACTCTCCACCCCAAATCTTTAATTTAAAATATCGCTTGTGTAAGTTCACATAACTAAAATCATGGCAAATGGAGACAACGATCATTTGATTTTTAATCACAAGAAAATATTCCAGGATTGTGAAGCTTATGCTAAATTAGAGAAATGATTATTTACAACAAATTGATGAAAATTCATCAAATTGTTGTTTAAAATCATTGCTCTAATTTAACACAAGCTTCACAATCCTGTAATCTTCGCTTATGATTAAAAAACAAAAAATCGTTATCCCCATTTGCCATGATTTCAGCCGCATCAAATGTACCTGGACATTGAAAATAAGAATTATTAATTAAAAATTCATATCAAAATTTGAACAGATAATATTCATTTTTCAACTTCCTAACATTCATATTTCAATCAAAAATTCCTAACAAATTCTGAAACTTTGATCTCAGGTAGCATTCATTTTTAAACTTCCTAACATTTATATTTCTATCAAAACTTCTTAACATTTATTCATTCATTGTACCTTATCATAAATTCCTTAACATCCATTCTTACCATCACATTCAATCTTAACATTCCTATCAAAATTTAAACCTAACATTCAGATTTCAATCAAAACTTTATAACAAATTCCTAAAATTTGAACTTAACATGTTCATTTTTAAGCTTCCTAATTCGTCCATATTTCTATCAAAACTTCTAACATTCCTAAACTTCCTAACATTCAAAAATAACTTTCATGTTCTTAACATTCATTTTTAGACTTCTTAGTTCATCCATATTTCCATCAAAGCTTCTAACATTCCTAAACTTCCTAACATTCCTAAAATTTAAACTTAACATGTGTTCCCTTTTAAGCTTCCTAGTTCATCGATATTTCTATCAAAACTTCTAACATTCCTAAACTTCCTAACATTCAAAGATAACATTCATGTTCTTAACATTCATTTTAAACTTCCTAGTTCATCCATATTTCCATCAGAACTTCGATAACATTTCTAATATTCCTAACATTCCTAAGCTTCATAACATTCTTAAGCTTCCTAGTTCATCTATATTTCTATCAAAACTTATAACATTCCTAAACTTCCTAAAATTCAAAGATAACATTCATGTTCTTAACATTCATTTTTAAACTTCCTAGTTCATCCATATTTTCATCAAAACTTCAAACATTCCTAAACTTCCTAACATTCCTAAAATTTGAACTCAATATGTGTTCACTTTTAATCTTCCTAGTTCATCCATGTATTTCTATCAAAACTTCTAACATTCCTAAACTTCCTAACATTCAAAGATAACATTCATTTTTAAACTTCCTAGTTCATCCATATTTCCATCAAAACTTCTAACATTCCTAAACTTCATAGCATTCATGTTCTTAATATATTCAATCTTAACATTCATTCATGTTTCAATCAAAACTTCCTCATTCATGAAATTTAAACCTATGTTCATCTATTTTTAAACTTCATTTAACATTCCTAAACTTCATAATATGCAAGAATATCATATTCTTAACATTCATTCTTACATATTCATTCATTCATTTAAACATGCAAGTACATATTCTAAACCTTTAAATCACACCAAATATGCTAAATAAACAAAAATAAACTTAGATCATTTAAGCCAAGTTTCACAAAATATGTAAGTTCAAAGAATATGTATATAATCCTCAAAAAAATGCTCATAAACATGCAAGTTTAATGTGCATATATGTATCTAGTCAAAAAACAAATATCCTCGACATGTCCAAAACAAATCTTTGCAATCTATGCATATCAACAACAACAAAATTGTCCACCATGCTATAAAAAGAAAATGTCCACCATGCTATCCTCCACTAGGGCCTCCCCCTGGACTCAACCCACCCTACAACATGTATAAAAACAGATTATGAATATCATTTAAATTATTTTAACTATATTCAGAAAATTAAAATATTAAACTTATATATCAAAAAACATTTCAATTATTAACAATATTACATCAAATTCTCCAAATACTTGTCCACCACCATCCTCCAAAGGAGTTTTCCCTTTGCCTCCAAAAGACTTAAAAGACCCAAGCTGCAACATGTATAAAATAAATTTATGAATCTCATAAATTACTTGAACAAATTTTAACTAAATCCATAAAAATTAAAATATTAAAGCAGAGAACAATATTAAAGCAGTGAACAAAATTACCTCCTTGCCAATATCTGCTGCATGAAGTAGAGAACCTATATCTCCCCCCTAAAATTTAAATTGTATTAATAAATAAAACATAATGCAAACCAAAAAAATTACTGTGCCAATTAACTTAAAACTAAAACAAAAAGATTAAAAAAACATTAGCTCACAATAGATGGTAAATCATTTATAAAGTTCGTATCTAAAGAAACCTGCATGGATATGTCAAATTAACAATAAGATGCATAGTTAAATTAAAATTAAAATATATATATATATATATATATATATATATATATATATATATCAAGTTCAAACATAATTACAAATATATAAATAATAAATATGTACCTCTCAAATATTCTCTAGATTTTCGCTAGTTGAAACATGGAAAGAATGTTCATTCATCATTCTTGAAAACTGCAACCAATTTAAACATTTACATAATATACCTATTACTTTACATCAAAAAACATAATTTATCATTCATATAATGTAATAAAAAAAATTCAATTCAAAATGAATAAAATATTTAATTAAGATCAAGTCATATCATAATCAACAAACCTCTCCCAAACTCGATGTGTCATTGGATATAACATTTGCCGCTAAGTCACGCCAAACCTTGGCATATGCCCTGAGATCTTCAATGCTCATTCCATCTATCTCATCATTAGTTTTGTAAACAAACATTTAACGAATAGTAGAACAAGCTCTTTCTCGAACCAATCCCATATCTACTCCAACTAATGCCGACGATAAACCATCGCCAACAAAATTCCTTGCAATTGTCCCAAGTTGAGATGTGGGCTCTATCTCTAATCTTAATGCCACCAACCTAGGTGGGCGAGATATCTAGGGTGGAGGTCGAAGAGTTGTAAGATCTCTAAGAGCACCTTTTTTATTATATATTCGACCCTTTCCAACTCCATAAAATTTTGAATGAACATCAGTATAGTCTGGCTTCATATTTAAAAAAAACTCAGCATAAAAAAATCTAGCAAAATATTGAGAAACCTCATCGTTCCATGGAAACCGACCATAGGCTGCGAGAAACCAATCATAGAGTAGATGTGCAAGATCAGGATGCTTGAATTATCGCACTTTCAACATTTCTCGCTTTAGACCTTCTTTGAATTTAAACATTGATTTGGCCCGTTCTTTCGTCACTCTCTCCTTCACAACATCCCACTTGTCTGGACCCATCACTTGTTCCCTTCATCTTCACATCAAATCAACAAAACCATCTGTAGTTGGTCCAAGATTCTCATATGCCTGCATGAAGTTTTGCAATGATCCCAAAACAATCTCCAAAATTTGTTTACTCTATAGAGGGAGATCCATAGTAGACAAATCATTTTCCAACTTGTCGTAGTGGGATCTACATCTTTCAAGAGTCATTTGATGATCACCACTTTCCCGTGGAAGCTCCCAAGGTAGATCAGATGGATATGTTGTAATGGCTGTACAACCCTCAGTTAATTCAACATATTGCGTCCTAGCTCGACCATCATCACCTTGTGTAGAATGATGAGCCTCTTGAGAACCTTGCTCTGCACCCTCATCCATCTCCCTTGCTTGCTCTATCTCCCTCCCTATAGAATTACAAGCATCTTTTGAACCATGCTCTGCTTCAAATAAAAACAAATTTCTGTTTAAACACAAATACAATTTTTGCGTACACAAAAAAACAATTTGCATGTACATGTTAAAAGATCGATATTCATTACCAATAGAGGGTCGATATCAACGTTCTCCCACAGAAGATATAGGGGAATCATTTGTACCCTTTTGACCTCGTCGATGTGAACTATACAATAAACTAGAATCCCGAGGGGAGGTTGACACCCTCCGATTATCACTTGTAACACCAACCCCAGAAGTTTGTGAAGACCTCCTACGCTTTCGCCTCAAAGAATCCTCTATTTCCATTTGATATATAATGTCTACACTTGCACAAATATCAACTAATTACATATTCAAATCCTACATGTTACTTCTACAAATTCTAAAACCTAGCTGCTAAAGAGACTAAGTTATTTAATAAGGACCTAGATTTACCTAATATCATCTTTAAATAGTTCTTAAAAAGAGTATAGCTAATATTGTTAGATGTGTGAAGAATTAATGTACCAATATTCTAAGTGTTTTTGATGTTTAAAATGAATGGAACCAATATCGTTAAATACTAAGTGAAGGGTTCATTTCTTTATGTCAAAGAATGAGTTCATGAACCTGTTTTAATTTTTAATCTAAATCTTAAATTAATAACTTAATTGATATTTTAATACTTTAAACATAAATTATATCTTCAAATATTTTCATTATTCCATAAAATAAAAAAAATTGACAATTCATGGTATTATGTTTCAAGTTTGACATGTTTTCCAAATACTTTAAACATAAATTATATCTACAAATATTTTCATTATTCCATAGAATAAAAAAAAATTCGACCATTCATGGTATTATGTTTCAAGTTAAATGACATGTTTCCCAAATTTGCCATGTTCCACAATGGTCTTCAATTTCAACCTGATAACAGTAACAATTCTTGGTATTATGTTCTCTAAGTTTGCCATGTTGCAACAAAAAAAAAACATAATACCAAGAATCGCCACCTTTACAAGGATAAAACTCAAGACCATTGTGGCATAATATCATCTAATAGCTTTTAAAATGACTATGACTATTATTGTTCGAATGTATAAAAATTACTATACCAATCTTCTAAATGTTTTTGTTATTTCATAGTACATCTAAATTAAAGTCTATTCATGTCTGTAGTTTCATTGTACCTAAAGTCAATTTTAAAGTTTTGTCCTATCAAAAGTAGAATTTAATCGTCTAAAGTTTCGTTGTATCTATAGCTATCCATCAACACAGTTTGTAATAGAACTAATATATTGATCTTTGCACTCTGTCAACATAGACAGAGTTCATGAACTCAATCCATGTCCATGTTGCCAAAGTTCATGAACTTTGTCCATGTCCATGTTGACAGAGTTCAGCAAATAAAAAAGTCCTATATATAAATGGGATATATCATTTGCAAATACAATTACAGTCCTACTTTAATTTTCATTACCAAACACATAAGCAAAATCAACAATCTAACAAAAGTAACTAACTAAACACTCAATATATTCTTTTTTTATATTTAAATTTAAATAATTTTCAACATACGATTTGACTACGATTTGACCAAAGTCCATGAACTCATCCCAATTGGACAAAATCCATGAACTTTGCCCAATTGGACAAAGTCCATGAACTCTGCCCAATTGGACAGAATCATGAACTCTGCCCTAATGGACAGAGTCCATGAAATCTGCCCAATTTTGGGCAGAGTTCATTTACAGGGAACTCAAAACTTTTCAAACCAATAATTAACTCTTGAATTAAAAAAAAAATTCTACTTACCTCTTTAGACGCAGCCGAAATGAAAGCAGGCGAATTTAGATCTAGCCGAAGAGAGCCCCAAGAGAAATTTTAAACAGCCGAAACGAAACGAGCCAAACAGCCAAGAAAATAAAACCTGCAATAACAAGGGAATAGCAGGGAATAGCCCCCGAGGGTTTCATGTTAGATGTAGTAGTTGACTAAATGGTACTTCCAAAACCTTTAAAGTTTTTGTGAATAACCTACAATAATTAATTAATGCAAACACGCGAGATATCATAAATAATAGAACTCAGAATCACTTTTATATTGATCACGAGCCACTTCGAGGGGGAAACCTCCTTTGACCAAACTCAATACAATTAACTTCACGGTGCCTTTAATGGCCTCAACACACACTTATATACTAAGTCTATGCCCAATACTATGAGTCAAAACCATGGTAAATATAATACTACGGGACGAATTACAAAGCATATGCGTCCAATACTATGGATCAATACCATGGGCTAATATAAACTATGAATCAACAAATACTATAGGACGACTTACAAAGCATATGCGTCCAACAACAATATACTAACAAAGTAAAGAGAAGGGTTGACACGGGTTCCTAACATCCCCTCTCCCTTAGAAAAAGCTTTGTCCTCAAAGCTTTGGTTGGGGAAATTGATGCAGAATCTGAATGAGTGGTTCCCCGGTAGCATCCTCGGGTTGCATTTCGGGCCACAGATGCCTTTGGAGTTTCAGGGAGGATTGCTTGGAAGGCTGTAGATGAAGAAGAACCATATCAGCTGCATGAAAAGTGCACTCAAAATGGTGTTGATTGGCTTGTTGTTGCAGTCGAATTCTGACCATGTGAAGATTGTCCTGCAGAATGAGAAGAATCTGATCACGGTTTCGAAGAACAGAGTCAATTTCCTAAACTAGGGAGCTGCTAAGGGTGTATGGAAGAAGAACTGGCGGTGTCTGTCCATAGATTGCTTCATATGGTGTCCTTGTAGATGTGGTATTGTACCACCAGAGCACTTCTAAGAAATCCATAGAAATAGTTGGTAAAATCTGTGTAGGGATGGGAAAGGGTTTGAGCAGTCCCGAAGGGAGTGTCGTTTCACCCTTGTTGACCTATAAAGTATCACAGTCAGCCACCATCTATTGAATCAGCATTTTCAGTCCCTGCCAAAAGAAGTTACATTGTTCCCGGTCATACTGTTGGAGGAACCCAAAGTGCCCTGCCGATGAAGAAGTGTGGAGTTCATAAAAGAGATAGCCGTGTTGAACATATTGCAACTAGTTTGGAACAAGGAGCGAAATAGATGTAAGAGAAACTGGGTCATCAAATGTGCGAGAAGGAGCATTGGCCACCATATTGTCCTTACTGTTCTTGTAAGGGATCGCATAGTCATAACCCATGAGGTGGATAACCCATTTCAAGTGTGCTAGGGAGGAGACCCATTGTTCCAGGAAATTTTTCAGACTCTGGAGATCAGTCTTGATGTAGAAATAATTCCCTAATAGGGATGGCTGCCACGTCGGTACTACATGCAAAATAGCCATCATTTCCTGGTGAGATGTAGACACATCGAAATGCTTACCGGAAAGGTCTCTTGAAGGTGGAAAGCCCACTGGTGCAGCAAAGACACCTACATATCTATCCAAGGAAGTAGTGGAGACCGTTGATGGGTGCATTTGAAGGGAATGGAGTTGAGTGATGACACCATGTGAATTCTTCTTAAGGATCTTTTCCAGGCGATGTGAACTGATGATGCGTAGAGACCCTGTTTGTAAGCATGTAAATTTGTGTTGTGTCCCATTGACTGAAAACTGCATCCAAAGTTCATCAAAATCCCATAAGATGGGGCCAAGTGTGCATAACCATTCAACGCCCAAAACTACATCACATCCGCCTAAGGACAAGGAAAACATGTCAGAGCGCAGGTTATAATCTTCCAGAGAGATACGCACATTGTGACACTTTCCCTTGCAAGGTAAGGTGCCTCCATTGGCAACCATGACTTCAAAGTTGGAGCAAGGATGGACAAAACAATCAGCCTGTTTGGTGATCCAGGGGTCAATGAAGTTATGAGTGCAACCAGAATCAATGAGTATGGTAAGAGGGAGCTTCTTGAAGTATCCCTTGACCCACATTGTTTGTGGGGTGGTGACGTCGGTTACAGCATGGAGAAAGAGCTCGGGTGGGTCGTCCTGAGATGGGGTGTAAACAGGCAGGTGTTGAATGTCGACCTGATCATCTATTGTAACTGGAGCTTCTTCACCAAGTTCAGAGCCAGGCGGAGAATCCACATCCAAGAGATAGAGATTTTGTTGAACACATCAATGTCCCCAAGTGAATTTCTCATCACAATTATAACAAAGCCCTTTTCCTCGGCGTGCCTGCATCTCGGTTTCAGACAAATGATTTATAGGAGTTGGTCGAGGAGCTGGCAGGATGGGAAGTCATTGAAAACCCATATTTCGGAAGGGAATAAAAGTGGGTTTGGAGCGCTATTGGGCTGCAATGTTGTCTTCTTCCAACTTAGCCAAACCTAGGACTTCCATCATTTTGTTGGGACAGAATGTTTTAACCTCTGACCGGATTTCATCCTTAAGACCACTGATAAAACAACTCCTTTAGAATTCATCAGACAATCCTTCTATGTGATTGGCTAGGTTCTTAAATTATGTCTGATACTCTCTTACTGTGCCAATTTGGTGAAGTTTAGTGAGTGCTCCTGTGAAGTCATCAAAAGCACTAGGACCAAATCGTGGCAAAAGGAGTTGGCAAAAATCTATCCAGTTTGGCTCGGGATGAGCTTTGATATACCAACAGTACCATTGAAGTGCTTCCTGTTCCAAATGAAAGGATGCAAGTGGAAATTTTTGGACATCAAAAGTATTATGCAGACTAAAATATTGTTCTGCTCGGTATATCCATCCAGTCGGATCAGTACCATTGAAGCGAGGAAAATCAATCTTTGGCCCATGAAAATGGCTAGAAGAAGAGAACCCATTAGCTGCAGAAGATTCTTGCTGTCGATTATTGTTCATGGCTGAATGCTGAAGATGGAGGATGAGAAATTTTTCATCCAGATCTTGGAGTTTGGTTTGGATGGCTGCAAGTGCTTCCTCCATGGTTTTTGATCCTGTGCGGGTGACAACCATAACTAGGAGAATTTTTTTTTTTTTTTTTTGGAAATGGATAAAAAAACACAAACAAAAGCTTATTTAGTAAAGGAAGATTTGGATTTAAGAAAAAATTGGATGGGTAATTGGGGTTTGACTAAGTTTTGGACACTTTCTGATGGATAGGGAGGCTAGAAATGGGGATTTCAGAAGTGGGGTGAAAGAATGAGAAAATTTGGTAGAGAGGGACAAAGAAGCAGAACTAGGAAAGGAACATGGTGGCAAAAGTTGAAGGCATTTGGGTGAATATTGAAGGAGTTATGGAAAACCCTAAAAATAGACAAATGTGGGATTTCTAGTCTTGGGAAGTGGAATTTGGGATAGGGTCTTTAGGAATGAAATATGCAGAATGGGATTGCAGGGATGTCAATGAAGTTTCAGGGAAAACAGAGTTGAAACAAGGGAGATATATATATATATATATTTTCTTTCAGAAATCGATCGGCAACAGTTGCGTGGAATGGATCCGCAACAAATGGATCTGCAACTGTGCGGAAGAGATCGAAAACGGCTGGATCTAAAACGGTGACTAGATCTAGAACGACTTTCAGAATAGATCTGAAACGACTGGATCTGGAGCGGAAGTGATCAGCAACAGTTCAACTGAAAATAGATATGGACCCCAGGTATGTGCGGCTTCCTAACAGTTCATGGGTTTCACTCGGCCACCAATGCTGTCTGACGGCTTGCATATTGGGGCAGTATCCCTCGCTCCACGGCTGAGGTAAAACTAATAACTGCTTTACCACAAACGACAGCTGTTGGTTTACCTCATGGGTGGAAACTATTTAATCGGGTAGGGGTCGTTGTCCTTTTCGCTGGAAGGTCCTCTCAATGGGATAGCTACTTCAGGGTTCCTGTGGTACTCCTCACAATGAGTTTTAGGGCTTATGCCCAATGTGCGGCACCTGCAACAATTAATTAATACGAATATGCGAAATAGTAGAAATGATAGAACTCAGAATCATTTTTATATTGATCACAAGCCACTTCGAGGGGGCAACCTCCTATGAGCAAGCTCAATACAAATAACTTCACGGTGCCTTAATAGGTCTCAACACACACTTATATACTAATTCTAGGTGCCAATACTATGGGTCAAAACCATGGGTCGTTACAAACTATGGATCAACAATACTACGGGCGACTTACAAAGCATATGCGCCAACAACAATAACACAAACTATTGATCAACAAATACTACGGGACGACTTACTAAGCATATGCGTCCAACAACAACATACTAACAAAGTAAACACATGGGTTCCTAACATCCCCTCCCCCTTAAAAAAAGCTTTGTCCTCAAAGCTTTAGATGTGGAAATTGTTGTTGAAGCTGAACGAGTGGTTCCCGTGTAGCATCCTCTAGTTGCATGCCATGCCACTGAATTAAGACCTCTGTGATAGAGCGAGAGCAAAGCTGACGTGTGCGTCGATTGAGGATGGCCTCTGGCTCCAAAAGGATGGATCCTTCATTATCTAGTTCGGGTAAAATTATTTGTCCGCTGATGTTGGTGCCAAGAACTTTCTTCAAACAAGAGACATGAAAGACTGGATGAATGCGGGAAGAAGGAGGAAGTTCCAATTTATAAGCAACAGACCCAATCTTCTGAAGAATCCGATATGGCCCATAGAACTTTGGAGCGAGCTTATGACGCCCTTTGAGTTTCAAGGAGAATTGTTTGTATGGCTGGAGACAAAGAAAAACCATATCGCCGACTTGAAAAGTGTGCTCCGAACGGTGCTGATCAGCTTGTTGCTTCATGCGATTTCTTGCCATGTGAAGATTGTCCCGCAAAATGCGAAGAATCTGATCGCGGTTTCGAAGAACCGTGTCAACTTCCTGAACTGGTGAACTGGTGGGGGTGTATGGAAGAAGAGCTGGAGGTGCCTGACCATAGACTGCTTCATATGGGGTCATTTTAGAGGCAGTGTGGTAAGAGGTATTGTACCACTATTCAGTGAGAGGGAGCCACTTTTCCCACTGATGTTGTTGTTCCGAGGTGAAGCAACGAAGATAAGTTTCCAAGAATTTATTGACAATTTTAGTCTGACCATCTGTTTGTGGGTGATACCCTGAACTCATGTTCAGTTTGGTGCCAGTGTGGCGAAATAGTTCTGTCCAAAAATGACTGGTGAAAGTCGCATCATGATCCGAGACAATGGAAGAAGGGATGCCATGAAGACAAAAGATCTGGTCCAGAAAAATTTGAGCGACGGAGGAGGCTGTATAGGGATGGCTGAGAGCACAAAAATGACTATATTTGGAGAGGCGATCAACCACAATGAGAATCACTATCTTCCCACCAGATATAGGGAGCCCTTCAATGAAATCCATAGAAATATCTATCCAAATCCATGTAGGTATGGGGAAGGGTTCAAGCAATCCTAGAAGGAGTGTTGCTTCACCCTTATTGCGTTGGCAGGTATCACATTCGGCCACCATCTATTGAATTGTCCTTTTCATTCCCTTCCAAAAGAAGTTACGCCGTGCTCGTTCATACGTTTTGAGGAACCCAGAGTGCCCTTCCGATGGAGAAGCATGGAGTTCATAGAAGACATCCTATTGAAGATCTGTGCTCTGGGGAAGCACCAGATGACCCTTGTATCGCAGAGAAGCACCATCCCAAGAGTAATGTGGTACAATAGAAGGGTTGTTGGTCAAGCGTTGGATGATTTGAGATAAGGAAGAGTCATTGACATAACCCTGTTGAACAAATTGCAACCAATTTGGAACAGGCATAGAAATAGCTGAAAGAGAACCTTACGCATCAAATGTGCGAGAAAAAGCATCTGCCACAATATTGTCTTTACTCTTCTTGTAAGTGATCTCATAGTCATAACCCATGAGTTTGCTAACCCATTTCTGTTGTGCCGGGGAGGAGACACGCTGGTCCAAGAAATATTTCAGACTCTGGTGATCAGTCTTGATGCAGAAATGATTCCCTAATAGGTATGGGCGCCACTTCTGTACTGCATGCAAAATAGCCATCATTTCCTTCTCATAGGTAGAGGCAGCTAAATTCTTACCTGAAAGGGATTTGCTGGTGAATGCAATGGGGTGTTCATCTTGAAGGAGAAAAGCACCAATTCCATTGCTGCAAGCATCACTCTCAATAGTGAAGGGCTTGGAAAAATCGGGCATAGCTAGCACAGGTGTAGTGCACATAGCTTGTTTTAGTTTGTCAAATGCACACTGAGCAGCAGGTGTCCATGTAAAAGCATCATTTTTCAATAGAGCAGTTAATGGAGCTGCAATCTTCCCATAATCCTTGACAAACTTGTGGTAGTAGCCAGTCAACCCCAAAAAACCACGAAGGCTCTTGAGTGTCTGAGGATGCAGCCAATTGTTCATGGCATCGATTTTGGTAGGATCCACGTGAACACCTTGTGCTGAGATAATGTGCCCGAGATACTCAACTTCCTTCTGTCCAAAAACACATTTAGAATGCTTGGCATGGAGATGATGGTCAGAGAAAAGTTGCATGACAAGATCCAGATGCTGGAGATGTTCATCCCATGTTTTACTGTAGATGAGGATATCATCAAAGAATACCAGAATGAATTTCCGCAAGTAGGGTCGAAATATTTTATTCATTAAGGCCTGGAATGTGGAAGGAGCATTAGTGAGGCCAAAGGGCATGACCAAAAACTCATAATGGCCATCATGTGTGCGGAAAGCTATTTTAGGAATATCATCCTCATGAACCCAAATTTGATGATACTCAGAACGAAGATCCAACTTGGAGAAAAGGTGAGCCCCATGAAGCTCATCAAGAAGCTCATCAACAACAGGAATTGGAAACTTATCCTTGATGGTGAGGTGATTAAGTGCTCGGAAGTCAATGCAGAGGCGCCATGACCCATCTTTTTTGCGGACAAGAATAATTGGAGAAGAAAAGGAACTAGTGCTTGGGCGAATAATACCTTGCTTCAATAAGTCCGGAACGAGCATTTCAATCTCCGTTTTTTGGTGAAATGGGTAGCGATAGGGCCTAATGTTGGGAGGAACGCTGCCAGGAAGGAGCTGAATATGATGGTATTCTGGCCTGGAAGGTGGCAATCCCACTGGTTCGGCAAAGATACCTGTATATCGATCCAGAATTTGTTGTAGATCCAAAGGAGTAGTGGAGACCGATGATGGTTGCATCTCGATGGAATGGATCTGAGCGATGACACCATGTGAATTCCTCTTGAGGAGTTTTTCCATGCGATGTGAACTGATGATGCTGAGAGAACCTGGTTGTAATCCTGTCAATGTGTGTTTTTGTCCATTGAGGGAAAACTGCATCCAAAGTTCAGCAAAATCCCATAAGATAGGGCCAAGTGTGCGTAGCCATTGAGTGCCCAAAACCACATCACATCCGCCTAAGGGCAAGGAAAACATGTCAGAGTGCAAGGTATAATATCCCATAGCGATACACACATTTCGACACTTCCCTTTGCAAGGTAAGGTGCCCCCATTGGCAACCATGACTTCAAATTTGGAGCAAGGATGGATAAAACAATCAGCTTGTTTGGCGATCTGAGGGTCAATGAAATTGTGAGTGCTACCAGAATCAATGAGTATTGTAAGAGGAAGCTTCTTGAAGTAACCCCTGAACTGCATTGTTTGGGGGGTGGTGATTCCAGCTAAAGCATGGAGAGATATCTCTGGCTGGTCATCCTGAGACGGAGGGTCAATAGGCGGTTCCTGAATGTCGACCGGAGCATCCAGTGTTTCTGGATCTTCGTCACCAATTTCAGAGGCAGGCGGAGACTCCACATCCAAGAGATAGAGCTTTTGCTGAACACATCTATGTCCCCGAGTGAATTTCTCATCACAATTATAGCAAAGCCCCTTTTCTCTGCATGCTTGCATCTCTGTTTCAGACAAACGCTTGATAGGAGTCGGTCGAGGAGCCTGCGGTATAGGTGGTCGCTGAGAACCCATATTTCGGAAGGAAACAAAAGTGGGCTTGGAGCGTTGTTGGGCTGCAATCTTGTCTTCTGCCAACTTAGCCAAACCTAGGGCCTCCATCATTGTGTTGGGACAGAACATTTTGACCTCAGAGCGGATGGCATCCTTTAGACCACTGATAAAACAACTCCGGTAAAAGTCACTAGACAATCCTTCGGTGTGGTTGGCTAGATTCTCAAATTCGGTTTGATACTCTCTCACCGTGCCAATTTGGTGAAGTTTAGTGAGGGCTCCTGTGAAGTCATCAAAAGCACTAGGACCAAATCGTTGCAAAAGGAGCTGGCAAAAGTCTGGCCATTTGGGCTCTGGATGAGCCTTGATGTACCAACGGTACCATTGAAGAGCTTCCTGTTCCAAGTGAAAGGATGCCAGCGGAAGTTTGTTGACATCAAAAGTATTATGTAGACTGAAATACTGTTCTGCACGATAGATCCATCCAGTTGGATCAGTACCATTGAAGCGAGGAAAATCAAGCTTCAGACCACGAAAATTGCTGGAAGAGGAGAACCCATTGTCTGATGAAGACTCAGACTGTCGTTTGTTGTTCATAGCTGAATGTTCAAGATGGAGGCCGAGAAATTTTTCATCCAGATCCTGGAGTTTGGCTTGGATGGATGCAAGTGCTTCCTCCATGGTTTTTGCTCCTACACGGGTGACAACCATAACCAGGAGTTTTTTTTTTTTTTTGGTTGACTGGGTAGGAAAACAAAAACAGAAACTACTTCAGTAAGGGAAAATATGGACTAGGGAAAATATGGACTAGGGAAAAAATCTGAAGGGTAATTGGGGTTTGACTAGGTTTTGGACACTGTTGAATAGACAGGGAAACAAAAATGAGGATTCCAGAAGCGAGGTGGAAGAATGGGAAAATTTGGTAGAGGGGAACAAAGAAGCAGAATTCAGAAATGAACTCTGTGGTAAAATTTGAGGGTAATTGGGTGAAATCTGAGGAAGTTATGGCAAACCCTAAAAATAGACAAATGTGGGATTTCGGGCTTTGAGAAGGGGAATTGTGGATAGGGTCCTCAGGAATGAAATATGCAGAATGGGGTGACAGGGGTTCCCCGAAAATTTCAAGGGAAACAGAGTGAAAACAAGGGAGATATGGAGAAAAAACTGAATTTTTTTTATTTTTATTTATATATATATATATATATATATATATTTTTATTTTTTTTTTCATTTTTTAATTTTTTTTTTTAATTTTATTTTTTTATTTATTTTTTTCAAACTAGAGCGGCTACGGCTCGAAAGGGATCTGAAACGTCGCTGAATGGATTGAAAATGACTGGATCTCGAACGACTTGCAAAATGGATCTGAACGATTGGATGTAAAACGACGCATCAACGATCGACGACAGTTCAGCTGAAATTAGATATGGACCCCACGTATGTGCGGCTTCCTAACAGTTCAAGGGTTTCACTCGGCCACCAATGTTATATGACGGCTTGCGTATTGGGGCAGTACCCCTCACTCCACGGCTCAGGTAAAACTGATAACCGCTTTGCCACAAACGACAGCTCTTGGTTTACCTCACGGGTGGGAACTAGTCAATCAGGTAGGGGTCGTTTCCCTTTTCGCTGGCAGGTCCTCTCAATGGGCCATCTACTTCGGGGTTCCTGTGGTACTCCTCACAATGAGTTTTAGGGCTTATGCCCAAGTACTTCCCATAGTTAAGAGGATAGGGATTATTCCCAAATCCGAACCTGCAACAGATGCGAAATTTTTTTTGGAAGAAATTTCACCTAGTGAGCCCAAGAAAGTGCTCTGATACCAGATGTGCAGCACCTGCAACAACTAATTAATACGAATATGCGAAATAGCAAAAATGACAGAACTCAGAATCACTTTTATATTGATCACAGACCACTTCGAGGGGGCAACCTCCTATGAGAAAGCTCAATACAAATAACTTCACGGTGCCTTCATAGGTCTCAACACACACTTATATACTAATTCTAGGCGCCAATACTATGGGTCAAAACCATGGGCCGTTACAAACTATGGATCAACAATACTACGGGTGACTTACAAAGCATATGCGCCAACAACAATAACACAAACTATTGATCAACAAATACTACGGGACGACTTACAAAGCATATGCGTCCAACAACAACATACTAACAAAGTAAAGACATGGGTTCCTAACACCCAAGTACTTCCAACAGTTAAGCGGATAGGGATTATTCCCAAATCCGAACCTGCAATAGATGCGAAAAAAAAATTGGCAGAAATTTCACCTAGCGAGCCCAAGAAAGTGCTCTGATACCAGATGTGAAGAACCTGCAATAATTAATTAATGCAAACACACAAGATATCAGAAATAATAGAACTCAGAATCACTTTTATATTGATCAGGAGCCACTTCGAGGGGGCAACCTCCTTTGAGCAAGCTCAATACAATAAACTTCACGGTGCCTTCAATGACCTCAACACACACTTATATACTAATTCGATGCCCAATACTATGAGTCAAAACCATGGGACATATAATACTATGGGATGACTTACAAAGCATATACATCCAATACTATGGGTCAATACCATGGGCTAATATAAACTATGGATCAACAAATACTACGGGACGACTTACAAAGCATATGCGTCCAACAACAATATAATAACAAAGTAAAGAGAAGGGTTGACACAGGTTCCTAATAGTTTTCTAATGGGGAACATACTACCTACGTTGGGTATATTGGGGTTTTGAACTGAAAATAATGTTGCTTGGATAAATTGTTTGCATTTTCTATTGAGCATGTATGGTTAGCCTTTAGACTCCACGTTTTCATTTTGATTTACGACTGAAGAATCTCCATAGATCTGGGGTTTTGATGTGTTTGTTTTGTTGCTGAGGGATTTTACCTGGCAAATCTCTTCCTTACTGTCTTAGTCTAAAGTTGAAGTTCTGTAATGACTCTTTAGTATTTTTTGAAGGGATACTGAGAATGGGTCTTTCATCTGTGCTTCTTTACTGTACAAAATGTTTTCTCGTAGAGGATTTAATGCATTTATTTGGTGAATGAGTGTCTTCCTAATATAAATGATACAGTAAGGTCTTGCTCAGTCATGTGTTCGATTCCTGTTCGAAAAGAATAGAGCCCACTATGGTTTGAAAAGTTGTACACCTGAGATTTAATATGTACAGTCAAATTCTTTAAACTGGGGTTTGGAAATACTCAATGCTCCTAATGTCTACGTTTGGTGGCTAAAGTGGAAAGGAGCTGGTCTTGTGTTATTTTCCTTTCGTTTTGTTTCATGCAATTTATTCAATATGTGTGTAGATAGCACTGTTGTTGAGAAGGTTTAGATCCTGGAACTCTAAGATAGAGAACTCATGATTTCCTATTCATTTTGTCTATAGTAACTAATTCCTGTAGTAGTCTATTCTATTTGGATGATGGTAACGATCCTGGGAGGAAGATGTTGAAATAAAGATACTGTAATTCGATACTGTGTAATACGTTTTGGTTTGACTTGGGAAGAAAATCAATGTTGTGGTTGTTTAAAGTGTACAAACTTTAAGTCTACGATTGCTTGTTGTTTAAAAGTTTTCTTAGGGTTTCGATAGCTGGTTCTATGCTTTGATATCACTGGTTTTGTTTGGTTCCAAGAAATAAAAAGAAATAATTAGACCCTAGCTTAAATAATACAATTTAAGAAAACAACTATCTAGTGTAGTCATTGAGTTTAGAAGGATAAAAGTGATTTCAGTTAATAGGGTTTAAAGGCTCTAATATAAGTCAGTTAGAAGTTTGGGGTTCTAATTACTTTAATTGGAAAAAGAATGTTGTCTAGCAGAGGCTAGCAAAGATAGCCATGCTAGACCTCTGAAATATTAGGGAAGAATGATTTAAAAGAAATACAAGGATAATAATTTAAATGTCGAGCTGGGAATGCAAACTCGAGAGTCCATGCCAATTGGACCTTACTCCATGACAGAAAGGAAATGAAATTATAAGTTCAGATAACATAATTTACTGCACAATAAAAACATATCTTTAATTCCTAGATTTAAATTAAACTATATGGGAAATCTTAGTTCATTCCTAGTTCTTGCAGCTAAATCCTTCTTTGCAGGACCTACACACACAAACACTAGTTAATTGGAAACAACTAGATAATTCTGGATGACCTGTAGGATCGTCTTAATTGGATAACTTTGGGACTACCATGTTCCTCCCAACCATGACCATTATACCATTCCTAGTCCTATATGGACCTCCTCGAGCTGGTTCCAACATCCAAAGAGAAGTAAAGGTGCTAAGGTGGCTTGCTGATCAGATCTGTAAAATTATGGCAGGATGCTACAGTTCTGCAGAGAGTTTCTCTTTTGTTACCATAAGAGAATAATAATAGGGAAAAGGTCCCCTTCTTTTGGGATCTTCCCTCTTTTTATAGGTGAATTCTGTTTTGGACAGATTATAGCTGTTTGAAATAATAATATTTTAATTTAATTTAAATTGTAATATCTTTAAAATATATTTTTCTAATTATTTAGTCCTAGTTTATCTAGGAGTTGGATTTTATTAATTAGGTTGAACTTAAGTTATTTTATAAATAATAATAATAATAGTTATATATTATTACTAAATTTAACAACAAATAATATTACTATTAACAATCTTAATAGTATAATAATGTGATATTCCTTTTATGCATTACCTCTATGCAATAATTATATATAGGAAACGTTTTTCTTTTAAGAAAGTAATAATAATATTATTAATAATATTATTAATAATAATATCAATATGGAGAGTTATTTTATGCATAGCATTTATGCATGTTATTTACATAAGAATAATTAAATTTATTTATTCAATAGTTTAGTTATGGTAATTTTCTTTTATTTATTTATGTATATACCATAATACTTCTTTTTAAATATTAAGTACAAGGTCCAACTCGTTGGATGGTTCTTTTGGTAAACTTGGATAGTGGGCTTGGTTAGGTACCTCTAGGCCTCTCTCTTGCATGTTGGATTCCCTCGTTTAACATGGTAGTTTCCTGCAGTACTTGATGATAGATAGAAAATGATTTATTTAACCAATTTAAATAAATGTGATGAATAGAAGTGCTATTCAGAGTCGCCTCGACTCAACACTTTTAACATCCTATAACCCCGAGTGCTCTTCAGAGCTTTTAACTCAATACTCTCACATGGGCGTTACGCTAGTGCAATTCCAGAGCCTCCTGCTCTCCACTATTACTAGAATGTGGTTGTGAAGCACATCTAGAATATTCAAGTGGCCTCAGATCCGGTATTCATTTATCAAGCTTGGAGTGCTGCAGGGCTTATGCCCAACCCTCAACGTACATCGGGTTTTATGCCAGGTATGTAATAAAAATCCTCTAGGTACATCGAGGCTTATGCCCAGTACATCGTCATGCATGTGTTCTTGAGTCCATGCTCAACACACTATATAAGTCAATCACTGGAAACCCCCAAAAATTCACTAAAATAAAAAAAAATTGTAGTAGCATAAACTGTTGTATTTACGATGCGGAATTAGTAAATGTTAACGACAACAACCTAAACTCTTTAACAAGATAATTCAAGGATAACAAACTTCCTAATCTGTTGTTTATGATTACTTAAGCATCCTAGTACAATGTTATAGTAGCTACACATATGTCTTGACTTATTGCAACCTCAATTAGCATCGAACCGTCGTAAGATTAAATTAATATGGTTACTAGTATTATATATTTTTATCAAAGCACATCGTCATTTCTTTCTAAGTTATGCATTTTGATTCTAGCATTAAAATGATCATTTTGATGTACTGAATGGGTCCTTGATTCTCCCTGAGGCTTACTTAGCTATTGCTAGTTAACGCTCTTGAATACCATTCTAGAGAACAGGTATTTTCAAAGAATTCTACTAGCAGCTTACTTGTATGTTTTTCAGTTATCCTACAACGCAATACTGGCTTTGTAATGCAATGAGTTATCTGCCCTTAAATTCTTTCTCAGGTACTTTAATTTGATGTTCTTCCCATCATCATTACCATGAAGTCTCTAGGTTTAGAACTGATAGTTTTGGTTATTAAAATACATAGATATAATTTTATGGCTAAGAGAACTTTTGTGTAGTTACAAATTCAAGTTCTTCACCATTGATTATAGTGAAAACCTTGTCATACTATGCTATTTCAAGAATCAACTTTCAATACTTATACCTAGCAATATAGTTTCCAAATGAATTATCAATGATAATAGAAATGCAATTATTTTTTCTTCACGATAACTATAGCGAGGGCATTGTACTGTCATTTTAATTTTACCTTAAATACAACTCCTATATCTAATGGCATAGTTTTGTTTCATGAATTACACAGTACACTGGAAAGGAAATTATACATAGACTATGGAATGGGAATACTATGTATCTATCTAATGAAATTATAATACTTACTATTATTTCCATAATCCCAAAATGGATGCTTATACCTAACCCGACCCTTTGTAATGTTTTCATGGTTTAACATACAGGTGGTAATGCTAAGGTTGAAACTATACTTAACAATTACGTTGGAAGGTAATGTATTAACTCTTTGCAGTATGCGTTGGCAGGCTCATGTTTTGGAGGTGGTGCAATTAATGCTCTCATAAATAACCCTGTAGCGGATTTCATAGTGTAAGCTCTCGTGGCTAGTTTCACGTGATCCTAATGGGGTCATGGCGTTGATACAATGCTCAGACATACGAACAATTTGAGCTGGGACATGACGTGTAAGGAAATCTTATGGTTGGGACTACTTTGTTGTAAACTAAATTGACAGTAGTGATTTCAGTTTTAAATGCATTAGGTGAACGTATACCTAATGTCTCGGTGGATGCATCTCGATCGTTGATCTTGTAATTTATTGGGTTTTTTAAAAACCCTACTTCACCATAATGCCGGTTCTAAGCTTGTAGCATTCATTTGTTTTGGAAAGAGTGGGGAGGGAGGCCGATAGGCTCTCCGGGTCACCAGGGTTCAAAACCAACACTCTTGCCTCAGCTCTCCAGGGTTTCATGGCATTTTTTAGTCGACTGTAAACTATTTGTGGTGGATAAAAGAATGTGAAGCATAGTCTTCCAGGTTGTGATGTGCTCGGGTCTGATGTCGTGACCTATCAAAGTAGGTTACATTTGGAATTTTTGGAAGATTTGGAAACAACAGGTTATGAGAACCTTAATGGAAAATATTGTGAGCATTTAAGCATTGATCTGGTTTCGAGTTATGGTCATTTAGAATCTAAGTGCACCGGTCTAGTTTTGCTCAATAGTGAACTATTGGAGTATTGCTTTGGTTATCTACTATTCATCTGGAGTGAAACGATGCAAGCTATACTACTCAAGTGATGTACCTGAACGCCTCTTCTACGTTTGTTGTTATTACTAATTTACAAATATAATTTTGAAATGTTTTCGCATATCATGTTTTAATCCCTGCATGTTATATTGCTGTTGGCAGGCTTCACTCTTCATGGTAATGGTCACTCGTCTGCAAGTAAGGATACTAGCTATCTGGGTAAGCCTTAGTGTTATCCTCAAAGGGTTTGGCCGGTAGATACAAGGAAATGGTTTTATTTAGTTTATCTCATGCTAGGGTTCAAAATGTAGATTCAGTTGTTTAGATGATGGTTGTAATTGTCGTTTTAAGCTATGAAGCTAAGGATATTTAGAAGCTTGCTCCTTGAACTGTAGCTCAATGTTTATTTACAATTTTCAGCCAATATTTACAGTGTTTTTCGTTGAGGCTTAGAGTTGGGATTTAAATACCATAAATTTAACCAGTTGTTTATGAACTAAAATTTTTGTGCAATTTTAAAGGTTAATGGATTCAGTCTTTTTGTGAAACAACTTCATAAGAAAGTGTCAATGTTTTGTTACTACGAAGATTTTGGACTTAGCCCGATAATGATAATGTGATACTTCATTTTCAATGGACAATGAAAAGATAGTCGTAAACCTGGTGTTCAAACCTTGGTATGTTGACTGCATTTTTCTTTGTGTTTACAATCTAGGATTTTTGTTTATCTTCCTACGAGTTCTCAAAATTGTTTGTAAAGTATTTTTTTTTAACATGGAAAGAAGTACAAAGAACTATTTTGAAACGTTGTGTTTGGATTAGAATACTCAGGTGTAAATATTCTGCTAATGCAGTAAAATAGTAGATAGACGAACAAACAAGAATTTGGTTCAGACCTCTGGATTTTGTAGGAGGTTGAAAATGTACCAAGATAAGGATGAATCCTTAGGGTTTGAACCCTGTAGGTGTCTACACTCTGCATTCATATTTACAGTTTAACTTCAACCTATATGATTTTCGTGAATTGATAAGATGCTAAACAGAAACGAGAGCATGGTTACTATTCTTATGGTACTAATAGTATTTGGTTTGTTTAAGGGAATCAATGTGGTTGTTATTTAAGATAATCAGCTTAACATAAATATGTTTATATGATATAAAAGAGGATACGAATAGTCTATTCCAAAATATATGCGGTGTTTGCTAAATACAAGAATCCAGTCATATAGTTTTTGGTTTTTAGAGACTAATGTTACTAATGTTTGTACAGAATATTCTATCAATACTACTCTTGTTTTTATTGAAAAGATAGGGTTTATCAATAAACATGAATGACGAAGTAGTTAGAATAGTTGTAACTTTTTTTTACAATTCTAAATGATATATTTAAATAAAGACAGTAATACAGGACTGAAAATGTGGTAACTCTGCTTATGAATAATTGTTTAAATTTATCTAAAGCATGTGATCGTTATGATCTACTCTAATTGACCCTTTCTGTACTAGAGTACGACAATGTTACAGTGTGTGGAAAAATGTGGAAAGGTGATTTTATAATCAATTATTCTATCCTTTTAACTAGATCATTCATATTGCATTTTATCTTATCAGAACAAATTTACAGAAATAAATAATCATTAACTCAAACATAATCTCTTAGATTAAAAGGGAAGAATAGATATCCATTTCATTCCTTTTTAATTTCCTAATATAACAGAAGTAGAAAATATAACACAATATGAACTTGGAACTGTAGAAGAAGAAACAAACAACCAAAGGAGCCCACTCCACCCAACCAACTCCTGAAGATAGCCAAGCTACTTGCCTTAGGACCCCCGAGCCTGTTCACTAAACTGCTAGGATGAAGATGTTGTGTGTAATAATGGAATAAATTCCCTTGCAACTTAGCAGTAGTACTTAGCAGTAGCACTACCTGCCTTTAGCAATATTGAACTCATCAATGTGGTTGCACTAGTTCAGAATGCAGACTTAATTCACTCAATCACTTCTAACTTTCCCCTCATCAAATCTCTTGTGCTAAGAAATTATCACAAGGTAAGAATGAACAGCCTCCTATTGAATTTGATGGATAGATAAATATCATGCCTAGGTCTTTTGGTCAGTTTATTTCAGTAAATGAGCCACTTGCTCAGTTCCACTTTCTTGGGGAACATGACCACAAACGTAGGGAAGTTTCTCCCTGCAACAGTTAGAATTGAGTGGAGGATACTGCCAAGTGTCAATTTTCTCTCCACCACAGTCCATTCCCCCTAGTGAGTCAGTGAACACTCATTCAACAGTATCCTTCGGATATTTGTCTCCACTTTTATTTATGAATAATAAAATATTCAGAATAATCAATTACAGTCATCTATGACCCTACTTGGTCAATAATCATAAAAATTTACAATAAAAATAAAACATAATGTTTTCTCAATAACATAAAATGTCTAGAACTTGGGATATGTGACAAACACCCCCTCTTAAGTTCAACATCGTCCTCGATGTTTCATTATTCATCATCTTCTTATTCCTCCTGGAACAACATTGGATATGCCACCCGCATATTACTTTCCAGTTCCCAAGTAGCTTCGTCCGGACTAAGGTGCTTCCACTGCACCTTAACTTGTCCAATAGTACGATTACAAAGCAAAAGTTTCCTCTTTTCGAGGATACATCCTAGTGCCACCAGAAAATATCCTTCTAGTTCTACCTGTACATCATTTGGTGGCAATGCCAATTGATATGCCACCCGTCCTACTCTGGACAAGATTTCAAAAGGTCCACAATACCTTGGTGCTAACTTAGCACAGCTTCCCAATCTTAAGGAACTTTTCTTAGGTTACCTTGAGGAAAACATGTTCACCAACCTGAAACTCTTTTTGAGTTGTTTTAAATCTTCTTGAATTTTCTGTCTATCTTGTGCAATTTTGAATCTGTTTCATGGTTAGTTCCAATTCTCTTAACAAATCAGGTCCTAACATTAGCCTGTCAACTGGATTACTCCAAGAGATCGGAGTGTTGCATTTCCTTCCATATAATATTTCAAAAGGGCTAAGATTTGCTGAAGCTTGATAATGGTTATTGTAAGCAAATTCAACAAGATGTAAATAATCCTCCCATTTACCTGGCTGATCTCTAACATACATTCTTAGCATGTCCTCGAGAATTTGGTTAAACCTTTCTATCTGTCCATCTGTTTGTGGGTGAAATGATGTACTGAAATTTAAAGTAGTGCCTAAACCTTTAAATAAATATTTCCAGAAATTCCTTGTAAACTTTGAGTCTATATCAGAAATTATAACTTTCGGAATACCATGTAAATGAAAAATCCGCTTCATAAAAATTTCAGCAATATCAGGAGCTTTGTGTGTGGTTTTAACTGGTATGAAGTGTGTTTCCTTACTAATCTTATCCACTACTACCATAATAGAATCATTCTGCTTCTGATTTTTAGGTAGCCCAGTAATAAAATCAATACTAATTATCTCCCACTTCCAATATGGAATAGGTAGTGGCTGCAACAGTCCAGCTCGATGTTGGTGTTCAGCTTTTACTTGCTGACACTCTATACATCTAGCAATATATTCAACTACTTCACTTTTCATACATGGCCAAAAATAATCTTTTCGCAGAATAGTTATCATATTTTGGTAACTAGGGTGTGCAAAATATGGTCTTTTATGCAACTCATTCAATATCAACAACTTAACTTTAGCAACATTAGGCACATAAAGTCTATTTTTATACAACAATAACCCTCTTTCATCAATTCTGTAATCTTTTATACAATTTTCAGCATTATCTTCAGAAATTTTATTAAGTAAAGTCTGATATTTAACATCCATTCCAACTTTTTCCTTAGTCTAATTTTCCAAGTCAGATTTATAAGTGTTGATTGCTGAAATAAAACTTACTTTCGCATTTCTCCTCAATGCATCAACAACCTTATTTTCATTTCCTTTAATATGCTGAATCTCAAAATCGTACTCGCTAAGGAAAGCTGGCCACCTAGCTTTCCTTGAATTCAGATTTGGTTCATCTAACAAGTATTTTAACCCTTTATTATCAATCATTAAGATAAATTTTCTTCCAATTAAATGAAGTCGCCAAATTTTTAATGCATGAATTACAACAGCCAGCTCTAAGTAGTAAGTTGCATAGTTCTTGTGACATCCCTCCCCAGTAATGAAAAGACATTATGTTAGACTTTTTAATATATATATATATAATTATATATGTATATTATTTTATTATGTTGAGATTATTTCAATAAGAAAGCCAGATGAGAAATCGGCTGATTAAAGTCCTAGAAGGACTGTTGTAAGAAAACAATTTTTATTATTTTTAATATAAGAATAAGCAGGAAACAGCCAAGTTAAATGAGGAGATCATGCATGAAGGAGTGGGGGACAAGTTAGAGTTAGCCTCTGGGAAACCAGAACAAGTGTCAGAAGTGTATTTAAGACACTAGACACGCCCTGAAAATCAGGGATTTGATTAGCTGCGAAAATTCCATGAGGAATTGGCTGCTAATGGTAAGACCTAGGCAAACTATAAAGGAAAGGCATATGTGAGGAAGCAGGACGCTGCTGAGTATGCCAGAGAAAATTAGACTTGCCGTTTGAGCACTCTGTGTTAGGCAAGGAATTTAGGAGACGCGACTAAATTGGAGGCTAACTGTCCACACTCTCATGCATGTATCTGGCTCGGGGGTGATTACGGACAGACTTGGAGTTTGTACCTAATCTAAGGTTGGGAGGAACGTGGCTGTTCCTGTTATATTCGGTTTACAAGTTCCAGGTTTTTCTTTAAAGTTCAGACTCTGCTGTATTTTCATTAATTTGCTTCTGCCAATAAGTAGAGTATTTTGATCATTTAACTGGTTGTTATAAATTTTCTAGAATAAGTAAAAATAGGAGATTTATTTGTAGTACAAATCTGCGGAATATGATATTCTATTTTGATTACAATCCTCTGAACAAATACAAATAATCGAGACTTCTATGTAACTATATTTTTAAAAAGATTTATAGTTTGGAGGATGATGATGACTTAATTAACACTGATTATATTTTTATCGGATTGCTATTTAGATAAACTCTGAAAAATCAGTGAAAATATCTGAAACTGTATTCGTTATTAGGGCTCTACTGAATCTCGTTTTTGTTTTATTAGAATCTGGAAATGACCCCTTATCTATTTGTTACATGATTGCTAATATCTGTACATAGTAGGAATCAGTACTCTACGATTCCCATGGTATTTTTTTTTTAAAGAAAATATCCCGATAGTATATTTCAGATACATTACATAGTAGCAGTCTCAGATCTTCATGTGCAAACCCTTTCGAAGTAATAGGAGTATTTTATCATTCGATTGGATAACGTTTGATCATACTTAGACTAGAAATAAACGGCAATATTCACCCACCATGAAAACCCTAAAGAATAACGCCAAGAACTATTTTGTTAGTCTTATCCAGTTTTTGAAGTAAGGTATAAAATTTTTCAACGGCGAGTTAACCTATTTTTTGTAACCAGGGTTTCATTCAAACCAGAAGATTAATGGAGATCGTCGGTCTGTGAGAGTAACTTAACAATTTTCAACCTCGCGATAAACAAGAACATTGAATTTTTTTGGTTCATTTAAACCTACTTACAGACAGGTTAAGTAACAATAAAAAAAAAAAACCCAACCCATTCGTTCTAGTGTCAAGATCTACAGATAACATTTAACCTTTAAATAACGATTTCGAAATATAGATGCAGAGGTTGACAGTCGTGCATTTAAATAATTCATGTGGTTAGAGTCTTCTTTAAAACATAAAAATGGACAATCTAGTGATTCCAACCATTGCAACTAGAAATATTAATTTTTCTCGCAAACCATGACTCATTGTAAATCGTTTTCCAGCCTAATCACATTTCAGGTTATAAGATTTATAGAAAAAACCACTTAATAAAGGCAGATCCTTTCTATCAGACGCATAGCTGATAATTTTTCTGAATTGCGCGAGTCCCAGCTCGTTTTTAAATAGAAACTTACTACTCCAAAAGTCATCTATTACAGGCAGGAGGTATATTGGTTAAACCGGTGTTGGATTCCAAAAACTTCATATGAAATCCTACCCCATCGAAGAACTGGTGAGTTCCAGCTTCAGGGTTTTACAAAAAAAAAACCTACAACCTTTAGTTACTTAGGTACAACTATTACATGTAAAACCCTGGTAGGGAATTTCAACATTATAAAGAAACTGATGAGTTCTTCTATTATTATACAGCAAAAGAAAACCAGACTGTATTAACCTTGATAGGGTTGATGCGAAGAAAAAGAATTCTTCCATTGCAAGGTTGGAGTGCGTAAGGTTTCAATGCCTGCTTACCAAAAGAAATAGCCCAGACCGTCAACTCCTGAAGGGTTCGACGATACCTGTCATGAACACAACAGGAAGTTTCAGTAACTGTAAAGGAAATGTACATATAAAAATTACATTTAAATATATAAAGATAACTGAGTCCTTACCTCTGAGAACTAAGACACCAAGTTACGGCTCCTTCTTTGTTATTCAGGAGAATTACCACCAAGCTCTGGGACGAGGGTTTTCAACCTTTCAAAACCGTGTTATCTAGCAGAGTCGGGTGTATTACCACCCTAAAAACTTCTAGCTTAATCTGTATCGCTGTTGAACTCATAAAAATGGGGTAAGCTTCATTCTGAAGAAGTATTCTTCTCGACAACTGGAATTGTAAACTGTAATAAGCGCGTCTAGCTTGCTTGTAGCTGGAATCGAGGTCAAACAAGGAAGGGTACTGTCACATTAAAGGAATTTAATAGATGTCACATGGCTTGTACCAGATTGAGTTGCTGGCAACCCTCGAAGACTCCAACTGGTACCGTGTCATACCTTTCTTACAAACGGTTTAATTGCTCGAGGTACTATCTCTGCATTATCAAACCCCAGCGTAATGCCACCGATGGTAAGAATGTGTAAGTTTCCACCATAGTCCCGGCCAAAATAGAGAACAGGGACATTCCAACGTGTAGACTTGAAGTTTACACCTTCCTAGAAGTTACATAAAGTATGCTGCGTTAATACTTGATAACCCTCGTGGCCACAAATAATTCTTAAGGTTGAAAGATCCAGATAGGTCACACTTCTAGATGGAAAGAGTACCAAATCAATGTTTTTAAGCGATCATACCAATCCTTTGCTACAATTACCAAAGGTATCATGCGAGAGGAATTATAAATTAAATGGGTAATTCCTTGACCTCATATTTTGCACCTATCGATTGTTTTAAACATGAAAGAAAGGTCCATAACCTTAATAGCTTATTTGACATGGAGGCACATTGTTTTAGAACTCATCTCTACGACAGTAAAGAAATCTGATGATATAGGCGTACCTGCAAATCAAATATGGAGTGTGTTAGCTAGAGCTAAGTAAGCGGCATAGTAACCATTAATACTCCCCTATCCAGTAGGAAGAATTACAAGAGGCAGAAGTCAGTTTAGTTTAATATGCGATTGTAATAGTCATGTTTCCGAATGATGTGTAATTTAGTAAGGGAAATAAAAAAAAAATTTATGGAGATTTTACATATGGTATCAGAGCTAGATTCAACCCTGTCGCCTTGGAAACACCTAGTTTTGTTGCGCAGGAAATAAAATTTAATAATATATATTTGGATGTTGCATGCGTATGTTCCAGTTTAAATTTTCAGATGACTTCACACGAGGAATACAGAGAAGAGCCTGAAGGAAATGAACAGGTGAGAACAGCAGAACATTCGGAAGCAAGTCAGGTACTGGAAACCATGAGAAGCCTGATCGTGGAGATACAGAGCTTCAAAGCAGACAATGAGCAACTGAAGAAAGCTCAGGAAAAACAACAAGAAATCAATGAAATCTTGTTGCAGAGTCTTCATGAAAGGAATAATGGCGAAAAACAGAAGGAGGATACTAAGAGGAAAGAGGAGACTGACGAGAACGCTGAGAAGAAGGGAGATTCCTCCAATGAAACCCAGAAATCTGAGCATCAAGACAGGACCATGGGAAAAAGGAAGGTTGACCATCTGGAGGGTGAATTCAAAAAAATAAAACCTACCAGTTTCGACGGAGAATCAAAAACTGGCGAAGAAGCAGAAGCCTGGCTGCTGGACATTAAAAAATACTTTCAAATCTACAATTATTCCAGTAATATGAAAGTCAGAATGGCTGTGTACAACCTTAAGGGGAAGGCCAGCATATGGTGGCAAGACCTGAAGATTTCCCAGGGACTGAAAGAAAAGAACCTTGAATGGTCGGAATTTAAGAAATATTTCAAGAAACAATACTTATCAGAAAGTTATTATGAAAGAAAGACCAAGGAATTCTACGAATTAAAGATGGGTCAAATGTCGATGGAAGACCTTATCAATAAATTCCTAGACTTACTACGGTTCGTCCCATATATCAAGGAAGAAAAACTGAAGGTACAGCGGTTCTTAAGCTGTCTGCCGCAGTCCTATAAGGATCGAATTGAGTTCGATAATCCCAGAACTTTAAAAGAAGCACTGAGAAAGGCCAGATTATGTTTTGAGCAATACAAACAAAGGAATGACACTATTAAAACATGGAAGGACAAGAAACAGGAAAAGTTTAACCAGCGGAAGAAAGGTTACAAACCCCCGCCCTTCAGGAACATGCCCAAAAACTTCCAAGGAAACTCATTTCCCAAGAATGAACAGTTACAGCAGAAAACTTTTAAAACCCCTAACATGGGAATAAAAGGAAGTATTGGTATCCCTAAGGAACCCCGGAAATGCTGGGAATGTGGTGAAGCCCATTTACGCAGGAATTGTCCCCGATACAATGAAACAAACAGGGTACTACATAGTATGCAAGAAGCATCCACGGTGGGAGACATTGGGAAAATTTATCACCGAATTAATGCAGCCTTGGAGGACCGACATGCAGATCATCAATCTGCCATTGTGGAAATTGAAGGTAAAATTTCTGACCATACTTGTACTATTTTAATTGACCCTGGGGTAACCTTAAGCTACATCACTCCCAAGATGATGGAGCACTGTCAACTCACCAGGGTAAAGCACCCAAAACCTTGGTTAGTTCAGTTAGCTACAGGAGTAAAGAGGAAGGTAACTGAATACATATCTGATTGTGAACTTCAACTACAGGACCACAAAACAATGATTAACTTAAATGTGTTGCCTCTAGGATCTTACGACATGATAATAGGTATGGACTGGCTTGAAAAAAATAAAGTAGTACTGAACTGCTTTACCAAAAATTTTACCTACATTGCGGAAGACCAAACTCTAAGAACAGTGATTGGAAAACAGAAACCTGTCTCTGTTAGGCAGATTTCTGCTATGCAGCTAAAGAAGTGCATGAGAAAAGGATGCAAGATTTACGCTATAAGAGTATCTGATTTACTTCTAAATGAAAGTCAGACTTCCATAACAGAGCATCCTGTCTTAGGTGAGTTCCTAGACGTCTTCCCAGAGGAAATACCGGGGTTACCTCCTCAACGAGAAATAGATTTCTCTATTGAACTTTTACCAGGATCAGCACTAGTGTCAAAAGTACCTTATAGGATGAGTATCCCAGAATTGACGGAATTAAAGATTCAGATTCAAGAGTTACTAGACAAAGGGTATATAAGACCGAGTGTCTCGCCTTGGGGTGCACCAGTCCTATTTGTCAAGAAAAAAGATGGAACTCTAAGACTATGTATTGACTATAGACAACTGAATAAGGTAACTGTTAAGAATAAATACCCCTTACCACGAATTAATGATTTGTTCGACCAAGTAGGGGGAGCCAGAGTCTTTTCCAAACTAGATCTTCGATCTGGGTACCATCAGATTCGTATTAAAAATGAAAACATAAGAAAAACCGCATTCCGTACTCGGTATGGACACTATGAATTTGTAGTAATCCCTTTTGGGATAACCAACGCCCCTGCCACATTCATGTGTTTAATGAATGGTATCTTCAACAAATACCTAGACCAGTTTGTGTTGATCTTTATTGACGATATCCTAATATACTCCAAGTCGGAGGAAGAACATGAACAGCATATAAGAATCGTATTGCAAACCTTGAGGGATCACCAGTTATATGCAAAGTTGGAGAAATGTGAGTTCTTCAAAAAGGAAATCCAATACCTAGGCCATATTATTTCTGCGGAAGGAATTTCCATAGACCCACAGAAAATAAAAGCCATAGCAGATTGGCCAGTACCAAAAGATGTGACGGATATTAGATCTTTCATGGGACTCACCGGTTATTATCGAAGATTTATTGAGGGATTCTCAAAGATCGCCTATCCCATTACCTCCCTACAGAAAAAGGGGATAAAGTTTGTATGGTCCAGCAAGTGTCAAGAAAGTTTTGAACGACTCAAATATTTACTGACCAAAGCACCTGTTCTAAAAGTAGCAGACCCATGTAAAGGATACACGGTCTATACGGATGCTAGCAAGGAGGGAATAGGAAGAGTACTGTCCCAGGACGGGCATGTAGTGTGTTACGAATCACGGAAACTAAAGGAACATGAACGCAATTACGTGGTTCATGACTTGGAATTAACGGCAGTAGTACACACACTGAAAATGTGGCGTCACTACCTGCTGGGAAAAAATTTCTTGTTATTAACCGATAACACTTGCGTCAAGAACCTATTTAACTAACCAGGACTCAATGCCAGACAAGCAAGGTGCATGGCCTTTTTAAGTGAATTCGAATTTGATGTAAAACACATAAAAGGTAAGGAAAATACAGTGGCAGATGCACTGAGTCGAAGGACCCACGAGGTGTACGAGATAATAATGAGTCAACCAGAAAGTAATCTCACGGAGAAAGTATTAGTGGCAAGCAAACAGGATGCAGAATACATAAATCTGCAGGGTAAATTACAACAAAATGAGATAAACATGAACGGGACAGATTTCAAAATAGATCAGAAGGGTCTGATTTGGTTCAAAGATAGGCTGTACATGCCTAATGTTGCAGAATTTAAATTGTTTATTCTAAATGAGATGCACAAACCCCCTTTTGCAGGTCATCCCAGGTATCAAAAAATGATAACAACCCTTAGGAAACAGTTCTTTTGGCCTAAATTAAAAACTGATCTTGCTGATTATTTATCTAAATGCTTGGAATGTCAACAGGTGAAGGCAGACCATAGACATCCTGCTGGTTTATTACAACCATTACCAATTCCTGAATGGAAATGGGAAGTGATTTCACTAGATTTTTTCACAGGCTTGCCGAGAACCCAGTGACAACATGACTCTATAATGGTGGTGGTTGACAAATTTAGCAAATCTGCACATTTCATTCCGGTAAAAACCACCTACAAGGCAGCATATATTGCAGGAATATTTCTAAAAGAAATATTCAGATTACACGGAGTACCAAAGATGGTAATTTCAGATAGGGATGTAAAATTTACCTCCAAATTCTGGAAATCTTTATTTGCAGGTTTGGAAACAAGAATTAATTTCAGCACGAGTTATCACCCTGAAACGGATGGACAGACTGAACGTACAAATCAGATCATTGAAGATATGCTGAGAATGTACGTTATGGAGAGACCCACCAAATGGGAAGACTATTTACATCTGGTAGAGTTCGCTTACAACAATGGGTACCAAGCGTCATCAAGAATGAGCCCATTCGAAATTCTTTATGGGAGAAAATGCACTACCCCAATTAGTTGGGATAGTCCGGTCGATCGCTTATTGGTAGGACCAGATTTGCTGAAAATCATGGAACAAACAGTCCAAAAAGTACAGAAGAATTTAAAGGTGGCCCAGGATCGCCAAAAGAGTTATGCTGATCTAAAAAGACGGGATAAGGAGTTCTCAGTTGGAGACCATGTATACTTGCAGGTTAAACCAAAGAAAAGTTCACTACGGCTAGGGAGTTGTACTAAACTAGCACCACGATTCTGCGGGCCTTTCCAAATACTTGAAAGAATTGGACCCGTAGCCTATAAACTGGCATTACCAGCACACTTAAAGATTCATAATATTTTTCACATTTCGTTACTGAAGAAATATATTTATGACCCCACTCATATTATTGATTGGAACTTGATACAGGAGGCTCCAGAAGGCGAATTTCAAGTGGAACCTTTACGCATTCTGGACAGGAAAGAAACAGTACTTCGGAACCGAGCCATCGCTCAGGTAAAGGTGCAATGGAAGCACTTTAGTCCTGAGGAGGCAACCTGGGAATTGGAAAGCGATATACTAGAAAAGTACCCAAATCTATTCCCAGAACCAATGGAGGAAGACTAGAACACTGAGGACAGTGTTCACAATAAGGGGGCAAGGATGTGACATCCCTCCCCAGTAATGAAAAGACATTATGTTAGAATTTTTAATATATATATATAATTATATATGTATATTATTTTATTATGTTGAGATTATTTCAATAAGAAAGCCAGATGAGAAATCGGCTGATGAAAGTCCTAGAAGGACTGTTGTAAGAAAACAATTTTTATTATTTTTAATATAAGAATAAGCAGGAAACAGCCAAGTTAAATGAGGAGATCATGCATGAAGGAGTGGGGGACAAGTTAGAGTTAGCCTCTGGGAAACCAGAACAAGTGTCAGAAGTGTATTTAAGACACTAGACACGCCCTGAAAATCAGGGATTTGATTAGCTGCGAAAATTCCATGAGGAATTGGCTGCTAATGGTAAGACCTAGGCAAACTATAAAGGAAAGGCATATGTGAGGAAGCAGGACGCTGCTGAGTATGCCAGAGAAAATTAGACTTGCTGTTTGAGCACTCTGTGTTAGGCAAGGAATTCAGGAGACGCGACTGAACTGGAGGCTAAATGTCCACACTCTCATGCATGTATCTGGCTCGGGGGTGATTATGGACAGACTTGGAGTTTGTACCTAATCTAAGGTTGGGAGGAACGTGGTTGTTCCTGTTATATTCGGTTTACAAGTTCCAGGTTTTTCTTTAAAGTTCAGACTCTACTGTATTTTCATTAATTTGCTTCTGCCAATAAGTAGAGTATTTTGATCATTTAACTGGTTGTTATAAATTTTCTGGAATAAGTAAAAATAGGAGATTTATTTCTAGTACGAATCTGCGGAATATGATATTCTATTTTGATTACAATCCTCTGAACAAATACAAATAATCGAGACTTCTATGTAACTATATTTTTAAAAAGATTTATAGTTTGGAGGATGATGATGACTTAATTAACACTGATTCTATTTTTATCGGATTGCTATTTAGATAAACTCTGAAAACTCAGTGAAAATATCTGAAACTGTATTCGTTATTAGGGATCTACTGAATCTCGTTTTTGTTTTATTAGAATCTGGAAATGACCCCTTATCTATTTGTTACATGATTGCTAATATCAGTACATAGTAGGAATCAATACTCTACGATTCCCATGGTATTTTTTTTTTTAAAGAAAATATCCCGATAGTATATTTCAGATACATTACATAGTAGCAGACTCAGATCTTCATGTGCAAACCCTTTCGAAGTAATAGGAGTATTTTATCATTCGATTGGATAACGTTTGATCATACTTAGACTAGAAATAAACGACAATATTCACCCACCATGAAAACCCTAAAGAATAACGCCAAGAACTATTTTGTTAGTCTTATCCAGTTTTTGAAGTAAGATATAAAATTTTTCAACGGCGAGTTAACCTATTTTTTGTAACCAGGGTTTCATTCAAACCAGAAGATTAATGGAGATCGTCGGTCTGTGAGAGTAACTTAACAATTTTCAACCTCCCGATAAACAAGAACATTGAATGTTTTTGGTTCGTTTAAACCTACTTACAGACAGGTTAAGTAACAATAAAAAAAAAAAACGCAACCCATTCGTTCTAGTGTCAAGATCTACAGATAACATTTAACCTTTAAATAACGATTTCGAAATATAGATGCAGAGGTTGAAAGTCGTGCATTTAAATAATTCATGTGGTTAGAGTCTTCTTTAAAACATAAAAATGGACAATCTAGTGATTCCAACCATTGCAACTAGAAATATTAATTTTTCTCGCAAACCATGACTCATTGTAATTCGTTTTCCAGCCTAATCACATTTCGGGTTATAAGATTTATAGAAAAACCCACTTAATAAAGGAAGATCCTTTCTATGAGATGCATAGTTGATAATTTTTCTGAATTGCGCGAGTCCCAGCTCGTTTTTAAATAGAAACTTACTACTGCAAAAGTCATCTATTACAGGCAGGAGGTATATTGGTTAAACCGGTGTTGGATTCCAAAAACTTCATACGAAATCCTACCCCATCGAAGAACTGGCGAGTTCCAGCTTCAGGGTTTTACAAAAAAAAAACCTACAACCTTTAGTTACTTAGGTACAACTATTACATGTAAAACCCTGGTAGGGAATTTCAACATTCTAAAGAAACTGATGAGTTCTTCTATTATTATACAGCAAAAGAAAACCAGACTGTATTAACCTCGATAGGGTTGATGCGAAGAAAAAGAATTCTTCCATTGCAAGGTTGGAGTGCGTAAGGTTTCAATGCCTGCTTACCAAAAGAAATAGCCCAGACCACCAACTCCTGAAGGGTTCGACGATACCTGTCATGAACAAAATAGGAAGTTTCAGTAACTGTAAAGGAAATGTACATATAAAAATTACATTTAAATATATAAAGATAACTGAGTCCTTACCTCTGAGAACTAAGACACCAGGTTACGGCTCCTTCTTTGTTATTCAGGAGAATTACCACCAAGCTCTCGGACGAGGGTTTTCAACCTTTCAAAACCGTGTTATCTAGCAGAGTCGGGTGTGTTACCACCCTAAAAACTTCTAGCTTAATCTGTATCGTTGTTGAACTCATAAAAATGGGGTAAGCTTCATTCTGAAGAAGTATTCTTCTCGACAACTGGAATTGTAAACTGTAATAAGCGCGTCTAGCTTGCTTGTAGCTGGAATCGAGGTCAAACAAGGAAGGGTACTGTCACATTAAAGGAATTTAATAGATGTCACATGGCTTGTACCAGATTGAGTTGCTGGCAACCCTCGAAGACTCCAACTGGTACCGTGTCATACCTTTCTTACAAACGGTTTAATTGCTCGAGGTACTATCTCTGCATTATCAAACCCCAGCGTAATGCCACCGATGGTAAGAATGTGTAAGTTTCCACCATAGTCCCGGCCAAAATAGAGAACAGGGACATTCCAACGTGTAGACTCGAAGTTTACACCTTCCTAGAAGTTACATAAAGTATGATGCGTTAATACTTGATAACCCTCGTGGCCACAAATAATTCTTAAGGTTGAAAGATCCAGATAGGTCACACTTCTAGATGGAAAGAGTACCAAATCAATGTTTTTAAGCGATCATACCAATCCTTTGCTACAATTACCAAAGGTATCATGCGAGAGGAATTATAAATTAAATGGGTAATGCCTTGACCTCATATTTTGCACCTATCGATTGTTTTAAACAAGAAAGAAAGGTCCATAACCTTAATAGCTTATTTGACATGGAGGCACATTGTTTTAGAACTCATCTCTGCGACAGTAAAGAAATCTGATGATATAGGCGTACCTACAAATCAAATATGGAGTGTGTTAGCTAGAGCTAAGTAAGCGGCATAGTAACCATTAATACTCCCCTATCCAGTAGGAAGAATTACAAGAGGCAGAAGTCAGTTTAGTTTAATATGCGATTGTAATTTGTCATGTTTCCGAATGATGTGTAATTTAGTAAGGGAAAAAAAAAAAAAATTATGGAGATTTTACAGTTCTTTTCACGAATTTTTAACTTTTGAGACTCAAATGCAATTGCGTGACCTTCTTGTGTTAAGACCCCACCAAGTCCGTCATTGCACGCATCCGTGCATACAATGAAATCCTTGTTAGGATCATCAATTTTTAAAATAGGTGCTGTTGTTAATAACTATTTTAGTTTCGTAAAGCTTTCTTCACATTTTTGATCCCATACAAACTTCTTACCTTTCTTTTGTAAAGATGTTATAGGATTTGTTATCCTAGAAAATCCTTCGATAAACTTATGATAGTAACCTGTCATTCCCATAAAAGATTGCACAGTTGTTACGTCTTTCAGGGAAAGCCATTCATTAATTGCTTTTATCTTTTCTGGGTCTATTGCAATTCCATGCTTGGATACTACATGCCCTAAGTACTGTATTTTATATTTATAAAAGTCACATTTGTTAAAGTTCGCGTACAGTTGGTGTTCCCTTAACACTTGTAAAATTATTTTTAAATGTTCGTCATGTTCCTCTTTCGTTTTAGAATAAATTAGAATATCATCAATAAAAACCACAACACATTTATCCAAGTACTTATGTAATACGTTGTTCATTAAACACATGAAGACTTCTAGAGCATTGGTCAGCCCAAAGGGCATAACCACAAACTCGTAGTGTCCATAGCGAGTTCTGAACACAATCTTAAAGATGTCCTCATCTTTAATCCTAACTTGATGATACGCTGACCTTAAATCAATTTTAGAGAATATCATTGCACCGCACAGTTGATCAAACAGATCATCAATATGGGGAAAGGGATATCTGTTCTTTATAGTCACCTTATTTAGTTTTCAGTAATATATGCATAAGCACATAGTTCTATCTTTCTTTTTAACAAAAATTACAGGTGCTCCCCATGGAGACACACTGGGTCTTATATAATTTTTATCAATCAATTCTTTAAGCTGTGACTTAAGTTCATTGAGTTCCAGAATATTCATTTGGAAAGGAGCCTTTGAGTTTGGTACCGCTCCTGGTACTAACTCAATGGTGAAATCGAGTTCCCTTTTTGGACGTAGTCCTGGAATTTCTTCCGGGAATACATCAGAAAATTCCTTAAGAATGGGTATATCCTCCAGCTTTAACTTATCTTCATTAGTGGACTATTCATTATTAATTGCATTTACAACAAACAACTTACACCCCTTTTGAACAACTTTCTTAACTTGTAATGCAGAAATTTGCCTAACATATATCTTTCTAGGAATCCCCTTTACTGTGACATTTTCAAATGCATCATTCAAATAGGTCAAAGTCTTTTCAAAGCAAGTTAATACAACTCTATGATGCTCTAACCAGTCCATTCCAATAAGAATATCATAAGAACCTAAAGGTAAAACATTTAGTTGAACATGAGTTCTAAATTGATTCATCAACAAATCACATTCTCTTACAAAATCGGTCACTTTTCTTTTCGTGGCAGTAGCTAATTGAACCAGCCAAGATTGTTCAAACTTATCTACTTTCAAATTGCAACATTTTACTAAATCAGGTGAAATATAACTAAGACTTTCCCTTGGATCAATCAAAATAGAAACAGGTTTATCTTTTAACATACCTTCCACTTCAACCATGGAAGTTTGATGATTTGCCTGCCTATTCTCCAATGCTGCATTTATCTTGGGCATCTCCCTTGCTAAATCACCAACATTAGCCTCCTCTTGTACAGTATGTATGTTGTTGATAGCCTTCTTTCGAAGTGGACAATTTGATGCATAGTGAGGTCCCTGACATTCCCAACACTTAACAGGTTCTTTCTGTTCGTTACTTTAAACAAAGTTTTTAGGTGGATCACTGTTCTTTGTAGCTGTAAATTTTGAATGTTGATTAACTGCTGCATTATTTCCTGAAAACTTCCTGTTAGAATAATTATGGGACTTATTTTACTGAAATTATGATTAAAATAAAACTTATTCTTCCTTTGCTCAAAACTGTTAGGCCTTTTTTCCTTCTAGCTTTGTATGCCTTCCCTTCTCTTATTCTGTTCAAAATAGATATTCACCTTCCTCATAGCCTGTTCAAGAGTTCGAGGACTATCATATTCAATTTTTTCCTTAATGTGAGAGGGAAAACAACTCAAAAACCTTTGAACCTTGGGATTCTCTTCACCAAAATAAGGCACATACCTTAATAAATTCAGAAAATAGCTGCACAACTCTCTCATATCCATGGAACCAAGCTTTAAATCATAAAATTCCTTAGCTCGTTCCTCATAATACTATTCTGACATAAATTTCCTTTTAAAGTACTTGAAATTACTCCAATTTACACTTTTCTCCTTTAAACCTTTAACTATTTTAAGATCTTGCCACCATATGTCTTCTTTTCTAGTTAAATTATAAATTGTCATTTTAGTTTTTAGGTGACTTGAGTAATTGTAAATCTGGAAATACTTATTCATTACGAACAACCATGCTTCAACTGTCTCACTCTTATCTCTTTCTCCATTGAAGGTTGGAGGTTTGATCTTTTTAAACTCGCAAGAAATTTCTTCATATGGCATGTACTTCTTTTTCTTAGTGTCTTAGTGTACCACTCACTGTCACTACTGTCAGTAGAGTACTTATACTTTTTCCGGTGTTCCCTTTCATCAAATTTGGAAGATGAACTCCTTTCATAATTAGTTAATTTTATCTTTTTACCCTTACGTTGATAGGAAATTATTTCAGACTCAACATTATTTGTTGTTTCGTTATCTTGGTCATTTTTATGAAGATTATTCAACAGGATATGATTTAGCTCCTCCCAATCTTTCTGAATTAGTTCATTTTCTTCTTTAACTATCATTATCCCAAATTTTAAATATTTTACAATCCTTAATAATTCAGATGAATTATCATTCAATTCGACAAATATGCCTTCGGGATTAATATGTCCTTGTGCGTTATTATTTTGTTCATTATTAAGGGACCTGTCTTCTGCCAACTCTGTTGGCCCTTCCATACTTGTAGACTCAAATTATAAAATGTTGAAACTGAAAACAAAATAAATTAAATCAGTAATTTGTAATTATGTCATAGATTTTTATTTTGCGCACATGAGCCACATCAGGCCTAGTATTTGAACTTGCACTCTGATACCACATGTAAAACCCCTAAAAATTCACGAAAATTAAAAAATTTTGTAGTAGCATAAACTGTTGTACTTACGATGCAGAATTAGTAAATGTTAACGACAAAAAGCTAAACTCTTTAACAAGATAATTAAAGGATAACAAACTTCCTAATCTGTTGTTTATGATTACTTAAGCATCCTAGTACAATGTTACAGCAACTAAACATATATCTAGACTTATTGCAACCTCAACTAGTGTCGAACCGTCGAAGGATTAAATTAATATGGTTACTAGTATTGTGTATTTTATCAAAGCACATCGTCATTTCTTTCTAAGTTATGCATTTTGATTCTAGCACTAAAATTATCATTTTGATGTACTGAAGGGGTCCTTGATTCACCCTAAGGCTTACTTAGCTATCGCTAGCTAACTCTCCTAAATACCATTGTAAAGAACATGTATTTTCCAAGAATTATACTCGTAGCTTACTTGTATGTTTTTCAGTTATCTTACAACACAATACTGGCCTTGTAATGGAATGAGTTATCTGCCCTTAAATTATTTCTCAAGTAATTTAATTTGATGTTCTTCCCATCATCATTACCATGAAGTCTCTAGGTTTAGAACTGATAGTTTTGGTTATTAAAATACATAGATTTAATTTTATGGCTAAGAGAACATTTTTGTAGCTACAAATTCAAGTTCTTCACCATTGATTATAGTGAAAACCTTGTCATGCTATGTTATTTCAAGAATCAACTTTCAATACTTATACCTAGCAATATAGTTTCCAAATGAATTATCCATGATAATAGAAATGCAATTATTTGTTCTTCACGATAACTATAGTGAGGGCATTGTCCTATCATTTAATTTTAGCTATCAAAAATACAACTCCTATATCTAATGGCATATTTTTGTTTCATGAATTACATAATAAATTGGAAAGGAAATTATACATAGCCTATGGAATGGGAATACTATGTATCTATCTAATGAAATTATAATACTTACTATTATTGCCATAATCCCAAAATGGATGCTTATACATAACCCGACCCTTTGTAATGTTTTAATGGTTTAATATACAGGTGGTAATGCTAAGGTTGAAACTATACTTAACAATTACGTTAGAAGGTAATGTATTAACTCTTTGTAGTATGCGTTGGTAGGCTCATGTTTTCAAGGTGGTGCAATTAACGCTCTCATAAATAACCCTGTAGTGGATTTCATAGTGTAAGGTCTCGTGGCTAGTTTCACGTGATCCCAATCGGGTCATGACATTGATACAACGCTCAAACATACGAAGAGTTCAAGTTGGGACATGACGTGCAAGGAAATGGTTTGGTTGGGACTTTTGTGTTGGCAACTAAATTGACAGTAATGATTTCAGTTTTAAATGCATTAGGTGAACGTATACCTAATGTCTCAGTGGATGCATCTCGATCATTGATCTTGTAATTTCTTGGTTTTTGTAAAAACCCTACTTCACCATAACACTAGTTCCAAGCTTGTAGCATTCATTTGTTTTGGAAAGAGTGGGGAGTGAGGTTGACAGGCTCTCCGGGTCCTCAAGGTTCGAAACCAGCACTCTTGCTTCGACTCTCCAGGGTTTCATGTCGTTATTGAGTCGACTATAAACTATTTGTGGTGGATAAAAGAATGTGAAACATAGTCTTCTAGGTTGTGATGTGCTCGGGTTTGATGTCATGACCTATCAAAGTAGGTTCTGTTTGGAATTTTTGGAAGATTTGGAAACAACAGGTTATGAGAACCTTGATGAAAAATATTTTGAGCATTTAAGCATTGATCTCATTTTGAGTTATGCTCACTCCGAATTTGAGTGCACCGGTCTAATTTTGATCGACACAGAACTATTGGAGTATTGCTTTGGTTATCTATTGTTCATATGGAGTGAAACTACGCAAGCTATACTGCTCAGGTGATGTACCTGAACTCCTATTCTGCATTTTTTGTTATTACTAATTTACAAATATAATTTTGAAATGTTTTCGCATATCATGTTTTAACCCCTGCGTATTACATTGTTGTTGGAAGGCTCCACTCTTTACGGTAATGGTCACTCATCTGCAAGTAAGGATACTGGCTATCCAGGTAAGCCTCAGTGTTATCCTCAAAGGGTTTGGCCGACAGATACAAGGGAATGGTTTTATTTAGTTTAGCTTTTGCTAGGGTTCAAAATGTAGATTCAATCGTGTAGAAGATGTTTGTAACCGTCTTTTTTAGCTATGAAGCTAAGGATATTTAGAAGCTTCCTCCTTGAGTTTTAGCTCAATGTTTATCTACTATTTTCAGCCACTGTTTACAATGTTTTTCACTAAGTCTCAGAGTTGGGATTTTAATACCATAAATTTAACTAGTTGTTTATGAACTAAGAGTTCTGTACAATTTTAAAGGTTAATGGATTCAGTCTTTTTGTGAAACAACTTCGTAAGCAAGTGTCAATGTTTTGTTACTGTGAAGATTTAGGGCTTAGCCTGACAATGATAAAGTGCTACTTCATTTTCAATAGACAATGAAAAGATAGCCGTAAACCTGGTGTTCAAACCTTCCTATGTTGACTGCGGTTTTCTTTGTGTCTACGGTCTAGGATTTTTGTTTATCTTCCTATGAGTTCTCAAAACTGTTTGTAAAGTATTTTTTTGAACATGGAAAGAAATAGAAAGAACTATTTCGAAACATTGTGTTTGGATTAGAATACTCAGGTGTAAATATTCTGCTAATGCAGTAAAATAGTAGATAGACGAACAAACAATAATTTTGTTCAGACCTGTGGATTTTGTAGGAGGTTGAAAAATGTACCAAGATAAGGATGAATCCTTATGGTTTGAACCTTGTAGGTGTCTACACTCTGCATCATATTTACAGTTTAACTTCGACCTATATTATTTTCGTAAATTGATAAGATGCTAAACGGAAACGAGCATGGTTACTATTCTTATGGTACTAATAGTATTTGGTTTGTTTAAGGGAATCAATGCCGTTGCTATTTAAGATAATCAGCTTAACATAAATATTTTTATACGATATAAAAGAGGATATGAGTAGTCTGTTCCAAAATATATGCGGTGTTTGCTAAATACAAGAATCCAGTCATATAGTGTCTGGTTTTTAGAGACTAATGTTGCTAATGTTTATACAAAAGATTCTATCAGTACTAGTGTTGTTTTCATTGAAAAGATAGGGTTTATCAATAAACATGAATGACGAAGTAGTTAGAATATTTGTAACTTCTGTTTACAGTTCTAAATGATAAATTTAAATAAAGACAGTAATACAGGATTGAAAATGTGGTAAATCTGCTAATGAATAATTGTTTAAATTTATCTAAAGCATGTGATCATTCTGATCTACTCTAATTTACCCTTTCTATACTAGAGTACGGCACTGTTACAGTGTGTGGAAAAATGCAGAAAGGTGATTTTATAATCAATCATTCTATCCTTTTAACTACATCATTCATACTGCATTTTATCTTATCAGAACAAATTTATAGAAATAAATAATCATTACATCAAACAGAATCTCTTAGATTAAAAGGGAAGAATAGATAGCCATTTCATTCCTATTTAATTTAATAATATAATAGAAGTAGAAAAGATAACACAATATGAACCTGGAACTGTAGAAGAAGAAACAAACAACCAAAGGAGCTCGTTCCACCCAACCAACTCCTGAAGATAGCCAAGCTACTTTCCCTAGGAGCCCCGAGCCTATTCACTGAACCACTAGGACGAAGATGCTGTGTGGAATAATGGAATAAATTCCCTTGCAACTCAGCAGTAGCACTACCTGCCTTTAGCAATATTGAACTCAGCAATGTGGCTACACTAGTTCAGAATGTAGACTTAATTCACTCAATCACTTCTAACTTTCCCCTCATCAAATCTCTTGTGCTAAGAAATTATCAAAAGGTAAGAATGAACAGCCTCCTACTGAATTTGATGGATAGATAAATAGCATTCCTAGGTCTTTTGGTCAGTTTATTTCAGTAAATGAGCCACCTGCTCAGTTCCACTTTCTTGGGGAACATGACCACAAAAGTATGGAAGTTGCCCCCTGCAACAGTTAGGAGTGAGTTGAGGATGCTTCCAAGTGTCAATTTTCTCTCCACCACAGTCCATTCCCCCTAGTGGGTCAGTGAACACTCATTCAACAGTCTCCTTTCGATATTTTTCTCCACTTTTATTTATTAATAATAAAATATTCAGAATAATCAATTACACTCATCTATGACTCCACTTGGTCAATAATCATAAAACTTTACATTAAAAATAAAACATAATGTTTTCTCAATAACATAAAATGTCTAGAACTTGGGGTATGTGACAATCATGTAAATCATAACTCTACACAGTACGTAACAAAAAAGGTCATCTCAGTATATTAGGGTTTGTACCCAAATCATATGATGAAAACACAAATCAAACCATTAGGGCTTCCTTTCCCGGTATATACTCAATAATGAATTCAGTTAGGGTCCACGCCCAATATGTCAGTGTATAAAAGAATAAATCATGTGTGCTAGGGATTATGCCCAATAATAAAAAAAAATCATATGTGTTGGGGCTATGGGCCCAATATAACATCAGAAATAGTTAGTCCAAAATTTGGGATATTACATTTCCTCTTCGATTTTAAAATAAGGGTGAGATGATATTTTACTACGCCCATTGGTTTTGAAGGCCACGGTGTTAGTGGGTGGTTGTTCATATGTCAAGGTTCATATGGATTAAGGTGTATATTGTGTATGTGGTCATAAATATTAGGTATTATTGTATTCTAAAGGGTTAAGTGTGCCCATATTCAAAACATGTAATATCTTCATGCAATGTTGAGTTTTCAATTTGAGAAAAATTACAAGTTCATGCAGATGGTTTTTTATATCCATGATATTATGATTATAAAACATATTATTTGAAAAGTAACTTTTATTCATATTGAGACATCACATACCAGTCATTCTAAGATATATTCCCTCTTTAATGCAATCTCAATGATCAAAGTTTATAATTTTAGGTATGACTAGATGAAAACATTCCCTAATTGATATTAAAGATTCTTTAGAAATTAAATATAGTTTACTACCAATTTTTTTTGAATGAGGATAAGGTTTGAATTCTAAAACTCCACGAGAAAAAAATATTATGATTATTAAGTTAATATTCATGATGTATAGGCATATGAAATGATGGTCACATTTCTAGAATATCTAACATACTTAGAATGTAGAATACCTAATACAACAATAAGTATGTGGAAAAGGAAATAACATTGATAATAATGTTAACAATATAATAAATTTGAATTGGATTGTATAATGATTTAAATTAAACTATTATTAATTCATGTTTTTATTCATTTTCCTTTAAAAAAATATCAAATTTATCCTTTTTTTTCCAATCCTATAAAATTAGTGTATCTTTATAATGGTGTTCAATTCAATATTTACTAATAAACTAAACATATCAGATTCTCATATGTAAATCATCGAGAATACATTCCTTCCTTCCATATTACAAGATAAATATACTTAAATTTCTACAAAATTAGTTGACAAAAATAATACATGCATTTGGAAGAGCATACAAAAATTGAAAAATATCACACAAAAAGGCAAAGAGCATACAAAAATTGAAAAATACTTTCTCTCTATGTTTCTCATTTGCAAGGATCACATGGGGCAAAATGCAAAGAGAATATGCAATTAAAAAATGATGTGGGACAATGCAAAGAGAATATGCAAATAAAAAATGATGTAACTCAGTAATGTAAATAAAGAAATAAAATGATAATTTAATATAACATAAAGGAGTTTTTAAGAAAACTTAAAAATGGGATTGTATACCTCTAGATTTGAGTTAAAATAGTATATAGTGGGAAAATGGAAATCAAACTCTAGACATATTAAATTAGTTCAATTTGTAAGTAATGACACTAGTTTAGAACCTCAATCAACAATGAGAATGTATATTTATAGGGGGTTGATATCATGTTTGAGAAAAAGGGTATATCCACACAGGTCAAACACCTTAAGGAAGCCACTTACACAAATCAAAGGTCAATGCATGATCTGTATGGGAGGCCCACACTCCCCATTTTGGTATTAGTTTCAATATGATAGCTTTAATGTATTAGATATAGTCTTATATTAGATATATTATTAAAATAATGAATAACATTTAATATGATCTCTTTGGCTTCACACATGAGGTCTCTTTGTAATCTATAAAAAGGCACCTTGCCTCATAATACAAACAAGTTATTGTGTGCCAATCTTGTGTCTTTCTTGTTGTTTCAGTTCTCTTTTGTTTCATAGCTCTAAGTTTCTTTTGGGTTCTCCATTGAGAGGTGAGGCTCTCCTAGCCTCACCTTCCATCTTCTTATTCAGAGTTGTCTTAGTATTTCAGATCTCTACCTCTTTACAGGAAGATCAATTGGTATCAGAGCAATTCACTCCTCTACCTGGTCATTTTAATTTAAAAAAAAAACAAAGCTGGTCATTCATGTTTTTCTTGTTTTATGTATTTGATGTTGGTCTGAAAACCGCATAGTTCTCCATTGAATCCATCTACTGCACTCCCACGCTGCTGCTTCACGCTATTGTTTTCTTCCCTCTCCACACCTATCGCATTCTGTTATCTCCCCAAATAAATTTGTCGAGTTGATCAATTTTAGATGATAGGATGTCGTTTGAAAATTCATTTCTAAATTTCTTAAGGCTCACTTTGATAGCTCTATGCCTGTAATAAAGTTTGAAAAACATTAGATTGGGTTTTCATTTCAAAATTTTCAAAAGATAGGTTTCGGTGGCTAAGAGCTTATTTAAAACGGTTCCTAAGCCACCGAAATCTCTGCTTTCGGCAGCTTAAATGAAATTTTTGGGGCTCTCCTAGCCACCGAAAGTGAAAGGAAATTTTAAAATAAAAGCAGATCAGATAAGAAGAGACCCGTGCCATTGCAATTTTTCAAAAAAAAGCTTATGATTTGATTGCCTTGGAGAGGATCCGCAACGCAAGTGAAAGCTATCATACAATTGTCAAATCAAGATTTCCTAGCTATGCGCAAGAGTAAATATAGTGGCACCGTGTGACTGTAAATACAATAGCAAAAAATGACTACTCTGTACATGAAGAATTGCAGCAGTTTCAATCAGGAAAATGAATAATGTTCTAGAGATGGTAAATTTGCAGAAGCTACCATTATACCAAAGAAAACAGGATCTTCACTCTGTTTATGTCTTGCATTCCAAAAACACACATTATTAGGAGCAAAGGAATTTTCTGCCACATGCTGAGATGATTCAGAAAGGAGTTTTTTCTATTTACAACTTGGTTTTCGGAAAATGCCATGGGTATTTCAAGCAAATAGACTGCTGCAAAAGAAGTATTAAAACAACAAATAGACCAACTGACTCTCAAAAAACTACAAAAAAATAGATTTTTTTGGTAGCTTAGGCGGACATGGCAATTGTTCATTAGCTACCAAAAACCCACCTTTCGACAGCTTACAGTATGGAAGAAAAATGTCCACAGCGACCGAAAGCACAGAGACAAGCATAATGATGATATTTTCGCTCAGATCAAATGTTTTCACTACCAAATCATTTGAGGAAGATTTTAGGTGCCTTGTCATCACCTGGAAGATTGCTGCAGCTGTCAAAGACATGAATACTATCAAGATGGAGGCAAGGATATTTGCTGCAAAAAGGGCGTTTTTACTGTGCAGAGTCATCATTTTAAAATGATGATTCTGAGCTTCTAGAGAATCATTTTGCAAAATGCTCGGAGGTTTTGGTTCCTAAAATGTCATAGAACATTAACCTCTCTTCGTTTTCCTATAGGTGTTTCATATTTAGAGAATCTAATCTGTCACTGAGCCCAAATTTTCGGATCCCAGAATCTGTCTCTCTGACACATGCTTTTGAAATACAGATCTCAGGCAAATGAAAACGGATTTCAAAGATCTGAGAGACATTTTTGCTCACAAAAAATCAATGTAGAATAACCTCTTTCAGTTTATACACAGGTGTCACATATCTAGAGAACTGAACCCATCTCTGAGCCCCTTTTTTTCAGCAGTTTGGCCAAATTAATGGCGTTTTTGCTATGCAGAGTCATCATTTTAAAATGATGATTCTGAGCGACTCGAGAATCATTCTATGAAATGGATGGAGTTTATTGTTCCTAACACATTAGAGAACAATAACATCTCTCATTTTTCCTACAGGTGTCACAGATTGGGAGAATCAAATCCATCTCTCAGCCCCATTTTTCAGCAGTTTGGCCAAATTAAAGAGGATTTTTCCCTAGTTTATTGAAAACGGTTTTGATTTTCTATTTTTAGTGATTTCAACCCAGCTTCTTAGGATATGGGAAGATGTTGCAAAGGCTATAAACCATAGAACTTGAGAGCAAGAAAGGGTTGGATTTTGAAGCCTCTAATACACTCTTTTTGTAGAAAATACCTCTTTTTAATATATTCAGTAATACAAGCTTCTTTCATTGTTGTTTTCATACCATTATCTTCTTCTTTCTGTACTTATGAGCAGAGGTTCCCTTTCTCATTAATGGATTTTGAAGGCCTTGTCCTATCTGGATATTACTAAGTTGCTTGAGTAAATAAATCAGTGAGTGAGTTATTCATCTTGATCCAGTTATACACCCATCATTGAAAATAAGATTAAGTTACCAGGCTCTTTCGACAACAACCTAGAAAGACTCCTCGAGAGCTAACACATTCCATCATCTCGCATTCACGACCACCATTCTCTTCACCACTCCTCAACAGACCATTCACGCTGTTCAACTGTACCTGCAACTCCTCTCAGATCCTCCACGCTCTAGAAACTGTCCCTGCAGCTCGTCTCATTCACGCCAGTCTGTTGCGCCCAGCATTCCCCAGAGCATACACTCCTTCCCACCATCCTACTCATGCAGTCTGCTGCACCCAGCATTCCCCACAACATCCACCTTCCCTACCTTCCATATCACGCTCAGCCATTTCTCTCACGTTGCCCTTTTTTGCGAACCCTAATCTTCACCATGCTTCACTATTCCTCCAGCCTTCATGCTTACCTATGGATTCCTACCTTCACGCAGACCTGCATCCCTCATCATGCTATCCCATATGCCCACCATCTCCCCACAACTCCATGCTACCATTCTCGTTTTGTGCCCTCAATCTTTAGCTCCACGCGCTACGCATTCACTCCCTAAACCCATCCACCATCACGTCGCTTCCTCCACCAATGTCCCCTCCCTACCCTAACTCCATCGCTGCACTCCTTCCATGCACACGCACTCCATTACTCTTCCACGTGTCCTCCATCAATGCTAATCCATTTCTGCCCTAGCTCCTGCTGCTTCTGTCGTCACGCCTCCAGCCTTTATCTTTCACACTCGCTCTCCTTTGTTGCGCAGCACCATCCACGCCAAGCATTGTCTTCTACACCTGCACTCTCTGGAATCCATGTGCCCCATTCATGCTAAGGCTGCCACTGCTGCGCATGCCATCAACATCCACTCATTCAGCATCCTTCACCTAGCTACATCATCATTTTTTCTCCCTCCTTTCATGCCCATCATATTCATTTCATCTCCAGTGCTTAGCCTCTTCCAACGCAGCCATTTCAGATCCACCTACCGTCTGCTTCCTTCTTCTTCTCTGCTCTGTCAACCCTAAATCTACATACTGCCTATCCCTCACTCATTCAGCTTGCTCCACTCTAGGAGTCACCAATCTCCTTAAGCTCCAAGCCATTGTTTTCCCTAATACACATCTCTCCAAGATGTGGCTTCACCATTTCATGGTTCTTCTTTATCCCTAGACACTCTCATGTTTCTCATGTTATTCCTTTAAGCTAATGCATCCTTTCATGTAGATGGTAAGGTAAAAGTCCTAGGCCTTATTCATCTACTTCTGAGTCTGCACGTACTCCTTAAAACCAACAACGCCTCCTAGTGGAAGAACGCCCAACAACGGTTAAGGTACTGCGACCTTTATGCAGGTGGCTTGGTCAATGAAATTGCATTCTTCATGCATTTGGATGGAGAATGCAATTGTCTTGTGGAGCAAGATATTCAAAAGTTCATTTGACATCTTCAACATAGCCTCTTCACCATGATTCAAAATTTCCTTTTGCATTCACCAGCAAGCCATCTTCAACATGGCATCTTCAGCATTATTCAGAAGTTTATTTCTCATTCTCCAGCAAGCCATCTTCAACATGGCATTTTCAACATTTTGCAGTTTCAAGGTTCAACCTGGACTGCTTTTTTGGTGGCTCTCGGATTCCGCAGCCTCGCCATAGGGATCCCATTCTTGAGCGCTGATTTCAAATTTTTGGGTCAAAGTTTTACTTTGCAGCAGTATTAGTTCTCTTCCAATATTAGTTCTCTTTTGGTTCAATTTTTTCTATTTCCTCTAGCAGTAATCTACAGCACTTCACACAGTTTTGTTTCCAGAGAAGGCCTTCATAGGTTTTCGAGGTATCTTTAAGCTTTGTATCAATCCAGATCACACCCTTGTCAGGGTTTCAGTATCAGTGCATTTGTCGGTGGAAACATAGATCTCCACCATGTAGAGAGGAGGTACACATATCTAAAACAATACACATCTCTCCCTCTAGTTTATTTTTCATAAGATGATGAACATCAGCTGTATGGGCACCCCACCTACTCGCATACTACACCAGCTCCACCTGTAAAGAGGCAGAGATTTGAAATACTAAGACAACTCTGAATAAGAAGATGGAAGGTGAGGCTAGGAGAGCCTGGCCTCTCAATGGAGAACCCAAAAGAAACTCAGAGCTATGAAACAAAAGAGAATTGAAACAAACACTAAAGACACAAGATTGGCACACAATAACTTGTTTGTATTATGAGGCAAGGTTCCTTTTATAGATTACAAAGAGACCTCGTGTGTGAGGCCAAAGAGAGCATATTAAATGCTATTCGTTATTTTAATAATATATCTAATATGAGACTATATATAATACATTAAAGATAGCATATTGAAACTAATACCAAAATGGGGAGTGTGGGCCTCCCATACAGACCAATACACCAATGTTAACATGGTTAAAACCCTGAAATAGGGAAACACTCAATAGCCCCAACCAACACAACCACCTGGAGGAATATATTAATGGAAAAATAAAATAGATTATCTTGAACTTCTCTAAACAACTGATCCTCCTTTCTTTTAAGTAGAGATGATGGAGCAATTAGGTTTTAACCTCCTTTCTTTTAAGTAGAGATGATGGAGCAATTAGGTTTTAACCAACAAATTAAGAGTTTCCAGTATCAAGGAGAAGTTGATTCATCATTTCACTATATATTTAGAACAAAATCATGAGTGTTAGATTAGTTAGTTATAGAAACAAACTAATGAAACAAACATTACGTAATGACATGTTAGACAAGGTTTAACTTAACTAACTCCTATGTGCTAAATATTCTAACCACTGAAACACACTGAAATTAAAAATGTTTTGAGACACTTGTAATTTTTCAAAGATAAACTATTATAGAAGCATTTTATGTCCTAAACAAAGCACTAGAAAATTAAATACTGACTAGGAAATTAAAAGGTACAACAATTTCCAAATTCATGCCACTTTGGATTTCTCAATTAACATTAAGAAGGTTCTAAACATGTTTAAGTGTAACAAAGCATACGATTCTTAATCAAAACATAGAATAAACAATCACATTCATACACAACAAATGGAAATTTACTGTGGAAACCCCAAAGGGAAAAACCAACTTAACTTAAGGCTTCACTATTCTCTTTGTTTTTTTATTGTATTAATTTAACTGTTTAGATACAGTATAAAGCATTCACCAACCTATGAAACCCTAATTCCCAAATCGGAATTAGATTACATTGGGCCCATTGGCCGAAGAAAAACAAATACACAAAAAAAAAATCCCCCAAAGGAAGGGGGTTAATCATGCATAGAATATAAAAGCTCTAATTCCCTTTGGTATTAGTTAATGACTTCTAGTATCAATTCTTTGTGATTTATATCTTAAGCATGGATTCAATGGGTTTCCATTATGCCCTATCTCTGGCATCCAAGGTATCCAAATGGTAGTGGAAATGTTGGAGGGTTCCCTCTTCGTGTCCGTGTTTTATACAAAGGTGCTTGGACGTGTCTTTATTCCAAAACTTTTCTTCTTCTCTAGCCTTCTATGAGATCATGCCTATATTTTCAAGTCCAAACTACTTCTAGACTAGTATGGATTATCCAATAAAGTTTATATTATTTATCCATCCATCTATTATTAAGGTAGCATATCTCTTCACTGTTGTTTCTATTAAGTGCAGTTGTTCGGTCGTTGTGCCAACATTGGCACATCTAGTTGTGGATTGCAATCTTCTCCCTTGCTTGGAAGGTTTACGAGCTGCTTATGTTTTATCCTGTGTGGATGTTTGCATCTTCGAATGGTATTTTAGCCTTAGGGTTTTTGAAGAGTGCTTGCGTGCACCTTTATTGTAAGTAGTTTCTTTGATTTCTTGAGCCCATTTCTTGATGGGGGTTTCCCTCTTTATGAGACAAGTTATGATTTTTGACTTCATACGTTTTAATATTAGATGTCAAGATTTTGTATACGCTAGATTTTATACACCTTTGATCTTATGCTAGAATAATATAGCAAATGTATGGAAAATTTACATTTTTTCAATAAAAAGATATGAATTTATCAAAGACAAAAAAACTAGCACCAATGAATAATAACTAATTATAAAAAAAAATTTAGAAGCAACAAAAATATTTCACTTAACCTTTGTCCCATACACAGTCCCCATCCTAATTGTGTTCATTCAAAAAGTATAGGAAGAGAAGTCTAAAAGCCTTCTAAGATGGTAAAAAATGGTTGTTTGCAACTAATACATTTTATATATTCAAAAAAGTCGTAGAAAGGCTATAGAATATTTTACCAAAATGTTTAATTCTTTAGGTGATATATTTTTAGGGAGTGTTGATTGGTTCTAGAAGTGGTTGAGGAAATTATCCCTTTTTATGATATGTCCTTCTTAGAGAGTTGATTGGGAGGTTTCTCTAATAACATGTAAAATATATTTTTGATTGATTGAAATAATTTTTTTAATGAAAATAAATGAACTAAAATTTTATTTTGTCATGTACTTGAAAATATGTGTAATATCCCGAATTTTGGACTAACTAATTTTGTTGTTATATTGGGCCACGGCCCCGGCACATATGTTTTATTTTGAGTATTGGGCATGAGCCCTAGCACCTATGATTTATTCTTTTATATATTGACATACTGGGCATGGACCCTCACTGACTCCTTTATTTGAGTGTATATTGGGCAGGAGGCCTAATGTTTTGATGATGTTCTTCAACTTTGATATGGGTACAAACCCTAATATACTCAGATGATCTTTTGTTACTTACTGTGCAGAGTTAAGATTTTTACATGATTGACTTATGTGGTGTGTTGAGCATGGACTCAGAAACACACAGATGACCTATGTACTACGCATAAGCCCCGATGTACCTAGAGGAATGTTTATGTACTGGGGGTATGCCCTGATGTACATTGAGTGTTGGTGTAATGTCCCTAAAAATAGCAAAAAAATAAAATTTTTTGCTAATGTAATAAAAGCTATTCTAAGAATTATTATGCGTAAATTAATTCCAACTCTGCTAAGAACATACCACACCGATACTTCTTTTATGATATGTTGAAAGGCCTCAATTTCAAAGTATCCTGATCTTACTAGTTATGAATCCTACAGTTTTGCGGAAGTGATTGTTATGAATAGAAATAAAACAAATGTTTAGAGTATAATAATACAAATCCCTTTCTTACTGTTTCAAGAGTTTGTGTGCATATTTATAAAAGTCTAATTGACAATTCAGGTGGGATGGATCCCTAATGGTAGCGGTTGATGACCCATGATGAGATGCATGGTCTTTCAAGGGCTACATACCCCGACAGAGCTATCGAGAGGTAGGGTGTAAGAAATGGAAACTTCTGAATTACTTAGTGAGTTTTGTTGATGCACTTAATTCGTACTTGGTTTGCAGGCATACCTATGAGGCTTCTACTAAGAGTGCCCACTCCACCTTTCTAGCAATTACCTAAGTCTCATGTGTGAGAGGTTTTGAGGTTTGACATTTTTAAAAGCCTTCTTGGGTTTTTGTAATACTTATGAAATTTGCACCACTTGTTGACCTTGTAATTACTTAATGGCACTATATAATGTTTGGGGTCCTTGCGATGTTGATTGTGTTTATAATACTTGTTGATTTCGAATGGCTCTAATACTATAGAGTTCTGTGTCAATCATCGAAATACTTGAGGTTGGTGGTAGCATTGAATGTATCACTATGATGGCACATGGCCAATGCTGCCAGCTATGTGGAGGGTTTACTCTTGGGTTCTACACCAACGAAGAAGCATTTTCGTGGTTTATTTCTCTTGTCTGCTGTGGGTGCATTTGAGGGTTTCATTTACTGACCTGAGCTTGGATCATGGTCAACAATCCATATGGGATAGAGGTGGCGACTGAAAAATACAAAGGTAAATCCTCCGAGATTTATGCCATATTTCCTGCTATTGCATTTAGATAGTTCGTGATTTAAAATTTAGAGTTCTAACTTGTATAGCGTGTTTGATTAGCAGGTATTGGTTTGCGTTTTATCTTCTGCATGGCCAGTACTCAATATTGATGGCGTTGCAAAATGGTAAGCCTAGAATTCACCATTCCTTATCTCCTCCTTTCGCCTCTATGGAGTGTACTGTTGGTGTTTGCTATGAGGAACTCTATGAGCCCGGTTGGGTTTTTTGCATCAAGTTTTTGAGTTCCTTGAGGTCGCCGTTGGATGGACCATTATGAAATGTATCTTTTGGCTTTTATGGGACTGGAGGGTTTTGGCCATTCAGCTCAATGTTGAACTTGGTAGAAGTTGTAATAATAATTCCCAATATCAAACTGGGGTTTATATATGAAAGAGTCCTTGGACCCGTGGATAAGAGTATTGGCATAAATTTGTAGTTGATTTGTGTGTTTCATAGTCCTTGATTTTCCTTATGGAAAGCGTAGTTTTTATTTCTTTGGTTGCTACTGTCGCTTTTGCTCTGGAGGTCGATGGTTGAGTATTGTAAAATAGGAAATTGTGCTCTCACTATGGCTTGCGTTTATCATGAGCTGCGATTTACTCTATCTGAGGTTTAGAGAAAAGTTTGTCTCTACGTTTTTCTAGGAGACTTTGAACCGAGGACTAATCTCTGCATCTTCTCTCTAATTGAAATAATGATTAAGTGTTTTTCTTCAAATGGCTATCATGGCTCTATCTGTTGAAAGGATTTGCAATTCTCAGTTTTATAATCGTTGTTAGATAGATGTGTTTATAGTTGGGTCTAAACCCTTGTTTGCATCTTCTTATATGTTTGCCGGTTCCTCTTACTGCATTTTCTGGTAGTTTACATTAAATGGAGGAAAAGAGGGATTCGATCCCTTTCCTTGTATTTCATGTTTTAAATATGGTTGTAAGCATTTGTTCAATGGTAGTGAAAACGCTTGGGTAGATGTGTAAATGTTCCTATGTGAAATCTCTATGTTGTTTGACTACTGTTTAAATTGATATGGCTTTACTGAGACTCGATCTTGTGACCAATTCCTTTGATGGATAAAAGTAATATAGTTTAAATGTTATGGCATTCACTTGTTTGGTAGTGGGACTCGATCCATGAGGGAAACATCTGTTGTTGAAATCGATATAATGATTGTTTATTTGTTTAAAATCGTGGAGTTGTTGATAATGTGGAACGATACCCTAGTTTAAAAGAACAACAATATTAATTTACGTTAATGTTTAAACTACGATTGGATGTGTAGCATAATTAAGAGTGATGTCTGAAATGATACTATTGTCATTCTATTTGGTGTTTCCTAAGCATGGAAGGGATAATAAGAGAATTAAAAGAAAACATAAATAAACCCTATGGTACAAATTGATAAAACGTTTCAAACAAAAAACATATACCTATAAACAGGAAATTATAATAACCCTATCCTAGAAGACAATATAAGTGTTCTAGCAAAGGCTAGCTTGGCTAGACCTGCTAGACCCTCCACTGGGTTCTGGGCAGAACCTCGAATTTGATGTTATTGGTAATGAAAACAATGCTGCAGTATCTATATAAATTTTAAAAGCCTAACTTTATTATAACTGGAATTTGAAATATTAAATACTCCATACCTAGATGCTTGATTACTTGGCCCTTTCGTGTGGAAACCTAGCTGCTTGGCACTTGATTCCTTCCTATAGAAACCTGCACACTCAACAATAGTTAATGCATAGCCTGTTGTATCTAGCTAACCTATTAGGGTGATTTGCTTTAGCTGAATAACTTTGGGGTTACCGTGTTCCTCCCAACCATGATCCTACAACCATTCCTGGTTCTGTATGGATCCCCCCGAGCTAGATTCCAACATACAAAAGAGATAGAGGACCAAGGGTTACTGCTGGTTCAGTTTCTTGGAGCAGAAGCTTTTCCTCTAATTACCATCAGAGAATGATAATGAAAAGATAGATAGCCTTCCAACTTGGGATCTGCCCTCTTTAAGTAGGGGATTCTTTAATTATGACTGTTGGAATAATTTGTTTCTTTAAATTAATTAATTTAATATTTAGAAGATATTATTTACTAAATACCTAGTCCTTTTGAGCTAGGAATTTCCCAACTGTTTAACTATAAGTGATTTTGATTAATGCTCTCAAATAATAATTATAATAAAAATAATTATAATAATAATAAATATAATAACAATAATTATGATAACAATAATTATAATAACAATAATTATGATAACAATAATTATAATAACAATAATTATATTTCACTTAACTATTAATACATTATTTATAATATTAAATAATGCATACATCATATATACTAATTATATTCCATAATTACATAATGACACTATTATTATTAAAGCTCTTAATAATAATGTTAGCCTTGAGGCCTTTATACATGTGAGTCATAAAAGACTACTCGTAATTATATTTTATTTAGTTATGTATCCCCAAATGATACTCTTTAAACTTTTAAGGACAAGGTCCAATTCTTAGGATGGTCTTGCTAAGCTTGGATAGGCACCTCTAGTCTCTCTCTTTACATGTCGTATTTCCTCGTTTAACACGGTAGTTCCCACAGTACTTGATGATAGATGAAAGATGAATCATTTAATCAAATAAAATAAGTGTGATGAAAGTAAAACTTCTATTCAGAGTCCTTCTGACTCAACACTTTGAGATCCAGTAACCCTGAGTGCTCTTTAGAGCCTTTTAACTCAACACTCTCATAGGGGCGTTACGCTAGTGCAATTCCAGAGCCTCTACTCAACACTAGTGCTAGATTGTGGTTGTGAGGCACATCTAGAATATTTAAGTTGCCTCGGATCCGGTATTCGTTTATCAAGCTTGGAGTGCTCTAGGGATTAGGCCCAACACTCAATGTACCTCAAGGCTTACTCCCAGTACATAAAAATTCTTCTAGGTACATTGGGGCTTATGCCCAATACATAGGATTCATGTGTGTTTCTGAGTCCACGCTCAACACACTCATAAGTCAAATCATGTAAAATCATAGTTTTGCACAGTAAGTAACAAAAGATCATCTCAGTATATTAGGGTTTTTACCCTTGTCAAAGCTGAAGAACATCATTAAAACATTGGGGCCTTCTCGCCGAGTATATACTCAAATAAAGAAGTCAATTAGGGTCCATGCCCGATATGTTGATATATATATAAAAGAATAAATCATAGGTGCTAGGGCTCATGCCCAATACTCAAAATAAAACATAGGTGCTGGGGCCGTGGCCCAATATAACAACACAATAGTTAGTCCGAAATTTGGGATATTACATCCCTCCCCGCTTAGACTAACACCGTCCCAGTGTTTCTAGGGACTAGGAATGAAGTCATGAAACAAGGCGGGGTATGCCTCTTTCATGGTGGCCTCATTCTCCCAAGTAGCCTCATCTTGTCCAAAGTGCCTCCATTGCACTTTCAGTTGAGTAATGGTCCTCCTCCTAAGCTGAACCTCTCTCTTGTCCAGAATGTGGAGTGGTTCTGGCGTGAACTCCCCTTCGAGCTCCACCTGTAATAAGGACCAATCAATAACGTGTTTAGTATCGTATACACATTTCTTTAGTAGTGAAGCATGAAAAACATTATGAACTTTTATATGAGCTGGTAAGGCCAACTCATAAGCCATTGGGCCCTTCTTGGCCAGTATTTCAAAAGGTGCACAAAACCTTGGGGCTAGTTTTCCGCAGCGTCCCAGTCTCAACGAGCTTCGTTTTTCCTTTATTTTTAGAAACACATGTTCACCGACTTGGTAGTCTTTGTCTTTTCTTTTCTTGTCCGCATAACTCTTTTGGAGGTGTTGTGCTTCTTCTAACTTTAGCTGTACCTTGGAGACTAACTGTTCTAAGTCCTTTAGTAGGTTGGGTCCTAACATAAGTCTATCTACTAGATTGTCCCAAGTCACGGGGGTCCGACATTTCCTGCCGTAGGGCACCTCGAAATGACTCATTTTGGCCCAGGTTTGATAATCATTGTTGTATGCAAACTCCGCGAGGTGCAAATAATCTTCCCACTTGGTGGGGTTGTTCATGACATACATCCTCAACATGTCCTCGAGGATTTGGTTTACCCGTTCTGTTTTTTCGTCAATCTGGGGATGGTACGCGATATTGAATTGTAACTGGGTTTCCAACCCGGAGAACAATGCTCTCCAGAAGTTACTAGTGAACTTTGTGTATAGATTGGAAATGATTGCCTTGGGTATCCCATGCAATCGAAAGATCTCCTTTAAGAATATTTCCGCGATGTGAACTGCTTTGTAGGTGGATTTCACCAGTATGAAGTGAGCTGCTTTAGACAGCTTGTCTACCACTACAAATATGGAGTCGTTCAATTTCTTACTCTTGGGTAAGCCTGTAATGAAGTCCATACTTATTACCTCCCATTTCCATTCCGTAATGGGTAATGGTTGAAGTAATCCAGAGGGGTGTTGTTGTTCTGCTTTGACCAATTGGCACTCCTGACATTTCCCGATGAACATGGCGATGTCCGCTTTCAACTTAGGACAAAAGTAATGTTTCTTTACTGTCGATATCATCTTTTAATATCCGGGGTGCCTTGAATAGAGTTTCTGGTGAAATTCGGTGAGAATATTTGATCTAATGTCTCCACTCTCTCGGACGTAAAATCGGTCTTTCGACCATAGTAGTATCAATCGTCTATCTTATATTCTTTATGCTATTGGAAAAGTCTGTCTTCCTGGATATTTGCGAGGATTTCCATGTAATAACAGTCACTCTTACATGACGTTTGAATTCTGTGGTGTAAGTCTGAGTCGGTTTGACTCACCGTGACCTCGTAAAGCATCTGTGCTTGACGGCTCAAGGCATCCACAATCTTGTTTTACTGGCCTTTTATATGCTTTAGTTCGAAATGGTATTTACTAAGGAAGTCCAACCACCTGGACTGCCTGGCATTTAGGTCGGGTTGGTTGAAAAGGTATTTCAAGCTCATGTTATTAGTCATCAATAGGAATTTCTTTCCCATGAGATAATGTCGCCACATCTTCAGAGCATGGATGATGGCGGCTAGTTCGAGGTCATGAGTAGGGTAGTTCTATTCATGTTCTTTTAGTTTCCTCGATTCGTAGCATATGGAGAAATTGTCTTGCATAAGGAATCCCCCGAGTCCTTCCTTGCTTGCATCCATGCAAACGACGAAGTCCCCATTGGGATCCGCAATACGCAGAATTGGTGCACTAATTAGTAGTTGCTTCAGCTTTTGAAAGATTTCTTTGCACTTATCCATCCAGATAAACTTGTTTTCCTTTTTCTGTAAGGCGGTTATGGGACATGCAATCCATGAAAAGTTCTTAATGAACTTTCGCTAGTAGCCGGATAATCCTAAGAATGATCTTATATCGAATACACATGTAGACGTGGGCCATTCTTTGATAGCTTTGAACTTTTCGGCGTCGATGGCTATTCCCTATTCGAAGATGATATGTCCTAAGTATTGAATCTGGGGTTTGTAGAAATTGCACTTACTAAACTTGGTATAAAGCTGGTGTTCCCTTAGTATCCGTAAAATAATTCGGAGGTCCTCCTCATGTTCCACTTCATTCTTGGAGTAGACCAAAATGTCGTCAATAAATACTAGAACGAATTTATCGAGGTATTTACTAAAGATACTATTTATCATGCACATAAAATTGGTCGGTGCGTTTGTCAACCCAAAGGGCATCACTACAAAATCGTAGTGGCCATAACGGGATCAAAATGTGGTCTTGTTGATATCCTCATCACGAATCCTTACCTAATGGTATCTGAATCGTAAGACAATCTTTGAGAATATCTTTGCCCCTCCGACTTGGTCAAACAAGTCGTCGATCCTAGGGAGTGGGTAGCAGTTCTTAATGGTCATCTTGTTGAGTTGGAGGTAATCGATGCACATCCGCATCGTTCTGTCTTTCTTCTTGACAAAGAGTATCGGTGCGCCCCAAGAGGACACACTTAGTCGAATGCATCCTTTGTCTATTAACTCTTGTAACTGAAGCTTCAGCTCCACCAATTCTAGTGTGCTCATGTGGTACAATGATTTAGAAGCTGGTACTGACCCGGGTGTTAGCTCGATGGAAATGTCTAAGTCTCGTTTCTGTAACATCTCCATAAAAAAAAAAAAATTAATTCCTTTCTCTGTACCGTAAATGAGCAGTAATCGGAATCTATGTTAATCAAACATTTAAAATAAATAATACCTTCGTATGTTGTTCTTGTTTATGTTCTTCCCCTTGTATTTCCTACTAGTTAGAAGGGTATTAAGGTTGTCATGCCACTTACTTAGCTACGGCTAACTCTACTTCATATGTTGGTATGCAGGTTCACTTCTGCCTCCGTAGTCTCTCATGACGCAGGTAACAAGGAATGGTTAAAATAGACGACCTTAATGTTTTCTTATAGCTTAGGGCTGGGCTCCAGATATGCATTATACACGTTACACACAACCATATCTATTTTGATATGGGCTATTTGCAAACCCTTGTATTAGCACCAATTCTCAAAATACAATACCATTTTATTAATGAAATAAGAACTAAGATGCCACGCTTTCTTTGATTACCACAACATTAAGACAATTTATTGCAATCCAGGTTGTCCAATGCCTAACAAGTAACGAGGTTCATTCACCATGTGTTTTACCAAGTTAATTACCCAAATCCATAAGAAAGTGGATTGGTCTTGAACCACACAACGTAAGTTTCCGAATTAAATGATTTCATGGACCAACAACATGGTTTCGTTCAACCCATCCCCTACCTTACAAAGGTGTTGGTAATGAGACATGTTTACAAATTATTATGTCTGAAAACAAACCAGACTATGATCCTTCATTTTGCTTGTGTTTGCAAGGGTTATATTTAATATTTAAATTGCAGCGTGCAAAGTGTACTCCCATACCTACTAAAAAAGCCCCATCGGGTTGGCCATGTGATATCATAAATTTTGATTACCGGCAAAAGTGCCACCTGCACCTCGACAGGTTACACCGTACTGGGTGTGTAATTCAATACTTTCCAGCAGTAGTTTGTAAGACCGGCCATGTGACTTCATTTAAGGTGGTTGAATGCGAAGGTGCCACTTGCACCTTGGAATGACCGTTTTGGTTGTCTTGGTTCTTGAAGTGTAATAATCCCCTCGAGCTGTGTTCATTTTCCTATGGTTGATTGTTTACCTTCTGGTATTCGAATTGGGGTTCAATGGTTTTTTCCCTGAAAGAAAACTAGCGATACAACTATGCTTCGGGTCTGTTGATATCCCTGTGTTGCCATCGTGTGTACTACAGGAATAGTTTTCCTTAAGTCCTCAAGGAGCAGCTACTTCGCTTCGAGGCCTCTGAGGTAATTTTCGAAGCCATGGTTCAGAATTCCTTTCTTTTCTTTTTGTCCTTTTTTTAAAAACATTCTATCACTATATGGTAATAATGTATAGTCTGCTCGTGATGGTAGGCACCTCCAGCTGAAATGGCGCAGGCTTTAGAAGGAGCCTTCCCTGTCCGGTAAGTGGCATTGCTCCTTCCATCTTCCTACAACGGCAGGAATAACTTGGGCAAGATACTTCCTCAACGACAAAAGATAGTTGTAATTTCCTATCATGGTTAGTCTTTCAAAGCTCCAATGGTTCGATGTGGCCTAGGGTTTTGCTGTCATGAACCCAATGTAATAATTATTTTTATACTACTTCCTCCATGAGAATTCTAGGTTTTTAAGAAGGCGTAAAGGATTGTATAACATTTAGGTTCAAGCCTCTCCATTTCTATATCTTAATGAACTTTATTATCCTTATGTAAATTACTGTAATTATCTGGGAATTAAGTTCCATGGGTTCCATGACCTCTGAAATTCTAATTTGAAAGTGGTTCTTGTATGATTCAGTTTTTTTTTTGTTTCCTTCCAGTTTAAATGGTAGAGATAATTCTTGGCATTCGTATCTCATATATGAACTAATTTTTGGGTCTGAGGAGAACAGAATCTGGGTCTAAATGCTTTTGGTCGTTGAACGTTTCCAGTGATAACTCTATCTATCAGTGATTCGAAACCTCAAATCTTTTGGAGTCTACCTCATTAGATACCCTTCCCTATACATTCTCCTGGAATGAAACGCGGCCAAACCCTAGGTTAAAGATAAAACCTGGAAGATCTGACTCAATAGTTTTACTCAGAAATGTTGATTCTTTGTGGAGTAAATGATGGATTTGCTCTAAAGAGGGACTCATCAATCTAAAAATTGAGATATAAGTGTTTTCAAATTCAAAGGTGAACGTTTAACCTGGCATTTTCCAGGTATCGCGTTGCGTGCATAAAATTCACTACTGAACCCATGCTAGCATAATATATGGATTCTACCTATGCTTTTTCAACACAAAAGTTCCAGGAGATATGTTTATACTCCAAGCTAAAATAGAGTTTATTTTTAACAACAGGGGGATAATGTATCGATCTCCACGCAAGGTTCATTTATTGAACTGGGCTACAACTAATCGTATGGAAATCAACCATGATAACGCAGAAGCAATAGATGTATATATTCCAGATCTAAATATTAAATGGACTCTATTCGATCATACAGAGGTCCTTGTTGTCATTACAAAAACAATAAAATATTATCACGATCTCTATTACATAAGTAAAGGAAATCAATTTTAGGTTTTCTCTACCATTAAGAGCTGAACACTAACCCGATCATCAACGATTTCTATTGCAGAAGAAATTAATTTTACCCGAAACACGAATACATACAACGGTCAAATATTAGCTCAACTTACAAAAAATAAAAATCAATACTTCTGTAATTCAACCTTTGAGGGGTAATTTTATGAATATCATCCATCACATTTTATCGCTAATTTCTGAGTACAAACACAGATTGAATTTTACCAGTCTTAAGTTAGATTAACCTATGCCAATGAATAACTCAGGTTAGATTAACAAAAAGGAAATCCCCACGGAAGTGCTCAATGTCTATTGTTTAACAGATCTAACATTATTGACAGCAATGTAACTAACATTTTCCTTATGCATAAAATTTTATTTTCATATAATCTGGACAAAATAAAATAATGGCAAAAATGTTGAAAGTCTGTAATCAGAAAAACCTGGGACTCGTAACCCGAATGAAGTCGGAACAGCCACGTTCCACCCAACCGTAGATTAGTTAAAAACACCAGGTCTGTCTGTAATCACCCCCGAGCCAGATGCATGCATGAAAAGTGTGGACAGTTAACCTCAAAAACTCAGTCACGTTTCAAGAATTCCTTGCCTAACACAGAGTGCTCACACAGCAAGTATAATCCTCTCCCGACATACTCAGCAGCGTCCTACCTCTCACATATTCCATCCCTTTATAGTTTTTGCCTAGGTCTTACCATTAGCAGCCAATTTCTCATGGAATTTTTGCAGCTAAGTAAATCCCTGATTTTCAGGGTGTGTCTAGTGTCTTAAATACACTTCTGACACCTGTTCTAGTTTCCTAGAGGTTAACTCTAACGTGTCCCCCACTTTTCCATGCATGATCTCCTCATTTAACTTGGTTGTTCTTGCTCATCCTTTTATTAAAAAAAATAATTTAAATAAAAGTTGTTTCTTACAATAGTCTGCCTAGGACTTCTTCGGTAGATTTTTCATCTAGCCCCCTTATTGAAATGAATTTCACAATGATAACAATATATATAATATATATATATATTATAAACATAATGTCCTATTGTTATTTGGGGAATGTCACATCCTTGCCCCCTTATTATGAACACTGTCCTTAGTGTTCTAGTCTTCCTCCATCGGTTCTGGGAACAAATTCGGATACTTTTCTAGTATCCCACTTTCCAATTCCCAGGTCGCCTCCTTAGGACTAAAGTGTTTCCATTGCACCTTTACCTGAGCGATGGATCGGTTCCGAAGTACTATTTCTTTCCTGTCCAGAATGCGTAAAGGTTCCACTTGAAATTCACCTTCTGGAGCCTCCTGAATCAAATTCCAATCAATAATATGAGTGGGGTCATGAATATACTTCTTCAGTAATGAAATGTGAAAAATATTATGAATTTTTAAATGTGTTGGTAATGCCAACTTATAAGCTATGGGTCCAATCCTTTCAAGTATCTGGAACGGCCCACAGAATCGTGGTGCCAGTTTAGTGCAACTCCCTAGTCGGAGTGAGCTTTTCTTTGGTTTAACCCGTAAGTACACATGATCTCCAACCGAGAATTCCTTATTCTGTCTTTTTAGGTCAGCATAACTTTTTTGGCGGTCCTGCGCCACCTTTAAATTTTTTTGCACCTTCTGGACTGTTTGCTCCATAACCCGCAGCAAATCCGGTCCTACCAATAAACGATCGATCGGACTATCCCAACTAACTGGGGTAGTGCACTTTCTCCCATAAAGAATTTCGAATGGACTCATTCTTGATGATGCTTGGTACCCGTTGTTGTAAGCGAACTCTACCAGATGTAAATAGTCTTCCCATTTGGTGGGTCTTTCCATGACGTACATTCTCAGCATATCTTCAATGATCTGATTTGTATGTTCAGTCTGTCCATTCGTTTCAGGGTGATAACTCGTGCTGAAATTAATTCTTGTTTCCAGACCTGCAAATAAAGACTTCTAGAATTTGGATGTAAATTTTGCATCCCTGTCTGAAATTACCATCTTTGGTACTCCGTGTAATCTGAATACTTCTTTTAGAAATATTCCTGCAATATCTCTTGCCTTGAATGTGGTTTTTACAGGAATGAAGTGTGCAGATTTGCTAAATTTGTCAACCACCACCATTATAGAGTCATGTTGTCGCTGTGTTCTTGGAAAACCTGTGATAAAATCTAATGAAATCACTTCCCATTTCCACTCAGGAATTGGTAATGGTTGTAACAAACCAGCAGGATGTCTATGGTCTGCCTTCACCTGTTGACATTCCAAGCATTTAGATAAATAATCAGCTAGCTCATTTTTTAATTTAGGCCAAAAGAACTATTTTCTAAGGGCTGTTATCATTTTTTGATACCCAAGATGACCTGCAAAAGGGGGTTTGTGCATCTCATTTAGAATAAATAATTTAATTTCTGCAACATTAGGCATGTACAGCCTATCTTTAAACCAAATTAGACCCTTCTGATCAATTCTTAAATCTGTCCCGTTCATGTTTATCTCATTTTGCTGAATTTTCCTTTGCAGATTTATGTACTCTGTATCCTGTTCGCTTGCCACTTTCACTTTATCCATGAGGTCACTTTCTGGTTGACTCATTATTATTTCATATACCTTGTGGGTCCTTCGACTAAGTGTGTCTGCTACCATATTTTCCTTACCTTTTATGTGTTTTACATCAAAGTCAAATTCACTTAGAAAGGCCATACACCTTGCTTGTCTAGCATTGAGTCCTGACTGGTTGAATAAGTTCTTGACGCAAGTGTTATCTGTTAACAAAAGGAATTTCTTTCCCAGCAAGTAGTGACGCCACATTTTCAGCGTGTGTAGTATTGCTGTTAATTCCAAGTCATGGACTACGTAGTTGCGTTCATGCTCTTTTAGTTTCTGTGATTCGTAACACACTACATGTCCGTCCTGGGATAGTAATCCTCCCACTCCCTCCTTACTGGCATCCGTACAAACCGTGTATCCCTTACACGGGTCTGCTACTTTTAGAACAGGTGCCTTGGTCAGTAAATCTTTGAGTCGTTCAAAACTTTCTTGACACTTGCAGGACCAAACAAACTTAATCCCTTTTTTCTGTAGTGAAGTAATGGGATAAGCGATCTTTGAGAATCCCTCAATGAACCTCCGATAGTAACTGGTGAGTCTCATGAAAGATCTAATATCAGCTACATCCTTCGGTATTGGCCAATCCGTTATGGCTTTTATTTTCTGTGGGTCGACCGAAATTCCCTCTTCAGAAATAATATGGCCTAAGTACTGAATTTCCTTTTTGAAGAATTCACATTTTTCTAACTTAGCATACAACTGATGATCCCTCAAGGTTTGCAATACAATTCTGATATGTTGTTCGTGTTCTTCCTTCGACTTGGAGTATATTAGGATATCATCAATAAAAATCAACACAAACTGATCTAGATATTTGTTGAAGATACCATTCATTAAACACATGAATGTGGCATGGGCGTTGGTTAGACCAAAAGGGATCACTACAAATTCATAGTGTCCGTATTGAGTACGGAATGCAGTTTTACTTATGTCTTCATTTTTAATACGAATCTGATGGTACCCAGATCGAAGATCCAATTTGGAAAAGACTTTGGCTCCCCCTACTTGGTCGAACAAATCATTAATTCGTGGTAAGGGGTATTTATTCTTAACAGTTACCTTATTCAGTTTCCTATAGTCAATACATAGTATTAGAGTCCCATCTTTTTTCTTGACAAAAAGGACCGGTGTACCCCAAGGCGAGACACTAGGTCTTATATACCCTTTGTCTAGTAATTCTTGAATCTGAATTTTTAATTCCATCAATTCTGGAATACTCATCCTATAAGGTACCTTTGACACTGGTGCGGATCCCGGTAAAAGTTCAATGGAAAAATCTATTTCTCGTTGAGGGGGTAACCTCGGTATTTCTTCTAGAAATACGTCTAGGAACTCGCCTAAAACAGGATGCTCTGCTATGGAAGCTTGGCTTCCATTGAGGAGTAAATCAGATACTCATACAGCGTAAATCTTGCATCCTTTTCTCATGCACTTCTTTAACTGCATAGCAGAAATCTGCCTAACAAAGACATGTTTCTGTTTTCCATTCACTGTTCTTAGAGTTTGGTCTTCAGCAATGTAGGTAAATTTTTTGGTAAAGCAGTTCAGTACTACTTTATATCTTTCAAGCCAGTCCATACCTATTATCATGTCGTACGATCCTAAAGGTAACCCATTTAAATTGATCTTTGTTTTGTGGTCTTGTATTTGAAGTTCACAATCAGATATATATTCAGTTACCTTCCTCTTTGCTCCTGTAGCTAACTGAACTAACCAGGGTTTTGGGTGCTTTACCTTGGTGAGTTGACAGTGCTCCATCATCTTGGGAGTGATGTAGCTTAAAGTTTCCCCGGGGTCAATTAAAACAGTACAAGTATGGTCAGAAATTTTACCTTCAATCTGCACAATTGCAGATTGATGATATGCCTGTCGGTCTTCCAAGGCTGCATTAATTCGGTGATAACTTTTCCCAATGTCTCCCACCGTGGATGCCTCTTGCATATTATGCAGTACCCTGTTTGCTTCATTGTATCGAGGACAATTCCTGCGTAAATGGGCTTCACCACATTCCCAACACTTCCTTTTATTCCCATGTTAGGGGGTTTAAAAGTTTTATGTTGCAACTGTTCATTCTTAGGAAATGAATTTCCTTGGAAATTTTTGGGCATGTTCCTGAAGGGCGGGGATTTGAAACCTTTCTTCCGTTGGTTAAACTTTTCCTATTTCTTATCCTTCCATGCCTTAGTAGTATCATTCCTTTGTTTGTATTGTTCAAAACATAGTCTGGCTTTTCTCAATGCTTCGTCTAAAGTTCTTGGATTGTCGAACTCAATTCGATCTTTATAGGACTGCGGTAGACAGCTTAAGAACCGTTGTACCTTCAATTTTTTTTCCTTGATATATGGAACGAACCGTAACAGGTTTAGAAATTTATTAATAAGATCTTCCATTGTCATTTGACCTAGCTTCAATTCGTAGAATTCCTTGGTTTTTCTTTCATAATAACTCTCTGATAAGTACTGTTTCTTGAATAATTTCTTGAATTCTGACCATTCAAGGTTCTTCTCTTTCAGTCCCTGGAAAATCTTAAGGTCTTGTTGTTGGCTTGGTTTTGCAACCAAGCTTAGTGCTATGGGCACCTGCTAACTAGTAGCAGCAGTCTCAATATTAAACAAAAACAATAAACTAAATCTAAACTAAACTAAACTAGCATGTCGATTTTTGAATTAAAAAACAAGAACAAGAAAGATAAAAAATAATTTTTTTTTTATATTGAAAAATGGGGGGCAAGCAAGTGCTTGCAAGAACAATACCTCCAAGTGATGAAGGTTGTTTGAGTAGCTCCAATGGTGAGCAGCTCCAATCTCCAATGGGTCATTTCTCCAAGGTTTCTACAATGGCCAAAAACTCAAGGGAGATTTTGGCAGCATGAGGATAGGAATATGGATGGATGTGAAATGAGGAGCCCCTACCACCTTTTTATAGGTTTTGGTGGTGGGGAATACCATTTGTGGTTTTGTGGAAACCAATGGTATTGACCAACATAGTTTAGGTACTTTTCCCTCCTTTTTCCTTTTTTGAATAAAATTAATATTTTTATTCCCTTTTTAATATTTTGGGAATTTTGGACCCTTTTTGAAGGTTTTTTATGCTTTTTTAGAAAAAATAATCTTTTTTGAGTGGGAAAAGGGGTGTACTAAGGTCTTTTGGTGACCTTTTGTTGGCTTTAGAGGCTCAGATGGTGGAAAAAGTGGACAAATGGGTCATGTGAATAAGGGAATGAGCTAGTGAGCACTTTTTAGGTGTTAACAGATTGCCCCCTGATGTGTGAGGGCAGGAGCTCATCAAATTGCCGATAGACATCATAGTTCTTTTGTCGTTTTTCTGGGGTTTAGGGAGGAGAAGAGACCGTTTGGAGATTGGATCCGCGGACCTTGGAAGCTGCAAAAAACAAAAAATATTACATGGCCTCAATATGAATGAGGAATAATCTCTGATAATGGACGAGGCGGGCATACCCATGCTCGTATCAAGACATATACATAACAATTAGTCCCAAGAAGGGGGATCTAATAAATAAAAAATATACTGGTACATCATAATGGTCCAAAGGGGATATGATTTTGGGATGTACTCATGATCATGGCATGACTGATCTCAATAACTGATACACTGGAATGACTGTTGAACTGCTGAAACTGAAGGTGTCCAACATCTGTAGGGACTCAAAAAGTGTGAGTCATCTCTGAGAACTAATGTAACTGTATACTCAAGGGAGTATGAAACTGGGGTACATCTGAATACTATCGCCATGCGCAACCCGAATATCTATAGGAAAAGTATAACTGATTGTATCCATAGGTAGACTCTCAAATGTGGAGGAGTTGGGAGGTATCCGGGGTCTTCGACTAATAACTGAGCAGACCAATACCCTGTGCGAGTCTCAACGATGCGATCAAGGTGTTGAAGTAGAGCATGTGAGAAACAACCATTTGGAGAAGCACTGAGGACTCTTCTCAAAATGATTCGTAGGCACTCATCATAAATGGTGATGAGTCCAAGACACAGGGACCTCTAGGTCTATCCTCTGGAATAAATTTGGTTGTCGTCGACAGAGGGAGACCAGCAACTAGCAAGGCAATGATGTTTCCTTGATAGGAGCGCGAGGTGTAGAACTGAAGTGTGGTAGTACTGATGGTAGGACTGACATACTTGTGGGGATGGGAAGTAACTAGGGTCATATGGTGGGTAGACTGAAACTTCCATTGTTCAGAGCATGATGACATGGTTGACCTGGCAGCATAGGGAACTGACTTATAAGTGTGGGGATCATAGCTTTTAGGGACTGAAGGGTATGTATTGACTCTGGGGGGGTCAAGCTAATGGGTGTTGTCTAGGGATTCTCAGGGTGACATACTGCAGAATACTCTGAACAAAGGCGACCAAAATGGGGAAGCTGCCATATGAGTAGACGTGATCTGTTGTGGCACCGAGAAGCACCATTGGGTCCTTCTTCATAGTTTTAATGAGCTCCAAGAAGGGATAAAAGTGTGCTCTGAAATGGTATTGTCCTGTGGATTTGTGAGCCCCGTACTGTTCGTGCTCATTGGTGCTTTCATTTTTAAGGAGTCTGAAAACGATAAGAAGACTCTACAGTGGTAATGACTACTGTCCTGTTGGTTTTACGAGCCCAGGATGGTGATTGCTCGTGGTTGCTTTCATGTTTAGAGAGTCTGAAAGCGGTAAGTGGACTCCATTGGTGTTCTTTTTCATGAGTTAGTCTCCAAGGCCCGAAAAAGCATAAAATGATGCAAATGGAGAACTCTTCTAGCCGATGTGACTAGAGTATACCTTTTTCATAATTAGTCTACAAGGTCCGGAAAAGGGGTAAACTTATACCAGGTAGACGCCCTTTCAGATACGTTTAGCGAGCACGAAAGAAAGCAAGGTTGCTCGGCGATCTTTTCATTGTTTTAGGAGTCAGGAAAGAGCTTAACAGAAACTCCCTAAGTGCCTTTTTCGTAAAAGGGATTGCTCAGCCCGAAAAAGGGATAAAATTATACCGAACAAAGAGGGATTGATGGGAGCGAGAAAAAAGGTCTCAAGCGTCATCATGTGTGTGGGATTCTAGATCCGGTGACATAAAGATTGTCAACAAGGGGCAACAGCCATTGTGGCACACAAACCGAGGCAATGAGAGGGCATTTTGAAAAAATGGCCGAAAAGTATGGGCGTGAGAGCAAGAAATGATCTCAAGCATCATCACAAGCGCGAGAAACTGAATCAGACGATATAAAGATGGTCAACCACGGAGAACGGCGGATGTGGCACGCAAACCGAGGCGACGAGGGGGCATGGAAAAAATGCCAGAAAAATCTGGATGTGAGAGCGAGAAATGATCTCAAGCATCATCACGAGCGCAAAAAACTGAATCCGGCCATATAAGACTTGCCAAAAACGGACATCAGACGATGTGGCATGCGAACCGAGGCGACGAGGGGGCATGGGAAAAATGCCCGAAAAATATGGACGTGAGAGCGAGAAATGATCTCAAGCATCATCACGAGAGCGGAAAACTGAATCCGGCGATATAAAGCTTGTCCAAAACGGATGACGGCCGATGTGGCACGCAAATCGAGGCAATGAGGGCACCCAAAAAAATGGTCAAAAATGGACCTGGTGAAAACAAGAAAAGGAAAGAACCATCATGAAGTTCTCGCTATTCTGATTCCAATGGTACCAACGGTTTGAGAAATGGACGTCGTATGACACCGTAATGGTTGTTGGAAAAATGGTGGAATTTCTATAAATAGGGCGTGGGGCCCATATGACGTGTCATTGTTACGTGCGAGTTTGGCAGAGCAGTCAGAGCTCTTTCTCGATTTCTGGGATATTTGACCGTTGTTTTTCGATTCTGCGAGTTTCAGGTAACCCTATTTTCCTTAGCCTTTTCAATTATGTCTTTTTTGTTTGGCGGCGGGCCCCCGAAGGCCGTGAAATTCCACGTTGACCTTCCAACGTGGAATATCGCGGGTTTCGGGTCTCTTCCCGCGATGAACCGCGCGGGTTTTAGGCTGACAGTCGCGATGTTCATCGCGACTGTGAGGTTGGAACCCGCGATGTTCATTGCGAGTTCATGGGAGACAGTCGCAATGTTCATCGCGACTATCTGGAAAATATCCGCGATGTTCATCGCGGGTTCTTGAATGGAGGCAGCGATGATCATCGCGGCTTTTGATGGAAAAGCCGCGATGGTATTTTTTGCAAAATTTTTTTGTTGGGTCTAAAAATTTCTTCTATTTTTTGGCAGGATGTTGAGGAGACCGTTGACTTCATGGCGAGAGCGGGAGATAGATGATGATCTGATGGAGAAGATTCATACTGATCCGGGGGTCCAACAGACTCTAGCGGTGAGTGGACTTTTGAAGTTCGCTCAGATCCCACCAATGCTTTCAGTGAGACAGCTCCTGAACAAGTTGGTGAGTTGGTGGGTGCCCACGGAGGGTGCTTTTATGATTGGGGGACAGAGGTTGGAGATCACCCTCACAAACGTATATTTTCTCACTGGGTTGCCTCGTTTAGGGGAGGTGGTAGATCTTCTACCGAGGATCCCGCCAGGTGTTGATATGGAGGATTTGCTACAGACCTTTTGTGTTGATGGGGCCATTCTGCAGAACAGTGCCTTGAATCTGCGATCACTACGGGAGTGGGACATGAGGGCTGTTGGGGCAGGTGTGCTGCGAGTGCTGGGTGCTGCGGCGCCACATCGTTTTTCAGGGGGAAAAACGATGATGGTGGACTCTGTGCTTCGGGGGACGTATTATGCATGGGATCAGATGTTTCTAGCTGGTGTCCGGAGAGATCTGGACAAGTGCTATCGAGAGGGAGGAGAGTTCTGTTATGCCTCCTTTCTATGTTGTTTTTTCTTCGAGCGGGTGCCGACCTTGCGACCGCAGGTGCCCATTCATGATGGTCTGGTGAGTGAGTCGCGCATGGTGCAGTGGGGGCATATGATGCCTCGTGGTGGTGGTGGTGTCCGCGGGTTTTTAACAGAGGAGGTATATGAGCAGTGGGAGCAGATGCCCCTGGTGATTGAGGATTACCCATATGCTGGCATGGACTACCGAGGCAACCTGGAGATTCCTTGAGCCCAGGGATAGGCCTGGGGTTTAGACGGTATGTTTTGTGGTTTGTTTTATACTATATCATGTGATTTTTTTATGATTATAGTTAGATGTGTATATGATGGTTTATTTGCATTGTGCAGATGTTGGGCCTGTACCACTGGCCGACTACGTGGCTCGTTGGGGGCAGGCGATGGTGGTCTCTCAACCACCTGCAGCGGTACCACCTCCACGTGGTGGAGGATTTGCGGCTCGTGGGCGAGGGGTTGGCCCTCGAGATGATGCCATAGAGGGTGTCAGACAGACATTCGACATGATTCTAGCTGGACTCCCCAAGGATGGCTGGAGAGACTTGGACCGGGACATCGTGGAGCGTTGCTTCGGTGCACCGCATGAGTGGTGGTCGCTCTTGTTGAGGACAGTGTTTTTTGTGGTAGAGCACAAGGATGGTGCTCGGGATGACCCGGCAGGGCCGCCTGAGAGGAGGATCCATCTACGGGATGATCCGGCAGGGCCAGCAGAGCGGAGAGTTCGGGCTCACCATGATCCGGTGGGGCCCGCGGAGGAGGCGCCACAGAAGCCCAGGGATCCTGATGACTAGATGATATGTATTTTCCCCCAAATGCTGATGAGCATATGGGGAAGCACTATTTTGTACGGCTGATGTATTTTTTGTATATTGGGTGCTGAGGGCACCTATGACATGTTGACTATCACGGTTTATATATATATGTTTATATATGTTTGGATATATAGTCGTGTATGCACATGGATGCACTTGTTGTATTTATGTTCGCCCGTGGAGGCATGTTTGATTTTCTATATGCCCATGGAGGCACATGTTATGCACGTGGATGCACATTTTGTTTTTGGTATATGCCCGTGGAGGCACATGGTATGCACGTGGATGCACTTTTTTTTTTTTGGTATATGCCTGTGGAGGCACATGTTATGCACGTGGATGCATTATTTATTTATGGTATGATGCGATTGGTGTGCCAGTCAAGTACATTGTTGGCCATATGGTCTGCTACACTATTGAGGTTTCTTGGGACATGTGTGAATGAAATGGATTCAAACTGTCGAATCATTTGTTTAGTGCGCAAAAATTTTCTGAACAGATAGGGATCGCGTACCTGGTAATCATTGTTGAGTTGGGAAACTAGGAGTTGTGAGTCCAAGAAAACGTTAAGGTGATGTATGCTCATTTGGAGAGCTGTGGCCAAGAGACCGGTCACGGCATCATATTCAGCCTGGTTGTTGGTAGCGGCACCCAAACACACTCCGTCGATGTGGATCAACTCATGTGAAGGGGAATATAGTACCGAAGCTGCGGAGGCTAGATTGGGGGACCAACGGCTTGCACCATCGACGAAACCGATGTAGCAGAGTGGAACATGTGTGTGAACGGGATCAATGGAAGGGGCCAACTGGACAGAGGGTATCCAGTGGAGATCGTATAGATGGCGGGGTCAAGGCCAGGCATTTTTTTATTTGACCAAGTAAAGACGTTAGTGAATTCTTGGAACAGTTGTTGGTATTCTCCGATCTCATGCTCACTGTGGGAGGCTCCTAATGTAATGGTATGAAGGGCACCAAGTGGGTCAGAGATGTCAATGTGGATGACGGGAGAAATATCAGCCATGGGATCCTTTAACCAGTCGACTTTAGTAGGAAAGAAATCTTTGGACTCAACCGCGGATTGGGTAGCGGTGGTGGATGAAGTCTCTTCCGGGAGGAAGTATGGACGATGGTGCATGTCTTCCCAGGGATAATCAAGGGCAGTGGGAGCCTCTAGAATCTCTTCATCATTGCAGGAAATTTGAGTGGTCAAATCAAGTGATGAGGTAGTGGTAGTCGAAGAGATCATGTAGATGGTGTTAATCTCTCCGGATGAGGATGATGCGGGAGGGTAGATCTCCTCGATAGTAGGGGGTGCCGTCTCAAGGTCCAAATTGTTCATCTCGTAGAGAGCTGCTCTGTAATCTTGGATGTCACGACAGTGATGTGAGTAGTGGCCGTAAATACCGCATATCGCACATGGGTGGTTGGTACGCAGTGATTTATCACAAGGCATGGGGTTTGGATTGAGTTTGACCACCGAGATGTTAGGGTCATCGTCCAACATTTGCATGTGTTCCTGTAATGCAGGTAACTGTGGACACTGATGGGTTGGATGGCCTAACTCATCACACAACGAGCATTTTGGAGGAGCACGAAATACGGGGGGAGGTTTAACTGCCTTGGGAGGGGGTACCGCAGTGTATGGTTGTGGGCCTCTGCCCCCAGTGGGCCTGATGAGAGGAGGGGGATTCATAGATGATGAAGGAGTAGTGATACCGGGATGTGGTTAGGTAGAAGTGACAATGGGTTGCACCGGTTGCAGGATGACATTTGGTGTCGGCGGAGGAACGGGAGGCGAAATATACCACACGGGTAATCCCAATGTTAACCCGGGGAGACTAAGGGTAGCCATAACCGGGGCGCTTACTACACCTGAAGGAGGAAATAAAAAGGGGATTGTGTGGATGGGTGTAACTCCAATGTGACTAGGGACCAATGGTGGTTTGGGTAACAAGGAGGGTTGATTACCGGGTGTTTGTGAAAGAGTGCAGAGGTTAGCGACGTGGGTCTCCGGTGACGGTGGTGGAATGGCCTGGAATGTAGAAGTCATCGGCACGTCGGAGTATAGTCCGGGTCCCACTGAGGAAACGAATGAGGTACTTGCACCACAAACAGGTTGTTCAACCATGGGAAGAACATTTTCGGGTGCAGCGGGGGCCTTGGGATCGTAATAGGTGAGTTGGTCGACCTTGACCACGCGTCCCTCATGGGGGAACCGCATGGTACGAAAAACGGATGAGGCAACAACCCGCATGGCATATATGTAGCTACGACCAAGTAAAAGGTTATATTCGAGTTGGGAATTGATGACCTCAATGTCAATGAGTATGGTTTTCCCAGCCAATTGGATGGGGACATTAGGTAAGAGACCCTGGGGTTGTGCCGAACGGCCGTCATAGGCTCGCAATCCAGTGGTGGACTACTGGAGAGTAGGAGATCCCAACTTCTGCCAAACGAATGTGGACATGATGCATGTAGAGGCCCTTTCATCGATAATGCACCGATGGATGACAAGATTTCGAACAGAAACAGAAACTTGGAATGCTAAACTGGAAGGCAGTCATGGTTCGGACTGGTCTGAATCGAATGCGATCAGTTGTGAATCATTGGGGTCAATAGCGCCAATGGCAGAGAGCAAAGTCTTGCACTGTGAAGGACAGTTTTTCAAAACTTCTAAAGAAGACATGGCTGCAGGAGACTGGGCTAAGTCGTCGACAATGTTGTAATTCGACGCAGCGTGAGCATTGGGATTATTGTTGATGCGACGAAGTGGGAAGCGAGGTGCTTTGGGAGCGCCATCAAGTGGAGCCATAGGTATACGTAACGTTTGATCTGTGGGATTAACGTTAGTGTTTTTGTCGACGGGAGGGGCTTCAGAGGTGGAGCCATATTGGTTCCGACGAGTTTGGAGGTTGGCATCGACAGTCGACATCATCAACAAATGGTGAGTACCTGAATCGAACATGGGTTGATCAGAGACTGCATAAGTGATCTTTTGTGGTGGCACGTTTCCTTGAGGGGGAGCTAACGGCTGAGTGTTCACTACACCCTGGTTTGGAAAGGGGTTTTGCAGCACCAAAGGTTGATGTTGAGGTGGTGGAGGGTTGGGTGGCGGCTGAAGAGCTTCTTTCCCTTGACGATGGGTATCGTCGGTCCAGAGTTGTCGAGCTCGCTCCAAATGTGGGCAAGAATGTGTGTAATGGCCATAGACCCCGCAGATAGAACAAGGGTGGTTTGTTCTGAGGTTATTATTTCTAGGCTGCTTGGGATTCCGATCCGGATTGCAGTTGGGAGGAGCAGCATTGTTATTTTGTGGAGGATTGGGAGGTGGAGGACCTTGATGATGTTGTTGGTTATTACCGCGGTTACAACCTCTACCATGGTTCTGTTGCGCACCTTGGTTGCGCTGGTTGTTTTGGTTCTGGGGCTGGTTGTGCTGTGTGTACACTTGCCCTTGAGCAGCGGGAGGATTTTGGTTTTCCGCAGGTGCGGGAGCAGGTTGTGGTGGATAATAAGCCTGTGGGGCTGGAGGTGGTCCAGTTACCTGCTGGGGTTGTTGGTAACCCTGAGCTATTGGAGGTGTTGGGTTAGCTGTCGCAGCTAGCTGTGGGTAGTACACTAGTTGAGGTGCAGCTGGGGGGGCGTATGCAGGTGGTGCATGAACAAAACACTGAGGCGGACGTGAAGGTCCATGGGTATGGTGGTGATGTTCCATGGGAGCATATGAACTGGTTGCTCTAGATTGAGATGTAGCCCGCGAAAGGTTGGGACCATGGCTAGGATGTGCAATAGAAAAGGGTTGGGGATGCGAGGCCATACAACCAATTATGCCATCAGCGGCATGGGATGCCCCCGGCGCATCATGTTGGGATGAATCGCCCCGAGGGGCATCTGGAATAATGGTATACAGATAACCCGACTGGGCGTAAATGAGATCAAACTGTTGGGCTTTGAGGATGGCCTCTTCTTCAGACTGGGGTCGTTCGGATGCCACATCCTTCGCAATGAGAGGGAGGAGGGATTTGAGAAACCAATCTAAGAAGATACGGTCGTCTAAATTGATTTTGCAGAGGCTTCGACGTTGACGCCACTCATGAATGTGGTCAGTGATGTGGGTGGCCATGTTCTGTCTGCAAGACAGTAGGATCTCAACTCCTGCATCATAGTGGACAGGTAACTAGAAGAACTGTAGGAAGGTCGAGGCAAGGGAGGTAAAGGTGGCATGCGTCCCATGGGGCTGCTCAATATACCACTTAGCTGCAGAGCCAGTGAAGGTGCGCTGTAATAGACGGAGGCGGACAGAGTCGTCCACTATGGAGTTGGAGGAACACCATAGATGGAAGGACATGATATGGTTCTGGGGGTCCTCACCTGCCTTTCCCTCAAACTTAGGGATGTCGGAGGGGAGTTTGGTGGGAATGTGAGGCCACACACGATCGTGTCTGATAGGATCATTGGTGAGCCTGGCTAAGTCTGGCAAGTTCAGACTTGCCATGTACGGTAAGCTAGCATATGTAGTGACTGGGACTGGGACATGCCTAGTCATGGTGGTATGATGTAGGGGTCCAGTAGCGCCTAAATGTATGCTAGGTATTGCAGGTATGTGTCCTCCAATAGGTGTGGTATGGTATGGGCCAGCGCTTCCAAGTGCAACATGGGTTTCACTTGGGTTAGGAATAGTAGTGGTGATTCCTGGAATCTGGGTTGTGGGAATCAAAGGGGGTGTGACCCCTATGTTGGGCATACCCATAATAGGTGGTGGCCCTGTGTTGGGGATTCCTATAACAAGAGGTGGCCCTGTGTTGGGCATTCCTAAGGGTGGAGTGTTTCCCATATTAGGCATACCCAGGGGGGTGGTTGCTACCATGGATGGCACCGCAGTAGAAGAATCTGTGGATGTCTCACCTATGGTGCTGGTAAAGAGTGGGTCAAATGGTGTTCCAGCCATAAGGTTGGTTGGGAATAACACAGTGGGGTTTTCGGATTCTGCCTCAAAATCAGATGTGAAGTGAGGTGTGTCAGAATCGGATGATTGTCTGGTTGACCGACAATGTGTCGAGTCAAGGGATAAGGCTCGGCATCGATGACGTGGCGATCCAAGTAGACTGAACTCTGGGAGTTCGCCCTGAAGACGACGAGAGCGTCCAAAATTCTCAATGGTGAGAAATAAGTTTTTTGTGGAAAAATCTGTATGTGTAAAATGGTAATGTATAAAAAATGCAAAACCCTAATGCAACCAAGCGTGCAAGAAGGGGAGTGAAAATGAAGGCTCTCAGGCCAAAAAAATCAACCTCAAAAAGGCACTTATTATAGCAGCTGTGCTATAATAAGTGGAGGAATGCAAAAAATGGTCAGAGTACCAACATGCAAACAACTTCTATAAAAAATAGGTGTAACTAGACCAAAGGTGGGTTGAATCATGCAAACACCTAACTAAAAGTATTGTGAATCAACAAACGATATTCTCTGCAAGGTGATGAAATCCAAGTCAGACAATATTGAGTGTTGAGTCAATGGCTAGATATCCCCCTACCGGGAGGGACACCGGGTAATCAATCCTAAAGAATGGCTACTAGGATACTCTGTTCATGACATGTCGAGAAAAGGTAAATCTGTCGTTTGGTCCTTTGTCGCAATACCCCCATACAGGGATATTCCGAGAACTGCGAATGGTAGCCCTTCGATTACTGAATGGATTTCGGTATTCCACTCAGGCTTCCGGAACCATCCTCGCGACTTCAACCCTCCTAGGGGAGAGGCCTTCCCATAAACCGGTTGTGACCGTGCCAAAAAGTACTAGGAGATTTTAGCTCCCTAATGGACAACAACTATGTCTTAGATGTAATAACTGAGGGGTGTTATTGGAACACCTATCCCCTCAATACTACCTAGCTACAAAGTTCTTTTAGTGTTCCCCAAGTGGGGTTAAAAGTGGGTTGAAATTAGGGTAAGTTTTAAGGCTCAGTTTAAAATTAGTGATTGAGTGGGTGCACGTGTGATATTTTAAACTAAAATTGAAAAAGTAAATGCTAAGTATTCAAAAAACAAAGGGTCTTTTGAAATAAAAAGCAAATATTATGACTTTTTCAATAAATGGAAATTAAATGCTTTGCAAAGACTTCAAAAAACAAAGGATCTTTTGAAATAGGAAAGCAAATAATGTAACTTCTTTGAGAAATAAATGGATTTCGTTTTCAAAAATTGCTATGGGCAAAAATTAAAGAAGCAAACAACAAAATTTTTTAATCTAGATAAAATGCAAATATATCCTTCTTTCAATTTCTGAAAAATTTTAAAAAGACTTTTTCACATGTGCATTCTAAATAGTAAATTTTTTCTATGGCTGTAAACAATGCTGGAGTTTTTGATACTGTAAAAATAGCTAAGTGGGCAGATAATACAGCAAAAAAAATTAATTTTTTAAATGGATTGGCCGAATGAAAAAATTGACATCGCGGGTTTTGACATAACAGTCGCGATGGACCGCGCGGGTTTCTGTCGCACAGTCGCGATGGGTAGCGCGGGTTTTGACCGCGAAGCTACGATGTGCAGCGCGGGATTTCGTCACACAGTCGCGATGTGCAGCGCGGAAAAGGTCCGCGAAGCCGTGATGTGCAGCGCACTAAATGGCCGCGAAGCTGCGGTGAACCACGCGGAAAAAATCCGCGCAGTCGCGATGAGCCGCGCGACTGTTGGGAAAAAAGCCGCGAGGCGAAAGCCGTACGCGGACGCCGAAAAATGAACTCGAAAATTGAGAATTTTGGGCTGTTAATGGCTAAAATATGGGCTAAGATATAGAACAGCAATGGATCTGCTGTCTAGGGTGGCAGATCTATGAATTAAACTAGCTAATACAATAAAAAACTAAGATGTAAAGCAAAAGTGAAATCTAAAGATTCAAAAGCAGCGGAGTCGCCAAAAACTGTTTGCTTGGTTTTGCAACCAAGCTTAGTGCTATGGGCACCTGCTAACTAGTAGCAGCAGTTTCAATAGAAGTAAATAACAATAAACTAAATCTAAACTAAACTAAACTAGCCTGTGCATTTTTGAATTAAAAAACAAGAACAAGAAAGATAAAAAATATTTTTTTTTTATATTGAAAAAATGGGGGGCAAGCAAGTGCTTGCAAGAACAATACCTCCAAGTGATGAAGGTTGTTTGAGTAGCTCCAATGGTGAGCAGCTCCAATCTCCAATGGGTCCTTTCTCCAAGGTTGCTACAATGGCCAAAAACTCAAGGGAGATTTTGGCAGCATGAGGATAGGAATATGGATGGATGTGAAATGAGGAGCCCCTACCACCTTTTTATAGGTTTTGGTGGTGGGGAATACCATTTGTGGTTTTGTGGAAACCAATGGTATTGACCAACATAGTTTAGGTACTTTTCTCTCCTTTTTCCTTTTTTGAATAAAATTAATATTTTTATTCCCTTTTTAATATTTTGGGAATTTTGGACCCTTTTTGAGGGTTTTTTATTCTTTTTTAGGAAAAATAATCTTTTTTGAGTGGGAAAAGGGGTGTACTAAGGTCTTTTGGTGACCTTTTATTGGCTTTAGAGGCTCAGATGGTGGAAAAAGTGGACAAATGGGTCATGTGAATAAGGGAATGAGCTAGTGAGCACTTTTTAGGTGTTAACACTTGCCACCATATGCTGGCCTTCCCCTTCAGATTGTATACAGCCATTCTGACTTTCATATTACTAGAGTAATTGTAAATTTGAAAGTATTTTTTTATGTCCAGCAGCCAGGCTTCTGCTTCTTCCCCAGTTTTTGATTCTCCATCAAAGCTGGTAGGTTTTATCTTTTTGAATTCACCCTCCAGGTGGTCAACCTTCCTCTTTCCCATGGTCTTGTCTTGATGCTCATATTTCTGAGTCTCATTGGAGGAATTTCCCTTTTTCCCATTGCTTTCGTCAGTCTCTTCTTCCTCTTGGTATCCTCCTTCTGTTTTTCGCCATTATTCCTTTCGTGAAGACTCCGCAGCAAAATTTCATTGATTTCTTGTTGTTTTTCCTGAGCATTCTTTAGTTGATCATTGTCTACTTTGAAGCTCTGTATCTCCACAATCAAGCTTTTAATGGTTTCTAGTACCTGACTTGCTTCAGAATGTTCTTCTGTTCGTGCCTGCTCATTTCCTTCAGGTTGTTCTCTGTATTCCTCGTGCGAAGTCATCTGAAAAATCAAACTGGGACGTATGCATACAACATCCGAATACGTTATTAGAAATTTTTTATTTCATGTGCAACAAAAGTTAGGTGTTTCCAAGGCGACAAGGTTGAATCTAGCTCTGATACCATATGTAACATCTCCATAAAAAAAAAAATTAATTCCTTTCTCTGTACCGTAAATGAGCAGTAATCAGAATCTATGTTAATCAAACATTTAAAATAAATAATACCTTCGTATGTTGTTCTTGTTTATGTTCTTCCCCTTGTATTTCCTACTAGTTAGAAGGGTATTAAGGTTGTCATGCCACTTACTTAGCTACGACTAACTCTACTTCATATGTTGGTATGCAGGTTCACTTCTGCCTCCGTAGTCTCTCATGACGCAGGTAACAAGGAATAGTTAAAATTGACAACCTTAATGTTTTCTTGTAGCTTGGGGCTGGGATCCAAATATGCATTATACACGTTACACACAACCATATCTATTTTGATATGGGCTATTTTCAAACCCTTGTATTAGCACCAATTCTCAAAATACAATACCATTTTATTAATGAAATAAGAACTAAGATGCCACGCTTTCTTTGATTACCACAACATTAAGACAATTTATTGCAATCCAGGTTGTCCAATGCCTAACAAGTAACGAGGTTCATTCACCATGTGTTTTACCAAGTTAATTACCCAAATCCATAAGAAAGTGGACTGGTCTTGAACCACACAACGTAAGTTTCTGAATTAATTGATTTCATGGACCAACAACATGGTTTCGTTTGACCCATCCCCTACCTTACAATGGTGTTGGTAATGAGACATGTTTACAAATTATTATGTTTGAAAACAAACCAGACTATGATCTTTCGTTTTGCTTGTGTTTGCAAGGGTTATATTTAATATTTAAATTGTAGCACGCAAAGTGTACTCCCATACCTACTAACGAAGCCCCATCGGGTTGGCCATGTGATATCATAAATTTTGATTACCGGCAAAAGTGCCACCTGCACCTCGACAGGTTACACCGTACTGGCTGTGTAATTCAATACTTTCCAGCAGTAGTTTGTAAGACCGGCCATGTGCGAAGGTGCCACTTGCACCTTGGAATGACCGTTTTGGTTGTCTTGGTTCTTGGAGTGTAATAATCCCCTCGAGCTGTGTTCATTTTCCTCTGCTTGATTGTTTACTTTCTGGTATTCGAATTGGGGTTCGATGGTTTTTGCCCTGAAAGAAAATTGGCGATACAACTATGATTCGGGTCTGTTGATATCCCTGTGTTTCCATCGTGGGTACTACAGGAATAGTTTTCCTTAAGTCCTCAAGGAGCAGCTACTTCGCTTCGAGGCCTCTGAGGTAATTTTCGAAAGCCATGGTTCAGAATTCCTTTCTTTTCTTTTTGTCCTTTTTTTAAAAACAATCTATCACTATATGGTAATAACGTATAATCTGCTCGTGATGGTAGGCACCTCCAGCTGAAATGGCGCAGGATTTAGAAGGAGGCTTCCCTGTCCGGTAAGTGGCATTGCTCCTTCCATCTTCCTACAATGGCAGGAATAACTTGGGCAAGATCCTTCCTCAACGACAAAAGAGAGTTGTAATTTCCTATCATGGTTAGTCTTTCGAAGTTCCAATGGTTCGATGTGGCCTAGGGTTTTGCTGTCACGAACCCAATGTAATAATTATTTTTATACTACTTCCTCCATGAGAATTCTAGGTTTTTAAGAAGGCGTAAAGGACTGTATAACATTTAGGTTCAAGGCTCTCCATTTCTGTATCTTAATGAACTTTATTATCCTTATGTAAATTACTGTAATTATATGGGAATTAAGTTCCATGGGTTCCATGACCTGTGAAATTCTAATTTGAAAGTGGTTCTTGTATGTTTCAGTTTTTTTTTCGTTTCCTTCCAGTTTAAATGGTAGAGATAATTCTTGGCATTCGTATCTCATATATGAACTAATTTGTGGGTCTGAGGAGAACGAAATATGGGTCTAAATGCTTTTGGTAGTTGAACATTTCCAGTGATAACTCTATCTATCAGTGATTCGAAACCCCAAATCCTTTGGAGTCTGCCTCATTAGATACCCTTCCCTATACGTTCTCTTGGAATGAAACGCGGCCAAACCCTAGGTTAAAGATAAAACCTGGAAGATCTGACTCAATAGTTTTACTCATAAATGTAGATTCTTTGTGGAATAAATGATGGATTTGCTCTAAAGAGGGACTCGTCAATCTAAAAATTGAGATATAAGTGTTTTCAAATTCAAAGGTGAACGTTTAACCTGGCATTTTCCAGGTATCGTGTTACCTGCATAAAATTCACTACTGAACCCATGCTAGCATAATATATGGATTCTACCTATGCTTTTTCAACACAAAAGTTCCAGGAGATACGTTTATACTCCGAGCTAAAATAGAGTTTAATTATAACAACAGGGGGATAATGTATCGATCTCCATGCAAGGTTCATTTATTGAACTGGGCTACAACTAATCGTATGGAAATCAACCATGATAACACAGAAGCAATAGATGTATATATTCTAGATCTAAATATTAAATGGACTCTATTCGATCATACAGAGGTCCTTGTTTGTCATTACAGAAACAATAAAATATTATCATGATCTCTATTACATAAGTAAAGGAAATCAATTTTAGGTTTTCTCTACCATTCAGAGCTGAACACTAACCCGGTCATCAACGATTTCTATTGCAGAAGAAATTAATTTTACCCAAAACACGAATACATACAGCGGTCAAATATTAGCTTGACTTACAAAAAATAAAAATCATTACTTCTGTAATTCAACCTTTGAGGGGTAATTTTATGAATATCATCCATTACATTTTATCGCTAATTTATGAGTACAAACGCAGATTGAATTTTACCAGTCTGATGTTAGCTTAATCTATGCCAATGAATAACTCAGGTTAGATTAACAAAAAGGAAATCCCTATGGAAGTGCTCAATGTCTATTGTTTAACAGATCTAACATTATTGACAGCAATGTAACTAACATTTTCCTTATGCATAAAATTTTATTCTCATATAATCTGGACAAAATACAATAATGGGAAAAATGTTGAAAGTTTGTAATCAGAAAAACCTGGGACTCGTAACCCGAATGAAGTCAGAATAGCCACGTTCCACCCAACCGTAGATTAGGTACAAACACCAGGTCTGTCTGTAATCACCCCCGAGCCAGATGCATGCATGAAAAGTGTGGACAGTTAACCTCAAAAACTAAGTCACGTTTCCAGAATTCCTTTCCTAACACAGAGTGCTCACACAGCAAGTATAATCCTCTCCCGGCATACTCAGCAGCGTCCTGCCTCTCACATATGCCATCCCTTTATAGTTTTTGCCTAGGTCTTACCATTAGCAGCCAATTCCTCATGGAATTTTCGCAGCTAAGTAAATCCCTGATTTTCAGGGTGTCTCTAGTGTCTTAAATACACTTCTGACACCTGTTCTGGTTTCCCAGAGGTTAACTCTAACTTGTCCCCCACTTTTCCATGCATGATCTCCTCATTTAACTTGGCTTTTCCTGCTCATCCTTTTATTAAAAAAAATAATTTAAATAAAAGTTGTTTCTTACAACAGTCCGCCTAGGACTTCTTCGGCAGATTTTTCATCTAGCCCCCTTATTGAAATGAATTTCACAATGATAACAATATATATAATATATATATATATTTTAGAAACATAATGTCCTATTGTTATTTAGGGAACGTCACAGTTTGGGTGGTAATCCCAGTATTTCCTTTGGAAATACATCCTTGAATTCGACGAGGACTGGGAAGTATTCGATCTTTTGTTCCTTATCAGTTTCTATGTTTTGGATATTGACGGCAAAGAGTTTGCAACCTTTTCTGATACATTTTTTTGCTTGTAAGGCGGAGATCTGTCGAACCGACACTTTCTTAGGGATACCCTAAATTGTCTTCTGATTCCCTTGGTCATCCTTGCAAAGTAAGGATTTGTTTAAGCAGTCTAGTAGGACATGGTGTTCTTCTAACCAATCCATGCCGATGAGTACATCGTACAACCCTAGGGGTAGAATGTTTAAATCTATCCTAGTTTGGAACCCATTTAAGTCTATCTCACAAGTCTTAACTAACTCAGAGACCTTTCGTTTGGTATCGGTGGCTAGTTGTACCAGCCACAGTTTCTCGTGATGTTCTCGGATCAACTTACAAGTGTCCACTAACTTAGGGGAGATATAACTTCGGCAAGCACCGGGATCTATTAAAACTAAAATGACAGTCAGTGTTATAGATCTTAACCTCTATTTCCACCATGGTGGCTTGGTGATCTGCCTGCCTCCCATCAAGAGAGGCATAAATCCTAGGTGTCTTTGCAATGTCCCCTACGGTAGGTTCTGCTTGGACGTTGTGTAAAACTCCATCCGTTTTGTTGGGGCAGTCTCTGTAGTAGTGGGGCCCTTTTCATTTCCAGCAAGAAATGGTTGGTGGGACAGCTTTGGTACCTTTGTTGAAAGATGGCCTGTTGGTCGATGGTGGTGGTGCACTTGGCCATGCTTGAGGTCGGTTGAAGCCTCTATTGGGCGGAAAACTGTTGTTATGCTTTGTTGGGCCTGGCCCAAGTTGGGGCAATTTTGGATAACATAAGGAGGTTGAGCTGCAGAGCTGAGCGCAGCTCAACAAAAGATATAATTTTGTACAAGTATGGGGGATGCTGGGAAGTTATGCATAGCAACCAAATTTTGGCACTGCCGTGAAGATCAGTGCTGCGAGGAAGCAGTGCTGTGAAGTGATCAGGCCACGTGGAGCCAGCAAAGTGGACTACTACACAAAGGATATGTACAGGTACCAGATAGACCAATGGTGGTCTAATTCTGGCAAAGATGCTCTAGCAGTGTCGAGCAACAAGCACGAGCAAATAAGGAAGGTGGCCATTTGTACAAGTCCATTAGGTGAAGAACGACTCAGGGAAAGCGACAGCTTGGCGTGCAAAGCGGTATGAGACCGTTAGAGTAAGGGCGGCTCGTGAAAGTGACTTGTTGGCATGTGCGTGACAGGGAGCCTGAAAGTGACAGGACAAAGGCATGGAGGACCGCCACGATGGAACACTCGCTACCAGAGGCCAACAGGATGGTTTAGAGAAACCGTAGCAATTTTGGAAACCCTAAGGGTTTCTACCTCAACATTGTAAGGACATGACCTTCGGCCATGATCTATTTAAGGAGGCACTTTTGTATAGGGAAGGGGTTGTTGTTGTTGGAAGGGTTCCTTTGGGTTCTTTTTGTTGCTATTATTGTATTCAAAGATCTTTTCTGAATAAAAATCCATTGTAAAGGCTCTGCAGCTGTGTGCGTAGAGACCTAGTCGAGAGAAAGAGAGTATGCAGCTGAGTGTGCAGACTAAGAGCAGTTGTCCCCTTCCCATTAAATATATATATAACAACCATTCTTGTGGACGTAGATTCCCACCCGGGGGAGTGAACCACGTTAAATACTGTGTAGTGTGATGTGTTTGTGCATTGTGCATTTATTTGCTTCTGTAAATGAATGCTTGAACTTTCCATTGCATACTATTATGGTAGGAATTTTATATGTGTTTGCCATCAGGAGATTATGGAAATAATATGTTAAGTCTGCATGAATCGTTGAATGGTGAAAGTTTAGTCTCTATGTAGGAAGTAGTAACGAACTGGTTATTCGGCTAAGTGTTGAGATATAGCTTAAGTATTTTCATATTACATAGTAAGAAGGATCTAGGGTAGTTGGACTGCCTTCGCAGCACATGTTTGAACAGTGAACATTCTAAGTTGATGAATGAATGAAGGAGTAGTGGTAATAACTTCAGCACTCTAGTTATCCCAAGTATTTTCAAGTTTTGGTGTGAACTGCATCAGTCGCAGTCACACTAGAAGTCCCGTGGTAAGAGGACTTAGAGGTGCAGATTGCAGTGTTGTCCATCACCGCGCAGTCTGGCCTCGTAGTGCATGCCCCATGCCGTGCTGCACAACACGTCTATCCAAACAACTCATCACATACTTTGGAAACCTAATTCCGCAGTACCCCATAGATACACCTCGGGTGAGACCTCAACCTGCTCGCAAGTTGTTTCCAAAAGGGCCGATGCGAAGGGGTTTTGTTGGTCAAAGGGAAACCATGAAGAACCTGGGTCTTATTGGAAACCTCTGGGTCTTCATATCAGTAAATCCAACATGCTTCCGGTAAGGTAGAGGTCTAAAACCTGTCTTGCGGTTGTCCGAGAAAGTTCTGAACCTATCTCTATTTATGTTGATGTTGTCCTTCCTTGGCTGTCCGTGTTCATAACATAGTCTTGCTTTATGTAAGGTCACATCAAGGGTTTTGGGTATGTCAAACTCTATTTTTTCTCTAAATTTTGGTGGCAGCCCTCCCAAGAATTGTTTTATTTTGACCTTCTCGTCTTTAATGTATGGCACACAGTGCATCAAGTCTAAGAATCGGTTTATGGATGCTTCCATAGTTAGCAAGCCTTGTTTTAACTCATGAAATTCTTTAATTTTCTTGTGAAAGATTCTTTCGGACATGTACTTGTCCTGGAATATTCTGCTGAAAGTATCCCAGGTTATGTCTCTCAGTTCTTGTCCTTTGGTGTGTTTCAAGTCCCACCACCATCTGGCAGTCTTACCATTCAGGTTGTATATGGCTAGTCGGGCTTGCATTTCACTGGAGTAATTATGAACTTTGAAGTATTTATTCATCCCTAGTAGCCACTCCTCATCCTTTTCCCCAGAGTTAATCTCTCCATCATAGGTTGGGGCCTTTATCTTTCTGAATTCCCCTTGCAGACTGTCGTCACTTTTCCTCCTTTTCATGCAAGGAGGTGGTGAACCTTTATCATTGGAAGAGCTCTTACAGTCCTCTTCCATTGATTCAGGCATGTTTTCACCCTGCTCCTCTCCCTTAGGACTAGCAGTTTTCTTTGGGTGATTGTTTCCCCTTTTTAAGAGTGTTTACTGAGAGTGTGGGTTGTATGTGGGGTTTTGCCCCCATTAAAGTCTGAAGCAAAGTTTCATTTATAGCTTGCTTCTCTCTTCTTTCCTGCATGTTTTCCTCTCGGAAACTTTGGAATTGGACTGTAGATATTGCATGGATTTCATTAAATCTGAGTTGAGTTCCACCACAATTTCTTGCTCTCATGGTGGGGAGTTCAAATTTCCATGTATGCTGCTGCCCCCTTCTGCATTATTTTTTAGACACTGACTGTACCTGCAGTGTTTATATAAGTGTCAAGAACAACAAATCTGTTAGTTCAATTTTTTATTTTTTTATTTTTACATAAATAAAATAAAGTTTATGAAGGTATGTTTAAGTTTACTATGTATCTGTAGCGGATGTTTGTAATGAGCACAATAGGTCACTTAGTTTTGTGACTGAGCGCTGATACCACTTGTAATGTCCGTAAAAATAGAAAAAATTTAAAATTTTCTACTCATGTAATAAAAGCTATTCTAAGAATTATGATATGTAAATTAATTCCAACTCTGCTAAGAACATACCACACCGATACTTCTTTTATGATATGGTGAAAGGTCTCAGTTTCAAAGTATCCTGATCTCACTAGTTATGGATCCTACGGTTTTGCGGAAGTGATTGTTATGAATATAAATGAAACAAATGTTTAGAGTATAATAATACAAATCCCTTTCTTACTGTTTCAAGAGATTGTGTGCATATTTATAAAAGTCTAATTGACCATTTAGGTGGGATGGATCCATAATGGTAGTTGTTGATGACCCGTGATGAGATGCATGGTCTTTCAAGGGCTATGTACCCCGGCAGAGATGCCAAGAGGTAGGGTGTAAGAAATGGAAACATTGAATTACTTAGCGAGTTTCACTAATGCACTTAATTCATACTTGCTTTGCAGGTGTACTTATGAGGCTTCTACCAAGAGTGCCTACTCCACCTTCCTAGAAATTACCTAAGTCTCATGTGTGAGAGGTTTTGAGGTTTGACATTTTTAAAAGCCTTCTTGGGGTTTTGTAATACTTATGAAATTTGCACCACTTGTTGACCTTGTAATTACTTAATGGCGCTATGTAATGTTTGGGGTCCTTGCAATGTTGATTTTGTTTATAATACTTGTTGATTTCGAATGGCTCTAATACTATAGAGTTCTGGGTCAATCATCGAAATACTTGAGGTTGGTGGTAACATTGAATGTATCACTACAATGGCACATGGCCAACACTGCCAACTGTGCAGAGGGTTTACTCTTAGGTTCTAAACCAACGAAGAATCATTTTCGAGGTTTATTTCTCTTCTCTGTTGTGGGTGCGTTTGAGGGTTTTGTTTACTGACTTGAGCTTGGCTCATGGTGAGCACTCCATATGGGATAGAGGTGGTGACTGAAAAATAAAAAGGTAAATCCTCCCAGATTCATGCTATATTTCCTGCTATTGCATTTAGATAGTTCGTGATTTAAAATTTAGAGATCTGACTTGTATAGCATGTTTGATTAGCAGGTATTGGTTGGCTTTTTCTCTTCTACGTGGCCAGTACTCAATAATTATGGCGTTGCAAAATGGTAAGTCCAGAATTCACCATTCCTTATCTCCTCCTTTCGTCTCTGTGGAGTGTACTGTTGGTGTTTGCTATGAGGAACTTTGTGAGCTCTGTTGGGTTTTTTGCATCAAGTTTTTGAGTTCCTTGAGGTCGCCGTTGGCTAGACCATTATGAAATGTATCTTTTGGCTTTTATGGAACTGGAGGGTTTTGGCCATTCAGCTCAATGTTGAACTTGGTAGAAGTTGTAATAATAATGCCCAATATCAAACTGGGGTTTATATATAAAAGAGTCCTTGGACCTGTGGATAAGAGTAATGGTTTTCTGCATAACTTTGTAGTTGATTTGTGTGTTGCCTAGTCCTTGCGTTTCCTTATGGAAAGCGTAGTTTTGATTTCTTTGGTTGCTATTGTCGCCTCTACTCTGGAGGTCGATGGTTGAGTATTGTAAATCAGGAAATCATGCTCTCACTATGGCTTGTGTTTATCATGAGCTGCGATTGCCTCTGTTTGAGGTTTAGAGAAAAGTTGGTCTCTGCGTTTTTCTAAGAGATTTTGAACTTGGGACTAATCTCTGCATCTTCTCTCTAATTTAAATAATGATTAAGTGTCTTTCTTCAAATGGCTATCATGGCTCTGTCTATTGAAAGGATTTGCAATTCTCAGTTTTATATTCGATGTTAAATGGATGTGTTGATAGTTGGGTCTAAACCCTTGTTTGCATCTTCTTATATGTTCGTCGGTTCCTCTTACTGCGTTTTCTGGTAGTTTAATTTAAATGGAGGAAAAGAGGGATTCGATCCCTTGCCTTGTATTTCATGTTTTAAATATGGTTGTAAGCGTCCGTTCAATGGTAGTGAAAACGCTTGGGTAGATGTGTAAATTTTCCTATGTGAAATCTCTATGTTGTTTGACTACTATATAAACTGATATGGCTTTAGTGAGACTTGATCTTGTGACCAATTCCTTTGATGGCTAAAACTAATATAGTTTAAATGTTATGGCATGCACTTGTTTGGTAGTGGGACTCGATCCATGAGGGAAACATCTGTTGTTGAAATTGATATAATGATTGTTTATTTGCTTAAAATCGTAGAGTTGTTGATAATGTGGAACGATACCCTAGTTTAAAAGAACAACAATTTTAATTTACTATTAATGTTTCAATCTACGATTCGATGTGTAGCATAATTAAGAGAATGATGTCTGAAATGATATTGTTGTCATTCTATTTGGTGTTTCCTAAGCATGGAAGGTATAATAAGAGAATTAAAAGAAAACAAAAATAAACCCTGTGTTACAAATTGATAAAACGTTTCAAACAGAAAACATATACCTATAAATAGGAAATTATAATAACCCTAACCTAGAAGACAATATAAGTGGTCTAGCAAAGGCTAGCTTGGCTAGACCTGCTAGACCCTCCACTGGGTTCTGGGGAGAACCTTGAATTTGATTCTATTGGTAATGAAAACAATGCAGCAGTATCTATATAAATTTTAAAATCCTAACTTTATTATAACTGAAATTTCAAACATTAAATACTCCATACCTGGATGCTTGAGTACTTGGTCCTTTCCTGTCGAAACCTAGATTCTTGGCACTTGATTCCTTCTTATAGAAACCTGCACACTCAACAATAATTAATGCAGATCCTGTTCTATCTAGCTAACCTGTTAGGGTGATTTCCTTTAGCGGGATAATTTTGGGGTTACCGTGTTCCTCCCAACCATGATCCTACAACCGTTCCTGGTTCTGTATGGATCCCCCCGAGCTGTATTCCAACATGCAAAAGAGATAGAGAACCAAGGGTTACTGCTGGTTCAGTTTCTTGGAGCAGAAGCTTTTCCTCTAATTATCATTAGAGAATGATAATGAAAAGATATATAACCTTCCAACTTGGGATCTGCCCTCTTTAAGTAGGGGATTCTTTAATTATGACTATTGGAATAATTTGTTTCTTTAAATTAATTAATTTAATATTTAGAAGATATTATTTACTAAATACCTAGTCCTTTTGAACTACGACTTTCCCAATTGTTTAACTATAAGAGATTTTGATTTATGCTCTCAAATAATAATTATAACAAAAATAATTATAATAACAATAATTATGATAACAATAATTATATTTCACTTAACTATTAATACATTATTTATAATATTAAATAATGCATATATCATATATACTAATTATATTCCATAATTACATAATGACACTATTATTATTAAAGCTCTTAATAATAATATTAGTGTTGAGGCCTTTATACATGTGAGTAATAAAAGACTACTGGTAATTATCTTTTATTTAGTTATGTAAGCTTGGATAAGCTTGAATAGGCACCTCTAGTCTCTCTCCTTGCATGTCGGATTCCCTTGTTTAACACGGTAGTTCCCGCAGTACTTGATGATAGATGAAAGATGAATCATTTAATCAAATAAAATAAGTGTGATGAAAGTAAAAGTTCTATTCAGAGTCCTTCTGACTCAACACTTTGAGATCCAGTAACCCTGAGTGCTCTTCAGAGCCTTTTAACTCAACAATCTCACATGGGCATTACGCTAGTGTGATTCTAGAGCCTCTGATCAACACTAGTGCTAGAATGTGGTTGTGAGGCATGTGATATCCTCCTTGCATACCCTAATCTTTCGTAAATATAAAAGTTTATTGTAACTATGTATGTGGCCCTGGTGAGGAGCTCAAGGCCAAGGCACCACCAGTGGACCATGAAAGTGATGTTATGTTATTTCTTGAAGCTGTAAATGTCATTGTAAACCTAGGAGACTAAATGATGGTGACTCAACTAAAACAATTTGAAATTGAGCCACTAAGGGAAAGCCTCACGACAGGTAGGCCATGAACCGACAACTGATGTCATCCTGGATGGTTAACCATGTGTTCAACTAATACTGGAAGCTTTTAGTGGGAATCCCCATGGATGTCCTCGAGTTCCTAGTATGGCATTTAAATACCAAATAAATAGGTTATGAGTGGAAAATAGCCTCAGAGGAGCTTCATAAGGTATCCTTGTGAAGTATATTATACAAAAATGATTAATTAAATATATATATCCATATATGTACATAAGGAGATGTATACCCTATTCCTAGGAAAGGTTGGGTGAGAACATTAGTAAAGCTAAAGGAGCTAAGCTTATTAATTGGAAATATATTACTTAGGAAGCTTAACTTATTAGAGTTATTTGGTAAGCTTAACTTTGGTAAAACTCAGTTTGTTTGATTAAGGTTTGGTATATTTGTTATAAGTAACTACAAGTATACATTAGTAAAAAAAAAAAAACACATGACGTAAATATAGATTATATTATACATCTATATAATATATTTGTAATACAAAGGAAGGTTAAAATTAGACCTAACTCTTAACCAAAAATCGAAGAGTTAGTTGAAGAGTACGTCGTGTGGGTTGAACCACTAAGAGAGATTGTAGGAGGGTGGTCTCCTTAATGGAACACCCAAATCCTACCTTTGCCATCTGCCACTAAAACAACACACTAATATTACTTACATGCCATTTGTCGCTTAAGGAGGAGCTCTAACTGGACGAGTTGCCATCTGCCCTCATGGGGTTGCGTTGAATCTTTGACGGAGGCTCTTTCCCATTCGGTGGTACCGAGTTGGGTGGGTGGTGGCACCTGATTTAGAGAGATTTTTACATTGATATCGGGGAGTTGGAGATAGATCTCGGCAGTGGGTGAATGTAGATCGCTGCGCAATCAGTAGAGGAATGCTCGGCGTTTTTGGAAATAGATCTTTGTGGAATTGGCTAACGAGATCTCTACAATTTTGTTAATATAGATTCTCTTTGTATTGGGCAGGGGGATCTAGTCGGTTTAAAAAAAAAATAGACCTCTGCATATTTGGATGAGGAAATCTCTATGAACGGGGGAATGAGATCTCTATGAATGCTCTGTAGATGAAAGGATATCTGGGATGGGCATTTGATAGGGAGAAAGGAGAGAACAATTTTGGAAAAACAGCCATGGTGGCATTTACCTACGAGGGGATCTCTCTCACAGGCTAATGCGAAGGAGGCTAGGGCGTTAACCTTTGTACATCCATTCAGCTACTTGCGACCTGAGACAGAATGGAAATGTATATTAATATATATTATAATGCCTGCGATTTGGAGTTATGATCTCGGTGATTGTCTGTTGACATAGTTTGGCTCAATCTGGCATGAAGACGATTTTTATAAGTATCCTCTACCTAAAACTCTGGCTTTTGTGATTAGAGTGGTTTTTTTTTATATGTAATTTCAAATCTCTGGATGTGGAGATTAGGGCTTTAACCTCCGTACATTATTATTTCAGTACTGACGTAGGATTTATAGTTAGATATATTTTTGTTGGATTGATATGCTGAGCGATACCTTCATTTCATTCCATAATCAACAGAGGTAAAACTCTATATTGAGTGATTAAATATATCCTTGTGCTTTGTTTAAATTAAAAAAAAAACCTCCATCCTGGAGATCTCGATCCCTGCACGGATCACGACCGAGAAAACATAAATAAAATCACATGATTTGCGTTTTTAACTCCGGTCTCTGTAATTCCTGATCACCATTACTTGACCGAGTTGTCCTGGCAGGATAGTATTCTTTAAGTGCAACAACCCCATGCTTTTATATCGATCCTCTCGCGGTCAGATTTTAGTAAACCCAGCATTTGCTTTTATTGTGAGCTCGTATGTAATGAGACGATTCTATAGCAGTATGATCCCTTTCAGCTTTAACTGTGTTGGTCATACATTAAGATATGCTTAAGATTGGGAGATCCCTTGTCGAGAAATCTGACTCATGACCCCTTCTATTTTTTTGTGGTATTCATGGTATTACAATACTAGTAACCTCTGTTTCGGTTTTAGTAGAGTAGCAACGAATATTTCTTAATAGGAACCCCCTAATAGTACACGTTTAAAATTATACTGTCTTATGTGATTAAGGTGATTGTTTTAGATGATCCATCTTGGTTATGGTTCTTAACTCTGATTGTGGTGATGAATCCTGTTAGATTATGTTATACTTTGCTGCCAGAGTAGACCAAGAACCCCGTGATCTCGTTATCTATCGGTTTAAAATCTCTATGTTATAATTATATATTGGTCCCTTGCAAACTGGTAAAGAGGCTGCCTATGTATTTTTCTAGGAGGTTGTTTTAGAGTAGCGTGGGTAGTATGGACCAACTAGTAATCACGCTCAAAATATGTCATTTTGTGTGTGAAGTTCATATATTTATATAAACGTTGGATTATTGACAATCCTTCCTTATTGTATAAGTAAAGTTTTATAATATTAAATTGGATATAGTGGTATTTTACAAATGAAGATAGCTCATACCCTTATGGTAACTAATGTTTGCCAATTCTCGCAAGGGTTAAATTCCAGTGCGAACCATAGTCTTGGATATAACAAGTATATTTATCGTGGAGTGTTTTTAACTTATATAGATTCATTAAGACCTCTATCAGTTATGTGATATTTGTAAGGATGCTGACATAGATCATCAATCTATTTGTTTAGGTGGACATTAAGGTCAAAGTCTTCAAAATGCGCTCGATAAAAGAGGCATGGAAAAAGCTGGATGTAAAGATAGTAACTTTGGTGTTGCTGGTTGTAAACTCCTTTTGATAATCAATACAAGACGCGACTCTCCTTTGGTGGACGCAGCCCAATGTGATTGGGTGAACCACGTACATTTTGTGTTCCCATGTGTATGATTCTATTGTGGATGTCTTGTCAGTAATTCATGTTATGTCTTAATGATTTTGTCATGTTTCGCATGTTTATGTCTTAATGATTATGTCATGTTTCGCATGTTTATGTCTTAATGGTTAGGTCTTGTAAATAAATCTTAACTAAATGTTTATTCACAGAAGAGGTATGGAAATGATTTTGAGAAGACTTTTGTTATGATAGCATGCAGCTGTATAGTTCCTTTATATATATAATGGTCTCAGAAGAGATCCATGGAGTTGTAATGGTAATATTTCATAACAACAGTAAATGGACTATTATAAGATTGTCAGGTGTAGGAATAAGAACTAAAATAAATGTTATCTATTTCATTGAACTCGATCATAAATATTGCTATTGTAAGGATATCTAATGGAAGAAAACTTTAAATTTTTACCTAAATACTAACTCGCTTATTGTGGAGATGTTACTTATGGTATCAGAGCACAGGTTGCAAACACTCGGGCATAGTTGGGATCAGTTGAGGAGATAATATAAGCTGGTCAAGGGAACTCCATCGATAAGACGCAAACAAAGGATTTATGTTCCAAAGAATCAGCAAGAGGTAATCGACAAGATGCCTTTTAAATCGCAAGTAAGTATACTGCACTTGTTGAAGCATTCTAAAGGAAAAGCATTGTCTATATGTGAGCATTTATATGTTTCCTCCCGAATATTGAATGATCTTCTATTTATAAATACTAGAGTATGAATATCTCCTCATGCTCTACAATTAGTTTCATTAAAGGATAAGAAAGTATTCTTTAAAAATGATTAAAATAGTTGGAATATGTTCCTATACTTACCTTGGTGATCTTGTTAATATTTTCATATACGTTGATCGCAACGATAGTAATGAGAATCATAGGAGCGTTTGCATGTTAAAAAGTTCATAAACATATTTAGGATTATGTATCTAATGAAAGATGTACATTCATATCTGTTCGATTGATGCCATTGGTAGGGCTTTAGTACATATTAAGTCAAGTCATAGACATTCATCATAGGTACTTGATTGCTTCAATCATATTTATGAGGATAAGAAAAGTTCTAGGCTTGGAAAGGTGACTATACAAAAGAAGACAGGATAGCAAACATATTGAATCATAAGGATTGAATGAATGATGGTTAGGTCATTATGAGAAGGATTGGAAAATTGTCAGGAATTACCTAGTTATTGATTTCACGCATTTATGTTGGGACGATTGTATTAGGTATGTGCACGAGATTGTAGGGTGCAGGGATCCTTATCATGTTAGAAAAATGCATAAATGGTACTAAGGAGTAACTCCTGAAATTCTCTTTATTGGCTAAATGTTATTGAGAGAAGGTGTAGAAGATGTTTGTACATTATATTGAATATTACATGTGATGGTTTCGATATAGAATATTAGTTTTGTGTTCTTTCTTAATTGTTATGTGACATGGTAGAAAAGAATGATTAGTTGATTTTATAAATATATAATCTTCAAGGTTAATGTAAGTAATGTTACTATCCAAACCATAGATGGTTAGAAGAATTGTAAAACTTTTATGAATTATTAACAAAGGGTCATCCTCAAGGTAAAAGATTGAAAGGATAGGAATTAACTTCATTTGGTTTAAATGGACATTCTACTGTGAGAAATTTTCTAGGACTAGGAAATTGCCATCCTTGTGAATGATTTTCATGACCTTCGACTTAACTCTACTTCCACAAACGAGTATCCTTCGTCATTGTAACCTTATCTGAAGATTTCAAGGGATAAAAGAGAATAATTGTTAAGAATCCCCTTGTCTCTTTGCAGTATAGGATTGTATATAATAATGAAGTATAAATGTGTGACATGGGAACACGCTGGTAGCCTTGCTTGAAGGTTCAAAAGGATGATGGTTATAATTACTCAAGAAGTATACATGTGTATTCAAAGTAGTTAAAAAGATGCTTATGATGAAATGTTATGATTTCATTTTTGTATATTCTATTTTCAGGAATCCTTACTAGGAATGTTGGGATACTGGAAGTGGTTGACAGAAGGATTATACCTTCATGTGGTCAAAGCTTTGTGTTATATGTATGGATACTTGAAAATCCGTTAAAGAATGCATGAGTACCTTTTATATATACCTCTTACTTCAGTAATTTCTACTAAGATAGACGTGGGAAACAATGAGTAATAGTGATACTTTTATTTTTGCTCAATAATTATGCCGACTTGCTATTCATGTACAGTTATATGTTTTCTCAAATTGATTATTTTGTTAAAAATGGATAGATTATTGGAAACCTAGAACCAACATGAAATAAATACAGGTTAGTAGGATGCGGTAATCTTCTGACGTCCTTATGTTGCCACAAGGAATGACTGTTTTTATTTATTATGTGTTAAGGAAACATTGCTGACATGAAATTTGCAGGGTAGATCGGAAGTGATCTTTGAGACAGTAAGCGAGGTAAACTGGACCCTCGGCAGATGAAGGTGAGCTATGCGGTCGCCTTTGCAAAGGTATATGGTTATCATTATAAGGTATGCAAGTATGTTTTAGAAAATTGGTTATTCCTATGTGATATTAGTATATACAAAAGAGAAGTTGTATAACTAAAATAGGAAGTGTGTTTGAATGGTGAAGGATAACATTCGAGGTTAAGAAATCATAATGTCCACGGGTCATCATAGGAAGAATATTATTTTGTGTTCAAGAATTATGTAATCCTAACATTTACTTCAGATGATCAAGTATGGATATGGTAGTGTGAAGAATGAATGATTTTCTTATTTGCAAATATTTGATTTTGTTATAGAAAGTGTTACTAACAATTGAATTGGCAGATGGCCAAAACTCAGTGGACAAAAGCTTAATATATTATGCATGGTACAATAAAGGGGTGAGGATGAAAGATCCATATTGCAGCTTTTATTATTGTTAATTATTGTTGAATAAAGAACTAGACCAAATTGGTCAGCGAAATTGTATGGTTATAAAATGTAATATAACGAAATAATTGATGAAGTTGCATGAGATTTTCCTAGACTCAAGCGAGGAGGCTTGAGGGGAATAGATTCTTGGACTCAAGCGAGAAGGCTTGAGGGGAATTATGTAAAAGTGCGTTAAGGGCACTAAAACACTCCCGAGAAAATCAGGGAGTTGACAGCCGCTAGGATTCTTGAAGGAATCAGCAAGCTGTAAAGACCTAGGCAAACTATAAGAGAATGCATATGCGGGAGGTAGGACGCTGCTTAGTATGCATGAGAGAAAGTATTGCTGCGTGAGCACTGCGGTGTTAGGCAAGAAATCTGTGAAATAATTGTTGTGTGAGCACTGAAGTGTTAGGCAAGAATTTTGAAAGGATTGTCGTGTGAGCACTCGGGTGTTAGACAAGAATTTTCTGGATCAAGTGAATGTTGTTTGTTGATTTAGTCAACAGTATACAATCATGGAGCGCTAGATTTATTCCATATATTGCAAGTGATATGTACAGTAAAGAACTCATGAATTATGATTCTGAGTTTGATTATGAAGTTGATGATAAAGTTTTTATTATTATTTTTCGTTTTCCTCGAAACATGGTTTTGTAGTCGAAATACAGGTTATGAACACTAGCGACGTGCGAAAATAAGGAAAGTTTGGAAAAGGTCACAATAGAGAAGACGAAGCAAATAAAGGATAACTCAAGAGAGGAAGAAAATGGCTAAAGGGCATGAACACCGAGGATGGTGTTATTTTTAAGGGGGAGGGGATGTGATATCCTCCTTGCATACCCTAATCTTTCGTAAATATAAAAGTTTATTGTAACTATGTATGTGGCCCTGGTGAGGAGCTCAAGGCCAAGGCCCCACCAGTGGACCATGAAAGTGATGTTATGCTATTTCTTGAAGCTGTAAATGTCATTGTAAACCTAGGAGACTAAATGATGGTGACTCAACTAAAACAATTTGAAATTGAGCCACTAAGGGAAAGCCTCACGACAGGTAGGCCATGAACCGACAACTGATGTCATCCTGGATGGTTAACCATGTGTTCAACTAATACTGGGAGCTTTTAGGGGGAATCCCCATGGATGTCCTCGAGTTCCTAGTATGGCATTTAAATACCAAATAAATAGGTTATGAGTGGAAAATAGCCTCAGAGGAGCTTCATAAGGTATCCTTGTGAAGTATATTATACAAAAATGATTAATTAAATATATATATCCATATATGTACATAAGGAGATGTATACCCTATTCCTAGGAAAGGTTGGGTGAGAACATTAGTAAAGCTAAAGGAGCTAAGCTTATTAATTGGAAATATATTACTTAGGAAGCTTAACTTATTAGAGTTATTTGGTAAGCTTAACTTTGGTAAAACTCAGTTTGTTTGATTAAGGTTTGGTATATTTGTTATAAGTAACTACAAGTATACATTAGTTAAAAAAAAAAAACACATGACGTAAATATAGATTATATTATACATCTATATAATATATTTGTAATACAAAGGAAGGTTAAAATTAGACCTAACTCTTAACCAAAAATCGAAGAGTTAGTTGAAGAGTACGTCGTGTGGGTTGAACCACTAAGAGAGATCGTAGGAGGGTGGTCTCCTTAATGGAACACCCAAATCCTACCTTTGCCATCTGCCACTAAAACAACACACTAATCTTACTTACACGCCATTTGTCTCTTAAGGCGGAGCTCTAACTGGACGAGTTGCCATCTGCCCTCATGGGGTTGCGTTGAATCTTTGACGGAGGCTCTTTCCCATTCGGTGGTACCGAGTTGGGTGGGTGGTGGCACCTGATTTAGAGAGATTTTTACATTGATATCGGGGAGTTGGAGATAGATCTCGGCAGTGGGTGAATGTAGATCGCTGCGCAATCAGTAGAGGAATGCTCGGCGTTTTTGGAAATAGATATCTGTGGAATTGGCTAACGAGATCTCTACAATTTTGTTAATATAGATTCTCTTTGTATTGGGCAGGGGGATCTAGTCGGTTTAAAAAAAAAATAGACCTCTGCATATTTGGATGAGGAAATCTCTATGAACGGGGGAATGAGATCTCTATGAATGCTCTGTAGATGAAAGGATATCTGGGATGGGCATTTGATAGGGAGAAAGGAGAGAACAATTTTGGAAAAACAGCCATGGTGGCATTTACCTACGAGGGGATCTCTCTCACAGGGCTAATGCGAAGGAGGCTAGGGCGTTAACCTTTGTACATCCATTCAGCTACTTGCGACCTGAGACAGAACGGAAATGTATATTAATATATATTATAATGCCTGCGATTTGGAGTTACGATCTCGGTGATTGTCTGTTGACACAGTTTTGCTCAATCTGGCATGAAGACGATTTTGATAAGTATCCTCTACCTAAAACTCTGGCTTTTGTGATTAGAGTGGTTTTTTTTTATATGTAATTTCAAATCTTTGGCTGTGGAGATTAGGGCTTTAACCTCCGTACATTATTATTTCAGTACTAACGTAGGATTTATAGTTAGATATATTTTTGTTGGATTGATATGTTGAGCGATACCTTCGTTTCATTCCATAATCAACAGAGGTAAAACTCTATATTGAGTGATTAAATATATCCTTGTGCTTTGTTTAAATTAAAAAAAAAACCTCCATCCTGGAGATCTCGATCCCTGCACGGATCACGACCGAGAAAACATAAATAAAATCACCCGATTTGCGTTTTTAACTCCGGTCTCTGTAATTCCTGATCACCATTACTTGACCGAGTTGTCCTGGCAGGATAGTATTCTGTAAGTGCAACAACCCCATGCTTTTATATCGATCCTCTCGCAGTCAGATTTTAGTAAACCCAGCATTTGCTTTTATTGTGAGCTCGTATGTAATGAGACGATTCTATAGCAGTATGATCCCTTTTAGCTTTAACTGTGTTGGTCATACATTAAGGTATGCTTAAGATTGGGAGATCCCTTGTCGAGAAATCTGACTCATGACCCCTTCTATTTTTTTGTGGTATTCATGGTATTACAATACTAGTAACCTCTGTTTCGGTTTTAGTAGAGTAGCAACGAATATTTCTTAATAGGAACCCCCTAATAGTACACGTTTAAAATTATACTGTCTTATGTGATTAAGGCGATTGTTTTAGATGATCCATCTTGGTTATGGTTCTTAACTCTGATTGTGGTGATGAATCCTGTTAGATTATGTTATACTTTGCTTCCAGAGTAGACCAAGAACCCCGTGATGTCGTTATCTATCGGTTTAAAATCTCTATGTTATAATTATATATTGGTCCCTTGCAAACTGGTAAAGAGGCTGCCTATGTATTTTTCTAGGAGGTTGTTTTAGAGTAGCGTGGGTAGTATGGACCAACTAGTAATCACGCTCAAAATATGTCATTTTGTGTGTGAAGTTCATATATTTATATAAACGTTGGATTATTGACAATCCTTCCTTATTGTATAAGTAAAGTTTTATAATATTAAATTGGATATAGTGGTATTTTACAAATGAAGATAGCTCATACCCTTATGGTAACTAATGTTTGCCAATTCTCGCAAGGGTTAAATTCCAGTGCGAACCATAGTCTTGGATATAACAAGTATATTTATCGTGGAGTGTTTTTAACTGATATAGATTCATTAAGACCTCTATCAGTTATGTGATATTTGTAAGGATGCTCACATAGATCATCGATCTATTTGTTTAGGTGGACATTAAGGTCAAAGTCTTCAAAATGCGCTCGATAAAAGAGGCATGGAAAAAGCTGGATGTAAAGATAGTAACTTTGGTGTTGCTGGTTGTAAACTCCTTTTGATAATCAATACAAGACGCGACTCTCCTTTGGTGGACGTAGCCCAATGTGATTGGGTGAACCACGTACATTTTGTGTTCCCATGTGTATGATTCTATTGTGGATGTCTTGTCAGTAATTCATGTTATGTCTTAATGATTTTGTCATGTTTCGCATGTTTATGTCTTAATGATTATGTCATGTTTCGCATGTTTATGTCTTAATGGTTAGGTCTTGTAAATAAATCTTAACTAAATGTTTATTCACAGAAGAGGTATGGAAATGATTTTGAGAAGACTTCTGTTATGATAGCATGCAGCTGTATAGTTCCTTTATATATATAATGGTCTCAGAAGAGATCCATGGAGTTGTAATGGTAATATTTCATAACAACAGTAAATGGACTATTATAAGATTGTCAGGTGTAGGAATAAGAACTAAAATAAATGTTATCTATTTCATTGAACTCGATCATAAATATTGCTATTGTAAGGATATCTAATGGAAGAAAACTTTAAATTTTTACCTAAATACTAACTCGCTTATTGTGGAGATGTTACAAGGCACATCTAGAATATTTAAGTTTCCTTGGATTCGGTATTCGTTTATCAAGCTTGGAGTGCTCCATGGCTTAGGCCTAACACTCAATGTACCTCAGGCCTTGATCCCAGTACATAAACATTCTTCTAGGTACATTGGGGCTTATGACCAGTACGTAGGTTTCATGTGTGTTTCTGACTCCATGCTCAACACACTCATAATTCAAATCATGTAGAATCATAGTTCTGCACAATAATTAACAAAATATCATCTTAGTATATTAGGGTTTGTACCCTTATCAAAGCTGAAGAACATCATTAAAACATTGGGGCCTTCTCACCCAGTATATACTCAAATAAAGAAGTCAGTCAGGGTCCATGCTCGATATGTTGATATATATATAAAATAATTAATCATAGGTGTTGGGGCTCATGCCCAATACTCAAAATAAAACATAGGTGTCGGGGCCGTGGCCCAATATAACAACAAAATAGTTAGTCCAAAATTCGGGATATTAGAGTTGGGCATAAGCCCTGGAGTACTGCAAGCTTGATAAATGAATACCAAATCCGAGGCCACTTGAATACTCTAGATGTGCTTCTCAACCACATTCTAGCATTGTTGTTGAGCAGGAAGCTCTGGAATTGCACTAGCATAACGCCCATGTGAAAGTGTTGAGTTAAAAGGCTCTGAAGAGCACTCGAGGTCACTAAATATCAAAGTGTTGAGTCGGAAAGACTCTGAATAGAACTTCTACTTTCATCACATTTATTTAATTTGGTTAAATGATTCATCTTTTATCTATCATCAAATGCTGTGGGAACTACCATGTTAAACGAGGGAATCTGACATGCAAGAGAGAGACTAGAGGTGCCTATCTAAGCTTACCGAAAGACCGTCCAAAGAATTGGACCATATCCTTAATGTTTAAAAGAAGTATCATGTGAAGATACATAATTAAATAAAAGATAACTGACATAACCTAAAGTATGGATTGAGTAAGAATAGTCTTATGAGAACAAAATGCTTAAAGGCTTCAAGGCTAAATATTATTATCAAGAGCTTTAATAAATAATATTGTTATTATTTATTTATAGAATATATATTCTTTTATATATATATTTATGCATAAGTGGGCTGCCACATTATTAAATATTATTAATAATGTATTAATATTTAGGTTGAATTATAATTATTGCATTATTATTATTATGAAAAGCTTAAAGATTAAAATCACTTATAGTTAAAACAAGTGAGAAGTCCTAGTTCAAGAGGATAAAATATTTTAGTAAAATAATATCTTTTAAATATTATATTATTTAATTTAAAGAAACTAATTATTCCAACAGTCATAATTCAAGACTCCCCTACATAAAGAGGGCAGATCCCAAGTTTGGGGGATCATGATTCTTTTTCATTATCATTATCTTATGGTAATCAGAGAGAAGTTGTATGCTCCAAGAAATTGAAGCAGTATCACATAATAATTCATGATCTAAACTAACAGTGAATCTAGGGCCTCTATCTCTTATTGCATGTTGGAACCAAGCTCGGGGGGATCTAGTTAGAACCAGGAACGGTCTAAGGGTCATGGTTTGGAGGAAAATGGTAGCCCCAAAGTTATCCAGCTAAGGAATCAATTTAACAGGTCAGCTAAGCTCAGAAGATTTCTACACTAATTATTGTTTGAGTGTGTAAGCCTCTACAGGAGCAGGTCGAATTTCAAGACAACCAGGTATGAATTTATTAACTCACCACTTCAAGTTATATGGATAGCTAGGTATTTAATTTAGGCTTATTATTATAGTATTGCGTTTCCCTTCACATTTATAGCATTCACTTCCCCTATCGAGCAAGGGACTTTGGGCATAGGCTCTTGGGTTGTTTTTTTTTTATTATATGCATAAAAATTTATACTCCGAATTCTTATTACTGTGGACACTTGTTTTAGAAACCAACAGAATGTCTAGCAATTCTAGCCAATCTAGCCTATGCTAGACATCCATGCATTCCGTAAACCTAGAGTCCTTTATTTATCAAATTAGATAACAGAGTTCTTTTCTTCTTGTCAATGTTATGAAATTAAATTGCTCCCAGACTTATATTCATGTTTTCAATTCTGTTACTATTATAAAAACATAGGAAGATAACCACAGTCATGTTAGAGATATTTTCTTTTTAAAAAGAAATTTATAATTCCATACATATTCATCCAAAAGCCATAACGAATACACCACACAGTAGTGGAAACGTATTATACATGATTTCAATCCTTTCAAACTTCAACGAAACCCTCACACCCTAGCTACTATTTCAACCAACAGTCAAACCCACTACAATGGACATACAACCGACATGGCAAGGATCGAACCCCACAACAAACAAAGTATTTACTTATCTTAAGCTACAATTCTTTTAACACGTCGAAACATAGGTCAAGAGATTGAATCTCATCAACGATAATATGAAAACCCTGCTATCTTACAAATCGCCAACAACATAGTATCAACATGCAGACCCTTTATCTTTCAAGCAATCAAAATGAACAGTAGCTAGGGTTACATCTTCATCTAAAATGTAGGAGTTACTTTTCAACCTAGACGCTCGTCAAGTCTTACACTCTACAAAACCAAATCCACATTCAACCAAACAATACGATATCATTTAGCAATAACATACAAACGAGCTTCAAATACAAACAGAGGACATGGGATCGAATCCCTCTACCATTTTCTTCATTAAAACCCTTTCTATCTATTGCAAACACCAGAAACGCAGCAGTAAGAACTAGAAATTAGACTTCTCAGGCTTATAGATAAACCAACTTCAGGGTTACGATTTCTCCTATCAACACATTCACTTTTAGCAAGCTAACATTACAAATATTTTAGACTCAGACATTATTTCTTTTCAACAGATAGAGCTTCACCCATTCTCATTTTACACGAAGACATCAAATCGACAACACACAGGGTAGAGAAACCATGAAAGAAAATGCATAAGATCCACATTATTTTACATCTCATTAATACATGTTCAAATTCCAAATAGAAAACGCAGGTCGTTGTATTGCTTTCCAAAACCCCAAATTCATACAACATGAGTTCATTACTCCTCTAGAGAGGCTTAGAGTTTTCTACATAATCCAGAATGGCCAAATCCTTTTACATCCAACTGAAAACCCTCCAAGGATTTATCCCTCTTAAAATAAAATGACACATCCTTTAACCGGTCCAACTAAAGGCGACCCCCTCTGGATTTCTCAACACAATACAATGAGCCAAATGGCAACACGAAATCCCCTAACAACAAAACAATACATCCTCCATAGATACAAGAGGTATAAGCAAGGGTTTGGGAAACCTGTACTTACCATTTCCCAAGCCATCCAAACACCAAGGTTGTTGAATACCTGGCAGCAACCCACGCAGAGTAGAAACGTATCCAACCTGTGACAAAAACATCAAAACGAAGTTAAAAATAGAGATAGTTTCCGGATAAAAACATTAATGAATGCATTCGAATTGAAACGTGGGCATTACCTCTAGCATTCGTTTCTCCTCTGCACCTTCAATCAAGCAACCAACAAGTGCTATGACCACGAGCAAAGCTTGGGTCAGAGCACAGAGTTCTCAGTTACAACAAGCATTTTTTTTCCATAACCAAAATGAACCACGAAGATGAAATTTCACTGGTGTAAAACCCAAGGGAAAACCCTTCTGCATAGCTGGCAGTGTGGCCATGTGAATTCATATTACCACATTTAGTGTCACCGCCAACTTCCAATTAATTCAATACTCGACCCTGATCCCTACAGTGGGAAGTCATTGTTTAAAAGGGCGAAGTCCAACAAATATTTCAAGTGCCAACAAGTATTGCAAAGTTCAACATGTATTTCAAAGTACCAACAAGTATTTCAATGTGCCAACTCTTCAACCATTAGAAATTCTAAGCTTAAGAAATTGTTAGGATTATGAAGTAGACACCCTAGGTAGTTGCCTTCATAGGTATACACATGCAAATAGAGTACAAATAGAATGCATTAGCGAAACTCGCTAAGTAAGTCAGAAGTTCCCATTACTTATACCTTACCTCTCGGCAGCTCTACCGGGGTACTGTTTCCTTTTGAAATACCAGTGTCCCATCATAGGCCTTAAACTTTCTTCATCAAGGGTCCATCTCACCTGAGGATGACATTTAGACTTTTATAAATCATGCAATATGAAAGTGTTCTTATTATAATTATCCTAGTATTTGTACACTTGCGATAATTTCACATTTTCTACACTACACATCATGTCCGCAGAACCAAAAGATTAATAACTGGAGAGATTGCCTTACTAAGAAAACTTAACTTTTAAAAATGTCATAAATAGGTGCCGGTACATTCCTAACTTTTATCAATGCTGAAGTTAATTTACAAATCATGATAGGTAAAATAGATTTTATTGCAGTAGTAGAAAATTTTTAAATTTTTACTATTTTTAGGGTTATTAGAATATGTTTAGATTTCTACAATTTTATAGTTATTTATTAATAATAAAATCTAAATATTTCCTTCTTTATATCCGTTTAAGAGTATTTAATAGATTTATTACAGAGTGTTTAATAAATTTATTTTTCTCATAGTTATAATACATTTATATGAATTTGATTATTATAATCTTAAAATTTAGTGTTTTTCATAATTGAAAAGTTATTAATTTTTTTTATTTTTTTATTTACTTGGCTTGTTGGTGAGGGCTTCAATTCTGATGAGACATCTTCTAGCTTAGATGATCGGTTATATATATATATATATATATATTTTTTTTTTTTTTTTCATGATTCAAAGAAAATGAGTTTAATGTGGAAATGGTTAGGATAAAGTGTAAGAAATGCAATAAGGAAAAGATATATTTAGTTATGAATTATATATAAAAATACATTTTACATATGAATGATTACAAGAAAACAAAGGTTATCATAGCATCACAGACATCGATTTCTTATTTTGTTTTTAATAATGGTGGGAAGAATTATTTCTTGTATTGTTTTTTTAAATCAAAAGTTGAGAGGTAATATATCACTCCCTTTGTCTCAACTATACATTTAAATTTTATATATAAACATATGATACCTACTCCTTTGGAGGCATGAGGCATGGTTCTTATAAAATGATAAAATGACAAGTATATCAGTGTATCAAATATTCTTTTTAAGAGGGTTTAAATTTTTTTTTGGCCCTATCATTTACAAACCACAAACCACCAAGCATCTAAACCATAGTTCGGGGTCCTTTGATACTTATTGATAAGAAATTCTCTAGAATTCCCCTCTTGTGGTCAATTTGTAGTTGAAATCTCTAACAGACTTTGAGAACAAAGTGTATACGTAGAATAGTTGATAGGGGTGATTATGTGGAGGCATATGTTTGTGATATAATTTAAATAACTCATTAAATTTTTTAAATTTGGTGACCTATAAAATAAAGTTATAAAACAATAAGGCTATTTTTATTATTATAACAAGAGCCACGAGGTGGCAATGTCCCCGACATTGCCACCTGGGCTAAAAGAATTTAAGAAATAGCACTGAAAAAACAGGACATTGACACCTGGGCTAAAAGCATTGAAGAAATATCATTGAAAAAATATTTGTGGATATACTCCTTTTGTCTTTCCATGGCATGGTCAATACTCTCAATGTGTACCATATTTTATAAATTTTAAATTGTCTTTTTATATTAAATTTTGACAATGCAAGAATATTATTTAGTGTTAGAATATTATTATATTAGTATTTTCAGAACTGAGTTAGTGCTTTCTCTAGATCTCTTTGCTATGGATGTAATTGAGAAAAATCCCTTTGTAGAAAAAAAGTGACTTCATTGAGTTGCTAGAAATTTTGAGGTTCATACACCTATAAGACAGATCATTTCAATTTTATTAGAAATATACATTTAACCATAAATATATCAGAAAGGCAACCAATGGATTATTCTAGATGTATACTTTTTTAATCAGGTTTTTTATTTTGCAAAAACTGAATTTATATTTTAGTTTTTTTTCATGAAATGGACTTGAATAAACAAAATTCAATTCTCAATCAATAAACATTTTATTGAGAAATATTTTCCCAAGCATTCTCAATAATCTTCTGATAACTAATATTGCACAGTATCCTATATGAACACCTTTTATAGAGAAATTCACTAATGTGAAGATTGGAAGGTCATCATCATCCATCTCTTCCCAATGTCAAAAATCTATTTAGTGATTTAAAAATTTGGAAAAGGAGCCTGCTGTATTAAGTGAAGCACTATAGTTTAAAACTAGTAATATGGAATAATCTTCTGATAAATAATATAGCACAATACTGTATATGAACACCTTTCATAGAGAAATTTACTAATGTGAAGATTACACAGTCATCATCATCCATCTCTTCCCAGTGTCAAAAATCCATGTAGTGACTTAAAACTAGTAATATGCATCAAGTCTGCGCATCGTTTACTTGCAGTGAAAACAAGTACAGGGAATGGAAAAAAAAATGTTGCGGTGAAAAGACAAAATCAATTTTAGAAACATACCCTGAATAAATTTGTTCCTAAAATGGATCTGGCATGGGTATGTAGAATGAATACATTTTTTGTAAACCTCGTAATTTTGTAAAGTATGATGCCTTTCGGTATCAGAAACCATTGCTATAAAGTCTAATGCAAAAGCCACAAAATGAATAGCACTAAGCTGTAAACAAGAAGACAAAATCAAATTTAGAAAGAGCACTAAGATGTTAATTGCCGATGAGGGATTTTTTACCGTGATATTAATGTTTATAATAACCTAATATTAGTGGCAAGGGGAGCAGACTACACTAATTATGAAATAGGCGTAGCCCAAGGTTATGTCTTGTCCCCGATCTAAATTAACGTGATCTTGCTTTGCCTAAAATTGTTTTGTACAGGGTTGTGCAATGATATTGGGTATAAGAGGTATGTAATATTTTGTGATGATACAACAATTGCAACTATGGGGAACAGTAACATTGCAGCTTGGAATATAATTATAAACTGCTAAAGTTTCTGAGATATTAATTAGGAGATATGGAGATTCGGGCAAAAGTACTTTTTAAGTAGCTCTCAGCTCTATAAGTGCATCTTACTTTCCAATAACTAAGGGCAGATATTACATAATGCAATCATATGGAACTTACCTTACCCTATGAGAGCCCAGACCAGTCTCTTTATTCTCTTTCTTTTGAAATGGATGGGAGACTTTCACTTGGCTTGAACTCTAAGTCCAGATGTAGACAACCCGTCTTTATTTTTATCTTTCTTTTAAAAAGAATGGAGACGTCAAAGAATGGAGACCGGCACACAAGGAAGGCTTTCACTACATCTTCTTCGGTTTCAGTGAATCACTACAGAGATTTAACTTAACTAGGAGTCTATATAGAGAGTCATTATCACACTTATTGAGTCCAAACAGTGTCACTACAACAGAGATCTGAACTACAACTTTCACTATTATTATAAGGCTTTAACGGCTTAAGCAGTGTCTCTAAGGCTAGAAATGGAACTGACTCTACAGGCTTCATCTAGTATTTATTTATTTCTACATGAACTCTTAAGGCAGTATATAAGGCCTTACTATACAGCTCTAGCAGAGACAGAGTAAATGGACATGTATATTCAACAATAATAATCAACATTACTCATTCTAATCACCAATGTCTATATTGGGTGTCAGCTGCATAAAAACCCACTTGATCAACATCATGGAATAATTATTAAACTAAGTTTGACAATGTATATGTTATCAATATTTTTAGTTCATAATTCAAGTCAATAAAAATAAAATAGATATTTGCAACAAAAAAAATTGCAGCTGAAGATGAAATCCAATGGTAGTTTTTCAGAAAAAACAATATTCAAACTGAAACATCTCACACAAATTTCTATGAACATGAATATTAATTATATGAACATGGATATAGATATAATGTATATGAACATGAGTAAATACTAAATATACATGAATATTTAACAATAATAATGAACATATTATGATAGAAAGAAACATATTTAACTTGCAAAAGAAAGGAACATATTGCCATGTAGGAAATATTATACTATATATGTAAATCTGTGGCAAGTATATTTGTCTACTTAGCAGATGACAAAAACTATGGAAATGTTAATCAACAAAAGTCTTAGTGTATTTTTTATATTGTCTAAATCCATTACATGAACAAAAAAACAGCTTTTCGATAGTTCTGTTAATAAAGAAGAGGACAAAAAAAGGCGATAAGTCCAACAGACTGCAGTTGTGTTTTTGCATGAGGAAATGGATCTTTGCACTTTTTTTTTGCAAAAATGTTATGTAATATCAACTTTTGTATTCATTGTAGTCCCAGTGCCATCGTGGTATTTTTTTACTATTGTTGCACCTGCCAATAGCATTCAAACTGTAGTCAGAATAATTGGCAAAAAGTAGCAAGAATGCAAGTATTTGTAAAGACTAGATACTATTTCAACTATAATATTGGAATTACTCATAGTTTATCTCAAATCGCATAATTTCAAAGCAATAAATCTTTAGGAACAATTTAGCAAGAGGAAAAATCTTACGAAGAGTAACAAATTATTCTATTAGGTTGTGTAATAAATTATAGTAAATTGATCTTAGGAAGAGTAGTAAATAATGCTGTAAAGAACTCTTTGTTGGGTATTAGGTTATTTTGTAATACAACTTTTATCAATAATTAGAGTATTAAGCTACTGAAACTAGCATTTCACCAAATGTTAGTATTTAAACCGAAACTATTTAAATGGTGCCATTCTATCATTAAACTTTCGAACTTTGCAAGACATAGTCAAATTCAAACGTGAATCAAAACTTTGTGAAAATTGTTTATGCAAAAAGTAACTAGGAAAAGTTTATAAATTGAAAAATGATTATATGTTAAACTAGATATACACCAAATGTTTTGAAGCTACAAACTATTAATGTAAACTGAAGAAATGGCAAAGTGTTTCTGTTTGTAGCTAATGCAATCGAATAAAATTTTCAAAACACAGTTTGCAGAGGTCGGTAATATTGAATAAGAAACTTGAACTCTTTAGAACATAAAATAGATTTGTGTACGTGGAAGTCAGTTTCTTTTCAGGTTGATGATTCTGTTGTCCAGGGCCAATGTAAATATCCCTTGCTAGGAAAACCTTCGCAGATTGAAAACTGTTGATGATATGTTTTTTGAGTATTCTTCAAATGAAATATTTGCTACTTCTGGACAATACTCTTTTAGCTGTGGGTTGCGCAGTGTGCATTCTATCAGTCCATCATTTGTGTCCAAATTGCATTCCATATTATGCTCATATATAATTTCCATTTCATTTTTGCAAAATGCACAGACCACACAGCTCTGAATCAGTGGTTGTTTACATTCAACGCAAATGCATCGATACGGAGGTGCAAATGAATTTCTTGCTCTGAGTATTCCGTGTATCTGTCAAAGTCACACAACAAATTACCATAGAAAATGCATATAATATCAACATATTTTTAAATAGAATTATGCCAGTATTTCTTTTTATTTGAATAATAATTAAACTTAGATTCAAAGCACTATGACTAATTACAATGCTAATGGGCAATGTAGCCATTGGCTAACTGTTGTTAGCCAAAGGGTAAAAGAAAAGAAACATTGCAAAAGCAATCCTTGGAACTGATGAATAAGACTGTTGTGAACAGAGTTATAGGCTTGAATATAAAATTTGTTGCAATGCAAACAATGTTTTGAAGTTGGAGCATATAGAGAAGAGCGAAAATATCTTTTTGGAGTGAAAGATATAGGTAAAATTTGAATGTGAAAATAAGCAAAATCTATACCAGTTTTGATGATAATATTCTCAAGAGATCACAAGAATTTAAAGAAGTTTTTAACTGAAGCCTATTATAGATAACAAAGTCAATGCTATTAGACAATGAACAAGAGACAAAAAAATAGAAGAAGGTGTTAAGCAATGAAACTACTTTGCACCAAAGTAGATTGTGTTTTTGTTTTTCCTTGTTCATGAAGTGAGAAAGAAGCAATTTTTCAACGGACTTGTGTCTTTAAGTCAATGATTGGTAGCAAATTTTGAATTGCATTATCATCATTAAGAGGGTTAATAAAGGTAGCTGCATAGGTCCGGAGCATGTGGCTTCCTTTAGTGTCATTTTGGACAATGTTTTTAAACAGACAGAATGGAGGATTATCAAATTCAAGTTGTTCTTGAATTTGCAAGAACAATTCTTTGTAGCCTTCACTGACCTGTAACTGCAATAGTAGAAGACAACAGTCAATGAGCAGAGGTTGCAATTAGAAATCGTTAAAGCTATTTGTGTTTGTTTTTTTCTATTTTCTTGTTTATATAAAAGAGTGAAAATTTTATTTGGTTTTAAAAAACAGCAATTCCAAAAGAACATTAGCTATGCAAATTGCATATTTACTATTGCATGGTCATTTTCCTTCCACCATCTTTGATATACAAGTCGAACTGCCTATTGTTGTATTCACATGCAACAACGATTGCTGTGACAGAGCCAACAGAATAGGAATCGTTCGATGAGAACAGATCAACAATTGTCATATCTGGAGCTAGCTTTCTCATTTTGCAAACTCGATAAATTGTCTCAATTATTGTATGTGGGAATATGACTATTGAATACTTGGCATCGCCTCTATCATACTGGCCTTTTTTCTTGAGCCCAAATCGAGTGATTCTTAGAATTTTGCTGGTTGAGAAATAGCTACCAAAACGTTTGATCAAGTTCTCACTTATTCCAGCAGTGATTGTCATTAGCCCATCTCTATCAACAAAGTCTGCATGTAGTTTTTGTGCCTTTACAGGAGAACTTTGGATTTTGTTCTGTGCGGGGCCATATACGGCCAAGATGTCTCCTTCGAAAACAATTTTTGGTGTTGTTGTGCATATCTCTATAATAGTAGCTACTTCTGGAGGTGTTTGTCTGAACCTGCTATTGTTATAGTTAGAGAAAAGGGCCAAGAAAGAAATTATCAGCAATCAATAGCAGAAATGTTGAAACTTAAATCAAGCTTGAGAAAATATTTGTCAATGCAATAGTTATATTCTGTTGTTTTTTGTGCTAGAAAATCATAAGAGAAGATGGGGAAGTTTCATGTGTTAAAAATGATGTAAAAATCAATTAGAACCAAAATAATTGCATACCTTTCTGGACTTTCAGCAGTTGACATTGTTCCCATTGTCGGGCTGTTTGGTGCTAATATTGTTTTTGTTGTGTTGTGCACAAGCAAGGAACTATTTTCCATTATTGGGTTGTTTTCTTTTGTGTGATATCGCTCCTTTATAACCTATATATTTGTAATTGTAATTGATTATTGTATCGGTTCATGGTGAGGAGCTCAACGCCAAGGCCCCACTAGTAAAGAAAAAAATCGTGTAACCCATATGGTTTAATTCCTAAAGTTAAATAAACTTAGGAGACTAAGAACGATAACACAACTTAAACAACGATAACGGTGTAATGGATAGGAATCCTTGATTTTGACGATGGGTACCATCCCAGTACCATGAGAACGGAAAACTATTGAACTATGATGTTCACTTGATAACCTTAATTTAAGCATCGTCGTAGGTTATGATAATCCTAAACTGGATTTCCTAATCCTAGGTAGGTTTGTGAAAGAGTTATTCTTAGTTACGGAAATAACGACATGCTTCTACAAGTTATCTATTAACACAAGCGTTGATTTTAGTTAAAGATCCTAAGTAAAAAGTAATCAGTACCATAGATATGGTTACTACCTTAGGATGTGGAAAAAGATACCAAGTATTTATACTACTAAAAATTCTAAATAAGACATACCCTTATATACTGGCCCTTCTCCACCTTGTGTGTAAGGTAGGATGGAAGTTCACCTTGTGTAATTATCCTTATCAAAGAAGATACCACAAGGGTGTTAGATAATCATATATTGATATGTTATATGTTATTGTGTTGGAATAATAACATATATATATATATATATATATATTGGTGTTATATGTAAGAATATTAACATATAGAAGATATATATGTCTTAGAGAATAAATAACATATATGCATATATATATATATATATATATATATATATTAGTGTTATATCTACAACATTAATACATAGTATGTTATTTTGTAAGAATATTAACATAGAGTGTATGTGTTCGTATGACATATTGAGTTTATTAACTATAGTTGATGGAGAGTCGAAAAATGAGTGGAGATTCTCCACTATGATTTGGTTAGTTATTGAAACATGTGAGGATCTCCTCTTTTGGCTACCACCTAACAAATTCTCTGATTTGTCGGTTAGAACTCCATCTGTCCAGTGACTCCTCTACCCAAGGCGCACACTACAAGGAGAGAGGGTTAAGCATAAAATATGGATAGATAGGGTTTCGGGGAAAGGAAAGGGGGTTTTCCAGCTTTTAAAATGGAGGAGAACTCATCTACGGGGGGGGGGGGGGGGGGGGGGGGGGCAAATATCTGCGTGGAAATTCTTGGTAGAATGATATATGGGTGAGAATCTCAGTGTGGGGAACTCTGCAATGACTACCTAATGAGGTCTCTACGTTTGGAGAAAGCTCAGCAAAGGTGTTACCTTGGTTCCTGAATCTCATATAAAAAGATATGGTAAGCCCCATGATAAGAAAACCGGTAAGCTCGGCGCCTGTGATCGAGGTAAGTAATGTTCGGCAATCTTTTACATATATGCCAGTATTATATACCCGGTTGATGAATGCAATATGCTTGTTTATTAAATCGTTTTTGTTGATCTAGATATCTGGGTGTATAAAATCATCTTTCCGCTTATTCAATCTCTGTATTGACAGAGATACCCTTGCGATTATTATGGACCTCTTCCCTTTGGCCTAGATCTTTGTATATTTCCATTATTTAGTATGAATGCTCAGAAATGAAAATGCCTAGAAAGGATGTGTTCTCTATTTTTTTATATATATGACGGTATATATATTTTACTATTGAGGTTAATGTCTTTTTCTACCACAGTTTTCTTAGAAACCCTTTTATAAATTATCTCTGCCTACGCATAGAGAGCGAGAGATTTATGTTCTTTGACTGTAGCCATGATTTGGTAGGAGATATTTTGTGCCTTTGTATGCTGCCAATGCAGGGGTCAATTGAAATCTCGGTGTGTTGCACCCAATCTAGATTAGTATGAATGCAACCCAGATCTTGGTATTACGCCCTTTGCTAGCGCAGATCTAGTATGAATCTCGTATGTTCTATATGATGTATTGATTGAAATACAGATCGAAACCTCTAGAGAATGCATACCTCAACCTTGAACTTTTGATATATTGTTGTTGCATTATTATGTATGATGTATTGACTGAAATCTAGTTCGAAACCCCTGGTGAATGTGTAGCTCAACTCTGAGATTTCGGTGTGTCGTTGTTGCATTTTTTTCCACAGGATGTATCGATCGAAATCCAGATCTAAAACTCTAGTGAGTGCGTAGATCAACATTGTGTTTCAGTATATTGTTAGTACGTTTCTATGTATCGTGCATTTTGTGTGTTGATTAAAAGCCTGGACTGAGACCATCGGTTGTGTCTTCCATCAAAAATATGTTCCAGGGTTAAAATAATACCAATGTTAATCCGTGATTGTTCTGCCTTACTGTCACAGTTAGATCGATCTTTATTCCTTTAAATTTTGTATATTTATTCTGGGAGTATGCCTATTATCGCCCACCCATAGAGGGTTACAGATTCGATACCGGAGCTTTAGTTATCCGCCTACATTTGATCTCATCGAAATCTATTATCTCTGTAATTTGCGGATTTTGTTTAGTTCTCTCACCAGATCTAACATTTATGTATGTGCATCCTTAGGGTTTGGTTAAATGGAAAGGTTCTGCTTAAATTGGCCATGCTTGAGAGTAGTTTATAGTGATATGCTTGGATTTAAATTATTGATGCTTTGGAGTACTCAACAGGTTGCCCTACCCTTGATACACCTTAGTAGTCTTTAGCTTTGACTTGCATTGTAGATCTATGTTGCCCTCAACATACTAGACTACCAAGAATATCATGGTAAGTTCTTTTAGTCACTGCTTGTTGATGATAATATTTGACCCTAGCTTTAGGACCTCTGTGTACATACATGAACTGCTACCTTTGGGATAGGTATTTAAATTTATCTCCCGCTACTAGGGATTTGTTTTGAATATATATATATGATCACGTGAGGATAAGGATTTAGTTTCGATTATATTCTTGGTGCCACTATGAACTAGTGGGATATATAGTATATATATATAGTATTTGTTATATGCAGATGTTAATGGATGAATGATTTTTGTTGTGACAGAGTAAAGACAAGCATATAGATGCTTAGAATAGTACTTTTATAGGTCTTATAACCTATGTTCATTGTGTATGGATTCTCAACATAATTCTGTTGTTAACTTGAAAATTGTTGGAAAAACAATCTCGATGAGAAAGGCTGCAAAGTAGCGGAAAGTGATTTTGGCAACAATTGGGTTGTACGATGTAAATTCTACTTGATAATTAATAAAATATGCGACTCTCCTTTGGTGGACGTAGCCCATTATGGAATGGGTGAACCACGTACATTTTGTCTTCCCATGTGTATAATTCTTGATTCTCATGTTTATGTCTTATTATTTATATCTTGTCAACAACTCTTGAGTAATTGTTATTCATAGAATGTTTATGGAAATAATGTTGTGAAAGCATTTTGTTATCATAGCATGGAGATGCAAAGTTGATTTATATATAATGGACTCAAGGGAGACCCAAGGAGCTGCAATGGTAATACTTAATAACATAAGAAAATTGACTTTTATAAAAATGTCAAGTGTATGCACAAGGCCCATTAATTACATGTTGGCTGTTTCTTATAATGTTTTATTATGAAGATCTTTAAGGGAAGAAATTTTAATTTTCACCAAAATTACTAACTCGCAAACCTTGGAGATGTTACATATGGTATCAGAGCATAGGTTGCAAACACTCGGGCTTAGTTGGGCTCAGCACAAGGAATTAAGGAAACTACTCTACCTATGAGGCGAAACTAAATGGATTCACTTTTGTAAAATTCAACAAGAGGTAACCGATAACGTGTCCATGGGTTGATTGTAAGTAAGTCTCTTTTTCTGAAGCATTATGGTTTGAAAACTCTCATAGGATATTTGTGTGCAAAGTATTTTCTCCACATGAAATGTTAGTATTGCTTATGTACCTTGATAGACTAGGGTGATTAGATATACTTACGATTCATGCGCTACTTATGAACATTTTGATAGGAATGCCATCAAAAGTATGTTTTACTATGTAGCATAATTAACTAAATGATGATAGGGGAAAAGTTGATAATTAGCCTTAAGCATTGGTTTCTTAGAAAACTAATTCAGTATACCGCTATAAGAGAATAGTCCTCTTCTTAGTTGGTGACCAGATATATATATGTAGTTATATTGACAAAGAACACGATATGAATGTGATCGAAAGACCGTGTGAGTAATTAGCTAAGTTTTAAAATTGCAAAGATGTTACCGAGTAATGATCTTCTTACTCTTGCATTTAAGGAGGATGTTTTTATTATTGCATGCATGTTTGATACATTCAACGTAAAGACGATATGTGAAAACAAGGGAAAAGATGTTCAGATGTGAAACAGGTTATGTTAAAGCCTTAAGATGTATGACCATTAATATGGTGACAATGTAGGAAACCGTAACTGAGGTATTTAATATGTTTGGTAATGAAGAAAGTATCATTATGTTGACATTAAGATTTTGTCCCTAAAGTATCAACTAGGAAAGTGTAGGTCGTCATTTATACAAGAAGAGAAACATATACATCCATGTGCATTTTGATTAGTTATTAGGATGCATATGATGAAGATGCATGAGTACATTTTAATCCTTAGGATAAATGTTGGGAAATGATGAATACTGGTTATAAAAGTTATGCTTTTATATGTCCAATTTTTAAGATGACTTGCTATCCATGTAGAATTAAATGTTTGGTCAAAATGATTATTTTTTATGGTTATTTCACATAATGGTCATGGTGATGCAAATAAAGTTTTGTCATAAGAGTATTAGAAATCTAGAACCGACAGGAAATGGTGATACAGGTCAGTAGAACACTGTAATTTTCTGATGTCTGCAAGGAATGACTGTTGTATATTTATTATGAGTTAAGGAAACCGTAGATGACATGGAATTTTCATGGTAGATCAGAAGTAATTTTAAAAGATAGTAATCGATGTATAAGCTTTTATGAAACAAGTAAAAATGGTGTCTGGACACATGTTACATGTATAATTGTTCTTAGGATTTAATTAGCTTTACACGACTAACGCTCTTAAGGTGTTGTCAAACAGGTCTATTTCCTACACATCACTTCCTTAGAACAGTCAATAGGTAAGTGTGGGATATATAGATTCATATTAGTGTAATACTAATATGTGTGGATACAAGTAAACTAGTACCTCGGCATATGAGGATCTTATAAATGAGGAGATATGCGGTTTTCCTTACAAAGGTATATGTCTATCCTTATAAGGTACACAACTATGTTGTTGACAATTGGTTAATTCCTATATAATGTCAGTGTATACAAAGAAAGGTTGTACAACTAAAATAAGAATTGTATTGGAAATGGCAAAATCTAACTTTTATATTGACCATGGATCATCATAGGAAGAATGTTATATTGTATTCAAAGCATTATGTAATCCTATAAGCTAGTTATGTGTACTAGAAAATGATATCTTAGATGATCACGTATGGATATTGTAGTAAGAAAGATGATTTTTTCTATATTAAGGGATCTTCTTACAATATTCGATTTTTTTTGTGATACTAACAAGTGAAAATTTGGCAGATGGTCAAATTTCTGTGGAGCTTGTGGAAAGAAAAGAGCATAAATATTATGCATGGTATAATAAAGGGGTGGGGATTTAAGATCCACATCACAAATTGTTACTCAAACTTTTAAAAAATTTTGCTAATTATTATTTGACCCAAATGGGTCAGAGTAATCATATGGTTAGAAAATATAATATGGCAAAATAATTGATAAATTTTGAAAGAGAATTTCCTAGACTCAAGCGAGGAGGCTTGAGGGGAAAAATAAATTCCAGGACTCAAGCGAGAAGGCTTGAGGGGAATTGTGTAAGAGTGCAGTAATGGCACTGAAACGCTCCCTAGAATCAGGGAGTTGACAGCCGGCAAGATTCTCGAAGGAATCGCCGGGCTGCAAAGACCTAGGAAAACTATAAGAGAATGCATATGCGGGAGGCAGGACGCTGCTTAGTATGCATGAGATAAAGTATTGCTGCATGAGCACTGTGGTGTTAGGCAAGAAATCTTTGAAGGAATTGCTATGTGAGCACTCGGGTGTTAGGCAAGAATTTCCTGGATCAGGTAAATGATGTGTTTTGTGTAAAATAACAATCTACATCTCCTGAATGCTAGATTTATGTGTGCTTATGATCATAAAGGAAAAATAAAATATTCCGTGAATTGCAAATGTTAGGTTGAAATAAAGGGGCTCATTGTTTATACCTTTAAGTTTGATTATTGAATTGATGATAGTTTTCACTGAACAAAGTTTCTTTGAATCCCTATTTTATGGCATAAAAATCCACCTTATTAGCCATAACGACATGCAAAAAGCATGAAAGTTCAAATAAGGTCAAAACCCAAATTCATGATGCAAGAAAAATAAGACTCAAGAGGAAAGGACGAATTTCTGAAAAGCCTGAACACCGAGGACGGTGTTATTTTTAGGGGAGGAGGATGTGATATCCCTCCTTTATAACCTATATATTTGGAATTCTAATTGATTATTGTATCGGTTCATGGTGAGGAGCTCAAGGCCAAGGCCCCACCAGTAAAGAAAAAAATCGTGTAACCCATATGGTTTAATTCCTAAATTTAAATAAACTTAGGAGACTAAGAACGATAACACAACTTAAACAATGATAACGGTGTAATGGATAGGAATCCTTGATTTTGACGATGGGTACCATCCCAGTACCATGAGAACGGAAAACTATTGAACTATGATGTTCACTTGATAACCTTAATTTAAGCATCATCGTAGGTTATGATAATCCTAAACTGGATTTCCTAATCCTAGGTAGGTTTGTGAAAGAGTTATTCTTAGTTACGGAAATAACGACATGCTGCTACAAGTTATCTATTAACACGAGCGTTGATTTTAGTTAAAGATCCTAAGTAAAAATTAATCAGTACCATAGATATGGTTACTACCTTAGGATGTGGAAAAGGATACCAAGGATTTATACTACTAAAAATTCTAAATAAGACATACCCTTATATACTGGCCCTTCTCCACCTTGTGTATAAGGTAGGATGGAAGTTCACCTTGTGTAATTATCCTTATCAAAGAAGATACCACAAGGGTGTTAAATAATCATATATTGATATATTATATGTTATTGTGTTGTAATAACAACATATATATATATTGGTGTTATATGTTAGAATATTAACATATAGAAGATATATATGTCTTAGAGAATAAATAACATATATGCATATATATATATATTAGTGTTATATGTACAACATTAATATATAGTATGTTATTTTGTAAGAATATTAACATAGAGTGTATGTGTTCGTATGACATATTGAGTTTATTAACGATAGTTGATGGAGAGTCGAAAAATGAGTGGAGATTCTCCACTATGAGTTGGTTAGTTATTGAAACATGTGAGGATCTCCTCTTTTGGCTGCCACCTAACAAATTCCCTGATTTGTCGGTTAGAACTCCATCTGTCGAGTGACTCCTCTACCCGAGGCGGACACTACAAGGAGAGAGGGTTAAGCGTAAAATCTTGATAGATAGGGTTTCGGGGAAAGGAAAGGGGGTTTTCCAGCTTTTAAAAGGGAGGAGAACTCATCTACGGGGGGGGGGAATATCTGTGTGAAAATTCTCGGTAGAATGATATATGGGTGAGAATCTCAGTGTGGGGAACTCTGCAATGACTACCTAATGAGGTCTCTGCGTTTGGAGAAAGCTCAGCAAAGGTGTTACCTTGGTTCTTGAATCTCATATAAAAAGATATGGTAAGCCCCATGATAAGAAAACCGGTAAGCTCGGGGCCTGTGATTGAGGTAAGTAATGTTCGGCAATCTTTTACATATATGCCAGTATTATATACCCGGTTGATGAATGCAATATGCTTGTTTATTAAATCGTTGTTGTTGATCTAGATCTCTGGGTGTATAAAATCATCTTTCCGCTTATTCAATCTCTGTATTGGCAGAGATACCCTTGCGATTATTATGGACCTCTTGCCTTTGGCCTAGATCTTTGTATATTTCCATTATTTAGTATGAATGCTCGGAAATGAAAATGCCTAGAAAGGATGTGTTCTCTATTTTTTTATATATATGACGGTATATATATTTTACTATTGAGGTTAATGTCTTTTGCTACCACAATTTTCTTAGAAAACCTTTTATAAATTATCTCTGCCTATGCATCGAGAGCGAGAGCTTTATGTTCTTTGACTGTAGCCATGATTTGGTAGGAGATATTTTGTGCCTTTGTATGCTGCCAAATGCAGGGGTCAATTCAAATCTCGGTGTGTTGCACCCAATCTAGATTAGTATGAATGCAACCCAGATCTTGGTATTACACCCTTTGCTAGCGCAGATCCAGTATGAATCTCGTATGTTCTATATGATGTATTGATTGAAATACAGATCGAAACCTCTGGAGAATGCATACCTCAACCTTGAACTTTCGATATATTGTTGTTGCGTTTTTATGTATGATGTATTGACTGAAATCTAGATCGAAACCCCTGGTGAATGTGTAGCTCAACTCTGAGATTTCGGTGTGTCATTGTTTCATTTTTTTCTATAGGATGTATCGATCGAAATCCAGATCTAAAACTCTAGTGAGTGCATAGATCAACATTGTGTTTCGGTATATTGTTAGTATGTTTCTATGTATCGTGCATTTTGTGTGTTGATTAAAAGCCTGGACTGAGACCATCGGTTGTGTCTTCCATCAAAAATATGTTCCAGGGTTAAAATAATACCAATGTTAATCCATGATTGTTCTGCCTTACTGTCACAGTTAGATCGATCTTTATTCCTTTAAATTTTGTATATTTATTCTGGGAGTATGCCTATTATCGCCCACCCATAGAGGGTTACAGATTCGATACCAGAGTTTTAGTTATCCAATTACATTTGATCTCATCGAAATCTGTTATCTCTGTAATTTGCGGATTTTGTTTAGTTCTCTCACCATATCTAACATTTATGTATGTGCATCCTTAGGGTTTGGTTAAATGGAAAGGTTCTGCCTGAATTGGCCATGCTTGAGAGTAGTTTATAGTGATATGCTTGGATTTAAATTATTGATGCTTTGGAGTACTCAACAGGTTGCCCTACCCTTGCTACACCTTAGTAGTCTTTAGCTTTCACTTGCATTGCGGATCTATGTTGCCCTCGACATACTAGACTGCCAAGAATATCATGGTAAGTTCTTTTAGTCACTGCTTGTTGATGATAATATTTGACCCTAGCTTTAGGACCTCTGTGTACATACATGAACTGCTACCTTTGGGATAGGTATTTAAATTTATCTCCCGCTACTAGGGATTTGTTTTGAATATATATATATGATCACGTGAGGCTAAGGATTTAGTTTCGATTATATTCTTGGTGACACTATGAACTAGTGGGATATATAGTATATATATATAGTATTTTTTATATGCAGATGTTAATGGATGAATGATTTTTGTTGTGACAGAATAAAGACAAGCATATAGATGCTTAGAATAGTACTTTTATAGGTCTTATAACCTATGTTCATTGTATATGGATTCTCGACATAATTCTGTTGTTAACTTGAAAATTGTTGGAAAAACAATTGCGATGAGAAAGGCTGCAAAGTAGCGGAAAGTGATTTTGGCAACAATTGGGTTGTACGATGTAAATTCTACTTGATAATTAATAAAAGATGTGACTCTCCTTTGGTGGATGTAGCCCATTATGGAATGGGTGAACCACGTACATTTTGTCTTCCCATGTGTATAATTCTTGATTCTCATGTTTATGTCTTATTATTTATATCTTGTCAACAACTCTTGAGTAATTGTTATTCATAGAATGTGTATGGAAATAATGTTGTGAAAGCATTTTGTTATCATAGCATGTAGCTGCAAAGTTGATTTATATATAATGGACTCAAGGGAGACCCAAGGAGCTGCAATGGTAATACTTAATAACATAAGCAAATTGACTTTTATAAAAATGTCAATTGTATGCACAAGGATTAATTACATGTTGGCTGTTTCTTATAATGTTTTATTATGAAGATCTTTAAGGGAAGAAATTTTAATTTTCACCAAAATTACTAACTCGCAAACCTTGGAGATGTTACATTTTGATGTCATTTTCAATGTATTTTGAAACCTGTAGGATTTGCTTTGTTTGTAATTTTCAGTTGCAATTTTGGATTTGAGTTTCAAAAGTTGCACATGCGAGAAGTATTAAGCAAATCAGATGTAGCCGAGATTGTTAATTAGTGTAAAGAGTAGAAGAGATTTATAAGAGATGGAAAATATGGCAACAAGCAGATAGCATAAAAAAAAAGAAGCAAAAAAAACAAATGTCTATAATTCTTTGACTGGATTTTCGACATATGCATAGCGCAAAGTCTATGTAGTGTCAAGAATTTCGATTAAACAAGTGCTAAAAACTATGTTATTTACAGGCAAATATTGAACAAATTTTCATCTACAATTATCTTGAACATAAGAATTTGTTATTAAAACATTTTATGTAGCTTAGATATGGTCTGCATTATTATAAAATGGACATAGCACGTGAATAATTTTTGTAAAGAGTGTCTACATATGTTGTGGCATAATAGCTATTTTTTTAGATCTGAACTGTGGACAAAATAAAGTGTAAACAACTTTCAACAATAAAAAATAACCAAAATTTGACATCACGAAATAGATTATAAGAATATGAGAAAGTTCAACAGAATTTAAACTCATAGCTATGACATCAATGTTGCAGATGCCCAAAGCTGATCTAAATCTACCTCACTGTCAGTAGAAAAAAACCAAATTGCTTTAGTTTAAAGTGCATGTAAGTTGTAGGAGAAAGAATAGTACCTGCTTTTGATTTTGTGCAAATATGCTATCATGGATCCGTTCATAGATAGGAAGACAATAAAATTAGATAATGCAAAATTGAATAGACTACGCATTTTTATCAGAGATTGATAGGAAAGTTGAATTGTGATCAGTCCAATAAGAATCTGAAATATTGAAAACAATATCTCTGTGTTTCAAATTTGTCCAAAAGTGATCAAGCATCGAACCGGTGTTTGTTGTTGCCTTTGTTGTTTTCAGTGTCAAGCCTTTCATTTGCATAAACAATTGCAATTTTCTTTTCGATGTTGTTTCTTGCAACATGTCAATGTTCAGGTCACCAACTACTAGGATTTGAGTGCTTGGTGTGCAAGTTGACAAAATGCAACTCAATATATGAAAGAGATCATCAAGCACACCACATGGTCTATTGTAAATGTTCACTACTTTCAATACATTGCAGCCTAATTCAAGATCTACGCAAATTGCTTCGGTGGAGTTTTTTGTATAGTTTTTAGAATAGATGATGGCAATGTCTTTTTTAATCAATGTAAGGATTCCATGCATTGAAAATGCTGAGAAGAAATTGTATTTTTCTATCATTGTTGTTTCTTTGGCAAGTGTGTGCATGTGAGTTTCTCGCAAACATAAAATGTCTACTTGCATAAGTTCATGATCATTCAGAACATCATCATAGTGCAAAAGAAAGCTGTGTGTGTTCCATGATGAAATGAGTAATTGCCTAGCATTTGGCATTGAATGCAGACCGTATTCAAATTGCAAACTTGCATGTGTTTTTAATCTATCTATTTCAGTGGCGACTTTTGGACAAGTTATAAAATTTCTTTGTTCTAACTTGTTTAAAAGATAAAGACAATCAATATCTCTGACACGTGAGAGCTCAGTGTAAACAAGGCCATGTCTCTTAATTCCTTTTGGGTCAAATGCCAATTTGTTCATTGTCAATCCTTGTGCTCTATGGATTGTCCTTGCACATACCAACTGAATTGGGAATTGTGTTCGCATAACATTCATTTTATTTTCAAGTGTTGTTTGTATCACAATTCTTTTGATTGGTGTCCAATTGGACTTTACGGCAGGTGTATAAAGATGTTTCATAGTAGCACGTTGCTTGTCTCCAACTTTTGGTTCTACAAACTCAATCCAAACAATATCATGGTTTGTTTGTGTATAGTGTTTAAACACACCTTCTGCACCATTAACCAAGCCATCCTCAATTGAGTAGTTGCCTCCAACTAGTTCAATAAGCATATCCTTTTTTACTACTATCATAGAGGGAAGTCGCAATGTCTTTTGTCTATGGTCATTTTTTTCAATTGAATCAATTTTGCTATCATGTGCTACAAGTGTGAATGTTTCTGTTTGCATAGCTAACAACATTTTTGAGTTATGTTGTTGAACATCCTTATTACTATGGAAAATATAAGGAAACGTTGCATCTACTGGTGGTTGTTTGTAGCAATGTTGGTTTAAACAATCTATGTCATCCAGTGTTTGAGAGCATGTTCTAATCCTATTCAAAATTGATATGAATGTCTGATTTCTTTGACGTACAACTGTTGTAAGTTCATAGCATTTTATGGCATCGAACCAAAATGTGTAAGGAAATGTTTGTTGTTGGAATCTTGGTTGTTCAAAAATCCAACAATCCTGAACAGGTTGTGCTTGACACAAATCACCATAGAATATGACATCAAGGTTTCCAAATGCTTTTGTTGGTGTGTGCATGATTTCACGTAGTCGTTTGTCGATGTTGTATAGCATTCGAGACCCTATTAAAGAGACTTCATCAATCAACAATACTCGAAGTTGTTCATAATCTTTGTTAGGATATTCCTATACTCCATCCTAGTCCTTCTAACATTTCTGACATTTTCAGTCCTGCATGCAAAATTAGGGTTTTGCATGCAATTAGGGTTTTGCATGCAATTAGGGTTTGCATGCAATTAGGGTTTGCAGCACCAGCACCTAGCCCTTGCCAAACTAGCCCCAGGAGCTTCTCTCGGATCAGTCTTAGCTCTCCTAGAGCTTAGTGCGCCCTCCTTTCAGTTATTGCATGATAAGGGCGCCTTTCTTCACCTACCAGTCCAGTTTAGTTCAGTTATCTTCAGTTCTTCCTTGATTTAAGGATTAACTGACTCCTAACTGACCTTATCACTCTTTTGGACCTCCAGTGTGACTAGATAGACTGTTTTGACTCCAGTTAGCTCCATGAGCGCCCCCACTGAGTCTCCTTCACTATATCAGTGCTTCCATGTGCCAGTTACACCAACCACACTCAGTTAGACTCAGTTTGACTCCCGGTTGATCACTACTTGTGCATTGATGACTTCACCGATGATGAGATAGACTCCTAGTTTGGCACTGATGACTCTCCACTGATTATGGATCTGTGCATGAAGGACAATTCGAATTACACCTAGTGAATTCGAATCCTCATGCTCAGCATTGTATATTTACCCGGTTACTATTCTGATTAATGTAATGTGTGTAATTATTCTGCCTCTATTGGATCTATGTTCTATTGCTTCTCTCTTCTTCCTAAATTCTTTCATAGTGAGGTTTACATCATCTCTTTGGATCTTATGTGGGCAATTTCACATGGTATCAGAGCCTTGAGAGTATATTCTACCTCCATTCTTGAGAGTTTTTTGCAGGTATTTTGAAGTTCCAGCAGTTGCAGCAGCAGATTCAGTAGCTTCTATTTTGCACTTGTTCAAGCAATCAAGATGAGCAATTCGAATGATCCTTCTTCTATACTTATCACTCCTTTCAATTATTTCGAATGGAAGAGGAAGATGATAATACTCTTGCAATCAAGAGGGTTTACTAGAATAGTTGAAGAAAAAGATGCCATACCACATCAAGCTGAAAAGAGAGTCAAGCACCTAAACAAAATGGATGAAGCCTTTGGATTCATATGCCTTCATATTTCTGATGATCTATTGTTTCATGCTAATGGATTGAAGTCTCCATATGATTTATGGATAAAATTGAGGAGTCTTTTTGGCAAACAAGACGAACTGAGAGGCTACATTCTTGAGAATGAATTGGTTGCCCTTCAACCTAGCAATTTCGAGAGCATTCAAGATTTCTTCTCCAAATTTCAGAATTTGGTTTTGCATTGCAAGCAATGTGGCATCACTAAAAGTGATGAGCAATTGATACTCTCTATATTGAGCAAACTTGGATCTCAATTTTCTGTCTTTGTATCTACCTTTCATTCTGTTCGAATGTCCATCCCTGGATGGAAGTTTCCCACCTTAAGTAACTTCATTGAGGCTCTCACTCAAGAAGAGAACAAACTGTTTCAAATGGGTGCCATCAAAACCTCCAGAGATCTAGCTCTATTGGCTGGTGAATCAAGTGGAGCGAATGATAAAGGGGGACAAAAAGGCAAAGGAAAGAAACCTTCAAGATCCAAGAATGACAAACAAAAGAGACCAAATTGTACCTATTGCAAGAGAGGAAACCATCCTGAGCATGCCTGCATGCATAAGAAGATTGATCTTCTAACCAAGCTTCTTGAACAAAACCAAATTGTTGTTCCAAAAGAAGCAAAGATGTCTGATTCTGGAAGTGGATCTGATGATTGTCATGCATTGATGGCTGGTTTTTCAAAGACAAAAGCTCTCCTCATAGATTCTGGAGCTTCCAACCACATGATGGCACAAGAAGAATCCTTCTCCTCTTTGGATCTCCAAGATGGGCCTACCATTCACATGGGAGACAACTCTCAGATTTCTGCCAAAGGTTTGGGTACAGTTCATATGGAGCATGGTAAGTTCAAAAATGTCTTATTTGTTCCTTCTCTTACAGCTAATTTGTTATCAGTATATCAAATGACTCATACAGGATCTCCAAAACAAGTGATTTTTGGTCCAGACACAGTAGAGATTACAGAAATCTCCACTGGAAAGGTTATAGCGAATGGGATTGCTAATCATGCCTCAAAGGCATATGAGTTCTCCCACTTCATGCCCTTCTCTCCAACTATCCCTTCAGATTCTGATGAGGATCACAGTGACTTCTCTTCCAGTGACTCCTATTCTAGTGAGGAAGAAGATCAAGATTTTGATGTTGAGATCATAGTTCAAGAAGATTCAGAACCAACACCTATTCTTAGTCCAGATTCAAGAGAAACATGTTCTCACACAGTCCTTGCTACTACTAAGAACACAGTTGATGATGTATTTTCTTACAGAACTACTAGACTTCAGCAGCATGCTAACCTTGCATTATGCCATCCACCTCTCCATGAGAGATTCAGCATAATGATGGGGTTTTCTCTTCCATTCTTTGGGAAAACTCATCATGATACATTCGCTCCAGTGACAGAAAAGGTTCCTGAAAGACTTGCTACATTCAACACATTCTCTAGCACTTGCATTCGCACTTTACAGAGGATTAGCTTACCAAGTCTCTTTGCAAAGTTTTCACTGATGAAAGCTTGCTTCTTTTCTGCTTAGAGTAATGGCTCCTTGAGTTATTCAAAAATATAAAAACACAAAAAAAAGAAAAAGAAAAATTGAGGCAGTATTCTTTTTATCATTTCATTGATTGTATGGGTGACCTTTGGTCCTAGTTACCAGGGCCCAGGATGGATTAAGGGGGGGTGTTAGGATATTCCTATACTCCATCCTAGTCCTTCTAACATTTCTGACATTTTCAGTCCTGCATGCAAAATTAGGGTTTTGCATGCAATTAGGGTTTTGCATGCAATTAGGGTTTGCATGCAATTAGGGTTTGCAGCACCAGCACCTAGCCCTTGCCAAACTAGCCCCAGGAGCTTCTCTCGGATCAGTCTTATCTCTCCTAGAGCTTAGTGCGCCCTCCTTTCAGTTATTGCATGATAAGGGCGCCTTTCTTCACCTACCAGTCCAGTTTAGTTCAGTTATCTTCAGTTCTTCCTTGATTTAAGGATTAACTGACTCCTAACTGACCTTATCACTCTTTTGGACCTCCAGTGTGACTAGATAGACTGTTTTGACTCCAGTTAGCTCCATGAGCGCCCCCACTGAGTCTCCTTCACTATATCAGTGCTTCCATGTGCCAGTTACACCAACCACACTCAGTTAGACTCAGTTTGACTCCCGGTTGATCACTACTTGTGCATTGATGACTTCACCGATGATGAGATAGACTCCTAGTTTGGCACTGATGACTCTCCACTGATTATGGATCTGTGCATGAAGGACAATTCGAATTACACCTAGTGAATTCGAATCCTCATGCTCAGCATTGTATATTTACCCGGTTACTATTCTGATTAATGTAATGTGTGTAATTATTCTGCCTCTATTGGATCTATGTTCTATTGCTTCTCTCTTCTTCCTAAATTCTTTCATAGTGAGGTTTACATCATCTCTTTGGATCTTATGTGGGCAATTTCACAATCTTTTGTCAAACGATCTAGGGTTTTTGAATTTAGAGGAAGCATGTTTGAACATAATGGCAGTCTGAAAGCAGAGTGGACTGTAATGCCACCTGCATTATATGCTGCTTTTCCAGTAAATGCATCTATAAGACCCTTTTTCTTGAAAGGATCACTACCAATTTCTTTGTCATAGTAATGCAGAAGACCATCATAGATTGCTTTTGCGGTGTAAGTTTTACCTGTTCCTGCCCCTCCTGTCAGGAACAAGCGAATTGGAGTGAGGGGATTGTTTTTTTTCCTTGCAATAACTTCTTTCACAATCGATTGTTGTTGAGTATTTAAGTTTCTTCGAATTGCATGGTATTCATCCATGTCCAAAATAAATGGCTTTTTTGTCAAGTTGCACACAATCCCAGGTTTTGATGCATTGGACATAGTTTTGCAGATTAGATCATGTTGAATGTCATATTGTTCAAATCCAGACACAGTTGTTGTTTTGTCTTTTGTTAGAGGAGGCATAGTTGTGTCTTGCAATGCAATTGTTTCAACGGCATTATCAAGGTCACCCCACTTTGTCGTTGTTGATGCCATGAACTTTTGTTCTACAATGTCTATTTGTTCTTTGAATGCGACATATGCATCAGACCATGTTTTGAAATTGCTCTTTAGTAGGCTGCAATTGTCTCTATGTGGCATAAAGAGGATGATCTTTTCTCTAAACAAATTCTCAGGGTCTTTTTGTTTGTTATAGAGAATAGATCGTATGATACATGGTCTATTTCTTTTTCTTGTAATTGAGTGGATACAAGAATAGAAAGATGCATATTCTGCCAAGGAGATGTTTTCAAGGTCAACAGGTGTTATAGGTTACACTTGCACCTCTCCATCCGTGATCACCCTGAGCTACTGATCACACGAAAGGACAACTTGGATGGAGGAGCATGTTGACCTTGGATGATACTTTAACTCACTCCATTTCCTGACATTACTGGAAAACCCCAAAAAAATATCATTTTGAGATATGAGCGCTACTCTACTCAATAAGACTAGCACCCATATGCTACTCCAGTGTATCATAGTAGCGCCCATATCCAAGTATACGCTACTCCTTCTCAGCATAGTAGCGCTCACCATTTAAAATCGAATGAGCGCTAGTTGATAAGAACTAAAGTAGCGCCCTATACGCTACTCCACTGAATAAGAGTCGCGTGCATCTTAAAAGATGATTAAAAAATAAATTAATTCCTCGGGGAGGATTAGTTGCTGGTAGTTTCTTAACTCCCTCAACTTCCTCCATAACTACATATCGACCTAAACTACTTCTTTAATCCTATAAATACAAAGAAGGTTAAAGGAGAGGGGTTAGATAGAGAACCTAGATGGTGAGATGAATTAATGGCGAAACCTTAAGACATTGGAGGAGTTGATGCTGAAGATATCTGTGATATCCCTCCTTTATGATCTATTTTGATCTGTATTTTTATTATTATTATATATATATATATATATATATATTTTAATTATGAATTTTGTAAATGGCCCTGGTGAGGAGCTCAAGGCCAAGGCCCCACCAGTGGGCCCCAAACTAGTGTTATGCTCTTACGTCTTCGATTAAACCTAGAAGACTATAAAATGGCAATACAACTAAACAATAAGTAACCAAACGCATGCATAAGAAAAGATAATAAGTTGGTTGATCATATCATAACTTATCATATGATAGGTGACGACATAACTTCTTCCTGAAAGGATTACTTTTCACCATTAAAACTAAGATACTTTGAACTATGTTATTCTAATTATATTATGATATGTAGGTAGTGGTGAATATCATATATATATAAATACATAGTTGAGGCCATTTAAGTATGATTTGTGTGTCTCTTAAAGTTAGGAAGGTTAATAGTTATGATAACTATTATTGGTGTCTTGGAGCCAAAGTATAAATTATTAGGCACCAGCTTGTTCCTTGGATCACTTCGGGATGACAGTTGTATTATGACTCCTTATGTTTTGTAAAGAGAGTGGCTAAATAAAATAACTATGATTGAGTTATTGAAAACGCCAAAACACTTGGTAGGCCGCCACCTAGCTCCTTCCAAAACATTAAGCTTTATTTCTCCTCTTAAATCCTTAAAAAAAGAAACCTAACATTTTAGTAGTGGGAGAAAGAAAGAGTACCTGAATCTTATACTAAACATCCACTAACTCTTCGTAGAAGCATTACGGTTAATTCAGCTGACCGTTGTCAACTCGTGGGGGCAAATTTAGTATATATATATATACATATATACATATAAATATATATATATGAATCAAAAGAAAGGGGATTTATTATTAGGAAATTTTTATTAATTGGAATAGTGTATTTTAATACAAGGGAAGTTTAAATTAAAGAAAATTGAATATATTGACCTTGTGGTCAATATTATGATGTGTGCCATTTAAAGCCACAACTTATATTAGAGAAAAGGGACGCGTAGGGGGAGGAGTCACTTAACCTTTGATTTCTCAACGAAAGTCATAAGGTATATTCATAGATTATACTTGAAGTTATAAAAAGGAAGTTTCATTTATTAAAGGATCAAATATAAAATATTTGATAATTCGGTGACATTCTGTCATGAATGAGAATGGCGGCCTTGAGTGCCGAGCCTCCTTACCTATAAGAGTTTTTTTTTGGTAGGTCTGTCTCATAAACGCCAACTCTATGGATTGACACGTGTTTCCTTGCTGGTAAGGAAGAACGCCCTTCTAAAGCCACACTTGGAATTTCTACTATAAAGATGGAAACTCAATCTCTATGTGGCGGAAAAACCCTAGCCAACGTGGACGGACTCCCCAAGGAAAAACGGAGAAGTAAGAAGTTATGGGACGGCATGAATGGCGGGAGAATGGGGATGTGACCCCTACATTAAAAAGGAAAAAGGGCTTACAGAAGGGGGGATGATCGGGGAGGTTTTTGGGGAAGAAGATCAGGATTCAATGGGGAATGAATGACTGTAAGTAGAGGAAACGCATGCAGTCAGTGCTGGGCGTGACTAGAGGAGAAGCTACTTCTACAACCAAGGTGCTGGATATACAACCTCCACGAGAAGAGTTGGGAACGATTTTTCTTAGTTGCTCATTGAAGGGGATATCCTTGAAGGTATCAGTTGTGTAGTATTTTTGAGTATTGATCGACTTCCGTTCAGGTACGAGACAAAAACATTTGCTAGATATCTATTTGGTTTTTTTTTTTTTTGTCTGCATTTAGATGAAGCCGCAAATACCTGGTCTTCACGCTAACCGAAATTTGTTGTTACGAATCAAAACATAGTGTAGATCTGTCTGTTCTGGATCTCTATTCTTGTTCAGAATCTTGGTAGTGTGTTTAAATCATGTGTAAAAAACGTCACTGCTTATTCTTAATTGAGAACGACTAGCCTGTCCCGAATTGCATAATAGCAGTCTAGAATCTCTGAGGTTGGGGTATGTTGGAAACGAAGATCTTCCTTCAACCTATTTTTTTGTTGTTTGTTATACGGAAAGTGTGTTACTTTTTCCTTTTAGATAGCCTTGTTGGTGTGAAGGGTTAAATTATGGACCCTTTTTCCAGATCTTTACATTTACATTTCGCTGCGTAAGTTTGGATGTAAATGATAGGATATAAAAGAGATAGCGAGCATTTTTACTGTAGATTGATCTGTGTCACTTATTTGAATAGTGCCCTCAGGATCGTATAGATGTTCCGTATGTATCATTACAATGCTGAAGTTCAATCTATGTCCCAGATAATTTAGCACCCTGAATGTATAAGCTTTTGTGGAGGCAGACGGTAACTATAATCATTTGATGATTGACCCTGTCAGAAAACAATTAGTGTCCAGAAAGATCTCGGTAGGTTATGAGAGGTGGTTCCTCTATTATACTTTACTCTGGTTAAGTTGGATCCCTGGCAAAATTAGAGATGCATATTTTTATAAATTATACATATACTTTAACGGACGCGTAGAGGTATTTGAGGACAGTGGAGAGTTGAGTCCTTTGTTTAATTCCTGCACCTATTTATTATGTTGATAAGCTGATTTCCTAATTGTGGTTATTGTTTAGAGATTGGGAATTTCAAACTTCGCTATATGTATAGCCATTGGGAAGGGACGACATTATAGATGCCTGATCCCCGTAGCTCTCCTAGTAAGTTAAGTAAGTTATTGGTGTTTATTACTGTATATAGTTTTAGTAAATTTTATTATGATTGTGTTATAATAACGAGAAAACTAAGCTATGAAAAGAACTCTGTGGAGTTGATTTTCCTTGAAATACTCAAGGGAGAGGATTTGAGAAAGTAAAAGATGAGTATTGTAGCAACGCTGCTGCATGATGTAAGAATATTTTTTGAATAATGGAAAAGAGGTGACTTTTCTTGTGGACGTAGCCCAGAGGGGGGTGAACCACCTATATAAGTCTCTGTCTCGTGTATGTTTATGATGGTTCCATTGTTCATGTGTAAATGTATGATTTGTCAAGTGATGATGGTAAAAGTTAGTCATATTTAGTCATATGATGATTCCTACATATATATTTAAGTTTTGTCAAAGCACAATTAAGTCCATAATTAATGGTTAAAGAGGTGCAAGATAAAAGTTGCTAATGTTGTTTAAATGTTGATTAAGAGTTAAGTTAGATGTTTTAAAGCTGGAAAAATGCTAGATAGATTCGATTTATGATCCTGGCATTTATATTTAAACGTTTCGTGAAAAATGGTAAATAAAATGGGATCTTAACAATTATAGTAAAATAAAGAATGGGGGTTAATAAAAGAAAGGATAATTGACGGATTGTAATATGTTGACTACAAGTTCCTTGGTTTAAGTGTACCTATGTTTATTATTTTTATAGAACTTGATGAAGTGATTTTGGTGATTTACAGTTAGGAATTAATACGAGTATGTTAAATGAATTAGTGGACTCATAAGAAAGTTATGAAATGAAAAGTAATTGTTATTTAGAATAGTTATCCTACACGCTCAATAGTTTTTGACTAATTTTAATCGATGTCTTAATCAGATTTATGTTTAAGAAGGGATTTGGTATATCTTTATCTGTTATTAAAAGTTCATTGTGTAAAAATTTGAAATTTTAACCAAATTCTCTGACTCTGAAATTGGGGTTGTTACATTTTGTTTTACTAACGTGTGAAGTTTGGTTATCGATGCGAGGAGCAAGTACATTCGTTTCTCGAAAATAACATCTAAGAATTTTATTTTAAAGGGGATGTTACAATATCCAAGCCAGAGAAGAGCCAGAGCCCGGAATCTAGTTGCAGGAGCCTGTTTCATGATCAGGTATACTTGTACATCATTCTACTTTTGACAAATAAAGGTTGAAGTGTCTTTCTTGTTCCAATTTAAATGTGTTATGAAATGGCATCTTAATTTGGATATGTTTTGGTCAATGCTGAATGTTAAACATTGTTTTTGTTTCTTTCAAGCTTTATATATTGCCCAAAATGTTTTGAGAAAGGTATTGTTATTGCAAGTTTACTGAAGGGAAGGTGGATTTGGAAGTTGAACATGAGATCAAGTCAAGGCTAGGATCAAACTTCGATTGAAAGGTGTGTTCCCAAGATCTACAACTTATTTATTTTTTGTAAATGTCTCTGTAATAGCATCAATACACTTACCTGTCAGCCCAACCAAGTTGATAGCATTAGTTTCCTTGCTATAGGGTAGATTTGCCCTCCAACAGACTGGCGACTCCGCTGGGGAAAGTTGAGTTTTTGGCTCTAGGAAACCTTGTTCTTGTTTGTCTTTTTAGATTGTTTTGACTTCTTTGATGTGTTGAGAAACTTTATAGGTATCCCTTGCCTGTTTCTTGCCTACTTTCATCAGTTTTTGGTACCTTCCAAAGTCAGTTTTTTAAGCCTTTGAGATATGAGCGCTACTCTGCTATATATACAGTAGCGCCCATATGCTACTGTGCTATATATATAGTAGCGTCCATTTAAGTAGGGGCGCAAGTTTCCCTACTACACAGTAGGGTACACTTTCTGAAGCATTCTATTTTTGGTTTGCTTGTTTTTTAGCCTTTTGGTGATTTGCTGACTTTGCTGTAGGATCTCTTTGACTGTTGCATGAGGTTTTTAACTTTTGCTTAAGTCATAGAACCTTTTCTTGAAGTCTTTTTCCATTTTTTTGAACCGCTTGTTGACCCTTGGAATTTTTGGACTGTTTATTGACCTTTTTGGAAGACTAGGTTGTGTTTTGTGTTGAGCACTTTCACTTTTTTAGGCCCTAACTACCTGTTGCTAGTTTACAAACCTGCATACTCTTGTATCTGCTATTTGTGGCGACGTTTTTATGCTCTCTACTCCTCCTATCCTTTGTTTTAGGGTTTGGTCCTTTGTAGAGCCTGTCTTCTATTTTGGTCGAGTTCCTTTCTTCCTGTACTTATTGTCTTTTGCTGGTTGCAAGTGCATCTAAATAGATGTAGGCTAGTTCATTTCTCAGTTTCTTTGTGTTAGTAAGGCATCTTGCTTGTCTACTTGTGCTTGGCATAGTGGTCTTGCTCGGGCTAGATACTTTAGGTCAGTCCTTTTGTGTCTTTCTCCTTTGTTTTCTTCCACTTTGTCTCCAAGTTTAGAGGCTTTTTCTTTGCAAAAAACCTTTAGATCAAGTCTTTTTCGAGCTAGGGTTTCGACAGCTATAAGCCTAAGAACTTTTTAGCGATACTTATACACATTGCATATAAAGTTTTATTTTGCTTTCCATTTTTATATAGTTCTTTTTTGTTTATTGAAAAAGCAAAAAAAATTGGTATTTTAAGTTTAAATAGAACTTGTTTTTGTTGTTACAAGATAACTTAGGATATTTTGTATAATTTCAAAAAAGAAAACAAAAATTTTTAAGTAGGTTTACTCGATTTTTCAGTTTTGGAAAGAAGTAAATGAAAAAATGAAAAGAGCTTTGTTGTAGAAAGTTTTGATATTATTGCACTTTTGTTTTCTTGTTATAACCACGCCACACAAAAGCACTACCCTTTTTGAGTAATAACAGCCCTAAAATTTGTTAATAAAATGAACTAGAAACATTTTTTCTTTTTAGGGATACACTACACCAACTAGTTTTGGTTAGGATCTTGGGTTTAAATCACCTTAAACCACTCAAGATCACACATTGCGCAAAAATCGTAGTAATACTATCATAGGTAAACCCACCTCACTCAAAACTTGCCTGGGATCTATGCAGTAGGTCATTGCGAGATCAGTTTGTGGGAATACTCCTCCTACTTTCGGTTCGAGCATACGCCAGGATCGGATTGCGTATTGGGGACTCTTTCGAGTTTCGGGCTTAGCTACCCTGCCCACTATCGTGCCCACTATATGCTAGTTAACTAAAACTTAACTTGCAGAGTGCTAAACATAAATTATCAACCCGAGGAAGTCTTTTATTTCAAAGCTATCGTGCAAAATATATGCGAGTACAATTTCTACCTGAAATTGTTATCTATTGATATGCAATCGAAACTATTTGTAACTAGGTCACACTTGCTTGAAAATAAATCAAACCCAAACCTATTCATGAAATCACACTGTAAATCGAATCATACTTCAACAAAATAAACAAGATCTAATTATGTACATCTAGAAGAATTGTTATGTTGGCCAACGATCTACCAAAACGAATTAACAGAAAAACACTATGGTAAATCAAATGAACAACACATGGTCTTAATAATAAAATAACTATGATAAATCCAATGCATGAAAGAATTAACAAATAAACAAATCTGCAAAATAAAACACTTACAATCAACACTGCCAGCATCTGCTCAGGGAAGAGGGCCCTTCCTCCACTGAGCAGATATGGATCTCCACAATGAAAGTCTACAACTCCAGAATTAAGAAACTGTCAGCATGTATTATCATAATGAAATAATTACAACAGATCTGGATCAAATCCTACATCATAACATTGTGTTCTCTCCTATCTTGCATCTCCTATCCTGCCTAATCTATCATGCTTAATCTCTATCAATCTATCCCCCCCTTCTCAATGAGATGGATTACATATTTATACATAAAATTATCTCCTGAAAATGAAGAACTAAACCCCCAACTTGTGATCTGCAACAGCTGAAACACGGCCGTAACTGCTGGCAATTTTGGAACCGGCTGCAACACCAAATCTGGAAAATACCCTCTCGAAGAATCACCTGCATATCGCAAAATGTAGCTTGTTTTGGAGATTTCCTCGCGATTTAGGTAAATGAGGATGTTACGCACAAAACCCATGTCTCGGATTGTTTAGATTCGTTTCCATCTGCCCGCAAATCAAGACGCGAATCAGGGTGTTCTTAGGTGGCACGCGTTTTTAGTTAAAGCTGTAACAGTTAGCTATGAGCGTCCTGTACGTGACAACTCACTCCACAAACTACCATTAGTGAAATTATGCATAATAGTCTTTTAATTCATCAAAGATAAAGGAAAATAATCACTATTAACCACTTAAAACATAAATGGAAGTAGCAGGCTGTTCAACGCGCAACTACAACAAATGGATAAAAAATGGAATGATAAATGAGAAATAATGGTAAGAAAATGGATGAAAGGTATGTCGATAAATGATGGAAAAATGGACAATTCCAGGGCCCAACATCTCCCCCAAACTGAACTTGTTGCATGTCCTCATGCAACCCAATATCTGTGTAGCATCCAACTTGAAAAAGACTCATTCACTTGTTCCTTCATTTTACCATTTGCACAGCTGCAGCTAGAAGAAATAGAGAGTTTAACACAAATTGGCAGAGTCACTTAGCAGAGGATTTAGCAGAAAATTTGGCGGATTCGCAGCTCTTTAGTAGAAATTTGGCAAAGTCACAGCTTATTTTAGCAGAGAATTTGGCGAAGGTTTTAGCGAAGATTTTGGCGGAACAATCGCTAAATGTAGCGGCAAATTTGGCGGAGTCAGCTTATTTTAGCAGAGAAGTTGGCGAAGGTTTTAGCGGAGATTTTGGCGGAACAGCACTAAATATAGCGACAAATTGGGCGGAATAGCGCTAAATGTAGCGGCAAATTTGGCGGAGTCAGCTTATTTTAGCAGAGAAGTTGGCGAAGGTTTTAGCGGTAAATTTGGCGGAACAGCGCTAAATTTAGCGGCAAATTTGGTGGACTTGCAGCTGTCGGAAAAGATGTCGCAGCCGCCGGAAAAGATGTCGCAGCTGCCGGAAAACGGGCAGCTGCCGGAAAGCGGTCGCCGGAAAATATGTCGCAGCTGCCGGAAAAGATATCACAGCTGCCAAAAAAGATGTCGCAGCTGCCGGAAAGCGGTCGCCGAAAAATATGTTGCAGCTGCCGGAAAAGATGTCGCAGCTGCCGAAAAACGGGCAGCTAATTTTAGCAGAGAAGTTGGCGAAGGTTTTAGCGGCAAATTTGGCAGAACAACGCTAAATTTAGCGGCAAATTTGGTGGACTTGCAGCTGTCGGAAAACAGGAAACGGCAATATTTTACGGCGTTTTAGTCTTTTTGAACAGAAAACTTCTAAAGCCATTTTCTCCCAAACGGCGAACTGGGTTGGGTTGAAATTTTGCAGGCAAGTAGCTATCACTCTAATGCATCTCCACGCCAAAAATTAGACAAACCCACATCACGGATCTCGAGAAAAATGCGAATTGGATGTAGGTGATGATGGCCATTTTCTCGAAAACCGTGCACTGGATTGAGCTGAAACTTGCCACAGTTGTTCTTCATGATGTTATGCATCCCCTGTCCAAATTTCATGAGTATCCAACTTACCACTTGAAAGATATGCCCAAATCAAATTCTGCACTTTTGAACATGAAAAAAAAATGTATTGCAGCTGAACTTCCAGAGCCAATATTTCAAAAACTACAAACTGGGTTGGGCTGAAAATTTTCAAGCAGGTAAATACCATTATAGTGCATCTCCTCACCAAAAATTAGATGAACCCACATCACAGATTTCGAGAAAAATGCGAATTGGCTGTAGGTGATAATGGTCATTTTCTCAAAACCCGTGCACTGGATTGAGCTGAAACTTACCACGATTGTTCATCATGTTGTTATGCATTCCCTGTCCAAATTTCATGAGGATCCAATTCGTGGCTTGTGAGATATCCTTAAATCAAATTCTTCATTTTTGCCAGCTGTGAGTGAATAAAAATCAGTATGCACAAAATGTCAAAAACCACTCCCCCAAATTGAATATGTTGCATGTCCTCATGCAAAAGAGGAGTTTTCGTCTTAGTTGTGAACAACCATTTCCCCCAAACTGAGTATTTTACCTTCCATTCATGAAATCAAGTGAACTTTGGGACTTTTGTTTTCTTGTATCTGCACTATCATTGTCAACATCCAATTTTTGTATATGTCTGGAAACACATCTTTGACTTACAAAAATCACTGTAGGCTGCCTATTTCCATTATGCATGTATCATGCTTATTAAAACTCTTCACGGCAGAAAACAAGTTTTGATTTGCACATCAATCCTCCAAACTGTTATAAAAATTATTACTGATAAAAATGACCATTTTTCAAGTGTTGTGTATGGTAGGACTGTTTCAAAGTAGTTCAAGGGATCTTCTCAAACATATAGCACCAAAAGAACCAATTGCAGCAAGCATAAAGCCCATATCCAACTAAGAATGAGAATCTCAAAGCACCAAGCCATTTCAAAATAGTTGGTAGCCACCATATTCAACAAATCCATGTATCAATTAACAAAACCTATGTATGTATCTCACTTCATACATTCATGTAGCTTCCAATAATCCAATTTCGAAAACAGAGAATGGATCTGGAAATGACTATGTATTGCTGCTCCAAAAACTCAGATTAGTGAAATATATAATCTACTATTACCTTCATTTTTGCCTTGGATATACCTTCACCTTCTGAGATGCAGCAATGAAATGAGCTAGAAATAGATGGCTGGTCATGAAACGGTGGGCTGAGCATGGCTTAACAATGACAATTGATGCTTCTATTATGTGGATAGAAACCCTGTAATCATGAAATCTCATGTCCCCAAAAACTTAGTTTGCCGCCATGGAAATATAAGCATGTTTTCCCAAATTTGTCTTTCATTATTATGGGAATATTTTCATAGTGATAGCAACATCTCTCTTCCATTATGAACTACAACATCAAATATGCAAGGACCATGATAACAATTGTAAGCCAATGTGGGCATTACTGAATAATGAGACTCATACCTCTGAATGTATGGCAACATAAAATTCTACCACTGTAAGTTCTCGAGAAGCAACAGCAATGCCTTGTGTTCCTACAGCTGGTTCTTGTGTGACATCAGTAGATCATTTTTTCATGGTTTTCTAGGCTTCTTGAGATAATTAATGAATTCAGAAAACTCCCTGATCATTTTTGTTTGTACTTCAAGAGAACATTTTCAATGAGAAAACAATCTGCAAACCTTGATTCTGTAAAAAAAACTAATGCCCACTAGGCTTCTTGAGATAATTAATGAATTCAGAAAACTCCCTGATCGTGCCCACTATATGCTAGTTAATTAAAACTTAACATGCAGAGTGCTAAACATAAATTATCAACCCGAGGAAGTCTTTTATTTCAAAGCTATCGTGCAAAATATATGCAAGTACAATTTCTACCTGGCATTGTTATCTATTGGTATGCAATCGAAACTATTTGTAAACTAAGTCAAAACTGCTTGAAAAGAAATCAATACTCAAACCTATTCATAAATCAAACTGTAAATCGAATACACTTCAAATAAGATCTATTCCTATGAAACAAGATCTGATTACGTACATCTAAAGAATTGTTATCTAAATAATTGTTATGTTGGCCAACGATTTACCAAATGAATTATCAACACGACGATTATGACAGATCTAATGAATGAAAGCATACAACTATCATAAGCTTAATGAATGAAAGCATAAACAAAATAATAAGCAGATCTAAACAATAACACACTTACAATTAACACTATCAGCATCTGCTCAGGGAAGAGGGCCCTTCCTCCACTGAGCAGATCTGGATCTCCACAATGAATGTCTACAACTCCAGAATTAAGAAACTGCCAGCATGTATTATCATAATGGAAGAATTACAACAGATCTGGATCAAATCCTACATCATAACATTGTGTTCTCTCCTATCTTGCATCTCCTATCCTGCCTAATCTATCATGCTTAATCTCTATCAATATTTCCCCCTATCAATCATTTTTTCTTAATGAGATTGATTACATATTTATACATAAAATTATCTCATGGAAATGAAGAACTGAGCCCCCAGCTTGTGATCTGCAACAGCTGAAACACGGCCGTAACTGCTGGCAATTTTGGAACCGGCCACAACACCAAATCTGGAAAATACCCTCTCAAAGAACCACCTGCATAGCACAAACCGTAGCTTTTTTGGGCGATTTCCTCGCGAGTCAGGTAAATGAGGATGCTACGCACAAAACCCATGTCTCAGCTTTTTGAGATTCATTTCCATCTGTCCGCAAATCAAGATGCGAATCAAAGTGTTCTTATGTGGCATGCGTTTTTGGTTAAGGCTGTAACAGCTGGCTATGAGCGTCCTATACGTGACAACTCACTCCACAAACCATCATTAGTAAAATTATGCATAATAGTCTTTTAATTCATCAAAGATAAAAGAAAATAATCACTATTAACCACTTAAAACATCAATGGAAGTAGCAGGCTGTTCAACGCGCAGCTACAACAAATGAATGAAAAATGGAATGATAAATGAGAAATAATGGTAAGAAAATGGATGAAAGGTATGTCGGTAAGTGATGAAAAATGGACAATTCCAGGGCCCAACATCTCCCCCAAACTGAACTTGTTGCATGTCCTCATGCAACCCAATACCTGTGTAGCATCCAACTTGAAAAAAAAACTCATTCACTTGTTCTTTTATTTTACCATTTGCACAGCTACAGCTAGAAGAAATAGAGAGTTTAAACACAAATTGGCAGAGTCACTTAGCGAAGGATTTAGCAGAAAATTTGGCGGATTCGCAGCTCTTTAGTAGAAATTTGGCAAAGTCACAGCTTATTTTAGCAGAGAATTTGGCGAAGGTTTTAGCGAAGATTTTGGCGGAACAACGCTAAATGTAGCGGCAAATTTGGCGGAGTCAGCTTATTTTAGCAGAGAATTTGGCGAAGGTTTTAACGATGAATTTGGCGGAACAGCGCTAAATGTATCGGCAAATTTGGCGAAGTCAACTTATTTTAGCAGAGAAGTTGGCGAAGGTTTTAGCGGCAAATTTGGCGGAACAACGCTAAATGTAGCGGCAAATTTGGCGGAGTCAGCTTATTTTAGCAGAGAAGTTGGCGAAGGTTTTAGCGGCAAATTTGGCGGAACAACGCTAAATTTAGCGGCAAATTTGGTGGACTTGCAGCTGTCGGAAAAGATGTCGCAGCCGCCGGAAAAGATGTCGCAGCTGCCGGAAAACGGGCAGCTGCCGGAAAGCGGTCGCCGGAAAATATGTTGCAGCTGCCGGAAAAGATGCCGCAGCTGCCGAAAAGCGGTCACCGGAAAATATGTTGCAGCTGCCGGAAAAGATGTCGCAGCTGCCGAAAAACGGGCAGCTAATTTTAGCAGAGAAGTTGGCGAAGTTTTTAGCGGCAAATTTGGCGGAATAGCGCTAAATTTAGCGGCAAATTTGGTGGACTTGCAGCTGTCGGAAAACGGGAAACGACAATATTTTATGGCGTTTTAGTCTTTTTGAACGAGAAACTTCTAAAGCCATTTTCTCCCAAACGACGAACTGGGTTGGGCTGAAATTTTGCAGGCAAGTAGCTACCACTCTAATGCATCTCCACGCCAAAAATTAGACAAACCCACATCACGGATTTTGAGAAAAATGCGAATTGGCTGTAGGTGATTATGGGCATTTTCTCGAAAACTGCGCACTGAATTGAGCTGAAACTTGCCACGGTTGTTCATCATGCTGTTATGCATTCCCTGTCCAAATTTCATGAGAATCTAACTTACCAATTGAAAGATATGCCCAAATCAAATTCTGCACTTTTGAACATGAATAAAAATGTATTGCAGCTGAACTTCCAGAGCCAATATTTCAAAAACTACAAACTGGGTTGGGCTGAAATTTTTCAAGCAGGTAAATACCATTATAGTGCATCTCCTCACCAAAAATTAGATGAACCCACATCACGGATTTCGAGAAAAATGTGAATTGGCTGTAGGTGATGATGGACATTTTCTCGAAAACCGTGCACTGGATTGAGCTGAAACTTACCACGATTGTTCATCATGTTGTTATGCATTCCCTATCCAAATTTCATGAGGATCCAATTCGTGGCTTGTGAGATATCCTTAAATCAAATTCTTCATTTTTGCCAGCTGTGAATGAATAAAAATCAGTATGCACAAAATGTCAAAAACCACTCCCCCAAACTGAATATGTTGCATGTCCTCTTGCAAAAGAGGAGTTTTCATCTTAGTTGTGAACAACCATTTCCCCCAAACTGAGTATTTTACCTTCCATTCATGAAATCAAGTGAACTTTGGGACTTTTGTTTTCTTGTATCTGCACTATCACTGTCAACATCCAATTTTTGTATATGTGCTAGCTGGAAACACATATTTGACTTACAAAAATGACTATAGGCTGCCTGAAAAATGACTGTATGCTATTTGAAATTCACTGTGTGAGCTCAATTTTTGATTCCCCATGGTTGTGGTTAAGTGCTCATAATGTATTGCAAAAATAAAATGACAATGCACAGGAAATCTTCATACCAGCAAGAGATCAGATTTGCAAATTTCCTTTTATGATGACCCAAGCTGCTCAAATATCATCTGACAATCATAGAATTTGTAGACCCTTCATATGTCACAAGTGCCAAAAAAAAAATACCAGTGATCTTCACAAGCCAAACTCACTACAGGAATTATTATTCATGGGAAATAAAAGAGTTTTAGAACCATTTTCTCATCAAATTCATGGCAAATTCTGTTGCAATAAACCACAGTAGATTTCATCCATTCTCATGGTTGAATGAAGGCTGCTAGAATTTTCGTTGGTAATGCCCTTATCATGAGTGCTTTGTAACACTTCAAATAATGTCAAACATTCTTTTGCACATTCCACAACAATCAAACTTATTTCAGAAATTCTGTCGAACTTGACAAATGACCAATGTTGAGAGTAATCATTACCTTCATGCTGCTGAGATATACTTCACATCACACCTTGAAAAGGTTGCTACAGGATTTCCATTGTGCATGTATCATGCTCATGACGACTAAAACCAATGTAGGCATTAGTGGATGGTAAAGATACCATATGTATAAGATGGTGGAAAATCCATATACCATATAAAATGTGGCTCTCAATAATTTTGAATTATGAAGATGTGAACCATTATGTGCACCACTGAACAAAGCAAACAAATCAAAGAAATCATGCCTTTGTTTTCTATTGTGCTTGTGTGATAGCATACTCTTGAGAAGGAATGGCTTCTACTTCAACTTTTCATGTTGTAGGTTCTTGTGTCTAGCCTATCCTTTTCTTTTCAAGATGTGTATCTGCTGCTTTATTTCTCCTCATTATTTTTATATGGCAACAGAGCACCGTTCCTTACTACTGATTCTTGTGTGGCAGCAGCAAGACTTCTTTTCTTACTGCTGGTTCTTGTGTGACAGCAGCAAGACTTCTTATTGTTGCTTCTTGTGTGACAACAATAAGGTATCCCTTTTTTTTTTCATGCTTGGTCAGTTGGGTTGGTGAGATGTTGGATTGGAATTTGAAGTGGATGTGCATGGATAATGAAGTGTTAGAACTGACTGGGAAATGATGGGAATGGATGGACATAAAAGGCTATTTAGAAAATGGAAATGGCTAATGCTTAGTGGTTCTTCATGACATTTCCCCAAATCTTTAATAAATCAAAAACTCATGCTATTTTACCTCAAGTTTTACCTCCATAGAAGCCTTGGTTGACATGAATGGACTGGTGTATGCTGGAGCTATGTAGGCTGATCTGATGCTGAGACATATGTATATGAGAGCTGGAACTGGATGAGACTGAATTTGATCCATGATGTTGTGCTGGTTGCATGTAAAACTAACTGTTGAGACAATTGATGAGTAGAAATTCTACCATAGAAGCAGAAAGTCCTTTCTCTTATTCTGAAAATCAACTGCTGAACTGAAAATGGAAAGGAATTGCAAAACTACTAAAAAAATGATGCTGCAAATCATTGTTGAAACCATTAGATCACATAATCTTCAGCTGCTACAAACCCGAGGTACAATTCTTACCATGCGAATGAATATGCTGAAGTCGAGCATGGAAAGAAATCATTGGATTACCGGCCATTAATGTATGCCGTTAACCAAGGTGAAGAAACTCACTTTTTATGACAATGAGCTCTAAAGTACCTTAGTGCATCTTGAGAGGTACGAATGGATGTGCTGGAGTCGAGTCACCTGCAAGATTTGTCAATCAAGAGGCATTGATGAATCCCCATGATTAACAACAAGAAAATCTGCCATTGATTCATGCAGATACCAGGGCACTATAAAAAATCTAATCTTGATCCCAGATGATGTGTCGGAGTCGATGGGACAAGACCATTGGAAGGTGGACCTTAATGCATTCCACATCATCCAATACGAGTACAAAATAAATGATTATGAAGACTCATAGTGAAAAATAGGACCAACATGAAACTCAGAAGTGGAAAGTACATGTGAAGTCATGATGTAGTAGTGATAGGAAATAAAATGGTTATGGTGACTACAAAAGCAGTGGAAAATGAGACTTCGACATGAATGGATTTTTAGGGTTTTGAAATGAGGAGGGTGAATGAATCTACCATAGGGAAATTGGCTTCTTGAGGGGTTTCTTTCAGCAACAAGTGGGATGACAGGTGTCTAAAAATGATTTCTGTCATGTAGCAATGGGACTTGACTTTGGAAACATTGGACTCTGTATGGTTTGCACATCAATCTCTCCATTTTTTTTATGTGCTCAATCCAATTGCAAATTGATAAAAAGTCTTCAAGAGTCACTCGTGCATGCATTGACCTTTTTCTTCCAAGGACCTGCAAAACCTAGCATTTGCCTGCAATAAAACATGAGATGATGGAAGAAGAGAGATGATTGGTCTCTCTTCACCCAACACTTATGAAAAAAACAACAAGCAATTACTCATAAAACAAATCCAAATAAAAATGAAGAAAGCAAAATCCATTTTATACCTGCAGCAGAGCAATGTCCATCTAGACTCACCAACGGTATTCTGATCATAGCTTCTTCGTTTCTTGCCCAATTTGAGTGATTCCAAAGCCAAATGAAAGTAAATTCATAGGTCTATTTCCATTAGAAACAGGTTTTTTTAAATTCTATGCAATGATCTTCCAAATCACTGAGTAACAGCTTGCATGACAAGGTGTTTTTTCGAATTCTGGACTAGACCAACAGTCACGGTTTTAGGCTTAACTTTTTCGTTTGATAACGGATTGATGTGATTCCAATTGGAGATGAAAGTAGATTCATGTAGGTATATCCATTAGAAACAGGTTTTGAATCCAACAAGAATTGATGGGTGAAATAAGCCAATGAACAGTCTAGAAAATATACTTTTAGGAATGCAGATTTGGGACAGACAGTTGGTATTTTGGTCATAAAATTTGCATACGACATCGGAATGGAGTGATTCAAATTGAATTGTAAACTAGATTCATAGGGGAATATACCTATAAAACAGGTTTTCAAAATATGTCAAATAAGGCATCCAAAAATGGACTGTCCCAGCTCTGTTCATAAGCTGCCAGCTTGACACCCTGTTAGTATTTTGGCCATAAAATTTTCGTTTGACGCTCAATCATAAAAATTCAAATTGTTTTGGAAACTAGATTCAAAGGGCTACTTTGTGTATAAACAGGTTTTAAAAATAAGTTCATTTGGTCTCCCAAAAATGGACTGTCCCGTCTATGTTTCAGTAAAATTTTCAAGCCAAAATGTCACAAAAATCCAATAAATTAAATTTAACCCGCAAAAAGTGATCGAAATAGGTGTGAATGATTTTAATGATGTAAATTTAAATATAACACACATCCATACCAAAAATTTCAAGCATTGAGCACCTAGATTGATTTATACAGTTTGTTGTAGCCGAAGCTGCAACTCTTAAAAAAATGACATAATGTTGAAATGAAGCATGTGCATTTTTATGGAAAATAAAAACTAAATACATATCATGATGTGCAACACCCACGTATCTCAAAATCATTAATTTTTACCTGTAGCACAGTCACAGCTGAGTGTTGCATCTCCCTGTCACAGTCAATGTTGCAGCTCACTGTTGTAGCTGAGAGTAATCACAGCTGAGAGTAATCATTCACAGCTGGGTGTTGTAGCTAACAAATTCATGTCAAATTTCAAGCTTGAAGGGTTCCATAATCATGGGCTCATTTTCCTGTGGATTCTTCATTTACTTTCCCTAATTACTGTAATTTTGTTTTCATGATATTTTTATTTTTATTTGTAACAAATTGAAATTGGGAAATTGATGACAAAAAGGACTTGAGCATTTTTGTTCAAATAGTCAACAATTCCAAAGCATTCATGAAAACATCTCATACCCATTCCTTATCTTTCTACTTTCTGATCTTCCAGATCGCAACAAGGCGCAGGAAGAGAGCATACTTATTCAAAAATAAAAATAAAAAACAAACAAAAGCATGGTTTTATTCTATTATTCTATCCTACCCTATTCTACTTGAAAAAAAATAAAAAAATTTCAAGTGTATGCATATTTCCAATGGAGCCATTTTCGAAAAAGTGACTCAAGTATGCTCATACTCCCAATAGAAAAATATAACTTTATGAATTCTAGGATATGAGAGATCAACTTCCCTTCAAATGATGGTGCCAAGAATTGGTGAAGTATGAAATGATGCTGCAGACCGATGACAGATTGAAACCAAGCTTCAATATAGTCTTTGTTCCCTTGATTGCTCATGGATGTTACACCATGAAGATCCTTATTAAACTGATCTTCCTCAATGCATAAGATTTCCGGATCTAATGATGTGAATGATGCTTTTGGTTTCAATGGATGTTCTCCATCAAATATTACGTGTGTATTGTTGATCTTGTCTGCTTGCTTATGAGGACTAGAAGAAACTCCATCTGCAAAACTTGGATCTAAAACATGTTCAGGCCTCGTATGGATTTGCTGCAACAACGCACAGCCTTTTTGCAGCGGTGTAGATGAGGTAGAATAAGAGGGAAGTGTAGAAACATTTTGCAGTTCAGCACTGTAAGCATACTGTACTGCTTTATTATGGTTAGGGTGGAGGGTGGATTGGACAGGAAATTGTGTTGGATACCAAGGAGTTTGATGAGAAGATAGATGTGGCTGATGTAGATGATTGAGTTGTGAGGTTGATATTGAAGGACCAACTTGTGTTGCAGCATGAGGGAGAGTGGAGATATGATCATAAAATAGGCCATTCCAACCTTGTGGGTAAGGTAGGTAAGAGTTAAATTGAGGCTGCAACAGCTGCCATGGTGGAAGAGTATTCAATGACTGAGTATGAAAGTAAGGAAATGGAGGGATAGAATTTTGAACCATAGATGTAGGCCATGGTTGACATGACTGTTGCAACGAGTTGGCTGCAACTCCCAGATCTCTTTGATATGTTTCTTTCATCCTTGGTAAGGAGGGGCAATGATCTATGGAATGATTCAAGTCACATATACCACAACTTTCAAGACTATCCAAAGGGAAATCCCTTGCTTCTCTTATTTCCTCCTGCTTTTCCTTATCCTGCAAAACACCCAATTGTAAATCAGCTTTAGAAATGTCAAATAAATTGTTGATTTCAGTTCGCAAAACTCTTGCTTTTGCAGCAGATTTCAAAAATAGAGATAAAAGTTCCTTAGAATTCTTACCAGTCTTGAAGTTTCCTCTTGAATACCTTCTACATAACTCACAAATATCATCATATGCTAACTGAAATACATTACCTGTTCCGATCAGATTTAATATTTCTAAACATTCAGCTTGGATTCCCTTGAGTAGAAGTGTTTTTAAGATTTCCTTCCCCAGTTTCCTCTGTTTGGATCTTTGGAGGTTATATTGAAATCGTTCTATGTATTCCTCCAGACTCTCTTCTTCTCCTTGTGTCATTCCGAAGATGTCTTCATTGACCCTGCAATAATCTTGGTACCTTTTCAAGAACACATGTTTCATGTCTTCCCAAGTTTGTATACAATTCCCACCGAGGCTCATGAACCATCGGAGGGCTGTTCCTTTTAGAGTAAGGGGAAATACATTCAACTTTTGATCATTAGCACAATAACCATATCCTCTACAAAGTACTTCAAATTGAAATAAAAATACATCAGGGTCTTCGTTTTCCAAACCGTGAAAATTTGGTAGAACATGTGGGGGAATTCTTTTTGTTGGTGCCACTCCGCTCGAATCTCTGATGGGAAATTCGAAGGTAACAACTTCTCCATCTTTTTCACCTGCCATCTCTTCATTAGATTCTTTGTGTGCTATCTTAAGGCTCCTCCTTCGAATGTTCCTGTCAACTTGTTAGTAGAATGGGTGCTCACAACACCACTAAGGGGAATGATAAGATTTATGAATCAAAGATTGAAAATGAAATAAAACTGAATGTAAAGACAGAAAATTAACACTCAAAATAAATTTAATAAACTGAAATGTAATCATGCAACCTACATGCCCTATTTTAACAATGCATCTGTAAAACAATGTCAAATGTACTATTGCACAATTGATAACTTCCCCGGCAACGGCGCCAAAATGTCGTGCCCACTATATGCCAGTTAATTAAAACTTAACATGCAGAGTGCTAAACATAAATTATCAACCCGAGGAAGTCTTTTATTTCAAAGCTATCGTGCAAAATATATGCGAGTACAATTTCTACCTGACATTGTTATCTATTGATATGCAATCGAAACTATTTGTAACTAGGTCACACTTGCTTGAAAATAAATCAAACCCAAACCTATTCATGAAATCACACTGTAAATCGAATCATACTTCAACAAAATAAACAAGATCTAATTATGTACATCTAGAAGAATTGTTAGGTTGGCCAACGATCTACCAAAATGAATTAACAGAAAAACACTATGGTAAATCAAATGAACAACACATGGTCTTAATAATAAAATAACTATGATAAATCCAATGCATGAAAGAATTAACAAATAAACAAATCTGCAAAATAAAACACTTACAATCAACACTACCAGCATCTGCTCAGGGAAGAGGGCCCTTCCTCCACTGAGCAGATCTGGATCTCCACAATGAAAGTCTACAACTCCAGAATTAAGAAACTGCCAGCATGTATTATCATAATGGAAGAATTACAACAGATCTGGATCAAATCCTACATCATAACATTGTGTTCTCTCCTATCTTGCATCTCCTATCCTGCCTAATCTATCATGCTTAATCTCTATCAATCTTTTTTCTTAATGAGATTGATTACATATTTATACATAAAATTATCTCATGGAAATGAAGAACTGAGCCCCCAGCTTGTGATCTGCAACAGCTGAAACACGGTCGTAACTGCTGGCAATTTTGGAACCGGAAAATACCCTCTCAAAGAACCACCTGCATAGCACAAACCGTAGCTTGTTTGGGCGATTTCCTCACGAGTCAGGTAAATGAGGATGTTACGCACAAAACCCATGTCTCAGATTTCTGAGATTCGTTTCCATCTGTCCGCAAATCAAGATGCGAATCAAAGTGTTCTTATGTGGCATGCGTTTTTGGTTAAGGCTTGTAACAGCTGGCTATGAGCGTCCTGTACGTGACAACTCACTCCACAAACCATCATTAGTAAAATTATGCATAATAGTCTTTTAATTCATCAAAGATAAAAGAAAATAATCACTATTAACCACTTAAAACATCAATGGAAGTAGCAGGCTGTTCAACGTGCATCTACAACAAATGAATGAAAAATGGAATGATAAATGAGAAATAATGGTAAGAAAATGGATGAAAGGTATGTCGGTAAGTGATGAAAAATGGACAATTCCAGGGCCCAACACCCACACTTTCTGATTCGACCGGTGACTGTTCCCCCAGGAGTTTTCGGTGTTGTGGTATCCTTAGTATCTGACTCTAGGTTCATACACAGGTGACAACAGAGGGTATATCTGTTGTACCTAAGACAGACGTGGGAGGAAACCCCTTACAGGTCTTTGGGAGGGCGGTTGGGTGATTCCAGCGCTTGCACCCTTAGTCATTGTATTGTGGACCCCGGGTAACTGTCTTTCTTCCTCCGTTGATCTGTTCTGGGCCCTCATCATCCCAGACTCTTCTCCAGAAGGAACCTTTGTTTGCCTGGTTTGTATACTTAGGACTTTTTTTAGTTGTCGTGCTGTTTGCCCCCTAGTTGTAGTGGCCACTAGGTTCTAGTCTGTTATTTTATATTTATAATCACGGAGAATCAACAACTTCGTAGATCGAGAAGGCTTCAAAACCTTCCACCAGTTAGAGCAGAACCTTTACAGCCAGCTAGACAATAGCAGGTAAACCCTGGTATTTCTTTAGAAATTACTTCTGAAATAGAATTGCCTGAAGAAATTCTTGTAACAGAAAACCTTGAAATAGAGGTTCCTGAGGAAACACTACCAGGTACCACAGATCAGCAACACTTTAGTACAGTTGAGGTGGAAGATATTACTTCCGCGGAGTATAGCACTCCTTTCAATCCTCCTTTAACCAATACTAGAATTCTGTTTCTGTCACCTGTTGGTTTCCAGCAGCCTTTTTTCAGTGCAGATAATTCCTTAGCTGAACATCTGATGTCTAACTTAGGAGGTCAACAGGAGGTTCCCCAAACTCCCACTTTAGGTATGAACACCAACACAGTAAATCCTTCTTTTACTACTACACCAAGTCAGGCACAAACCACATCTGTGTCTACTCCATGTTTCAGTTTCAATACTGGTACATTAGGTATGCCTAGTTCGACAACGATGGCATCTATTCCTACACCTACAGTTGGACCTAGCAGTACGGCCAACTGTGCAACACCTCTTGCTTCTCAACCGTTATATCAAATTCCTAGTACTTGGGTTTCCACACCTGTGGTAGGACCAAGTGCTTCTACAAACATGCCAGTCACGGGCACCATGACTGCACCGTACACATCAGCTTCTACTGGTTTCAATACCTTTGTAGGCCCTAACATGAATCAAGGTAATATGCCTGTAGGTAACATCCCCTTTTCCTTATTCTCAGGGGGAGGGGGTAATATATTTAATGAGCAATATGGCGGGGCTAACACCCAGCCACAGTGGACGAATCCGCAAAGCACTAATCCACTTTCGTATGGGTGGGAAAATTTTAATAACTCTTTCGCACAACAACAACAGATGGCAGGGGGCAACCCCTACCAACAAATACCTAGGGGTAACCGCTACCAACAAGTAGCTGGGGGCAACCCCTATCAACAGTTGGTAGGTTGCAACTCCTATTAGCACATGGTCGGGGGCAACCCTTATCACCAGATGGCTGGGGGCAACCCCTACCAACATTTCATGGGTCAAACGATGGGTGGTTCCCCTTATCAAGTACCATCTTACCGGCCTCGTCTACCATTTCTGGCAACCTTAAATTTTCCAGATCTTTCTAAACTGACAAACGATCCTGTGTATCATAATGCTACATGGCCATCATTTCCCACCAAATTACCTTCGGACATTCCAAAGTTCGAAGGAAAAACAGGTGAAGACCCTGGTGACCATGTCACTACCTTCCACTTATGGTGTTCTTCCAATTCGTTAAACGAAGATTCCATCAGATTGAGATTGTTCCAAAGGACCTTAACTGGTCCTACAGCCAAATGGTACATTGAACTACCTGCGGCTACTTTCTCTAGTTTTGGAGATCTCGCAATCCTCTTTTTGAATCACTTCCAGCTTCCTGTTCGGTATGATGCCGGAACAGAACTTTTGTCTACTTTTAGACAAAATAAAGCCACTCACTTATCTGACCACATTCAGGAGTGGCGAAGACAGAAAAGGCTCATTAAGGCCAACATACCTCCGGAGTTCCTTCTTGAGTGGTACTTGAAATCACTCCTTCCTTATATTTCTAAGGAAGTAGCTACATCTGGAGTATCCAATGAAGAAGAAGTCATCTTAAGGACTCAACAGTTAGACCTTGTTTATGCACAATCTGGTTTACTGTACGATATTATACCTGATGCACCGAAATCGAACACTGATCTGAGTAGACTCAAACCAAGACCACATGCTGACGGCATAGTGGGTTCAGTTGACTCTGCAGCCTTCGAAGCACTGACTAAATAGGTTCACGCCTTATCAGTCAACCAATCGACTGCGGATATTTCTTCCGTCACAACCTCTCCTTCTACTTCTGAGCCTGTCAATCAAGTCCAGAACAACCAAAAGGGCCCTCGGCATCCCAACAACAAAAAGAAGGGCAAGAAAGGAGAGGGGAACCAACAAAAGCCCCAAAAAGACAATGCCGAAGAGGGTAACAAAGAGGAAAAGAAGGTTAAGTTCCCTTGTAAACTTTGCAAGCAGAACCACCTTACTCACCAATGCCCTCTACTTGAAGAAGCCCATAAGCTCTTAAGAGAAAAGAAGCTTGCCGTCCTGAAAGATCCATTCCCTAAAGGGAAAGGCTCAACTTCTGGCACCTCCAAAACTGGGGGCACTTCGCACGCTACAGTTGATCAAACGTTTATAAACATGGTTAATTCATATGCACTTTTTCAAACTAGAGCCAGGAACTATACCCCGGAAACGTAGAAAAAGGATAAGGAGATTCCAGAATCCTCCACTCCACTCCACATACCTGTGGACCCAATGCCCAAGATTCCAAAAGGTGCCTTGAAGAGAGCATCGCACAATCCCAACACACGGGTTGCTTCTAACTACAATGTGGTTGAAGATTTAGCCCAGACCCCTTGTGCCATGTCTACTCTAAAAGTCTTGCAGAGTTGTCCTTTACAACGGAATGCACTTCTTGCAACTATTGGGAGTATGGAATCTTCTAACATGTCTGCGTGATTTGATATGACGGATGTAAAGTACTGGTTGCCCTATCACGTTGCCCTCCAGATTGAGGTCGTTCATGGTCCAATGACCATTAGACGAGCTGTAGTAGATGAGGGAGCGTCGACTTGCGTAATGTCAATTTCCTGTTGGAAAGCTCTAGGTTCTCCTGAGTTAGCCCCTTCCAACACACTGCTTACTGCATTTGATGGCAGAACTTTCCGTCCACATGGATTTTTGCCATCATTTGATGTCACTTTCGCTGGTAAGACAGTGGTTGTTGAAGTAGAAGTTCTGGATGCTCTGCTTGATTACAATATGTTGTTAGGCAGGAGTTGGACATATGCCATGCGAGCTATTGCATCAGAAGTTTTTCGAGTGGTCATGTTCCCATTCGATGGTAAGATCATCATAGTCGATCAACTTTCTTTCACTCAGAGAAACAACTAGACTTCTTCGGAAACCACAGTTCCTTTGATTGATCAAACCACCCCGGTTGGCGAGAGTTTAGGAGCAAGACTTTACGGGTCACTAATAGGCACTTTTGACCTACCGGCTCCTACCTTATTCATTGGGACTGAGGGATGTTCATCGTCTGAAACTTCCATGGATAGTTTAACAACTGATGCTGAGTTTCCCTCAACTAATACAAACCCCTCCGAGCCCACCCCTGTTGTAGAAGTTACCCACTTGGATTCTCATCAAACTACAACAGGACATATGTCGACTCCATTGACGTCTATCGCGTCAAACATAGATTGTGCCACTACTCAGACACCAGACCCGATCCATTCTCTCGACAGTTCAGAAATTACTTTACCTTCTGATGAGGAAATGTTAGAAGCCTTGACCGACCCAGACCATCCTCGTGAACATATAGATCGCGCATCTTTCTTGTTTCCTTTTCTTAACTTGTTAGAGAGAGGTGGATTTTGTTCACCACCCGATGAAAATACTGACTTCACTTCTTCACAAGTTGGTATTGTTGAAGCAAATAGATTACATACCTCGCTGGTGAACATTTTCACTGGGGTCAATGGAAACATTTTCTTTGAAATGGGATGTTATCTCGATGAAATCATTCTGTATACCAATCTTTTCCGTGATTTCCATAACACCTTTGCCCGGCTTCACGAGGAGGATCTAGGCATTGACCCTACCTGAAGAAGTACTACGCCTAGGCTGAAATACTTTTTCTTGTAACATAGCTGTATATTTTTTGTAAAGCTAGTTTTGTTATGCTCGTTAGGTAATCTTATGTGTGTTTCTCGTTTCGTGTACCAGATGTCAACCGAACATTTCTTAGGATTTGTTGATGGCACCAGTTGCCACACCTGTCAGTTGGATGTAGCAGCTTGGGTCATTTATTCACCCGCGCACCAACTTGTCTCTTCGGGGGGGGTTTGTTTGGGTCCTACCACGAATAATGTGGCTGAATACAGTGCGGTTATAGAACTTCTCTGAGATGCTCTCAGTCATGGCATTTCATATTTGGAGGTAAGGCTTGACTCGCAATTAATTGTATTTCAGTTAACAGGTGTCTATCAAATTAGAGATCAAGGATTGCTACGTCAGTTTCTATGAGTTAGACTACTGGAAAGACAATTTCATTCTATTAGATATGAACACATTCCAAGAAGTTTAAGCACTTTAGCTGATTTATTAGCAAACTATGTGTTAGACTGGAATTTGCATCACACATTGTCATAAACAACACTGCACACATAAAATTAAAATGCATACACATGTAAATAACCGATACTGTATATAGCGGGTACTGTATAAAAAAATATGAGTTTTGAGTCACGAGTTTATCAAGTCAAGTCATAAAAGTACAAAAGCTGGGCATAGTAGCCTCAAAAATATATACATAGAATGTTTTCATCTCCTATGGAAAAGGAGGGACCTAATCATCATCTACCGCATTGCGATAGCATATGACTAGCCTAGCAACCCTCCGCAGCACCCTAAGCCATGCTGGGGGCACCCCAACAACATCTTCCTGCATATCAACAGGTATCTGATCCATACGGCATGCAGGAATCTCATGAGTCAGCCGACTTATTTTTCTCTCCAGGGTTCCCAACATAGCATCTGCTGCGGCAATATCAGCTGGCCTCACATACATGGTAGGATGTCCCTCAGGATGAACAGGCCCAACATCTGCATATGACACTTGATTAAAACTTCAAAACTCATTTCATAAAAATCAAATACTTGAAAAAGTTTGAAAAAATTAAATAAATTTTCAAAATTTAAACATACCAATATCTCCCCAAGCTCCACCTGGAGGAAGCACCAGCTCTGGATCATGACGGAAATCCAATCCAGCATATGGAAACTACTCAAAAGCGGGTACTTGCCTCTCCCACCACCCCCAGAAATCATCAGTATGATAACAGTAGTGACTTTCCCCACGACCTTAGCCGAGGAATATGTCACCCCAACGACCTAGTCTGGGCTCACGGGGGTTAAACTGAGGTAGAGGCATCCCCAAACTAATAGCAGGCATCCTCTCAAAGAAGAAAGTACACACAATACGACTGTACCCAAAATTCTTCATTGTGCCGGATTTGCAACTTGTCAATTGAGATTTCATGTTTGCCAGTAAACTAGTACTCCAATCATAAACATGACCGTGTAAGCATTGTACACCAATATGCATAGATTTCCTGGAAGCTAAGTGTTGTGATGCACTACCGGCTACTCGGTTGATCATGCTCACTATCACTTTCAAAGGGAGACCATCAATAGTTGAAATCAAGACTTGGCTTCCCGATTTCTCAGCTCCGGCAACACAATAAGTATTCACGTACTCTTGCACGGATCGTGCACCCAAATGGGAAGACCCTTTCAGATTGATTACATCTCCTCTCCTTGAGAGACCATTAATAAAGTATATGTCATCAATAGTAAGCTCCAATGTTTTCCCACGGATGACAAAAGTATTGGTATCCACATCCCAATACTGAATCAGTCTTCGAAACAGTTTGTTTAAAGCCCTCATGTTTACTATTCGGTAAAACTTCAACAAACCGCATCTTCGGAGAGCGTGGAGAGTGGTCGGATCTTGCATGGCCAACCTATCCATGTCCTCATGCTCCCTCTCCCTCCATTGAAGGACCATCATGCACAAAAAACCAAAATTTTTTGAGTCTCGGCGCTTGTAGGTAGGTTTGCCAAAGTGTACGCTACTGTGTATACTACACAGTCGCATATGGGCGCTACTCTGCTTCAACACAGTAGCGCCCATCGCGTTTATACACTACTTCTATGGTTACATAGTAGCGCCCACGCAAAAACACTTGTGAGCATCACGTTGCAAGCCATTTTTTGCTCAAAAATTGAAAAATAAACCATGAAAATGCAAGTCAGGGAGATTTTAACTTACTTGGTGGAGGAAGTTTGACGGTTAGATGCTCAGTTTGATCGCTGCGAAGATTTGAAAATTGCCAAAGGCTGCCCCAATCTTTTCCCTACAAAACAAATTGAAAATTGATTTTTTAAAAATGAAATCATATATACAAATTGGATTTTGATTTTTACCCATATTTGTTAATTTTCTATAGTTTCAAAACCTTCAAAAATTCCCTAATTAATCAATTGAAACACACAATACTATATAATACTGATCCAAGCTCAATTTTCACTTAATTTTTGTCGGATTCGTCTCCTAAGTCTAAAATTTCTTGATGATAGACCTTATCAATTAGCTAAATATTTTAAATTCATATATCACTCGAGATTTTTTCCGCATCGACTAATATTTTGTTGAAGACCTAGTTTTGGCAGAGTATGAAGCTATGATCCTAGAAGCTGACCTTTAAGTCATTTTAAGCTCTTGTTTGGACTATTTAAACCTAAACAAGATCGCCGAGCAAGCTTGTCCTTTTCGAGCTCGTTAAAGTACCCGAAGGCTCATCCACTCAGGTATAGAATTACCCCTTTTTCGGGCCTAAGTGGGTTAACTATGGAAAAGGTATACTCTAGGTATACTTCTATATGTGCTAGAAGAGTTCTCCTTTCATTGTTTTATACTTTTTCGGGGGAGGAGACTAACTGCACGAAAAAGGACCTTTTGGAGTCTCTCTTTAGGGTTTTCAGACTCTCTAAACATGAAAATACCAAGCGAGCATTCACCTACTCGGGCTCGATGTGAAATCCACGAGAGGGTAAATAGAGGACTGTTTAAGTTTTTCAACTCTATAAACAAGAAAACACCGCCGAGCACAGACCAATTCGAGCTCGATATAAAATCCACGGATAGGTGAAAAGAGGATTGTTTAAGTTTTTCAGATTCTATAAACAAGAAAACACCGGCGAGCATTAATTTGCTTGGGCTCGATACTAAAATCCACGAGCAGATATATGGAGTTATTGTTTAAGTTTTTCAGACTCCTTAAAATTGAAAACACCAGCGAGCAAGAACAGATCTCGGCTCGATATTAAAATCCAGAGATCAATAAATATAGAGTAATCTTCTATCTCTTCTTCGAACTCTATAAACAATGAAGAAGGTCCCGAGTCTTCCTCCCATGGGCTCGTTAAATTTTTTACATGGTTGGATCTATTGAGTTTTCATTCTTTCTTGGACTCATTAAAACAACAAGAAGGGTATTCTTTTATCTAAAAAGAATAAGGAATGGGAAAGACATATCATATCTTCATTGTCAAAGGAAGTTTCAGTCAAGTTCTATCCTTGAACACAGCACCTACTTGAGTCTCTCTTGTCAGTTGGGTTTAGTTTTTGACCTCAGGGTGAACCTTTCCTCCGAGTTATTTACTCCCCCGGTTGGTTATTCTTCCAACCATATGGAGGGTCTGCTAATGTCTCTTACGTTTCAGATTTATGATTTACCCCATTATGTCAGAAACTGCATGAGTCACTTTGTGTCATGCTCAATGTTCAAGGATATACCCTGTGTCAGCCATTCTGCAATTTACCTAGACCTCATGTGTCGGCCTTCCTCGTGTCAGTTTTGTTACATATTATTCCATATCAGCTCTTACCAGTTGACTGTTCCTCAAGTTGGATGATGGAGGATGCCTTAAGGCCTCCCTTCCAACGGACTTCTTCCCATCGACATCAACTCATTATTCTGGGATTGAAGTTTAGAGTTTCGGTCAGTACCTTGGAGATTGCAGTCACCAGTGGCAATTTTCCTCGCTGTTGAATGATGAGAATACATCAATGTCTCTTCTTCGCAATGACTCCCAAGGGTTCGACTCCAAGTCCATCTATTCACATTTGGCGAATCGTATTTGGTACCTTGGACCCCATCATCATTATCGGTGGAAGTCCTCGCCTTTGTTAACGGTATATGTAACATCTCCACGATTTGTGAGTTAGTATTTTGGTGAAAATTAAAATTTCTTCCCTTAAAGTTCTTCACAATAAAACAATATAAGGAAACAACCAGCATGTAATTAATCCTTGTGCATACACTTGACATTCTTATAAAAGTCAATTTGCTTATATTATTAAGTATTACCATTGCGGCTCCTTGGATATCCCTTCAACCATACATTTTAATCTCATGACATCAAGGAATTCCCATAACAACCACAATAACACACATACACATAAGAAACACACATACGCATAAGAAGAGAACAATTTCAGGTGGTTCACCCCTATTGGGCTACGTCCACAAAGGCAAGTCATTTCTTTTATTACTCAACGAGAAGGGGGTTTTACATCTGCAACCAATTGTTGCGTTCTTCAACATTCCAAGCCCTTCTAACGATTTGGAACAATTTTCACTTCAATTTTCTTCCTGCATCATATCTCATGAACAAAGGTGCAATCTTATTTCCCTTCAATAATTTCGTATGTAAAGGACAATATAATTTAACTAAATAAAAATCCAGCGATCATCATTATCACATAAAAGCTACATTACCTGCGAGTTGCACTACGCACACCATACACAGAGATTCACGCATATAATGAGATCACAGGGAAATTACTTCCCTTCCCTCTGTTCATCAACGCCTTCAATGGCAGCTGGATGTAAACAATACTAGGTATATCATTCAGGGATCAGGTTTTACAAACCGTCCTTTCCCTCTATTTATCAATGCATTCTAGTGGCAGCTATATATAAAACAAGAACCACAGTATATATATAAACTATATATATATTTAAAATGTTATTCGGGGATCAGATTCTACAAACCGTTCCGTCCCTCTTTTTATCAACGTCTTTTATGGCAGCCGGATATAAAACAATAAATATGTATATATATAAACTATGTATCATCAAATGTTAATCAGCGGGGTCTCCCAGGTGGGGCTACCCATGAGGAAAAGAAACAGAGTCTCAACCACATAAAATATGCAATAATAATAACCTACAGGTGCTGTGAAGCATATCTCTACCATAGAGTATATGCAATATATAAAATATACAGAGACTGCGCAACATACAAAGGGACTGTGCAGCATCCTCTCTATCGAGTATGCAGTGAATAAACTCTACAGGGATCAAGCTTTCTGCGCTATGGGTTTCTACAGAGATCACAAAAATATAATGCAAAAAGGAATACCACAAATTCCTGAGCGTGAAGATCTACCACTCCGACGATATGGGTATCTACGGAGATCAGAAAAATATAATGCAAAAAGGAATACCACGAATTCCTGAGCGTGAAGATATACCACTCCGGCGATATGGGTATCTACGGAGATCAGAAAAATATAATGCAAAAGGAATACCACGAATTCCTGAGCGTGAAGATCTACCACTCCGGGGATATGGGTTCTAGCCGAAACACAATAAATAAAGAATTTTGCGGGGATTTCTTATCCGATCCGATTACAAAATACATATCCTACTGAAAATTGACAAGTTTAGATAACCGGCTCCCTTTTAAAATCCCTTTTAAAACACTGGTCAGAAAAATATAGTAGGCTCAGATCTCAAGCAAAAAACGGTAATAATATAGTTCTCAGATCAACGATTGCCTCTATAGATCCAGTGACCTACACGCTATCAATAGGAAGAAGGTTACACATACTTACAGGAGTCAGTTTGCTAAATAGGAGTCGACTTGCTAAACATGGATCAACAACGCATACACAGATCCAGTGTCATATGCTGAAAACCACTCACCCGATGCGAGAGTCTGCATACCATCAACGTATATTTTCATTTCCTTTCGGTAACTTCCTTCCCGACGAGATCCCTTTTCGGTTTTGTACTGCCATCGCAGAGATAGCGTTCACTCCTGGATAAAGGCCGAACTAGATCTCAGTCGCAGATCATCACAACACAATCATTTTCCTTTCTTCCTCTCCTACTGCCCCCTTCCTTAACTAACCTTCCCCTTTTTAAACACCTGGGGAGTTTTCTTTGTAAGATCCGCCCCAGTTAGGTAAACATGGGATCCTCTATCCACGTGACAGATGGTACTTCACAAGGTGCCATCTTTCAGTGATCAAACAAGCGAATAAAATCCACGTGAAATCCCACTCCCATAAGGGAATAATCCGAGTAAGTGAAATATAGCTGGGAAAAATAAAATAAAACTCTCATATCTCAGAATATACATAAGATAAGGGTAAGCGGAAATGCCTATTAGAGAGGCATTTAAATCGCCCTTAATTGACAATGCAATACCATTTTTAATAGGTGGTGGTTTTTATAAAAAGGAACACATGACCAAGGTGTGCATCACTAGTTGTGCACACCACTTTGTGTGTATTAATGATAATTCAAGACTGGTTAGATTGTATGTATATATATATATATATACATCTATACTTTACCAAGGCATAGGACCATGGTATATTCTATACCAATGACCTCTTCTTTATTCTAGTTTCTTATTATGAGTTCTAAGACTAGATGAATAGCTCTATGGCACTCGATGCCATAAGGATAATAAAAAATCACTTAACCTAAATAGTAAATAACTTCCACCAATAGTGTAATTAAAGAAGTTCACTATCTTGCTAGCGGCAAAAGAAATAGTAGCTATGTCTCTTCAAGACTTACCCATATCATATGGTTGTACGCATGAGGTTTAGACGATCAAGTGAAACAAATTTCCCCTTCTTAGGTTCCTAAGGTATCAGGATGACAACGGTCATCGATACTCGATCTTTGTGGCTTCCTAGCCATCAACATCTTTCCCCTACCCTAATGGATTCAAGCTTCATCTTTAAGTTGCATCACCATCTAAATTTATAATTTTCAACCTAGGAATTAAATAGTCCTAACACAAGGTTCTCTGGTGGGGCCTTGGCCTTGAGCTCCTCACCAGATAACCGATACAATATTTATTTACATTTACAAACAAATTACTAGGGCGAAATGAGGGATGTTACATCCTTCTCCCGTTAAGAATAACACCATCCTCGGTGTTCATACTTCTTATAAATTCATCTTCTTTTCTGGAATCATCTTTAGCTTGCTTCTCTTCTTCGAACATTCAAGTTTTTTCTGTATGTCGTTGTCATTCATATCTTGTATTTCAATGCAACAATAATTTTATATTCCAATAAACATTGAGGCCTTGTTGCAACATAACATTTTCCATTCTTTGGATATCTGTTAGTCCTTATTTGTGCTCTTATCATCATAAGTATACACAATACACACTAAATTTCAAATACGATTTATAAGCAATGTAGAATGTAATTATCCTCTTGAAGGACATCTGTTACCTCCAATACGTAGGTTGGTAACACTTTTCTCACTTACCTTCAAGCAGAACAATCTTCAAGAAATAAACTTATAAAATTCATCATTCAACGTTACCCTTGAATTTTTTTGTTTTGTTTCCACAGAACCGGGATTCAAGAAACTATAATACTTATCATCAATTCCATAATCAAATTAAGAAACATAAACAATGAATCCATGTGTTCCAGAGCTTATGCTCAACACATCATAAAGTAGTCCATGTGATCCACGGCTTATGCCCGACGCATATAAAAGTAATCCATGTGTTCGAGAATTGTATACTGTTTAATTTAATCAATACATCAATCATTTGCTCCAGGAAATCCTTGCCTAACACCTCAGTGCTCACGCAGCAATCCTTTCGGAGTTTTCTTGCCTAACACTACAGTGCTCACGCAGCAATCCTTTCGGAGATTTCTTGCCTAACACCACAGTGCTCACACAGCAATCCTTTCGGAGATTTCTTGCCTAACACCATAGTGCTCACACAGCAATACTATCTCCCATGCATACTAAGCAGCGTCCTGCCTCCCGCATATGCATTTTATTATAGTTTGCCTAGGTCTTTACAGCCTGCTCATTCATTCAAGAATCCTGGCAGCTATCAACTCCCTGATTTCTAGGGAGTGCTTTAGTTCCCTTAACGCACTCTTACATAATTCCCCACAAGCCTTCTCGCTTGAGTCCTGGAATTTATTTTCCCTCAAGCCACCTTGCTTGAGTCTAGAACAATCTCTTTCAAATTAATTGATTACTTCGTCATAATACATTTTGTAATCTTACCAATTCGGGTTGAGTTTCCTGATTAAGATTATATCAAAATTTTTAAAGAATCAGTAACAGTTGCGATGTGGGTCTTAAATCCTCACCCACTTATTCTACCATGCATAATATTTATGCTCTTGCATTTTCACAAGCTTCACAAAAATTTCACCATCTGCCAAATTTCACTTCTTAGTATCACTTTATATACAAAATCAAATATTGTAAGAAGATCCCTTCCTTAAATAGAAAATCATCTTTCTTAATAAAATATCCATATGTGATCATCTAAGATGTCATTTCTTACCACACATAACTAGCTTATAAGATTACATAATGCTTTGAACACGATATAACCTTCTTTCTATGATGATCCATGGACATCATGATCATTTAACCTCGAATGTTAGCTTTCACCATTTCAACACAATTCCTATTTTAGTTATACAACCCTTTTTGTATACCCTAACATCATATAGAGATAACCAATTGTCTAAAACAAACTTACATACCTTATACAGATAACCATGTACCTTTGTAAAGGCGACCGCATAGCTCACCTTCATCTGCCGAGGTTCTAGTTTACTTGTATCATCATGCATTAGTATTATAGATGAATCGATATATATACCACATTTACCCATTGATGGGTGTCAGGCAGTGATGTGTGGGAAAATAACATTTGCTCAATCACAACATTCAAAGTGTTAGTCGTATAAAGGCAATTAAATCATAAGAACAATCATACATATAACATATGTTCAAACATCATTTTTACTTGTTTCATAAAAGCTGATACCTCGATTACTGTCTCAAAGATCACATCCGATCTACCTGCAAATTCCATGTCATCAATGTTTTCCTTAACACATAATAAATAAAAACAGTCATTCCTTGTGGCAACATAAGGACGTCAGAAGATTACAGCATCCTACTAACCTGTATTTATTTCATGTGGGTTCTAGGTTTCCAATAATCTATCCCTTAACAAAATAACATATAGTTGTACATGGATAGCAAGTCGTCATAAATATTGAACAAATACAAGTATAACTATTACTCATTGGTTCCTACGTCTATCTTAGTAGAAATGACTGAAAATAAGAGGTATATATAAAAGGTACTCATGCCTTTTTCATCATATGTATTAACTGATTAATATTCACATGTATACCTTGTAATTATAATCATTTTCCTTTTGTTGCATTTATATGTAAGGATACAAGCATGCTTCAATGTCCAAAAATCGTATTAAAATTACTTATCCTATACAATTACATACCAGAATGAAATTGATTAGCAAGGAGACTATTAACAATTTTTTTTATTTTTTTATTTTTTTCTCCCTTGTAATCTCACAATTTCCTAGTCTTGGAAAGCTCCGCACCATTTAAAGTTAATTTCTTTGTTTAAAAGAAACCATACATCTTAGTCTAGCCAACTATACTTCTTATGAAATATTAATTTAGCATATGTAACTCACTTATAGTTGATACCTCAGTAAAAAGAAAAGCAACATCTTAATATCACATTATTATGCTTCCCTCATCACTAGAAATATTAAATTCACAATGGCTCCTCCTGCAGCATGTACCTTTACAGATTTTACTACCAAGGTCAACAGCGTTATAAATTTATAAACTTTCTTATTTTAAGATAACTCATATGTAAACGGAACTTGATCGTTTCTTACGTAGTTCAAAACCCAAGACTGACCCAAACTATCAAATCTTTAATGGACCTTTTAACATATCTAAGTTGCTTACACTTCCCCTCTAAATTTCATATTTGGAAAACTAGACTATTGGTCAATCAAGTTTACTTAGTTATCTAAGGTCAACCAAATTAGGAGACTTCCTTAGCCTATAAACTTCACTTTGAAATAGCTAGGATAACTTCCAATACGTGCTTTTACTCTACTTACAAGTATCCATTTCATAAGGACTTAACTCCCATAGTCTAACTTCTTAAAGTAAATTTTTGACCTTATAGAGTATGGAATACATTGTAGAGCATGACGAGATATTCATCGTTTAGTATTTATCAATAGAAGATCATTCAATTACATAAAGAGACATATGCGATGTATGTTCACAAATAGACACTACTAAGCCATTATAATGCTCCAGCGGAATGGAACATACTTACTTGCAATTTCCAAAACGTCACGTTGCTTACCTCTTGCCGATCCTTGGAAATGAAGTTTTTTTTTTTTTTTTGCGTCTTATAGAATGGAGTTCCTTTCCTAGCTCGACAAGCTTGTTTTGTTTTCCCCTATTGAGCCCAATAAGTCCGAGTGTTTGCAACCTGTGCTCTTATACCATATGTAACATCTCCACGATTTGCGAGTTAGTATTTTGGTGAAAATTAAAATTTCTTCCCTTAAAGTTCTTCACAATAAAACAATATAAGGAAACAGCCAGCATGTAATTAATCCTTGTGCATACACTTGACATTCTTATAAAAGTCAATTTGCTTATATTATTAAGTATTACCATTGCGGCTCCTTGGATATCCCTTCAACCATACATTTTAATCTCATGACATCAAGGAATTCCCATAACAACCACAATAACACACATACACATAAGAAACACACATACGCATAAGAAGAGAACAATTTCAGGTGGTTCACCCCTATTGGGCTACGTCCACAAAGGTAAGTCATTTCTTTTATTACTCAACGAGAACGGGGTTTTACATCTGCAACCAATTGTTGCGTTCTTCAACATTCCAAGCCCTTCTAACGATCTGGAACAATTTTCACTTCAATTTTCTTCCTGCATCATATCTCATGAACAAAGGTGCAATCTTATTTCCCTTCAATAATTTCGTATGTAAAGGACAATATAATTTAACTAAATAAAAATCCAGCGATCATCATTATCACATAAAAGCTACATTACCTGCGAGTTGCACTACGCACACCATACACAGAGATTCACGCATATAATGAGATCACAGGGAAATTACTTCCCTTCCCTCTATTCATCAACGCCTTCAATGGCAGCCGGATGTAAACAATACTAGGTATATCATTCAGGGATCAGGTTTTACAAACCGTCCTTTCCCTCTATTTATCAATGCATTCTAGTGGCAGCTATATATAAAACAAGCACCACAGTATATATATAAACTATATATATATTTAAAATGTTATTCGGGGATCAGATTCTACAAACCGTTCCGTCCCTCTTTTTATCAACGTCTTTTATGGCAGCCGGATATAAAACAATAAATATGTATATATATAAACTATGTATCATCAAATGTTAATCAGCGGGGTCTCCCAGGTGGGGCTACCCATGAGGAAAAGAAACAGAGTCTCAACCACATAAAATATGCAATAATAATAACCTACAGGTGCTGTGAAGCATATCTCTACCATAGAGTATATGCAATATATAAAATATACAGAGACTGCGCAACATACAAAGGGACTGTGCAGCATCCTCTCTATCGAGTATGCAGTGAATAAACTCTACAGGGATCAAGCTTTCTGTGCTATGGGTTTCTACAGAGATCACAAAAATATAATGCAAAAAGGAATACCACAAATTCCTGAGCGTGAAGATCTACCACTCCGACGATATGGGTATCTACGGAGATCAGAAAAATATAATGCAAAAAGAAATACCACGAATTCCTGAGCGTTAAGATCTACCACTCCGGCGATATGGGTATCTACGGAGATCAGAAAAATATAATGCAAAAGGAATACCACGAATTCCTGAGCGTGAAGATCTACCAGTCCGACGATATGGGTTCTAGCCGAAACACAATAAATAAAGAATTATGCGGGGATTTCTTATCCGATCCGATTACAAAATACATATCCTACTGAAAATTGACAAGTTTAGACATCCGACTCCCTTTTAAAATCCCTTTTAAAACACTGGTCAGAAAAATATAGTAGGCTCAGATCTCAAGCAAAAAACGGTAATAATATAGTTCTCAGATCAACGATTGCCTCTATAGATCCAGTGACCTACACGCTATCAATAGGAAGAAGGTTACACATACTTACAAGAGTCAGTTTTCTAAATAGGAGTCGACTTGCTAAACATGGATCAACAACGCATACACAGATCCAGTGTCATATGCTGAAAACCACTCACCCGATGCGAGAGTCTGCATACCATCAACGTATATTTTCATTTCCTTCCGGTAACTTCCTTCCCGACGGGATCCCTTTTCACTTTTGTACTTCCATCGCAGAGATAGCGTTCACTCCTGGATAAAGGCCGAGCTAGATCTCAGTCGCAGATCATCACAACACAATCATTTTCCTTTCTTCCTCTCCTACTGCCCCCTTCCTTAACTAACCTTCCCCTTTTTAAACACCTGGGGATTTTTCTTTGTAAGATCCGCCCCAGTTAGGTAAACATGGGATCCTCTATCCACGTGCCAGATGGTACTTCACAAGGTGCCATCTTTCAGCGATCAAACAAGCAAATAAACTCCACATGGAATCCCACTCCCATAAGGGAATAATCCCAGTAAGTGAAATATAGCCGGGAAAAATAAAATAAAACTCTCATATCTCAGAATATACATAAGATAAGGGTAAGCGGAAATGCCTATTAGAGAGGCATTTAAATCGTCCTTAATTGACAATGCAATACCATTGTTAATAGGTGGTGGTCTTTATAAAAAGGAACACATGACCAAGGTGTGCATCACGAGTTGTGCACACCACTTTGTGAGGTGGCCTAAACAACAACCGTACTAATTCCATGCCAAAACAAAAGAAGGATGGCATTTGTGTGTATTAATGATAATTCAAGACTGGTTAGATTGTATGTATATATATATATACATCTATACTTTACCAAGGCATAGGACCATGGTATATTCTATACCAATGACCTCTTCTTTATTCTAGTTTCTTATTATGAGTTCTAAGACTAGATGAATAGCTCTATGGCAGTCGATGCCATAAGGATAATAAAAAATCACTTAACCTAAATAGTAAATAACTTCCACCAATAGTGTAATTAAAGAAGTTCACTATCTTGCTAGCGGCAAAAGAAATAGTAGCTATGTCTCTTCAAGACTTACCCATATCATATGGTTGTACGCATGAGGTTTAGACGATCAAGTGAAACAAGTTTCCCCTTCTTAGGTTACTAAGGTATCAGGATGACAATGGTCATCGATACTCGATCTTTGTGGCTTCCTAGCCATCAACATCTTTCCCCTACCCTAATGGATTCAAGCTTCATCTTTAAGTTGCGTCACCATCTAAATTTATAATTTTCAACCTAGGAATTAAATAGTCCTAACACAAGGTTCTCTGGTGGGGCCTTGGCCTTGAGCTCCTCACCAGATAACCGATACAATATTTATTTACATTTATAAACAAATTACTAGGGAAAAATGAGGGATGTTACAGTATACATCAATGATCGGCAATCAAACGATACCCCCCATGTTCGACTATCAACTCATCTATTCACATGGTTAGGGTTTGTACCTAGGGTTGTTGTGGGATGAAGACCTTGCGATTTTTGGATGACATTACCTCATTTTGTTACCACCCAAGTTGTGCAAGACTGAGCCCCACTTATATTCGGCTCTCCATGAGACATAGATCCAGTTTGTTGTTATGGCTATGATCTCTCAGTTTGACATGGATCCACGCTTGTATTTCAAGTGGCCATGCTTTATATACATCTCCTTGTTATGTATCAGAGATCCTGTTGTATCACACTACACATCTATAAGATGTCAAAAATGTAATTGCTCACCGACCTTGATCTTTGTTGCAGGTTTCTTGTGACTTGTTTTCTGCGGTTCTTTGCTCCTCTTCTGGCTTTGGATTATAATGTATTTCGGCCATCGTTTCCCTCTGACCTCACACATTAGGGGGCATCTGTTATAGGTTACACTTGCACCTCTCCATCCGTGATCACCCTGAGCTGCTGATCACACAAAAGGACAACTTGGATGGAGGAGCATGTTGACCTTGGATGATACTTTAACTCACTCCATTTCCTGACATTACTGGAAAACCCCAAAATTATCATTTTGAGATATGAGCGCTACTCTACTCAAAGAGACTAGCGCCGATACGCTACTCTAGTGTATCATAGTAGCGCCCATATCCGAGTATATGCTACTCCTTCTCAGCATAGTAGCGCTCACCATTTAAAATCGAATGAGTGCTAGTTGATAAGAACTAAAGTAGCGCCCTATACGCTTCTCCACTGAATAAGAGTTGCATACATCTTAAAAGATGATTAAAAAATAAATTAATTCCTCGAGGAGGATTAGTTGCTGGTAGTTTCTTAACTCCCTCAACTTCCTCCATAACTACATATCGACCTAAACTACTTCTTTAATCCTATAAATACAAATAAGGTTAAAGGAGAGGGGTTAGCTAGAGAACCTAGATGGTGAGATGAATTAATGGAGAAACCTTAAGACATTGGAGGAGTTGATGCTGAATATATCCAAGCCAGAGAAGAGCCAGAGCCCGGAATCTAGTTGCAGGAGCCTGTTTCATGATCAGGTATACTTGTACATCATTCTACTTTTGACAAATAAAGGTTGAAGTGTCTTTTTTGTTCCAATTTAAATGTGTTATTAAATGGCATCTTAATTTGGATCTGTTTTGGTCAATGTTGAATGTTAAACATTGTTTTTGTTTCTTTCAAGATTTATATATTGCCCAAAATGTTTTGAGAAAGGTATTGTTATTGCAGGTTTACTGAAGGGAAGGTGGATTTGGAAGTTGAACACGAGATCAAGTCAAGGCTAGGATCAAACTTCGATTGAAAGGTGTGTTCCCAAGATCTACAACTTATTTCTTTTTTGTAAATGTCTCTGTAATAGCATCAATACACTTACCTTTCACCCCAACCAAGTTGATAGCATTAGTTTCCTTGCTATAGGGTAGATTTTCCCGCCAACAACAGGGCGTGCAATGTATTTTTTCAAAATTGATGGGCAAATAATGTCATCAGAGTCATCTGGTTCTTTTTCCAAAAGTGATGGTTTTTTCAAGACAACTATTTTTTTGTCATCTAGAGCAGTGTTAATGAAAATAGTCTTCCTGGAGGATGAATGTAGAGGTAATGAGAGTATGATATGTATTACTTGTCTAGTAGACATTTGTTGCATGTTCAGAAGCACATTTCCAAGCTTACGTATCGTTTCAATGTTTCCATCATTCTCAATAAGACATTGTTCTTTGATCTTTTTGAAAGCATTTGTCATGGATCTATAAAATTTGGTGATGTAAGAGCTTACATATGTTGTTGTAGCATAAGCATCTAAGATATATTGTGCATATGTATTTTCCTGCCATAACTCTGGTATCGCTTTTGCAAATGAGTTGATCCAAATGTCAACAGGATCTCTTTTTAGTATTAAGGTCGAACAAGAAAGCAAAGACCGTAGTAGCAAAATGTATTCATCTCTGGTTAGTTCTAGCTCTAGGAGTAATTGTGCAAATGACATGTTTTTAGAATATTCTTTATGTTCAATAAGAGCGAATACTTTTTTTGCTCTTTGAATGAGATCTTCTGAAGCATTTTCTAGTGGCTCTAGAATGATGGTACTATCCATAGGAGGCAATGGGAAATTGAATCTGCATGTGGAATGTCGATGTTTTCTACATGTTTTTTTGTGATGATGCATTTGAATTTGAATAATATTTTGATCAAGTAAAAACGAGTCTGTGGATATATAGCGATCAACAAAAGTAGTAATCTCCTCGTTTGAATTTTTTCCATAAACAGGTGCATTTTGAATCCAAATTAGTCCATTTTCATGCTCATTTCCTCTTTGTTGAAATTTGGTCGTAAATAAAAAATCCTGTATTTTTCCAAACAATGTGTTGTTTTTTAACATAAGAGACTTTAGTGCTGCTATTTTGTGTCTATAGTAGCGATTACAAAGCACTGGGTGTCTTCTTATTAACATGTCAATATTTTCTTCCAACGCATTGTCTTGCAAGTTTCCCAAATGTTTTTCCTCAATTTGTTTCAACGCATTGCATAAAGGTGCCCAAAGGTGTTCAACACTTGTAAAGGTTAAAAAGAATGTAGGAGGACCAAGCTATCGAATCATTGCAAACAGATATTTTTTCATATTTTCAAAGTAATCAGGTGATGTTCTGATTGCTTTCAATGTACGATACCCGATCGGAGATCGAAGTATTTTTACAAGATTGTCTTTTGACTTGACATCTTTTGCCAATATTTTTTTTCCCTTTAACTCTCACATGCGAATTGATATCCAAGCAGTGTTTTTTACTTGTTTTATTATGACTTTAATTGCTTTAAATAAAATGTTCGTGCCATGTGTTTCAAAGTCTGTACTTTCCTGTTGTAGCTCCCACTGTGATAGTTGTTGAAAAGAAAAGTGATAAAAAATTTCATTGGGTCGATTGGATCCGTAGAAAATTGTAGGAAAGTTTAGCTCTTTAGAGTATTTGTCTTGGAAAATGCTCAATGGTCAAAAGTTCTCGGAAGGTGCAATTTCTATGATTTTGTTGTCTAAATCATCTATTAGATGTGTTTCTCCATATCCATGTATCAATGTTTCTAATATTGGTTCTATGTTTATTTCATTTTCATTATCATCTACTCGTTCTGTTGTTTGTTGAGTATTTGACTCTTGTTTGGTTGTTTCATTAAATATTTTTTCCCAACTAGTATTGATTACAATGCCTTCAATTTTATAAAGTTCGGTTTTGCATAAATCACTCAGCGTAGTCATAATGATATTTGGCCGAATATTTCCAGATAGATATGCGTTTTTGTATTCCAATTTTCGCTTTACCATAACTGCAACTGTCAAATTGTCATATAGACTTCTAGGCAATGTTGTTTGAACTCTATCCAAGTTTGCAGGCACATTGATAATTGAGCCAGTTAGCCCAATTTGTGCTCTTTTATAACCAAGTTGTCTTATTTGGGCAAAGGCTATTCTTTGTGACACCAATCGTTCTTCCAAAGGAGTCAGTATAGTTACATATGGCAATATGTTATTGCGACGGATTCGTGTAGGCGATGTAAACATAGGCAATTTCCCATTAGCGATTGCTTTCTTGCAAGGTCTACAAATTTGAACAAGTAGCATTGGGCATGTCACATCTTCTGTATTTTCTAGAGTTTGAAAGGATAATTTAATTGTGTTGTTCATACAACAAATGTCTTTTTTAAAATGCACTCATTTACACATAGAACATGCATGAATAGGTGTGTCTTGAATAACTTTTAAGTATGTAACAACTGCTTTGTTTTCCTTTGTACATTCCTTTTGCTTTTGACAAATTTCCATTCCTTGTCTACGCATATTGTGTTTCAACAAGCGCAAGTTTTTTTGCGTATTGTCATCAATGCATGTTTGCATGCTGCTTTTGGTTTTTGAAAATTTCTCAGCAATGCAAGAGATTTTTTTTTCTATGTTTGTTATCTTTTGTTTTTTCGTCTTTGCTTTAATTGCATCTATGTATATTGGTTCATCCAAGATCCCTTGTCAATGTTCTTCTCTACAATGTTTTCTTTTTCTATTGTCTATTTGTTCTTTTCAGAATTATCCATTGCAATTGCAGTAGAAGTATTTCTCTTGCAATTGAGCGAAAAGGACATTTTATTTCCACAATGTTCTTGTAACAAGGGTTGGAAATGCGAATGCATTTTATCTATTACATGTTGCATTAGGCATAGAACTTTCGACGATCTATTTGTTGCATGGAATATGGCAATATTTTCTTGCAAATTATTGCTCCATAGATGTATGTTAGTGTCTAGTAGCTCACATAACCATTGAAGAGCAAATCGATCTCCTTCTATGTGACCAATGATAGATGGCTCTTCCAAATGGACAATATAGGTTTCCCATCCAGAAACAAGAGATGTATATGCTAATGTGTTTTTATCAAGATATATGACCAAGCATTTTATTCCTCTAATATCGTTTGAAGCAATAGAGTTATAAAAGCTTTGCGCGACTGCTTTTCTAACACTTTGTCCATCCGCGAATAGTGTCAATTTGGAGATTGATTCAAACAAGGATTCATGGCAATTGCCTCGAAGTTGAAATGACATTTCAACTTGGTTATATAGACATTGATTTACATTTGTGCTTTGAGAAAGCATATCAGTGGCTTGTCTTTTGGATTGCATTGTTTTATATGACAACAATGGTTCGAAGTGGCCAAAAGCTGGTGTGTGGTCATGGAACAATATATTGTAGTAATATTCAAATCCCCCAGAATTGAAATGAAGGTATTTTTTTCCTTTTGTTAATGACCAATCAACGACTGGAACATTCAACCATTTTGAAAACCACTTGATGCAAAATATATCACCCCATAGTCCATATACACTTTGATCATCTGGTTGCGAAGAAGATTGCGACATGCAATTGAGATATTCGTTGACATTTCCTATGTTATGCAATTCTAGCAAGTAGTCAACTGTCAATTCTATGCGCATTGATAACAATGCAGAGGGATCTTTTTGATCTAGAAAAAAACAGAAATGATTCACAATCCCTTCCCTTATCTCTATTGATGTATATCGGAAATGCAATAATACTGCAATTGCATCAAACAGGCAATTTCCTAGCTCATAGTGGAAATTGTCTAGTCGAAACAGATTTCTTGTAGGCAAAGCCTCATCAATTTGTTGCCAATTAGAATATTTGATCCCAAGACCATTTTCCCTTAAAACATAGTCGCTTTTACTTTTGTCTTTTTCCATATTGCCTACAAAGACATTTGCAATAGCATATATTTCTTGCCTTTTTGTTGTTCTTTTTTCTATGTCCCTGGTCGTTTATATAGGAAAACCTACAAGCAAGTGAAGAGAAGGAGATCCTAAGGAAAAGAAAATAAGCAAAGGGCATGGAATTTTTTCAAACCATGATGTTGTAAACATTGTAAATTGTTCTTGTCATTGCAAATAAGCAAAGCAAAGGCAGGAACATATTCACAACAAAATTTTTTCCCATGAAATGTATTTTGCCCTCCTAGTAGAATAGAAAAAAACGGCATGTTGATTGCTAAGTTGAAATTATCAAACATCCAAGATTTGGTATCAATGCTAAAAAATGCCAATTAGCAAACAAGAAAATTCTATGTGTGTGTGTTTTGTCTTTTTTTTTTGAAGCTATATTTGAGTTTGTTATCTTACAACCACTAGGATGTATTTTTGTAGGAAACTATGCAGGTACGGTTCTGGTCAGAGGGAAAGGTTTTGGCACTTAAAAGGTCGGAGTCACTTTATGAAGAAATATGGATATAATGTTTTTCATGACACATCACTACACACTTGATTTCTTATCGTAGTCGGGGGGAATCATTAGGTTCAGTGCAATATTAGATTCATTGGTGACCTATAACAAAGGGAATCAAAGCCAAGGCATCACATTTCCTATTTAATGTGGATGAATCATTCTACATAACCTTGTACATATATCTTAAGCAGATATGATGATAAACGTAAGCTCAATCTCATATATTAGTATAAGGATTTGATTCTACTATTCATTAACATTGTACACATATCTAAGGTTATGGAATTACATACATGTAGATTTACGTGACATCAGACATTTGTTATGTTCATAATCAAACATATAGATCTCTATTATGTTCATAGTCAAACACACAAATCTCTATTAATATAGTCACATAGACTAACCTGGATGGATTTTTGCAGGAAACTATGCAGGTACAGTTCTGGTCAGAGGGAAATGTTTTGGCACTTGTAAGGTCGGAGTCACTTTATGAAGAAATATGGATATAATGTTTATCATGACACATCACTACACACTTGATTTCTTATCCTAGTCGGGGGGAATCATTAGATTCAATGCAATATTAGATTCATTGGTGACCTATAACAAAGGGAATCAAAGCCAAGGATTTGCATGGCCTATTTAATGCGGATGAATCATTCTACATAACCTTGTACATATATCTTAAGCAGATATGATGATAAACGTAAGCTCAATCTCGTATATTAGTATAAGGATTTGGTTCAACTATTCATTAACATTATACGCATATCTAAGGTTATGGAATTACATACATGTAGATTTACGTGACATCACACATTTGTGATGTTCATAATCAAACATATAGATCTCTATCGGAGCGCGTTGAGTAAGACATATGCTAGTTACCTACTATAAGGTATGGTCTTACTTCACAGCTTTCATATAATAACAATGTGATAAGCTTATATGTGGTGCTGAGCTTAACCCATAAGCGTAACCCTATGTGTTTATCCGTAATCAATTACACACGTTATTAGTAATGCTTATACTGTACTTAAGTTGGGAATCATAATAATCAATACAAGCAAGTGATATGTACTAGTATAAACAACCTATACGTAAATATGATCGTAACAAGCACTGCTTATTACGATAGCTTAGTTATGGTTATTACTACGGAGATTACACTCTTCTCTATCTTATGGTTGTACCAATATTAGGTAATTATAGTGAAAGTCATGTAATACAATCTTACCTATATGAATAATTACACATAATACGTAAGGTTAAACATATCACTTACAGCTTACATTGGTTACATATCAGTTATTTATGACACAATTCACAACATACATATTATATTCCTTGATGGGGACTCCCAATAAGATAGATGTATGCCCACCAGTAGGAAACTCAATAAGTTGAGCTTCTCCTTAATGCAAGCTTGGTGAACTTGCTGGGAATCCCCTAGATCCTAGTCAAACACACAGATCTCTATTAATATAGTTACATAGACTAACTTTCCTTTGATACACTACACTTACAATATTAATTCACTGGTGACCTATAACAAAGGGAATCAAAGGCAAGTCATTACATTGCCTACTTAATGTCGATGAATCATTCTACATAACTTTGTATATATATCTTAAGTAGATATGATGATAAACTTAATCTCAATCTCATATATTGGGATAAGGCTTTGGTTCCACTATTCATTAAGATTATATGCATATTTAAGGTTATGGAATTACATACATGTAGATTTACCTAACATCACTTGTCTATTATGTTCATAGTCAAACACATAGATCTCTATCAATATAGTTACATAGTCTAAGCTACCTTTGATACGTAGTAACTATGTAAAATTATCTTGTTCGTTAGTCATCGGCCAATCTCAACCCAATAAGACTAGGGAAGTTGAGTGAAGTCAATGCTTTCAACCAACTATTAAACTACAAGCAATAAAAACAACCCCTCCTAAAATAGCTCAAGCAATGCTTAACATCTCCTCCAAGTGGCAAAGTGCATGAACATATGTGCAATAGAACCCCATGTGAAGCAAAAGATTACCAAAGTGCCTCAACATGTGTGCCACTATGCCAAGTTAATATAACCATGCCTCCACATGTGTGGCAAGAGAGGGAGATCAAGGAAGATGATGTGTCAAATCAACAATACTCCTCGGGATCACCATCATGCATAAAAATATGCAGCAACATTGCCCTTAAAACCAAAATTGGACGTCCAACAACTTGCACCTAAGATGTCAAATAAATGGGGAAATTGATATTAGGAATTCTATTGTGATATTTGGGTTATAATCTTATCTCAAGTGCATGTAACAGGTTATATAATGTATAAAGTAGGTATGCTTGTAGGAGTTTTTGGCTTGAACCTTGATTTGGGATAAGTAGGAACAAATGAATGTGCTAACAAATGTCCCATAATATGGGAATGTAATTGATGGTTGAAATACATTGTGTTTTTCTTCTATACAGGAGACCACTTGAGAACAAAGTGAGAAATCATTAACAAGTCAAAGACATGAGAATCATTTACAAATAAATAAATAAAAAATGTAAATAAATTGTCTTTATCGTGGTAGAAAATCCCATACTCAGGTGAAGTGTAAACATGGCCATGAAGTCATATATAATGTGGATCCATGTGATATAAATGTCTGGTAATGGGAACAAAGTGAGATACATACCTGATCCATGTCTAAGTATGTTAAAGAATATATACTATTGTTGAATAGTTTGATGAGGCACAACCACAAGATAAAGATACATCATCATGGAAAATGATAGTTGTATAGTTTGATCATGTATCACCATATTTGGGATATGAAAGTTGACTAAAATGATGCACCTAATTCAACATCCCCCCCAAACAAAATACAATAGTAAGTCAATCTCTAATCTGTACACTTGCATTTTTTGTTGGTCTTAAGTCTCTCATAACATTGGTTGATCAAATCCACTATTGAGCTTGTGTTCTTCTATATAATTTCCATCACCATTTGAGTAGTATGGAGGGCCATATAAAAAAAACCTCAAAAATTGCATTCACCTTTATATATTACAACTACACTAACATTAACATAGCTAAAAATTTCATTCACTTGGAAAGCACTTGAAATAAGCTTTCCGTCCATATAGCATTCACCTCCAACAAATCCATGGTGTGAGAGAACGACCCTTTTGAAGACAGGCCACCAAAATTGCTGAAAATGGCACATAAACCAAAATCTAATGAAAAAATAAAATGTCCAATTTCTCAAACGCCTTAAGGAATGAGGAGGAGCGTTATACATCACTAAAGAGGTCTCATAAATATTGTTCTACATCACTACAAAGCCCGAAAATGAGCTTTCCAACCATATATTACAAGCCACCATCTGAGATAGGGTGTTGGAGATATGGCGATCTAGAGTCAGGGTGTTTTACTGCACAATTCACCCCAGAAACGGCATGCGAAGAGCTCAACACCACTCAAAAAATCATCAAGGCGTCTATAAGGAGACCATCCATCCATAATCTAGCATCGAAGGAATCATCAACATGTCACCCCCATGAGAAACTGTGATAAACATCATATGTGGATACCCATGGAAAATGGGGGGTAACAAGCATCATAAGCATGGTACAATAGTCTACATATTGGGACTCTGTCCAAATATTGTGCAAACAGTAAACTCAACATTTGGAACCAAAAATGATTATGGAAACTAATTCATATCATGAATCAACCTTGAAAGAAACTAGTCTCATTAATTCAAACATGTCAAGTAGAACATTCACAAAGGCCAACTACAAGAGGCAGGATCTCAACTGAGGAACCTCTGTTTCCAACAAATAGCTTGATTCTTTGCTCATGTTTCTATAACATAGCTTTTGCCAATATCCGGAAACATTATGAGCCCCAAAAGAAAAAGAAAAATGGAATCTGGAGAAAATACTAGTTTACCATAGGACATGTGTCGTAAGCCCGGAATGAATATACTGGGCAAAGAACTAAAAGAAGAGATAGCTAGAAGCTTGGAGGAACTTGAGAGATATCATAAACCACTTATAACTTAATCACTCTGATGGCGGCTATAAACAGACTCCAACACTCCTCTAAATGCTAACTAAGGATTCCAACATCCAAAGAAATAAAATGGGCAAAAACTTTGAAGGTAACCAATGAAAAGTTGAAGCTCCTTTGGAACATCTTCAAAGTTGTTGCGCTATTGGATATTATCCATAAAATCCTGATGATCTAATCACATTGGCAGCAACGATTGACAAACTCCAACCCCTATGAAAGAAAACAAACTCTATTACCCTGAGCATCAATATGACAGCAACACATGGAGAAGAAAATGGATACAACAACCTATGGGTGTTTAAACATATTGCTTTCATGTTATGGCAATACCCATTAGCAAAGTCGGGGACATTGCAACCTCATTGAGCCTCGCTGACTATGCTATTTAAAAGCATGGGAAAGCATAAATGAATGAATACAACAAAAAAAAAAACAGATTCTATGCCACATAGCTAGCTCCTAGCTTGTAGGACAATTGTAGTCAAAATATTAAAGGAACCCTAACCGTGAACAGATTTTATGGGCGACAAATTAGAGGAACCCTAAGCCTCGAATTTGAACAACCACATTCAAAAAAATCGATATAATAAGGACTTAGTGGCATGTAAAGGAAATACTATATTCATTCCACAATCTATGACTAGCTTTTATACTTAGTTAGCTAATTGCAACGACAAGATAGAAGATTGGGCTCTCTTGTATGATGGTGTTTGGTCTATGGCCATACCATGATTCATACACAATTTGAAGTCTCTATATCTTTGATAGTTGAACTCAAATTCATGACACATAATTGATAGAACAGCAGTAAAAAGGTCTTGAATAAACATGTTCTAGACATAACCATCCCTGAACATATATTATGGGCACTTTCAGACCTAACAACATCCTTGCACAACAATTCTAGGTTGAGTTTGCTGCTTTAAGTGGCATATACTATGAGTCTTGACAACAATACAATTCAGGAAAACCTATTTCCTAGCACTGTTGAGCATTTTTAGACAGTTGGGCACATTTTTGTCAAATCTAGGCATGTAAAGAAAATACTATATTCATTCCACAATTTATGACTAGGTTTTATACTTAGTTAGCTAATTGCAACTACAACATAGAAGATTGGGCTCTCTTGTAGAAGACAGTAATCCAATCTCTATTGGAGATAGGCACCTCCAAGTATCAACTATGGGAAGCCAAATAATAATTATATCAATACTTGAAAAGGTATGAGCATGCGAATCGAACACACGTTGTAATTTATATGACAATCTATAGTAGACAAGTACACTTTAAAACAACATTACATTCTTGGAAATTTGTTAAGTACCCTAAAGCTGAAATATTTCAAAGGGTCCTTCTCAATGATGGTGTTTGGTCTATGGCCATACCATGATTCATACATAATTTGAAGTCTCTTTATCTTTGATAGTTGAACTCAAATTCATGACAGATAATTGATAGAACAATAGTAAAAGGTCTTGAATAAACATGTTCTAGACATAACCAGCCCTGAACATCAATTATGGGCACTTTCAGACCTGACAACATCCTTGCACAACAATTCTAGGTTGAGTTTGCTGCTTTAAGTGGCATGTACTGTGAGTCTTAACAACAATAAAATTCAGTCTGAGCTATTTCCTAGCACTATTGAGCATTTTTAGATAGTTGGGCACATTTTTGTCAAATTTGGGCATGTAAAGGAAATACTATATTCATTCCACAATTTATGACTAGGTTTTATACTCAATTAGCTAATTGCAACTACAACATAGAATATTGGGCTCTCTTGTAGAAGACAGTAATCCAATCTCTATTGGAGATAGGCACCTCCAAGTATCAACTATGGGAAGCCAAATAATACTTATATCAATACTTGAAAAGGTATGAGCATGCGAATCGAACACATGCTGTAATTTATATGACAATCTATAGTAGACAAGTACACTTTAAAACAACACTACATTCTTGGAAATTTGTTAAGTACCCTAAAGCTGAAAGATTTCAAAGGGTCCTTCTCAATGATGGTGGTTGGTCTATGGCCATACAATGATTCATACATAATTTGAAGTTTCTACATCTTTGATAGTTGAACTCAAATTCATGACAGATAATTGATAGAACATTAGTAAAAAGGTCTTGAATAAACATGTTCTAGACATAACCAGCCCTGAACATCAATTCTGGGCACTTTCAGGCCTGACAACATCCTTGCACAACAATTCTCGGTTGAGTTTGCTGCTTTAAGTGGCATGTACTGTGAGTCTTGACATCAATAAAATTCAATCTGAGCTATTTCCTAGCACTGTTGAGCATTTTTAGACAATTGGGCACATTTTTGTCAAATCTGGACATGAACAGCTCCATTTGACAGTAACAGAAAGGCATAAAAGGTGCTCATTCACAAATCTGGGCACTCTTAAATGAATTTTGGGCATGTTTAGAGTAATTCCAGACCCTAAAACAACAGTAAAACCCTCACTGTTGAAGTCCTGGGTCAACATTGGATCTTGCTAAATCATTTGTAAGGGCCAAATTCCAATCTACATTTTTGTCCCTGTTGCAGCCTTCATTTATCATCTTTATCACCTCTGGATCAATCTAAGTACAACATTCAACATTAAGAATGGCATGCTATCAATTTGGAGCAATTATGAGTTTGTTTTGACATACCAATTGGCTATTATGTGCATAAAACATAGACATTGAATTTATGTGTGTGCCTAAAGTAATTCCCCTATTTCTGCTACTAAGGGTAATTTCGAAATGGGACTTGAGATTTAAGTTGCATCATATTCAGTATCTAGGTTTCCCTTCAGATTTGTGTTATTCAATTATTCTTATATAGATTTTTAATATTAGGCTTTTACAAATCTCTATTTTGCCTTATATAATCAAGATCAGAATGCTCAAAATCACAGGGCTGGGATTCAACAACAATTGAATACTATTTATCCCTATTTGTTCATTCAACCCCCATTATCTGTTTTGGTAGTCTCTATAGTTTGCACTGACGTGCTCTACAGCCTAAGTGGGGTAGAGGGATCCATCGACACTTAGCGTCCATTTATGTGTGTGAGATAGTGCATTGAATATAAACTATGCAGATACAAAAGTGAGGTTCTCTATAGTCCTACTGCCAAATCCTTCAATAGAGTAAGATTGAGTCAAATCAACTGTCTATAGGCTCTGTTCTGGGTAAGTCTGCAGGCTCTATTCTGGGTAAGTCTACAGGCTCTATTCTGGGTTCTAAAGTGTCTATGCTCTTAAACTTGCCAACTTCAGTTTTTAAATCTATTCTATGTAGGTCTTTAGTCTCTGTTCTGGGTCCTAAAGTGTCTATGTTCTTAAACTTGGCAACTTCAGCTTTTAAAATTTTATTAAATGCGTCCCATACTGACACGCAACTTTGCATATTGCATTTTCAAGAATTAAATTATTTTACATTTCGAGAAAATTAGCATTGCCAGACTCCAACAGTATCTAAATTGCTTCTTAAAGGTTTAATCAGTAGGATAGATGTAGGGACCTTTTCTGCTTCATCAATGCGCCCCTCAAAATGTGATATCCCCCTCTTTTCGTATCCTATTGTTTTGTAAATATGTCATATTTTGTAAATGGCCATGGTGAGGAGCTCAAGGCCAAGGCCCCACCAGAGGTCCTTGAGTAGATTGTAATTTATCTTTCCTAAGGTGTATTTGATGTTAATAACTTAGGAGACAAAAAGGTATACTACAATATGGTTAGGGAAAATTCATAAATCTTAAAAAGAAGATTAACCTATTAAAATTATTACATTAGTATGAATTATATTAAGAAGTAGCTAAGTATTGATAAAATTATTACTAGGCTATTATTGCCTATATATATATAATTATTATACTCTTGTATCCTTCGAAGAAAACTAATGCTCTTTTAATAAAGACACTTAGTGTCATAGAGGAACCCAATTATATGGGAAAACTTTTATTAAAAGTGATTAAAAAGGATAAATTGATATAGTAAAGGACTATTATATGACATTACGACAAGGACATTTTTCATATGACTTATTATGGATATTTTTATTTTGTATTTTGGGAGAGAATATGGTTCTTTTATATATATATAGATATATATAGAAATTATGCAAGGAGATTGTAATTGAAGCTAATCCTGTGGATGTTATACTCAATTAAATTATTTATGCCTTTAATTATATTATGAAATAATTGTTCATAAATCATTTGATTATAAATTATTGGTAGCTCGAAATATGCACATATGAATCTACATACCACACATTGTGGAAAGGAAAGAGGTCTCTTTATCTAATAGAATCTATTTATATAAATAATAAGGGATTTGTGGTAGATAAGGAGGCTTAGGTATTTATATGTGGCATATTAAGTATTCACATATAATTGTGATAATTTAGAGAAAAATCATACATATATGTTATACATATAAATGGAAGCCTTACTCAATCGATTGGGCTAACAAGTGAATAGGAATATTATTTCATAAAAGAAATCAAGGGTCTAGATATTTATTTCATAAATGAAGGCCAAGTTTTCCAAGGATCATGTTGTGTTTACACTCATTGAATACATGATATAAAATAAAAATATTATTATATATTTATATTCAACCATAAAACGGTTTAGTCATTGGGATAGGGATCTCAATGAGAGTTTTAAGGAGTTTGTCTCCCTAGTGGCGCACTTCCCTTCCTTAATTTTGCCATTAGTCTTCTACTTAGGAGCACTATGACTCTTTCCTCGGACACCCGTTCCACTTGTTGAACACTGCTATGTGTCTCACGCGTGAATCGCCATTTGGCCGAAAGTTGTTTCCAGCACATTGTTGGTTAATGATTTTAGGAGAGGTCGGTATTGGCATTTCGGAAAAAGGGGGATCCTCTTGAATTGCCTGCATATTTTTCGATTAGGGGGAAATCCTCTCGTACGGGCCTGGGTGTCATTTGTTGAGAAGGTTTAGTTCACACGAGGGGCAGGATAGCGGGAAAGCTGGGAAGACTGTTCAAAAACCTGTTCTTCAGATATGCTTTCTGGACACGGGGTGGAGTCATTTTTGAAGTTCAAGATTTGGGTTGGTACAATTGTTTCACCACGGAAGTTTTCAGCGATGCCAGAAGGGGGAAAAAGTGATCTGAACTCATGTAATAGACAACATCTTCTAAGAAAAGAAACTGAACGATCTTATAATTTTAGTCTTGCATAAACATCTGCAACGGAGAAAATAGAAGGACCATCGATGTATCTTCTACTCAACAGATAGTGTGCCCAGATAAGTAATGACTGCATATTTTAAATTGTAGGGTCTTTTATTGATAGAGAAACGCCTTTATGAAGCAAACGTATGCACCTTAGCTAGTTGTTTTTGATCAAGTAAAACTTAGCATTAAGCATTTACAAAACTCCTTCAATCGTTGTTTATCTTGGACGAAAACGCTGTATACTATAAACTCTGCATTTAAGTAAGATGGGTGATTCTTTTATTCTTCTTTTGATTATGGTGAAATTGCTTCAGTTAGAAAACGTTTAGATGCACCCAAGAAAGGGTTACCTTCATGCTGCTAGCTTAGTTCTTTCTGAGTTCGTTACTATCATAATTTCTGGTATGGCCCTTTGTGTGGTTATTGATGCTGAGTTTCCCATCTATTTTAGACCTTGTTTCCTCGCTACCATGAAGATACCTATGCATTCATTGCTGCCATGAATTCATTTTCTGGGTTGGCCATATTTTATATAATGTTGGGTTAATTATTAATGCCCTATGCGTTGGTTGCGATCACTAGAATCGTAGATCCGGAGTAAGGTCAATGCGTACTGTTTTTTTTGTGTTTCATTTTATTGCTTATATTCCATGTTTTGACTACAACAATAGATCGAGATCGGAATGATAGCCTGTATAATGTATTGATGATACATTATTAATCATACCCCGTGTTGATTACGATCTCCAGATCGTAAATCCAGATCGCCGTATCTGTTTGGGTAGTCATTATTGTTGAGTTATAACTCTAGAGTCCTGTTTGATTCTGGGAAGACAGCATGTTAGTTATCTGGGCTTGCACTTTTATAATCAGTAACTCGGGAGTAAGGAGGCGAGGTTGTAAATTGGTTCTTAACTAGCTATCTGCATCAAATATTACCTTGGTTAGAGCTTAGGGAAAGGGTCAAGATACATAGTACATCCTTAAGTTAAATCGATGCTATGTTGGTGATCGGATATGAACTCTGTATCAATAGAAAGAGGAATCCAGATCAAGAATCCTTGCGCTAGTGAATTAGTAAAGTTGAACTATGTGCAATTCTTTTTATGACTGCATTTTAAGTTGCTATCTCAGATTTACAAATTTGTGTCGGAATCATTATGTGTGTGATCGTCGAGTAGATCTAGGTAATCCATGATCTCTAGCTTTTGAAAACATGAATGCGGGATAGACTAGAGCAAAGAAGAGTATACCGGAACTCTATTTAAAAGAATTCCAAGTCTCGTACTAGAAAATAAACCTCTAAGTCTTTATGTCTTTTGCTTATATGAAATTAAAACCCTTAGTAGAATTACTGGAAGACAACCTAGCTTGAATTATAGTATAATTCTACTTACTTATGTTTGTTCTGGAAGATGCTCTCGATGAGAGAGGCTTCGAGCTTATGGAAAGAAATTATTGCAACATATGTGTTGCTGGATGTAATTCTCCTCTTGAATAATAGAAAGAAATTTGACCTGCCTTTGTGGACGTAGCCCAGTCGGGGTGAACCACCTATATCATTGTCTCGATCTTATGTGTGTTCAAAATTGGCGTTATTGTTTTATGGAGATGTTATGTCAATTACTTGTATGTCTTCTTCTGGTGCATGTGTATTGTTGTGATAAGGATGTATCTGCTGAATTATAATGGTCATAGATTAATATCATGAATTTTGTATGATAATCTTGTTCAGGTTAAATGTATGCATTGGAAGAGTAAGAAATCAATAGAAGATAGGAATAGTAGCGTTTAGTTAAATGGCTTTTTATGAACTTGAAATTTTTAAAGGGGTAAGTCACAAGTGGTGTATGTTTTCTAATTATGGCATAAGGTCCTCATAAAGGGAACAACTAAATCTTTAATATTGTGACAAAAATAAGAATAAGGTTTAGTTATATTTATCATATGCTGTGAAAAGAATTTTTTTGAAATTTACTAAATTCTAACATGCAAAGCTTGGAGATGTTACACAAAATTTGTCTTAACCCATAATGAGCTTGTGATTATAAGAGGAAGGAAATGGCCAAAATAACCTATTAGGAGCTGACGTCATAAAACAACTTTGCTAGTACTTTGGGGATGTAATGCTCACATTTGCAAGCATCAAATGCAACCAAAACAAAACAAAGTTATTGCAAAGGGCCAATGGTTTTATAAAAGTAAGAAACATGGGAATTGAATAGTTTTCTAATGTGGCAAATTGGCTCCCAAGGAATATTTAAAAACATGTCAATGCACGCAGTCAATGATGGAGAAAGGCTACTCCTGTAGAAACTTCCAGTTGCAAGTAGGATGGCATCTATAATCTCAAATCATTTTGCACATCCATGGAAAGGCCCATTGTCTATGCCTGAGCATGCACAGTGAAATTGATGACTAAAAAAGTTTCAGAGTTCAAACTAAATTTGCTTCATGCGGCTTTTGTATGCTAGTGTAGCCTGAGAAAAAACAACTATTAGAATGAATAAAAAACCAAGCTGAAATTAGTTAGAACAGTCACAATAAGAAGTAAATGGGCTTGAGAACAATGACTAAATCTGAGAAGTGTTGTCAAGGAATTAAAGGTGCTAACAAAAATTGAATGAAGTAGATTTAGTTGTGTAATGGAAAGCCACACAGTAATCCCGAATCCAGATGAGATGGCTTAATTTTCACTAAGAATTATGTGCATGATTTGACCATTTGGAATCATCTAGACCTAAAGGAACACAAGGATAGTAAAGGTAGCACCAGTGTCTGGTCTAAGAAATAATACTTTCCATTCTTGTCTTTATGGCTTGGAACGCTGCATTTTCCCTTACTCCAAGATGACAACTAAGGTCAAAATGGAAAATAGTTCTAGAAGAATTTCATGGTAATTTAAAAAGCCTACCGTTAATAACAAAGAGAGCCTTCTTAACTTACTATTTTCTTCTGCAAGTTGTGACCAAGCACATCAATCACATAATTCACACCATGAAATAGAGGTAATACATGATCAATTTATTTTATGTTTGTATGCCTGTAATAATTTTCTAGGAATTCCTTGATTGCCTTATGACTACTATATTGCAACACATATATATAATGTTTATTTTTTATTTTTTTATCAGAAGATGACGTAGTATGTTCACTTGGTTAGACCCCATTGTTTTCAAGTGATAACACAATGAACAATTTGGTGTCTCATAGGAAATAATCCAAGCAGCAATAAGAAAAATGACATCAAAGATGCTACAGAGTCGGTATTCTTGTTCCATTCAAATCCCACTCCCAATCACATAATTTTTTGCTGATATTTGTAAAAATATTCAAAATTTTATATAGTTTTTTAATAATGTTGGCAATAACATCTAGATAAGTGTTTGACATTAGGAAAATGACAGTGCAATTGGCTCTTTTGGTTCCCATAAATTTGACAAAACAAAACCTAATGATATGATCATTTATCATTGGTTTCTATAGGTGACCTCACTATATGGGTGAGAGTTTTTAACATAAGAAAGCTTGCAAATAAGAATAATCTGCAAGGTATGGGAATGAACTAGTGACAGAGGAAAATAAAGAGTATGTTAATGTAATGATGCATTGAATCTAGACTATGCATTGAGTGCATTCAATATGGATTAAGCTAGAACACCTACAATTATAATGACAAAATAAAATATTTATAAAACATAATAAGAGAGGGCATCAACTTGAGCTTAGCAAGATTAGAGAACAATCATGCCAAGGAGTTTGGTCATAATCATATGGGATAGGGCCCCATCCATAAATTGGGGAATCAAATGAACAAGTTGAATAGGTTCCTACCAATTTACTAGAGGATCTAGAGGCTTAGGCCTTTCTAAGATGGCCTCGTCTAGGTTGAGAAACTATTTTTCATCATGTTGTGTTATTAGGTGGGAATTGCTTCTATGTTCACTCACTTTATCAACCAAGTGGTGGCAACTATTATTTTGTGCCCCGGACCCATTGAAGTGTAGGGAGCATAGGGCATGGTGGTTGTTTTCTCAAGGTGTTTGGGCAACATACTAGTATCCAAGAAGCTACAATAGATGTTCCATCTCAAGCTGAACCTTGTGAGTTTACACTATGATCTACAATGACATGTGAGGACATAATAGGGTGTCATCATGCCAAGAAAATCCAATGGATGGGACAACAAATGTAACATCGTTTTGTTTCTTCATGTCCAAAACATCTCAACCCTAACCTACAATATGAGTTTGCAAATATAAGTATGTCAAGATTGTATGAATTGGGAGACTTCTGATAGTTAAACACTAGTGAAATAATGTTTTTTGGGTTCTAAAGTAGGCTTCCAGAAGCTCAACTTGAACTTTGAGATTTTTGCTTTGATTTCAATCAATCCTCAAGGAAAGGCCTAGATTATGTCGATTTATACCCCAAGGCTAGCTTGTAATTAGAAAGTTGTGACCTTTCCATATTTCTAGTCCCACCACCAAGCTCGAGGCACAAAAAGGCTAAGGTTGAGCATAGAGTTATCATGAATAAAACCCTAGATGCATTTTCTAATGAATTCATTAGCATTGATCATGTAAATGTTTTTGCTTAAGATTGATCCAAGGGACCTAGGGCTAAGACATAGGAGCAATTAGGGTATTTTATAAGAAAATACACATTCTATAGATCTTTAAGGCCCCACCAAGAGTTCTTAGCTAAAAGCTTACCATCCAACTCAACAAGAGGTATCCACTAGAGATGGTACACATTAAAAGAGAGGCCATTGAAAAGGAAATGCTCCTTCCAAAAAAGAAAAGGCCCAATAACCTCTCAAGCTTTCTAAATGTTCTGCAAAACAAAATTGCTGATGATTTTAACATGAGGAGTAAGCAACAGTGTTTGAAGAGAAATTCCCTAGCCATAATACTTTTCAAATCCACGGAAAATTTTAAGGATCCATAATTTTCTTAAACTATAGAAACCATGGTGAATCTTAAATTTCCAACCGCAAAATGTTTGTTGATATTTTTATAAAAATAATCAAATTCCTAATAATTTTATATAGTTTTTGGACAATTTTGGCAATGTTTAGAGTAAAAATTTGTATCGTATGGAATTTGGGTGAATCACTTAAGAAAAAAAGGAAATTGGCAAATATTGTTTTTTGGAACTAGCCCATGGGCTAAATTTCACCCTTGAAATATTCTTTGTTTAAGTGGAAAACCTTCCCTATCTCAATCTCCGAGGAGAACTTTTAGGCTGTAATGCCCATATTTTGATTAGGCATATTTATCAGTTAGACACACCCCTTTATTTTCTTATATATTCTGTTGAACTCAGCTCGACTGAGTAAACTATATTACGATATGATGGACCTCATTATATGATGTTACTTTGTTTTATGATTTCACTATGATTATGATGTTACTATGTCATGCGGTTACGATGTCATGATTATCATATGATTTCTTTATTTTACGATTACAATATATGTTTATATGTTTTCATTAATAAGATGTGAAATATATGATTCGGTACATGGATATCATCTTCTTATATAAATTATTGAAGTGTTATATGTCATACGCATCTATGATGAACTAAAAAGGTTACATGAAATAAAATGATTTTTGATAACATGGATCAATTAGCGATCAATGGGAAATGCTTTCTATAAATTTGTATTTTGCAAAATACTAACCTACAGGACACAAGGGCTATGGGATAGCCAGTTACTTGATCTGATATGGGACACAAAAAAAACTTGTTCGTACAGTAAACCTTAGCAGCCAAAAATGATGATACGATAACACAAACTGATAATCTCGATAGCAGCAAAGTATGAGTTGATAAGGGCATAGGCCCAGTATGTTTAGAGGTATGGATGTGTTTCCTACCCTATGTTTCCATGAGACCCAAGGTCGTCGGAGGGCCATGCTGAGACACGCTCCCCATGTAGTTGTGATGACGATGGTCGGATGCCTGCTAGGGGAGAATAGGTCCGTTGTTCAGCCGATGCTATCGCTCTCAAGTTCTATGTGGTCAGGTCGGTGAGTCCGACATGCACTTTTGTACTAGCAGAGGAAGGATAGGGAGGATGCAGGACGTAGGTTATGATGGGAGGATGTGTTAGTTAGTACTGTTGAGGGTTGGGTATTCCTTGATTCTGAGTTAGTGGTAGTAGGTACCCTTCCTTGTACATGATTGATTAAACTAATGTAAACATAAAGATAATGATGTGAAGTCGTAAAGAATTAAATGTTAAATAATTGAGGATGTTAAAGCAATTGTACTATATATATTATGCTTGTTCTTCTACATTGGGTAAATACTACTATAAGTTAGCAGGTATGCATAGGCGGGATAGGGTTTGTCTATAGTACATTTCTGATCTGTGCATACGCTGGCCACACATGCACACATTGCACATGTACACTAGTATCGATACACAAACACTTAACATATTGAATAAATGTATAAGTTGCCATAAGTAACTAGGTTAATCATGCATTGATCGAATTGAGATAATGAATATAAAGCTATTTAAGATGTGTAAAACAAGTCAATTAAGCTATGTATTACTTGTTGGTAAACATTGTGATAAACAATTGAGACAAGTGTCATCAGCTAACATTGTCATCTGAGAATTGTTGTAAATAAGGTAATGGTACTGTCTAATTAATTAGTAAGATTGTTTAAACCCTTAAGGGTGCTTTGTTTAGAAGAACAAGGATACTATGTTGATGTTAGTGTACTCATGTGATAAACAAATGATTTAAAAAAAAATTAAAACATTTTTATTAAATTCACCGTTTATTATTACTTTGTGGTGATTTAATTAATATTATTCCTTAATTAAATGTTATTTTAATAATATTACTATCCATGTCATAACAATTGCAATATAGGTAAAATTTAAATATTGATTAATAAATGATTAGAGTGTGATTATTTCCATTACTAAGTTAAACATAATAGGATAACAATTCTTGAATGGATGTGATGTGATGGAAAATGGTTAAAACTATTTATTTATTCAATACGAATCTTAGAAATTAAATTTCAAGGTAAGTTATCTTGACGGAAGAGGTAAACCATTAAGACACACCTTGTCCAAGTTGAAAAGGTCAACTATTTATATAATATTTTATTAATTACACTAATAACGTTAAATATAAAGGTGGTGAAAAGACTAGTAATTAATAAACCTTGTCCCGAATAGATAACCTTTGGGTAATGATTCCTACCATAATAAATACTTACAACCAACAATCAAAATCAAATAAATTTACTCTGAGTGTAATTGATTATTCGGTACATTGAGTGTGAAAAATACATTTTTATAATGTAACGTGTATGAATGAACTAAGTAAAAGGAGTAAATGTTTGAGGGGCTCGAGAGGGGGAGTTTGGGGAGGTGGAGTAAGCCCAAGTTCTTCTTGAGGAAGGAAATGTATATAGGGGAGAGTGAAGGGAGGAGAAGAAAAGGATTTTTGGGGAAGAAATGATATTGGGAGAAAGTGGAAGGTAATGAGGGGAGAGCTCTAAGTGGAGAGAAATTTTTGAGAACAGAGAAAGGTTTTGAGAACCTAAGTAAATACTGCTCTCAGGATTATCAGTTTGTGAGCTCAGGGGCTTGGAAATCCTTTGATTTCCAAGGGCCAGCAAGATAATAGCTGGTCGGTAGGGTGGACACATCATCTTGGCTGACTAAGAGAATATAAACATAACCTGCTACAACCTACGGTCTACTAAGCATCAACATCAGGTAATTTCCTTGTTATTTATTTTATTTGATTATTATGCTGAAACTTACTCGGAAACATACATATAACTTGCTATTTACTGATTTATTACTGTGAAACATATTCTTATGCTGAAAACAAATTGTTGAA